>JAZDUH010000271.1:8255000-8855000 GCA_036419115.1 Scarus forsteni
GGACAGTAGGTAGGCTGAGGCAGGTAAACCTTTGAGAAAAACATGTAATATCACTGATTATTGTGTAAACAGACTCTCAAAATTATTAGCTAGGGGTGTGAGACAGGTTGCAATTCAACTCATCTTTAGTTATGGGTGGCGCAATACAATTCAAAATCAATTTTCAGTTCAAAACAACTTACAACACATCCCCTATTTATTATATTAATGTGTTTTATCAGGGTCTGCTCCTGCCTGCTGTGTACTTACAGGCTTGACAATATGTTGACACAAACAAGCGCAAAGACAATATAAGGATGCGTATTACATGTCTCTTTTTATGCTGCATGGTTCTTGTATTGTCTGGGTTCCTATAAAGTATGAAAACGGCCTTCAGTAAGAAATCTGGAGTATTAACACACCGTGTCTTTTTACCTTTGTGTCTTTCTGTTAGTCTTGATTCAAGCTGTGCTTTTTGTTTTTACTTCATTGTGCTTATTTTTTGTTTGTGTTTTATTTTGTGCCGAATGCTTGTCAAAGCACTTTGTAAACTATGTTTTTAAAAGTGCTATATAAATCATATTATTATTATTATTATTATTATTGTTATTATTATTATTATTATTATTATTACATAGGATTTTTAATGATGATTTACAATATGCCCATGTTTCAGAACTCATTATTGCCAATACTGATACTCATACTGATACTCGAGAGCACAAAGTCTGAACTTGACTAAAATGAATCGTTGCTGTCAGTGTGGTGTTCATGTGTGTAGGCTACGGAACAGACGTAAAACAAGAAGAACAACATTTAACTCTTGAAAAAGTGAAGCTTCATTTTAAATGTACCCATGCAGCGATGACAAGGAGAAGCATTATCGTGCATTTATGTATTTTGCCGATAAAGCAGCCAATATATCAGCTGCAAATATTGGTGAAATATCAACATTGGCTGATATTGAACTTTTTAGGTTTGGATCAGGAAAGCCTTCTGGGTGAGTATATTGTTCTACTTCATTCTATAAACAATGTGAAAGCTGTAGAAACCGAACTTACCCTTTAAACCATTTAACTGAGCCTGTGTGCCGCTCACCTGTTTGCCCTGATCCCTGAAAAACTCTCCGGTGTTTTCGATGACCTGCTCATCTGAGAGCTGAGAGTACGGCTGCTCCTTACACAGAGTCAGGATCTCCCACAGAGTCACACCGAATGCCCACACATCACTCGCCATGGTGAACTTACCCTGACAAAACAGAAAACTTAAGGTCATGTTGGTCTACACTCTGTTTTTATGACTGCTACATCTCCAGATTTGAGCTGAAATATCGTTGTCCTGTCACGTCTCCCCTACTCCCCCCTGCACTCACCAGCAGGATACTCTCCCAGGACATCCAGCGGATAGGCAGCACGGCTCTGCCCTGGATCCTGTAATAATCTCCTCTGTAAAGGTTCCTGCTCATCCCAAAGTCGGCGATCTTAATGGTGAAGTTTTTACCCACCAGACAGTTTCGTGTGGCCAGATCACGATGGACAAAGTTGAGGGAGGACAAATACTTCATCCCTGATGCGATCTGCACGGCCATGCTGATGAGTTTACTGCAAGAGATGGCACTTTATGGCTTTACTCCATTATATTGCAATGCATAAAAAAAATATTGATTGCTCAAAACAGGCTTTCAAATATTTAATTAAATAGACCACATGGTATCATAAACCAACATGAGACTTTCTCCAAGCTCCAAACACAAAAGTGGTCGATTCACTAAAATGTACCCATCATTCTTTTCTGTTATTCCTGGTGCAACACAAAATCATACATCTAATTTTTCAAATGTCTTATTATCTCATCTAAAAAAGAAAAAAAATGCTGTCATATCAGAAAGAACATTTTTCATAAAACCGGACACTATTTCCTTCTGGGTTATCTTGAATTTTCTGACATTAAGAGACAATTTTTGAATCAAAAGTCCTGAAACTACTTGCTGGTTTGTGACAGAGGTTGTAATTTTAGTTTTTTAGTTATATGATTGAGTCTTTTCTGAAATTTAGCTAATTACCTTTCCAAATTTCTAAGCATGTAATATGTATATCTACAAAATGAAGAGCAAGGCTTTGGCCTGCTCTTTTGTTTAAGCGTCTTAAAGGATAAGTTCGGTTTCTACAGCTTTCACATTGTTTATAGAATGAAGTAGAACAATATACTCACCCAGAAGGCTTTCCTGATCCAAACAGTGCTTTGGGAGATATTTAGATCCAAAATGGAGCGGCGGACATCCGTATAATGGTAGCACACGAGGCATGTATAGCGCCGCTCCTAAAACTGCATTAATCATCCAAAAACTCATTAGTTTGACCAATATTTCATCATGGTCCGCTCACACTACTCCTCCATTACAGTCTGTGTCACTCCAGACATGTTTTTGTGTCTGTGCTGACCTCTGAACTGAAGAAGAATGTTTGCCTCCGCGCATGCGCAGTATGGCTCATTGTTTCAGGGGCGACTGCCGGCTACTAGACGACTTTCTTCTTCCAGTTTTGTGCAAAATGGACGAATATCTATCAGATGAAGATGTTGTGGAGGAGAATTTTGAATATGATGGGTGTCCTTACAGTTTCAAGCCAGAGTTTACAGATGAGGAGCTCATCGAAAGGAGGACACGGAGGCAAAGAGAAGAACAGCTCTCAAGAGAGTACTGCACATGCGCGGAGGCAAACATTCTTCTTCTTCAGCTCAGAGGTCAGCACAGCCACAAAACATGTCTGGAGTGACACAGACTGTAATGGAGGAGTATCCCGAGCGGACCATGATGAAATATTGGTCAAACTAATGAGTTTTTGGACGATTAATGCAGTTTTAGGAGCGGCGCTATACATGCCCTATGTGCTACAATTATACGGATGTCCGCCGCTCCATTTTGGATCTAAATATCTCCGGAAGCACTTTTTGGATCAGGAAAGCCTTCTGGGTGAGTATAATGTTCTACTTCATTCTATAAACAATGTAAAAGCTGTAGAAACCAAACTTATCCTTTAAGATAACATTTGTTAGGATTTGGAGCTATACAAATAAAGACTGATTGATTAATTCAAATACATTCTTTTTAAAACCTCCTTGAGGATTCTATCTGCTTTTTATTGAGTAAGCAACTGCAGAGAGATATTATTTCACAGTTGTAACTTATTGAATCAGGGATAAAAAATATTCCTCTGAGCCGGCAAATGAGAAAACCAGTGAATATGTAATAAGGAACTAAAATATGCAGGCTAAAATGTACCTAAATATATTCCCACAAGATATTTTGTTATGGTGGAGGCACAAGAAATAATTATGAGTGTATATTTTTTCTCGAACAAAATCCTAACTTTGTTTATTATTTAATACTTTGAATTTGATGTGTGTGTTTGAGCTTACTTGGACATAGTCTTCCCGTCTTTGTCCTCTTGTTCAATCGTCTCTTCAGCTGCCTCTTTACGCCTCAGACTGCACAGAAACTGATTCAGATCTCCGTTCTCCATGTACTCTGTGATCATACACAGTGGGTCTGTGTCCACACACACAGCCAGGAGACGGACAATGTTTGGATCCCTCAGACGGGACATGATCCGGATCTCCTTCAAGAAATCATTCCTGCAGGTGGAGACAAATAAGTGACTGGCTGCTATATCAACCAAATAATAAGAATGTTCAAGTCAAAACGGGCTTTTAGTTTGCTCTACTTTGCTAGTATAGACAAATCCATTATTGATCTTTTATGGGAGATTGTTATGTCACTGCAGCAATATCACACCGATGACACATCTGATGCTGACGATAAAACCAGAAAAATATGAAAATGCAAAAGTGTCAAAAATGTTCTTCGGAAATGTTCAGACAAGACTTACTATGCCTTACAAGGAAAAACTGTATGTTTATGGGTAACCACAATGTAAACAGCACATATATTTAAAATTGTGTATAATATAAGCATTTCAGATTGTTGCATGTGCATTAGCCATTGGGGGAACTCCAACTGTGAAATTGTCTGTCGTCATTTGTCATCTGTTCTTATCATTGTCAATCAATCCATTAGTAGTTACTTTTACATACGTCCAGGCAGAGGAAAGCAAAGCTCTGTGACTGCTTGTGTGAAGCTGGCGGATTAAGCAAATTAAATGACCAAGAAGACAGCATAACACTAAAAATATCACTGTTATGCTGGGTTTTAGGATGAAAGGTATGTTCAAAACCTCATTTTATTGTCTCATCAAAATACCTGTGGTGAACTGTTGTTTCAGAGAAACCAAGTCTCATGCTTGGTCTAAACAGTGTACCTCTGCTCTGTTTAGCTATAAGGGTTACCATGTTCGTTATTCTGTCAGTTTGTAGCACTTATTATAGATTACTTCTCTTTCAGTGTAACACAGTAACCTGGCAGATCACTTTTTTAAAGGTGCTATGAGGAGAATCTATTTGCAGCAACTTTAAGACTCTGCTACCCATGAGCACGTGCGGCGACTGTCGTAATGCTGCGTTCCAGTAACCTCAGAACTGGGAGTGACATCATCTCCGACTTATCAGCGTTCCAGTTAAAGTTGGAAAAAAAAACATGCCGATCTACCAGGCTATTGTTAGCTGTTGTTAGCACGCCCTGCGCTGTTGTTCACAAATATCACGTGAAGAATGTGGTTATCACTATGGCAGCATTTTTGTAAATATAAGTCTAACAATACTATGTATACAGCTGATCTAGAGCGACACACCCCAGTCAGAAGTGCAAATAAATTGATTATTACAGGAGCTAAATAACTGTTCACACTGGGGGCATCCATCTTCGATTGTCAACTCGGGGGTGACAAGGTTTCACCGAGTTTCCAGGAGGAAATTCCGACTTTGGGGAACGTTCCAGTTGCAGTTTCCTACTCGGAACCCAGAAATTCCTACTTCTGACTACAACTGGAACACACCAAAAGATGGGACCCAAGCCAAAGCGTGTGTTTGTTGTGATGCTAATAAATGCAGCTCGGACCTTCCTCAGAACTCTGCATTGCTTTACAACTTCTTTTTTCAACAACTTACAGGATGCAAAGCGACGAGGTAATGTATCTCTTTCTAGTTATGTAGTGGTAGTTTTTGATGTGTGACGACAAGCAATTTTTGGAAAACTTAGTATCGTAGTTTTGTAGCCGGCTATATATCACTACTTACAGCCCGGTGCTCTAAGACGTGTCTGAATAATATAAATTTGCTCTAGTTTTAATTGTCTTGTTCCCGAAGTTGAGTATCCAGGCCAGTCCAGCCCTGTACGACCCGACTGGAAGGCTAAGGAATAGCATTTATAGATAACCTATTTTGATGCTATAAAACTCATCTTAAAGTGTGTATTTCGATCAGGCATATATCTAAAAGTGAGACTTTTTTGTAATTATTTAGAAACTCCTCACGGTCCCTTTAAAGACACTTTTAAAGCCTGTGTTGATAATTTCCAGGGATTGACTTAAGAAAGCAGAGAGATATCAGGAGAGGCAAATGGGCTTTAGGCAGGAATCAAACCAGAGCTAGCTGCATAAGGCATGAGACTTCATATATGTCATGCGTATTAGTTGCTACTCATTGCATTGGTGACCTCTTTTTGTTTCCCTCTCTCTTCCTGTTCATGTTACAGAACAACGAAAAAGGAGGGATGTTGTATATAAATGTACTTTTGACACTGAGCTCGATGCAGTCTTATATAACTTTGCTTATGCTTATGCAGGCAGCTAGAGGCAAGATCTCTGTGTGCTTGTTCCACAAGAAGTTACGCATTTGTATCACCTTGCATTCTTGTTGGCATCTTCTCGCAGTGTTTTCACAGCCACCAGCAGAGGTGACTCAGTGTTTCCCTCTACAGCCAAATCCTCATCCAGGAAGTCCTGCATGCCTTCTGCTTCACACAAGTGGACCTGTTTGGAAAAAAAGTCCTGCTTTAGCTCATCATGTCAGCATACACTGAATCTCTACCACGTGTCATTCAGTTTTTAGAATACAAAGTGGTCAAGATTAAAAATAATAATAAAAAAGACACATCTGTGACTATAGGTGGAAACCAAAAAGACAAATCTTAGCCAAAGACAGAGCAGAAATAAAAATGGGTTTACTTCTCCAAACTGGCCCTCTCCCAGCTTCTCCTTAAAGGTGAGTTTTTGTCTGGGGAACTCTTTCATGGAGGAATCTGTTCCAGTAAACAGACTGATGCTGACAGCTGTGATGGAGTTTGTGCTGCTGTCTGAAGACTCCTGCAGACTGATGATGTCTGCCTCGGCATAGTGAGGAGCACCGTCTGCAACACCGGCCACAGGAGCTTTACTGGAAGAGCTTGGCCCTAATGTGGAAACACATAAAGTAGCCACAGATAAGCAGCTGCAGCTACAACAACAGTTTTTCTTCACATAGCGTATATTTTATCTGTTTATAGCTGCAAGAGTGGCCATAAATTGCTCTTCCCAGCTGCCTGGTCTCCAATTAAAAGCAAAGAAACAAACAAACAAAAACAATGCACAGTGCCAATGGTACTCAGTCCTTATTTTGGTGTTCGTTTTGCCTTTAGATGTCGGGGGGAAGCTACCTGAACTTTTACTCTGAAAGCGCTCTGATGTGTGCAGAGCATTATATGTGCACATAAAGTTAATGGATTTGTATATTGAGTTGTACAATCCATCAGAGTTATACTGATACATTATGTTCAGACATATACTGATACTAGGAGTAGGTGGCATTAGGATGACCAGATTTTTAGACCCCAAAATGGGGACGCTTGGATTTTACAGTGAACCCACATGCATGACCTCAAGATACAATAAGACTTTTTATGATTGCACCTTTTAACATCATGAAAGATGATCTTCAATGAAACCAGTAAAACCCACAAACACTGGATTTGTAGTAGTAGTAGTAGTAGTACTAGTTTATTTCAAACATGCAAGAAATAAATGTCATATATTACATGTATACAAATGTGGCAAAATACCAATACAAAAATAATTGAAGTCCCCTCAGTTGAAAAGTTACACCGATTGATTTCACCTACATGCTCGAAAAGGAGTGGGAAGAAGTACAAACTTATGTAATCCCACCCCCTCTCCATTAAGTATCAAAAGTCAATTATTCCATGTCCTGTTTGATATTAATGCAATTACTAAATCTCATAGAAAGTAATCAATTTGATTACAATATCAAAACAAGTATAATGATGCTAATAATTGTTATTAATATTTCAATCGTTGTCAGTTTCATTCTTCCTATAGTCAATATTTCTGTAATGTTTGTTATTTTCATGATTATTGTTGTCATTATTTTCCACATTGACAATAATGAGTTTTATTTTATAAAATCACATGCTAAACCCAGCCAGTCTTTTGTACTCTACTTCTTTGACTCATATACTATTTTTGGTTTTTACATGATCTGCAACCACGAGTATTTCGTTTATGATGTTATCTGTTGCATAATTTGTACATTACTTTACATCGTACTATAACACATAATTTTACAGTTTGTTCTATTTTAGTAGTGCTCTATGCACACATAAAACTGCACTTAAACACCTAAATCTACACTAGTCTTGGCACTAAGATATTTTTATACCTATATACGGACAAATCACTGTTGCAAGTGTGGTGAGATGTTTTGATATTTCATTTCAGTTGGGGGCAAGGAGGTCACCAAGCCAGAACAACTGAGCTCAGTCTGCAAAGGCACTGCCAAATAAAAGTCCTTTGTGAATGAAGAGGCAGGAGCTACAAGTGTGACTACAGACATAAGCATCAATGCTAACAGCATTTCATCAATAAATGAAGGACAAAGAAGAATGATAGATGCATTTCTTGATTAAAAAAACAAACATATAATTGCTCCAAGTTTTTTTAATTTCATACTTTGCTGCAAGCTTGTACAAATTGAGTCCTGTTCCATATTTTACTGAGTGGCAATAACTTGCAACGTCATCTATCTGGGTTGCAATAAACGTGACTCAGAGAACAATCTTCTGGTCACTTTTAAATATTTTTGGAAAGCTCTGATAGTTTGTCATAATTACAGAGGACATCTGTATTTTTAATCCTGTGCAAAATCTTGCTTTATCATAAAAGTTGGTCCAAATATGAGTGCGACTGCTTTGCATCACAGTCAGGGGTACGTTCAAATCTTGGTGTGTATTATTATCTCTTCAAGCATTTACTCTCAGTTCAGATTATATTTACTCATTTTTGTTTGCTCCACATTTCTTTTTTTTTTTTTTTTTAAGTAGCCTGCATAATGGGTTATAAAAAAATCTTACTTAAGCACTTTGAGTTACATATGCTGTAGGAAAAGTGCTATATAAATAAACTTGACTTGACTTACTTGAAAAGAACAGATTTTTGGACTTAAACTACTTTCACAAGATTTAATATATGGATTTAACTGGAGTAGAAAGTGTGCCCAACAAATCGGACAATGTACTCTCCATGATAACCTTCTTCTGTGAGTAACGTTTTTTTTCACAATTCATTTGAATTGAGCTCACAAATACAATAAAATAAACAATGCATTCATTTCTAATAACCTATTATAGACCAGGTGCGTTTATTTTTTACTTGGAAGGGTCTGCGCATCAAGGGTTGGGCATATCATCAAACTCACTTTGAGGTGTTTAAGCTGTCAAACAGAATCAGTCAGAGAAAAAAAGACTGCATTTTCCAGCAGTGTGAATGCAGCTTCTGTCTCAGGTCTAGAAAATGCAAAAGTTGTTCAATCTTTTTGTGAATCAGGCCCTGAGGGTCTTACCCAGGTGTTCTGTGGACTGAGCGAACTCTGGGAGCTTCCTGATGAGACGTGAAGGCTCCTGGTAGTCGGCACAGAGGGGAAAGATCCTCTCATAGGTGGAGTTGGAGGTGGAGCCGCCCTCGCTGGTCAGAGAGGAGTGCTGGGAGGAGAAGGCCTGAGTCTGGACCGCAAGACGAGCTGTCAGTTCATCATCCAGCATCCGACGAGATGCCTGAGACAGGAAGAGTGAGATTTCAGGAAATTCATGCCCCTGCAAAGATGAAGTGATGTCTCATAGAAGGACGACCTTCTTGGATGTCAGTGATTCTTACCAAAAGGTTACATATTTTCAAGCTTTTTGTCTATATTTAAGGAAAAAACCCTAATAATAATAAACTAAGCTAAGCTAAGATAAACTAAACTAATCTAAATTAAACTAAACTAAACTAAACTAAGCTAAACTAATCCAAGCTAAGCTAAACTAAGCTAAGCTAAGCTAAACTAAGCTAAGCTAAGCTAAGCTAAGCTAAGCTAAACTAAACTAAATTAAGCTAAGCTAAACTAAATTAATCTAAATTAAACTAAAATTAACTAAACTTAACTAAATTAAGCTAAACTAATCTAAGCTAAGCTAATCTAAGCTAATCTAAACTAAGCTAAGCTAAGCTAAGCTAAACTAAACTAAACCAAACTAAACTAATCTAAATTAAACTAAACTAAGCTAAGCTAAGCCAAGCTAAGCTAAACTAAACTAAACCAAACTTAACTAATCGAAATTAAACTAAGCTAAGCTAAGCTAAGCTAAGCTAAGCTAAGCTAAGCTAAGCTATGCTATGCTAAGCTAAACTAAACTAAACTAAACTAAACTAATCTAAATTAAACTAAGCTAAATGCACTCTTTAAAGCAGGGGCACCAACTTATGAATCTTGATAAACTTGTTGATCTTTTAGTCTTTCATGTGGATCGTTAAAGGTCTCATGTCCAGCTAAATGAAATTTCTTTGTTTTCAAAGTTGTTGTACAGGGTTTCAGGGAGCAGTAGAACGTGGTACCTTCTACTAAACTCTCAGATCACATAGAAATGCCCCTTTAAAAACTATATTTTTTTTTACTTCCTGGGATTTATGATGTCATAGTTGTACAGCCTCCACCTGTGTTTTGTGCTTGTAACAGACTATTTTACAATTGCTGTAACCCCTCCTCCCCTCTCTCATTTGGACTGCCAACCAACACAAAACTCATTATCATAGAATCTAGGTAAAATTTATTACTGATAATTGAAAATGAACTTTGGGGGTAGATCTAGCTTTTTCCATAAACCTCATCGGAGATCTTCAGCTGAAAAAGGTTGGGTGACTATTGCTGTTAAAGATACTTAGGCCTTCCTGTCATGAATATGTCAAAGTTAAATGTTTATCCAGTCTTGCTGGATAACTGTAATCTTTTATAACTGTGACAACCTATTTTTGACCAGAAATAAGTCAAATACACAGAGTAGAATGTAATTTTTTTGCACTGTTTATTGTGAACTGAAAAGAGAAAGTCCAAGCGTCCTACAGACTCCCTTAAACATGTATTGCTTCTTTTTCAAGCCCACCATGCTTTCACACAGAGACCATAAAGACTTCTGAATAAATAAAAAAACATAATAGCTAAAAGTGCTACCAGGAGACCAAATACTCCAAATTCTTAGCTATTATACACCAGTAGCTCCAATAAAATCACATTAGGTCTCACACAGTTTTATGTCCAATCCCCGGTTTGAGCTGTTAAATGCATAAAAGTGTTTTATTTTGGAGCTGTGTGCCTCCATTTCATACCCCTGGGAGACCTTTTTAATATCAGTATAACACCGGCTGCTGATTGCATTTCTTCTTACTCTATTTCAGGCCATAAAGCCCCTTTTATGATAGCAAACATTCATTCAAAAAGCCATTTATGTAAACCCATCTTTGATGAAACGTGTCCTCTGGTGCTGAGAAAAAAAAAAGACAGCGACTCTTTAGTTCCCTGTCACGCACCATCTTCCCCTTATTCCCAATGTATCTTGCATTTACAGAGGTACCTGTAAAAAATATCAGAAATGTGTATAACTGTGTATTAAAAACAACTTGGTATCCTGCATAGCCCGTCATTTCTTTGGTTTTACTGAAAGCTGGGCTCATACTTGCTGAATATTTACTATCAGCAGGAATTTTTGAATTTTTGATGGCACCATCCCAGTGCAGGTCAATATGGCCACATAGGGATGCACAGTATTGGATTTTTGCTGGTTATGCTGAGGTTTCAAGCTTATTATAACCAATATCAATTCGATACCAATATTTTTAGTCAAGAGTAGAAAGTCTCCAATTAATTAATCTGACCTGTGCCTCTAATCGTGACAGTTAATTTGTGTAAAAATTAGATGTCAAACATTGGGCCTCATGCAAGAACTGTTCGTACGAACAAATATGTTTGTAAGTGTTGGGTACGAATGATTTAGGAGAATTTGTCGCATTCAGCATTTTTCTCGTATTTAGAATTTTCTTTCAAGTACGAGCACAAATCACGAGTGGTCCAGACTTGTCTTAAAAATCAAAACAAATTAGTCTGCTCTTTTCAAATCAAGTGTCTTACAGACTGATTATACATTTAACTAATTTCAAGCGTTTTTAATAAAATATAGCATAAGACAGATCTCAAACCAGAGAATGCATTAAATCTATTAATTGAAGGTTTATTAGGCTGGCCAATATAAAATGTTAAATGAGAGAGTAACTAGCTGCTTCATGGCTGAGCTTCTTCTTTTGGATGGAAGAGAGCGTGTGTTTGGCGCCATCTTTATGAATGAACACTCCTGTTTTATGGTGTGGGAAATGTATCCTTATATGGTATTCTTGGGGTGTTACTTATGCAAATATGCTATCCTCGTGCATGCGCGCTTAAGTACGCACAGGTGGCATTCATCATGTTTCCGTGGGTCATTTAGACACTTTTCTAAAGATAGAAGTGTTTGTTGAATCTGACGGAGCATGTTTGTACGAACACAACATAAGGAAAAAGGTAAGAAAAATTTAGGAAGAGAATACGAAAATGTTTTTGCATGAGGCCCATTCTCTCAATAATCATACTGTTGATTTTCAAATGTAAACAACACAGTGACGCGTATAGGACGCTCATACTTCTGCTGATATTACAGTAGGTGTATGGGTTATATTTTGCAGATATCCATTCATTCATCATTTATAAAACATATCCCTTTCCTTGTGACAGGGGGCTGGAGCCTACCCCTGGATGTGGATGCAGTAATGATTAGAAGGATTTGTTATCAGGGCAGTTTGACATTGTCATTAGTGACTCCACTAAAAATGAAAGAAATGTCTTGGTGAGGTATGTGCTTCTGGAGCATATCTCGTTTATTGTGCGCAGCAGCTTTTGTGGTCAAATCTGTTGACACTGAAAAAGGCAGATTTTTTGTATCACATCAATCAATCAATCAAACTTTATTTATATAGCACTTTTCATACAAAAAATGTAGCACAAATGGCTTTACAAACAGACAGATAAATTAAAAGGATTAAAGGATATATGACCCAAACCCACTCCACCCAGCCCTTGAACCCACCCACACCGCAATCCATAATGATGAAAAGCATCATAAATAAAAGACAATAATAAAGCACACTGATGTACCCAGTACGTACTGAGGAAACGCCATCTTAAAGGTTTAGAAATAAGAAACACTGGAGGTTAGGTTAAAAGTGTAAAATTAAATATATCATAAAATAAAATTAAATAAAAGAATTTTAAAAAATAATAAGAAAAAATAATAAATTGAAATGAAGTTAAAAAAATAAAAATAAAAATAAGATAGAAAAACTAGAAAATAAATTAAGGAAAGATAGCAAAGATAAAAAGATAACAAATAAAATAAGATAAAATAATAAAAGAGTGGGCTGTAAGTAGAATAAATAAAAACACTAAAAGGTAATTCAGGTAAAAGCTGTTAAAAAGGTAGGCTTTGAGTTTGTTTTTAAAGACATTAATATTAGATGCAGCCCTCAGGTCTACATCTTAATATAATGTTACCATTAGCTTGTACAAAACATGAAGACATCCTTTTTCAACACATTTGAATGTTAAATTTTGTGATCAAATGTGCACACTCTTAGTTTAATTATGTTTGGAGATAAAAACTTGCTGCCACTAGATTTTATTCTCCATTTTTATTTAAAATGACCATGCACATTATCAGATATACCCGTCTTTACCCGCCTTCTTCTACTCTTCTAATTCTTTGATAAGAATTCAGAGCTGTGGATTTTGTCATACTGAATCTAGAAGTTCTAAAACAAAATTTACTAATGTCCTTTTTCTCACCTTCTCGAGCATCTTCTGCCACACCTGCCTCCACAGGATGATGACAATGATCGTCAGCAGGATGGCAATGATGGCCACCAAGCAGCCAATCAGGATCCTGGTGTTACTGTCGTCCACTTTATGAGTTGGATCATCTCCTGATCAGAGAGATGAAGGTTTAGAGACTTTTAAGTAGATACGATTTAATCCAGTGCGATTTCCGTTCTTATCAAAGCATGCTTTTTTTATAATCTCTGTCATATTCACACAGATTCACATTTAAAAGGCCTGGTGAGTTTAATCTGTAATTTCTGAAGCTACCAGCAGGGGGCACTGTTCATCCAGGGAACATTTGAGTTAAATTTTAAGTTTAAAAAGTACCTTTAAAGCCTAAATCAGTCTGACCTGTTAATGTTTAAAAGATAAAGGGGCCAGACATTTCAATCATGTCTCTGTCATTTTAGATCTCTGTATTCAAAATGGACATTTCATCTTTAAAAAGTTGCATTTGCCATTCTGAAAAATATGATTAATCTCCCAAATCCAGTTTGCTTTTATAAAGTTGGTCACAGCCTTTGAAATAATGTGCATTTCTGTGCTGAAAACAAGCAATAAAATTCAAGAATTCCCTCCTGATAATATCCACTTACCTATCAAAACAATTCTTATGTTTATAAAACTCTTCATCACTGCTCTTGTACTTTTAAGACCTCATTTTTCTGAATTGTAGACAATAGTCATGTGGGTTACACAGGCTTATTCTCAGTCCAAGAAGTTTATACATGTCGGATATGTTGTTTTTTCTTCTTGTAATTTGAAGATTATTATTATTATTTTTTATATTTCTTTCTGTATATATTTAAACAGACACAAAAAGACATTCACAAGTACAGCCCAGAAGCACAGATTAACATGCAACACCGTACTTTAGAAAGCATGCTTCATGCTCCATTTTGCTTTTAGTATTATCCTGAACTCCTGCTCTCAGGTGCTCTAATACGCCTTCACATTCACGTCCTCTGCTGTGTTTATGGAATATTTAATAAGGCATTCATAAATACTGTTCAAAAAGAGCATGAACAGAACAGGACAAAATAAAACTGCCGTGTAAAATAAGGCAGAACAAATCCACCTGTCATATTTCCCCTTGAGTGCAGTGTCATTCTGTTGGAGACAACTCTTCTGTGTTTCAGTTTAACAGCTAAATACTCACTTTAAAAACTGTATGTTAAAGGGAAAGTTAGTCTGAGGGGCCGTTTACATGGAAACTCCTGACTTGAAGCCGCAAAGATTCTCCCTTTCCGTTTTCGAATTCTTCTGCGTTTACATGACAACGCTCAGAGACGAGTTAATCCCCTGTAAATCCGCTGTAGTGTGCATGCCGGTTCAGTAGATGGCGATGTAGGTCTGCAGAGATGCAGCGCTGCTACAACACACGAACGAAGAAGAAAACCTTTCACAAACAACAATGGCGAACAGACGCACAGAGAAGCAGGAGTTTCTTTTTTGGACAACAAATCAGTTCGGAAAACAAATCTGTGTGGATAGTTTTGTCTGGATAACAAACCGAGCACGGTAAGACGCTCACACGTTACTCGGCGGACGGAGGAAGCTGCTGTTGTTCCTGGTATGCGCGCGCAGCCTCCATCTGAAAGAGTACTGCGCATGCGGTGACGTTGGCATTTCCCCCGGAAACGCTCTGCGCTGTGTTTACACGAGGCCGGATAGAGGAGCGGAATCAAATCTTTCCGCTCTGGCGAGCGGTGTCAAAAGTTTCCGTTTTCACTGGAAACGCAACGTGGTCTCATCTGAACGGAAGGCCAAAACGCAACGAAATGTTTGCGGAATCGATCGTTTTCGGCGTCATGTAAACGGCCCCTGAGTCTACCTAATAAACCTGACTCTGGTTCTGAAGATCAAACAATATAACACTTGAGGGATAACCTATCTTTTACGTAAACTCACAAGAAATTACTATAATATTTTAAAAAATGGGTACCTTTCGGTGCTTTTTTATATTTGTTCTAAAAATAAAAGGGTAAAAAAAATGTTGTTGTTAAAAGCCTGACTCAGTCCACTGGGCCCTATTTATATACATAGCAAGGGAGAACTGCATTACAGCAATCTGTGTGAGTACGCAAACGACTGTTTTGGTGTGAGGGAAATGTAACCCTTAAGTGTTGAAAATCAAATGCTCTGTTATTGGTTACTTTAAAAAAGAATATAACCTCTTATTGGAAAAAAAAAAACCCGTGTCACTCTCCCTTTTGTGCCGAACAAAACAGCACTGTTTCTGTTTCTCTCCTACCTGCTGAATTGTTGGCACAGACATGCATGCAGGTGCAGGTTAACAGTGAGAGTGAGTGAAATTAGTGAACAGAGTGGAGCACCATAGTCCAAGGGAGGTCTCACAACCATCACTTTGGTCCTGATGAAACTGAGAAGTCTGAAAGTCTGGGCTAAATGACGTGGTTGTAAAAGCACCCTTAAAGTTTGGCTGCTAACCTGGTAATGCTGAGTGTCCATGTTTTCGAGGAGTCAGAGAGTTATTGTAGACTGCAGACCCTAGAAAAGAAAGACAACAATAATGGTAGCTTTAGGTCTGCAAACTTGGCAAAACAGAGATTTAAGATTTACACTTCCTGGTTATTTTTGACTTTCTGTGTTACCCGACTGGAAGGCCACCTCACTGAACAACATCCATACATCACTGAAGTGGAAGCGACACTTGATGGCGCTGGCTGTTCTGTCGCCAAGTGGCACAGTGACAAAGCGGGCGCTCTGGCTGACACGGTCCACGGTGGGCCTGAAGGTCACGGCGTCTGCCTCCCAGTCTGATCCAGAGCGGAAGTAACAGCCAGCTTGTCTGAACATCCTCACCCCTCTGCTGAACATGTTGTTGCAGTGAACCTAAGAGAGGGACAGTGATATAAAAAATCTGCATCCAGTAAATATTCATTTATTCTGTTGATATCTGTGTTTGATGACTAAGTAGGTCCAGAATAAAAGGGGAAGGATGATGCAGGAGCAGGTGCATTGATGACTAATGTGTTTTTCTGTACTGCAGCTGAAAATCTTTCATCTGTGGACACAGTACTTACCCATCCAATGACAAATTGGCTCCTTATTCAGAGCTAGTTTGCACCATTTTATAAATTTTATGTCTCAATAAAGATCCCAGCAGCCATGGGAGATGGATGCTTGCCCAGCATGGTGTAGTGTCTGCTCAGCAGTTTCAAAATGTTCCTCTTTCAAAGATAAAAATGTTCAAAGTGCTGCATTGAAGTTCTCCTTCATTCATTACCTTCATGGAAGTGAAGTTTCGGACGTGATCAAACTCAAAGATTATCTCCACATATCCTTTTGGGAAGCTCTTGTTGTTCCAGCCCACAAAGTCATAGCCGGGCCACATGCCGTACATGTGGCTGTGGAGGAAATCATCCAGACCCCAGGTACCGTCTGTCAGCTGGCCAAGACCCTTTGTCAGTCTGAAGGAGGGAAGAGGGGGGGACATAAAGAAAGACTTGGTAAAATGGTAAATAGACGAAAGCTTGGATAGAGCTTTTCTGATCATTTGGGAGAAGGCTTTGTGCACACAGTACGTCCGAAAGGCTTAGCAAGGTTTTCACTGAATACTCCGAGTTTTTCTTATAAAGATAAGAATACAGCTAGGTATGATATAATCCAAAATATAACGGATATCTGCTCAAATAGCTGCTTCAGTATTGAAGGTTATTTATTGGGCTATCCCCAAGTGAATCAACCCTTACGAGATCCGAGGGACATTTTGTGCCATTCAGTTTTTTTTCAAGTAAAGTTGTCTGTGTTGAATGAATTTGGCATAATTTTACAGGAGGGTGTTTGTTCAATAAACTTTTTAGAACTGTTGTCTCAGTTTCTTAAATTGACCTAAATGGCATAGTTACACAGACACTGACACATTTGTTCCTAACAACAAATAGTGTAAACAATCCATTGCCAAACCTGATTTAGCATTTTAATGCTGTGTACTATTTATTTTGGTCATTGCTACAGGCTAATGCTAACAGCAGGGGTAACTTCATGTTAGGCTACTTGTTGAAAGTCTGAAGGTTAAACTTTAAAATATGAACATTCCTACATTGTTCAAGAGGAGTTTAACAGCTGGCTGGAAATACTCAGTCCTTCACCCTTCCCATTACCCCTCTGTTTCTGCTAACGCTAGCTTTGCGGCTGTCTCACTGTCTCACTGCAGTTAGCATGTTGTGCATTAGCCTGTGATGTTTGGAGGGAAGGAGCTTCACTGTTGAAGAATAAGTGGTTTGCGTGTGTTCAGGATTGTAAGCAGCGTGTGGCTGGAGCACCAGAGCACTTTGCTTGGCTTAAGTTGCACTGCAGGCTCATTGTGAATTGCCGTTCTGCTCTGGCTTATTAGCATATATGAAGGTGACTGCCCTCAAAACCAGCTGTTGTGAACAGAGCTGTTACGTGAGTGTAGAAAGAATGCAGCTGTGCTTTATTCATAGGCTTTCTAGACCACAGCATGTTACTAATGTTTCATGAAGACATCAAGGATCTATGCTAAGCTGCAAAAAGGAGCAAAATATGGGACCTTCAGTTTTCAAAAAGTATTCTAGTTATTATTTCATATAAATAAAAACAAGAGTGAAGTTTTCTGTAGGTCTTTAAACTGTTAAAAAACGTAATTATCATGAATATTTCAGCCTAAAATAGTTTTAAAACACTGTCTCGCTTTATGTTGGGGAAAAAAACCCATCAGATTGTATTTTTACACCAGTGTTAAGGAAGCTGCATGTTTTTGCCATTAGGCAAAAATGTATTAGTAAATCATAGGGACTCTTAAAGGTTACATTTGTTATTTTTATTGTCATTGTTGAAAGAGCAAATTTGGGCAAAATTTAAAACTACACAATTTCCACGCATGGAAATTGTAAGAGGGGCTTAAGCTTTGTCAATTTCATCCCAAGGTAATTTATTACCAACTTGTCTATACAAGTTCATTTCCAAGTCCAGGCTAAAGCAGCATGAAGCTGGACAATGACACAATGAAATGCTTGAGACAGTTGAGATAAACTGAGACTTCATTCATGTCTTTTAGTCATGTGTGGCCTGATTAGCAAATGCCGATTACCTGGCAGCTGTCTTTTTCGATATACCTGTTGGTGTTGGCCCTCCCTGTGGTAACACTATGCTAACAAATGGCGCTTGCTTTCTTTCGCGATGTACAGTTGCATGGAAAAGTATGTGAACCCTTTGGGATTACTTGGATTTCTGCTTAAATTGGTCATAAAATATGTTCTGATCTTCATCTAAGTCACATCATAAGACAGTCTGCTTAAACTAATATCGCGCAAAAAAATGATACGTTTTCATGTTTTTATTCAACACAATATGTAAACAGTCACAGTGCAGGGTGGAAAAAGTATGTGAATCTCTAGGCTAATTACTTCTCCAAGAGCTAATTGGAGCCAGCAGTCAGCCAACCTGGAGTCCAATCAATGTGATTAGATAGGATGTGTTGGTTAAAGTGGCCCTGCCCTATAAAAAACACGCACCAGTTGTGAGTTTGTTGTTCTCAAGAGGCATTGCCTGATGTGAACCATGCCTCGCACATGAGAGCTCTCAGAAGGTCTATGATCAAGAATTGACGCACGCTAACATTTTTGTTGACAAATCTAAAATACGTAAAACATTACACAAGAATGAATTTCATGGGAGGACACCACCAAGGAAGCCATTGCTGTCCAAAAAAACATTGCTGCAGGTCTGAAGTTTGCAAAAGAGCACCTGGATGTTCCACAGCACTACTGGCAAAATATTCTGTGGACAGATGAAACCAAAATTGAGTCGTTTGGAAGGAACACACAACGCGATGTGTGGAGAAAAAAAGGCACAGCTCACCAAAACCTCATCCCTACTGTGAAATATGGTGGAGGGACCATTATGGTTTGGGGCTGCTTTGCTGCCTAAGGGCCGGGACAGATTGCTGTCATCAATGGAAAAAATTAATTCCCAAGTTTATCAAAACATTTTGCAGGAAAGACCATCTGTCCATCAACTGACCCCACCCAGAGGATGGGTGATGCAATAGGACAACAACTCAAAGCATAGAAGTGAATCAACAATGGAATGGCTTCAACAGGAGGAAATACGGCTTCTGGAGTGGCCCAGTCAGAGTCCTGACCTCAACCCGATTGAGATGCTGTGGCATGACCTCAAAAAAGCGATTCACACCAGACATCCCAGGAATATTGCTAAACTGAAACAGTTTCGTACAGAAGAAAAGGAGGGTCAACCAGTTATTAAATCCAAAGGTTCACATACTTTTTCCACCCTGCACTGTGACTGTTCACGTGGTGTGTCGAATAGAAACATGAAAACTTATATTTTTTTGTGCTGTATTAGTGCTGTGTTTGGTGACTGAAATCCCCAAAGACTTTATAGGTGGGGGTTCTGAGTAAACTGAGGTCCAATTTACTTCATGTACACAAACACACACAGACGCTTCACATGGCAGGCATGACGGGGCTCTGTTGTCATGGTAGACGACTGTCAGTCACACTGGCCGATGTTGGTCTGAATGACTATTTCAGTGCGATTTCTGCCTCTGAGAGGGTCCCAAAGAAGTGGTTATTCCCAGAACATGCCATGGGAATAACCAAAGAAGTGGTTATTCCCGTGACACCGCGCAATATAAAAACAGGTTCCACAGGATAAAACAAAAATCAGTTTACAACAGCTGTGTTCGAAATCATTCCCTATCACAGATATAGTGCACTATATAGTGTGTTCGCCATTTTGTAGTGTTGTTCGAATTCTCAGCTGTTATTTTCATCCACTATATAGTGCACTACAAAATACCCACAATGCACAGCAAAAGTGAGTATACATACGATGTACCCTATATTGTACTCCCGTATTCCACAATGCAATGCGGTCGTGTTTTTCCATAGAAGAAGAGAAGGAAGGCTGTTAGGCGCTGCTTTCATTCATAAATGTAAAAAAACATTAATGTATTTTAAACATGTTTGTAGTGTAGCTCTTTTACGTCTTTTAGCGGCTGTAAACAGCTTCAAAATTTGCTACCTATCCCCCCGTGTGCCCGGTTTGTTTACGTGAATTTTGGCGCGTCCACTTCCGTCACAGTTATAACCGGCTCATCAGCTGACACTATGACGTTCAGAAAATTTCAGTGTAGTGTCTGAAATGTCGTTTGGTCATTCCCTATGTAGTCCATGTACATAGGGGACAGTGAGTGAGTGAGTGAGTGAATGAGTGGACGATTTCGAATACAGCTATTGTCTCTTATCAAAACCCCATGGTCACACCAAGACATTTCTGAAGAGGTGACAAAAATGCCTGCTTTTTAAATGAATGAACGAATTGAATTGGTTGAGAGCCAATAAGAAGTGTGCTTGGGTCTGAGTCCCTAGATCAAAGTCCCTAGATCAAAGGATCAGTCATAAATCTAAGTCGCACACTCGCGTGACTATAACTATTGTTGTTATCAGCTGTCCAACTCCTCTGATTAATACAATATTACGCCATTTTATCCACAGTTCTCTGTGAATATGGCTTTTGTTTTGCACAGTCAGATAGAAGTGAACGGCATTAACACTTTCTCATGCCGACCTACAGCTGTGCAGACCCGCTCCAGGTATAGAGAGGCTCAGTCTGAACATACCAAGATTAACTATGGAAACATAACGTTTGACCGCCGTGTTGTGAGAGGAAGCACATACGCCCGAAAGGTTAAACCTACAGCTGAGCCTGCCCCCACTGACCTACATAGACAGCAAAAGATCAGGGGGAAGGCCTTCGCTCGTAAAAAAGCAAGGGAGCAACCAAAGACTCCTGAGGTCTTACAGGGAAGGAACCATACTAATGTGCAAACAGAGCTGTATCTGGAGGAACTGCGGGATATCACAGAGGCATCAAACGCTGATTGCCAGACTGATGATTTCCAGGACCGACCCACGAGCCCCCTCTTCATACCTGCCAAATCTGGCAAAGATGCAGAAACACAACTCAAGGAGGGAGAGCTGTTTGACTTTGATGTGGAGGTGCGGCTGCTGCTCGAGGTCCTGGTGGGGAAGACGATTGAGCTGTCTCTGGAGGAGGTGATGAAGGAGGAGGAGCTGGCCAGTCTGAAGGCTCAGCAGAGAGTCTTCCAGGAGCTCAGGAATAGCGAGCATGCAGAGATGCAGCGACTACAGGAGCAGGAAAGACGCCGCAATGAGGAGAAGGAGCGCAGAGTCCTACAACAACAAGAAGCCCTACATAGAGAAAGTGAGACTGCTGAGAAGATTGCAGCACGTGCTTACACCCAGCAGTACTTAGCTGACCTCTTCCCAGCCGTCTGCACCTCACTGAAGACCCACGGCTTCTTTTATGACCCTGTGGAGAAAGATGTTGAGTCTAATTTCTTCCCGTGGTTGGTGGAGGAGGTTAACGACAGACTGGACGAGAAATACACCAGGACGAGTGAGGTGCACACAATCATCTACAATGTCATCCAGGTGACCAATGAAGCGTATGAAGATTAGAAGATATAAGCACCCAAGTCTGACGGAGAGACTGCTTTGCAGAAAGTGGAGGAAGTTTCCCTTAAATAAAACCAGACATAAGACTAGTGTGGACAGTTGTTTCAGTCATTGTCCAAAGAGAGCATTGGTATTGGATTACAGCAGTAAACATTTAGGCTACATCAACAATAATCAAACTGTTTGCTCACATTGATAAATACAAATCTTCTTTTTTGCATTGTGTGATTTTCTTTGGAATATTGTGATATATTTTTGTTACTTCTGTTTGCATTCAGAGTGATCTGGTAGACTCCGGTAATGTGCTGGACAAAGAGAATGTTCAAATAACTTATTTATCACAGAGAAAAGTATTTAGCAAACTTTTTTACTTGTTTTCATAATTACCTTTTTTTACTCAGAAATAAGAAAGACCATTTCGGCAACAGAAATTCTCTGAAAGGCCATATTCAACCTCAATGTTAGTTCATATGATTGATTTTTATGCCTTTTTTGATTTTTTTGTTGTATGCTAAAGCAGTGATTCTCCAACTGTCTACTGTGAAGGTGCCTTAGAAATTCAACAAGCCATTGTAGTTACTTATTCTTTCCTTTAATTTATTCTCACAATACTGGATTTAATTTAATTTCCATGTAAACTATAAATTTAATAACTTATAAAAATATAATTAATATAAGCCCTTGGAACAACTTGATGGAGGTCCAATAAGACTCTGTACTACATTTTTTCAAGCCTGAAAGTCGGTAATGTTTGACAAGAATATTAACAGTTTTGCAGGGGGACACTGAAACAAAACTAGCCAACCCAAACCAAAATGTTGTGGTTTTAGATTTGACTACAATAGATTAGATAGGATTCACTAATTAGATTTTGGGGGATCAAAGGTCAAGGTGAGGAGCCTTGTGGTCATTCTTTGACTGTGATTGTGATAAAGTAAGAACTCCTGAAAAGCCTTGTGTTAAACTTTGCACAAATGTCCACTCTTACTCAAGGAGGATTCAATTTTGGAGATCAGTGGTCAAGGGCAAAGTTATGCCTCATTTTCAAAAACTATTTTGTGAAAGTGATATCAGAAGAATGTTTTGAGGGATTTTTTCAGCCTTGAAAAAAATGCTAATGTCGTAGGAATGGACTTTGATGGCTAAAAATTTCATAGGTCAGATATTGTGAAGGAATTCTATTTATATCCTGACACACCAGACAGACAGTTCCACTTATACAATGGAAAATTTCACTAATCTATCTGGAGCAGTTTAAAAATGTTTTGAGGGGCAGAACCTTCAGAACAACAGCAGCTTGTGATTGGACGATTGCTTGTCACACTCATCACAGACCAATCCATATCAAGCAATGTATAGCTGGTACGTATGACGTGGCATATGCAGCATCCATATGTAGCTGCTAACAACAGTTACTGACAGTAAGCACGGCTAACAGCAATGAGCCGCTACGGGTGTAAGCTTAAACTACCTTTAGACTATCGTTTCACATTAAGTTATACCATATATTAGTGTTGTGTTACTCAAGACCTGTCTTGGTCTCGAGACCACATTTTAAAGGTCTTGATCTTCTCTTGGACTTGAGAGCATTTTTACTCTATCTTGTCTCGGTCTCGGACTGGCCGGACTCGTGATTTTCCGTCAAGACCGCTCAAGACCAGCACTGATCTTCTGTTCTTCAACTTCATTAATGTTAACAAGGAGGGACACTTGGTAAAACAACAAAAAGCTTCAATTCATGTGTTATTTCCACCTGTAAAGACTGCAACCTTCCCGGTGTTGTGACTGTGGCACACCCCCCCTGTAACTGTTCAACCTTGTCATGGTTTTGAGAATAGATTCTGATGGTCTTGGTCTTGTCCTGGTCTCAACTCCCAAAAGTCTTGGTCTGTCTAGGTAGGTTTCGGTGCATTCTGGTCTCGGGCAAGTCTTGGTCTCGGATAGTGTGGTCTTGAGCACAGCACCACCATATATACAAAATGCAAAACACTCCACTCTGGACCTTGGTTTCAAAAGTTTGCTGATTTAGGCACTCCAGGCACCATTCTCATGCAAACGGGACTTGAAAATGCAATATAAACTGTCTGTTTAGGCTGAAAACAGAGTCGTGTAAATGGTCCCTAAAAACCCAACAGGACAAAGGTCAAAGTCACGATGTCCTGCAGTTTTCTTTTGTTGGTGTTATGCAGTTTTTCAAAAAACCTTAAAAAAGATTTTGTCAAACTTAACATCAATTTCCACTCTCACTTAAGATAAAGTGATTTAGATTTTCAAGCTCATGGGTCAAATATCAAAGTCAGCGTGTTTAATGATGATTTTGTGCTCTTGAATGCGACCATCTGACTTGTTCTTACAAAATCATAGGAAAACATCTGGATATGGATTTCTGTCCAATTTTGCACTACTGTCTTCTCGCACTGGAGTAAGACCTGATTAAACTTTAAGGTTGTTCAAAGGTTTTTGGGCATCATGTTCACTGTGCATGAAAGAAAGATCTCAAAAACACTTTCAGGGTTTTACTTTTAAATTTTGCTCAAATGTCCACTCAGGGGCAAAGTGGTAAAACTGGAGGGACAGAATTGAATGTCCTTGGGCTTCATGATCATGCCTTTGCTTGTGAACTTCAAGTCAAGAATTCTTTCAGCCAAACTTTGCACAAGTGTCCTCTTTGACTTGATGATGAACTATGAGCTTTGCTGAAGGAGGTAAAAATTTAGAGAAGTGGCTCAATACTAGGGATATATACCGTGGACCGGTACTTTCATGTACAGGTCCCTAATTGGGTCGGTACCCGAACACCGTTAAGAATCTGGAAAAACGGTACTGTTATCAGTACTTAAATGTCTCTTCAACTGTCAAGCATGTCGGTGAGTGCTAAGCGCTTGAAGGTTTGGGCTCACTTAAGCAAAGTTAATGAAACTCTGCCCGATGCAATCTTGAGAAGTTGCGTCCAAGGGGGGAAATACTAGCAGTATCACCAGCGCGCGCATAGTATAAAGCTAAAGGAGTGCGGGCATGACGACATGAGTAGAGTTAGCAGCACGGCTAACACTAAAGACTGCAGCACCGACAGAGACAGAGACTCTATTATCCGCCCCTTCGGTAAAAACCCTGCCGAAAACAGCACAGTCACACAGGGTTAAACTCTTGACGAAGCGCCGCTGCACTCGGCCGTATAACTTGGATGAAAAGCCGAAGGAACAGCTCACCGGAGCTGTTAATGTTCGCTCGGAGCGGAAACTCTTTGTTTACTGAGGTCAAGCGAACACCGGATGTGACTGACGGTCAAGCTGCGCTCACAGCGCCCTCTGTTGGATGAAACGGTCCACTGCTCCAGGCACCCTGATGTGCTGCTACACTCAATATTTTACATTCGATATTTATTTGCTATTCGGTTACGGATATTTATCCCCATATTCAAACGGTTATTCGAATATGAATTATAAAGTGAGAGCCCTGGTAGTCATCATTACAGCATTGATTTTAGCACCACAAGATATATGAGTCAGTCTGTACATGCAGTTTTACCATCTCCTTAGCTTTCTTTTTGCCTCTGAGAAGCATTTGTAATGCATTACTTCTATTCTGTTGAAGCTTTATTGTTACCTTGTGATAATAAAAAAGGTTGAATCTTTTAATATCTTGTAAAGTCTTTATTTTTTACACAAAATTACATGTTGTAGTATCGATAAAAGTATCGATAATTATCGATACCGATAAGGAGTATTGGTATCTGTATCAGTATCGATAAAATCATAACGACATACATCCCCACTCAACACTCTACTTTCACATGATACCTCACAAGGGCATAAAACTACCATAAAGCAATACTATTTTCAGTTTAGCTCTGCTGTGCCCGTCCTCATCCTCATTTTTGGAATCACAGCCCTTTGCCCTTTATACTCATGTCTTGAAGTTAAAACATTAAATTCCAGACCTTTCTGCCATTGCTCCATCATACACGGAGTCGTTGAAGAAGACATCCAGCCCTCTGTAGATCATTTGGTGTCCGTCTGGAATACTGTAAGACATCAGACCATCTACACACAAAAAGTAAAAGGTTGAAGATTAGGATATTATCATTGACTGCATACATTTAAAAATTAAAATGTTTGCATATTTGGAGTCTTGCTGTATGTGTTGTAACTATTAAAACCCTCAGGTTAAAAAAAGGAAGCCACATTTTATCTACAAAACCCAAAACCAATGAAGTTGGCACGTTGTGTAAATCGTAAATAAAAACAGAATACAATGATTTGAAAATCCCTTTCAACCTATATTTAATTTATTACACAGCAAAGACAAGATACTTAATGTTCAAACTGGTAAACTGTGTTATTTTTTGCAAAGCTCATTTGGAATTTGATGCCTGCAACATGTTTCAATAAAGCTGGAACAAGTGGCAAAAAAGACTGAGAAAGTTGAGGAATGCTCATCAAACACTTATTTGGAACATCCCACAAGTCAGGCTAATAGGGAACAGGTGGGCGCCATGATTGGGTATAAAAGCAGCTTCCCTGAAATGCTCAGTCATTCACAAACAAGGACGGGGCAAGGGTCACCACTTTGTGAACAAATGTGTGAGCAAATTGTCGACAGTTTAAGAACAACATTTCTCAACGAGCTATTGCAAGGAATTTAGGGATTTCATCATCTACGGTCCGTAATATCATCAAAAGGTTCAGAGAATCTGGAGAAATTACTGCAAGGCTGAAACCAACATTGAATGCCCGTGACCTTCGATCCCTCAGGTGGTACTGCATCAAAAACCGGCATCACTGTGCAAAGTATATCACCACATGGGCTCAGGAACACTTCAGAAAACCACTGTCAGTAACTACAGTTCGTCTACATATGTAAGTGCAAGTTAAAACTCTACTATGCAAAGCCAAAGCCATTTATCAACAACACCCAGAAACGCCGCCGGCTTCCCTGGGCCCGAGCTCATCTAAGATGGACTGATGCAAAGTGGAAAAGTGTTCTGTGGTCTGACGAGTCCACATTTCAAATTGTTTTTGGAAACTGTGGTCATCGTGTCCTCCGGACAAAAGAGAAGAACCAGCCGGACTGTTATAGGCGCAAAGTTCAAAAGCCAGCATTTTTGATGGTATGGGGGTGTATTAGTGCCCAAGGCATGGATAACTTACACATCCGTAAAGGCACCATTAATGCTGAAAGGTACATACAGGTTTTGGAGCAACACATGTTGCCATCCAAGCAAAGTCTTTTTCATGGACGCCCCTGCTTATTTCGGCAAGACAATGCCAAGCCACATTCTGCACGTGTTACAACAGAGTGCAGGTCCTAGACTGGCCTGCCTGTAGTCCAGACCTGTCCCCCACTGAAAATGTGTGGCCCATTATGAAGCTTAAAACACAACAATGGAGACCCCAGACTGTTGAACAACTCAAGCTGTACAACAAGCAAGAATAGTGAAGAATTCCACCCAAAAGCTTCAAAAATTGGTCTCCTCAGTTCCCAAATGTTTACTGAGTGTTGTTAAAAGGAAAGGTGATGTAACACAGTGGTAAAAATGCCCCTGTGCCAACTTTTTTGCAATGTGTTGCTACCATTAAATTCTAAGTTGATGATTATTTGCAAAAGAAAATAAAGTTTCTTAGTTCGAACATTAAGTATTTTGTCTTTGCAGTGTATTCAATTGAATATAATTTGAAAAGGATTTGCAAATCATTGTATTCCGTTTTTATTTACAATTTACACAATGTGCCAACTTCACTGGTTTTGGGTTTTGTAAAAAAAAATATATGTCTGTTGTGCAACTAAATAAAGGCTATGTGTAATGTAAAAACTTACCAAGCCATTCACAGCCGTAGAGCTCCACTCGCATGCACACAATCATGGAGTGATCTGTCACAGGCATGAAGCGTACAAACCGGGCGATGATGGGAGGCTCCAGATCCTTCAGCACCACATCGTATGCATTCTTGTTCCCCTCAATCACCTGGCAGGGAGTAAAAAAGGCAAACAGAGAACTGAGTGAAACGGAGTGGCAAACATGTCAGGGAAGAAAATCAAACTATTTTAAAATGCTCTTTAAGCTGAAGTTTTGGTTCTTTGGTATGTGTGTTACTCTAAAGCAGGAAAAAATAATGATTGACTAAAAGATGGAAAAATCTCTCAGAAACTGGAATAATTCATCCCCCCATGCTCCACAACATGTTTCATCTAACACATGACTTCTGTAGCAATCCTCTGCTACCTCCTAATCCAGCCTGCTGTCATCTCTCAGCTCTGGTGCAGAAAATATTCAGATCAGATACTGTCATGAAAAAATAAACAGCTGCAACAAAACTGAGTCAATTCCCACAGGAGCCATGTTTCAGACTGCCAAACTTCACAACAAAAATAAACATGGTTAGAGCCTGACACATACACAGTGCTTAGGCTCCTTCAGCTTGCCTCCAAATCCTGTAAAAGTCATCAATTCTATGGAGAGAGGGTCTTAAATATTTGGACCAGCAAAGGTATGGTTGTTTTTAAGGAGATTAACGCTGCTACAGTTTTTCAAGGTATATACAAAAGATTCAAGATGACTGTTTGCCATCAAATCTCTGAACTGTTCACAAAATGGAACTCGTGTTATCATTTGGTACACACAGCCACATTCTCCAATGACACACACATACCAGTCAATTGATACACACAGCTCAGCATTTGCTGCACACTACCAAGCATTCACAGCACACTGAAGTGCAAAACTGAAAACCTCATTTATAGAAATGCAACACACAATGTGAATGGCAATGACTCATGAGAATTACCCATTATTCATTTTGGAAAATGTCTGTGTAGGCCCACTTCTTCAAAAATAAAATATCACACAAGTATGCAGCAAATCATTGTTTTATCTACAGAGTTCCAGTGCACACGCATTTCTAAAGAAAATGAACGTGAAAAAAAGCCAAGGGGTTACACTAGACCACATCAAGTCTCCTGTTTCTATCTGGCCAGAGGGCCTCATCCACATCCCAGAGTATGGTCTCTCTGGCAAGGCACCTCTGGAAAAATCACCTTGAGTGCCTTATAGGTAAAGTTTTGACAGATCTCAGCTGAGACGTCACCACAGGCCTCTTCCATGGCCTTTTTCTCCTCCTCTTCCTCCTCCTCCCTGTCCTCCTACTCCTGGACCTCTTACTCCTCCATCTCCTCCTCCTCCTCCTCTTCCTCCTCGCACTCTTACCCCTCTCCTTCTCTGGTTGTCGTTGTCCATTGTTCAATGCTCACCAAACAAAGCAGAGGCTCAAGACCCTTTTATGCTGCAGTTCTCCTGATTGAAAATTGCTCACCAGACCTGAGTGTTTAAAGATTTGCATACTTGTGTGTTGTGGGTTGATGCTTTGAGATTTCAGTTGGGGTGTGTGTGCAACAACTGACCATTGTGTGTACAGCTTTGACAACAAGGTGATGTGTAATTGACAGTGTAAAGAAGGAAAGTCAGAGTCTGATGCAGATTAGGGAGTGTTTAGATGTGACAAACTGGGCCGAGCAATTGGTACTTGAAGTGAGGGATTTGCAAATTGTGCCAAATTATCGATTGTTGTGTGTTAAGAACCGTGAAAAACTGTAAGAGATTTGATGGCAAAGAGTCATCTTGAAAAGGGAGTGTCAGGTTTAGCATTTTGTGTGTGAGGTTTTCAGGTTTGTGTGTACAATTTGAAGGAATCTGTTAGTGTTTTGAGAAATGTGTGTTAAGAACTGTGAAAAACTAAATAATGGTTTTCAGCTTTAACATGGAACATGAAGTCATTCCAGATAAACCGTGTCCAAAAAAAAGATAACCTCAAAGCTACAACATGTTTCTCTGTCTCACCTCCTCAGAATTTGACAATATTCTGGAAGCCAGATGAGAAGCTGTGGGGGCCTGATGTGGCCCTAGGGCTGCAGGTAGATGATCGCTGTATTAAAGAGCCATTTAAAACTCAAAAAAGCCTTAATATGGGCTCTTAAACACTTTAGATGCAGCCTGGGGATGTCATGGTTGATATATTCATGCCCCAAGCTTACCTGTCAGTGCTCAGTGAACTGTAGCCCCACAGTAGGCTGCATCCAAACAAATTTAGAAGCAATTTCAATTAAATGAACCTGAACCAACTCATACGTAACAGTCTATAAAGAGCAGCAGTCATATACAGTACAATAATATCCAAACACTCTTACCTGCCTTCCCTTCCTGTCATGCCAGCCCACCCAGTTGGTACCGTCTCTGCTGTACTTGATCCTGTATCTCTGTGCAAACTCATTACCCATCCCATCAGCATGGCGACCTTGGGTGCCCACCAGGGTGATGAAGTGCAGTGAGCGCAGGTCCACCTGAAGGTATTCTTTTAGGCCATCCGGCTCTGACATGATGTCAGGGCACCAGGCACCGTCACCGTCTCCGTTATCCAGGTCAAGTCTGCAGGGGAAGAAGAAACAAGAGAGGAGGGCAGAGAGTTCAAGAAGAGAGGGAGGACAGACGGGTACGTGAGAGAGAAAAAAGTGTTTGAGACGTGCAGTGGAGAGGCATGACAAGGAAAAAAGGTCAGTTTATTTTTCTAGCACAATATCTTTCCTGTTGATAACTGATAACTCTAAATTAGCATCAGGATATCTTCTACTGGTGCATGTTTCCCCTCCATGTTCAGTAATACAGACTCAGTATTATATTAAATTAATGTGGTTTCTATATGCCGCCTGGAAACTTGATTTGTGATGGTGGACAGTCTCATGAAAAAGGTCCATATAAAACAGTTCTGATGTTACAGATAAAAGTCAGTCATCCCTTGTCTTTTGGAATAAAAGTTTTCTCTGTTGTCATGAAATCTCCAACTTTTGAATCTTACAATCTTACAGTCTTACAACTCTTTTGTGTGTTCTTAGTGCTAAGTGGCTCAACAAAATTAAAGGAATACATGAACCAGAAGAAACAGACTGAAAAAAAATAATTTAGCCAAGCCAACAGCAAAACACCTCTAACTGCACTGCCTTAAAGGTAATGAGAGCTGACACTCTGATTGGTGTGATTCTTGATACTTCGAGAACACACGTGTATAAAGTGGTGCTGGGACGACATACTTTTGTAGGCTAATGTGGAAGTTAGCATCGGGCTGATTTCCTCAACTGCATGCCCACTAAAAGGCTCCAGGATAATTCAATGTGTTCTGGATACTGCTGATAATAAGCTCTGTTATGGAGACAAAATATGTAACTTCTAAGTTCTGCTCCTAGTCGGTGTGTGTTTTAAACTTAAAGGTGCAGTGTATAGAAATTGGCATTTTAGCAACATCTCGTGTTCAGATTTTGGACTGACTCCATCCATTACATCACTAAGGCTACGGTCACACTGCAGCCCTTAAAGGTGTAGTCAGCGATGTGGGCGAAAACGAGTGGAGAGGCTGTTGATAAATGAATTTAGACCCACCTCTCCCTTCATACCTCACCCATGGCTCCACCCACGAAAGCTGATGGATGTGCATCATCATGGAAACAGCCGTAGAAACTGCGTAGCTGACCAATGTAGCTAAGGTAATCCTGACTCGTCAGACAATAGTAGCCACAACATGACTGCCGTTATTGATAACGTTACAACAACAGTACATTTTGGCAGATTAGACAATATGATGATGATGACCTTTTTGGGGGGGGGCTGTTCTTCAGCCATTGTGACTGCACATATTGTATCTCTCTCTTACGCTAACTGCTCACGCTACGCAACCTACGACTCCCCCTCCCCCCTCTGTCTGATCTGCGCATGAGTATGATCACCCCCTGGATGTGGGGGGGTGTACCCTGTTTTGGTGACTTGGCCCGAGCCACAGTATTTACCTGCTGAAATTCAGAGCCAAGGCTGTGTGTTGAAACCGAACTTTTTTTTTCAACATGCTGTCAGCGGTGACATCTTGTGGATGGAGAGGAGAAATACGGTGATTTTGACAAATAGTGCATTAGATTAGAAGATTAGAAGATCGCTGACTACACCTTTAATGCTCAATTCCGATTTATTGCTCATATCAGATTTTTTTGTTTGGCTGTTCAGATCACTCCTGTAAATGTGGGATGACTGCAGACTGTGATGTGAACAGCTCAAACTTCAGAAGTAACACACATGCTCAGTTTAACATTAATGACAACACGCACAGCACAGAGTGATGAGGGACAACAAACACAGAGCAAAACTGTGCTTCACAGTGCTGGAGAAGTTTGTTACCATAACGCAGAACCTGGTGTCACAGCAGCTCACCTTGTGCGAGCTCTTATTAAAGTAATCATGGCCAAATTTTATTTCTTATAAACCTAAAGGCAGACGCACTTTCCTGTCGACCCCCGCCGATGACAGATCGCTGCTGGAGAGCCAAACATCTCAGAGCCATGTCTTTTTTGTAATAATCATGTCTTTTTTGACCTCTGATATGTTCTGTCCATGAAGTGACTTTAAAAACACTTGTCCCGAGGTAAGCTTCTGCTCTACAATGACGTCAAAGTCTCATTGAATGCAACCTGACTGTTCAGACCGCTGTCACATTCAAGAAAATCAGATACATATCTGATTTAGTACCACATTTGAAAGTGGCCTGAATCTGATTTGAAAATGTCAGATTCAATGCGACTCGTGCTGTTGACTGCAGTGTAAACGTAGCCTAAGTGACGACAGCCTGTGAAGACCAAAAAGGACCATTAACAGGGCAGCATTTACAACAGTTACAAGGTGAGGGTTTTTTCATTCATATTTGTAACTATTATTTTAATAGGTTATAGTCCAGGTAAGATGCCACATGCCATCCAGGTAGATTTCAGGACCGGCGGCCAGACTTGTATTCAAAAATCTTATTTCGCTCTTTTTGTCCCCAAAAGCGACCTGTAGACAACATGGCGGATCGTTATGTCGGCCTACATGAGGGCGGCCCGCAGTAATGTACATTTTTTAAAGCTTTTTCTAACTAAATAAAAATAAAACAAACATTTAATGGGGATGAGTGTACTCCTATTTTGACGGACTTTACATACAAATAGAAACATTACATCCTATATCTATATTTCTATATTCAAATACACACTGCACCTTTAAATGTTAGAGCAAAAAGTTATAAGTAAGCTACTATGGAACTACTACATGGCAGTTTGACTTAGAAATCTCTTGTTGAGAGTTTACTCGAAATCCAAAGGCCCCCTAAAGTTTGTCCTCATGGCTGTCGCAAAAGTGTAAGAAATAATTACTTATAAAAAAAACAATCAGAAATGTTTGCTGTTGGGTCCAAGGAGATTCCTCTAGTTCTTGTTAGCAGTTTGTTAGCAACCACTGTTTTCAACTCACAACAAGAGTTTAAGATTCAAAAACAGTTAACATCAGATGTGTTTCATTATTTCCCATTAAACATGAAAAATCTAGTGTGCTTGTGTTCACCACGGAGCTAAATACAGGCATATATTTACTCTGGGGTGCTGGAAACCAGCTAAATGCTAACTGACTTCCATGCTTTTGGATTCATTCCTGCACTGCTCAATGATCAATTTACATAATCCTTCCTCATTTGCATCCTGCACTCATATCTGTGCTGGATCATTAAGCTAGCATAATATAGACCAGACACCTCAAATTCAAGGTCCCTGGGCCAAATCTGTCATGGGATATAGTTAATTAACTAAATCCTCATACTAAAAATCCCACAGTTTCCTACAATGGCTGGACACCACTAACCCCTCCTCCCATAGCCCTAATCACTCTGATCATTGGTCAGCAGATGATTGATCAGTACTTCCACAGTGACATCTTAGCTTGCCCATCCAAAAAAAATGGTTCAAATTCCTTTTTCTGATTAAAACATAGTCATTTTTAGATTGTTCAATAAATTTTGATCCTGTTTGGCTCGCATAGTAGACGGTATATTTAATGTTGGGCCCTTTCTTGATTGAGTTCAGCACCTCCGCTATGGGCCGACATGCCCCAAAAAGGCTTTGTTTTTTTGCTGATTGATGGATGAAAACTAGTTTCCCATTCTCATACTCAACATGCACTTTGCCAACAATGCATTGTGGATACTAGCAGGGTCATATTTGTCCAAGATCTGGTAGCATTACTGCAGTTAGCCAGCTGAAATGGTTTAATGGCTTTTCAAATGGTCTTTGCCAGCATCAGCATCCTGATTGTCAAAAAAAATTCATGCTAGTTTTGCAGCAACATGGTTGTTTTACCACTGACATCATAGACCTTTGGAGGGTAATTTGTTGTTTGACATTGCCTTTACATTTTCTGAAGAATTTGAATTTGAATTTATTTGATCCCCCGTAGGAGAAACTTGTCTTGGAGGACAGGCCCCCCCATGCTGCTACATACATTGGACAATACAGTGTAAACAAGATACAGTGCAGACAAACACAACACCCGCCCAAAAACCATAAAAACTTACAGGCATATGCACACCCCACACTGCCCATCCCCAGACATTACATGGTTTCCGTAGTGTGAGCCCTCAAGTCCTCCGGCTTGTCTGTCTGCGTCTCTCTAGTTGCTTGTTAATTAAGCTTATAGCATGTGGGATAAATGAGTTTTTGTAGCGGTTTAGTGCGCAGAAAGGGGTCCTATACCTCCTTCCTGAGTTTAGGAGCTCAAATTGGGAGTGTAGCACATGGAAAGGATCATCTATGATGTTGGTGGCCTGTTAGATTAACAGACTGGTGATATATGTCCTGGGGGGCAGGGGGTGGGGGCTAGCCCTGTAACCTTCCCTGCTGCCTGAACCAGGTTGGATATTTGAGCTTTATGTTTAACTGTCAGATTCCCAAACCAACTGGTTATCCCAAAGTGCAGGACCCACTCAATGGTCGCTCTGTAGAAGATCATCATAATATTTCTGCTAACTCCAAATATTCTCAGACGCCGCAAGAAGTGAAGGCTGATGAATCCTCGAGCAGACGTTTGATACATGTGTCTGCCAAGAGCATTTGTCAGAAGAGCCTAGATAATCAGTTTAATGATAATACATGTGTTTTAAAACCTGCCTGCCGAATCTTGCAGCAGTGGACTCAGACCACTGACTGGATGCTGAGATGTCCTCGTCTTGGATCTGTCCACCAGCCATGCCCAGAGGATACCGACACATCTCTGCAAAGCACACAGAGCATCACAGACACACACATTGTAAGAACAATTGGTTTGATTTGTGAAATAATTTCTTTTTGCCTGTATTTTCTCACGTGTAGTTATATTCCTTTTCGTGTGTTTGCAGGGTGTGAAGGAGTGTAAAGCGGTCAGCCCCCCCCACCCCCACCCCCAGCCCTCTTTCCTGCAGCCCTGCAGGCCCCTAAAGCCAAACAGAGGCGTCACTGTGTGGGTGCCAGTCTAAGCAGCGCTGGGCGGGAGTGGTCTGTGAGATGCCTGCTCTTCCTTTTTCCTAATTTCTTCTGGAGACACGTGAGGGACATTTTTGAGTTTAGCACTGGCATCTGCTGGTAATCAATCAACTAAAAATAATATTAAAAAAACAGACAGCACATTCAAGTGTTGATATGCTACACTCACTCTGGTCTACATCTTCTTTCAGCATCTTGGTTTGTGTACTTTAACCATCTCTACCTGGTTATTTAGGCTTTTCTGTGTTTAATTCCCCTTTCCACCATACAAGCCTGACATGTAGTTAAGGACAGCAGCAGGACAAATAACCCTTTTTCTGTGAAAATATGCAACAGTGAAATAAGTGCATGTGTGTGTCTGTGTATGAGTGTAGGTATGTGTGTTACCTACAGCTACGCCTACAAATTTTCAAACTTTTTTTTTCCACGAATGCCCCCTGCTTGTGAAAGGTTCCCTGTTCTGAGGGTATTTGCTGTCTGACCATTAGGTAAACCACACACACACAAACTCGTGTACACACACATTCTTGCGTTATAAGCCCACCTACCAAAAATTGCTTCCTTTCTCAATTTTGTCAACATACTTATCACTCAAAAAAATACAAAGAATTCACTGTGTTTGTATATGTTGGATTTTGTGCTGTGTATTTTATGTTGTTTAAGTTTGTTAGTCTTAAACACAAGGACGTGGAGACTGCTTCTATTAGTTAAGATCCTGTTTCTGTATTTCAGTAATTTTTTGTGCTGCTAACTTGTGTTTGACCACGATTCATCTCTCCTCTCTTAAGGCCCATTCACACATTAACGTAATGTATATAAGCTGACACTGATCGACGTGCCAAAATCATTTAAATTTTGGTGAAAGTATGTCCCCAAGATCATTTGTTTGTTCAACACAGATTGCAGCTGGTCTCAGTATGTTGATGCCATGCGTAGAGAATGAAATATGACTTTCTCAAAAAGGGAGCTCACGTGGTACAACAGGGGTCCAGGCCTGAGAGGGAAATCAGCTGACCTGACAAAGATGAACGCAACTGAGGGTAGTGAGGGCAACTGAATTTTTTAAGTGTGTTGGATCAAACATTGGAAATTTTTCAAAATGTCAGTGTGTGAATGCACCTTTAATGTGCAAACATACATGTTGACTTCATTGTAATCTTTAGTTGTTAGTCTTCAGACTATAGTTTTATTTAGGCTTCCTGACACCTGAACTAACAGACTGTGGGTTTTTTACATTTTAGGCAGCTACTGGTGCTGTAAACAGGGAGAGGGAGCAGTCCTGATGCTGCATGCTTTTTGTTATGTTTACAGAAGTACTCTATCACTAAGAGGAGATGTGTTAAAAACACTTAATGTTATATGAAACTCCTGCCATATAAAACATAACATGGGCTCCTTCATTTCCTGGTCTTTGTCTTCTCCATGATTTAAAGGGACTGTGAGGAGTTTCTAAGTAATTGCAAAAAAGTCTCACTTTTAGATATATGCCTGATTGAATTACACACTTTAATATGAGTTTTATAGCATCAAAATAGGTTATCTATAAATGCTATTCCTTAGCCTGCCGTTCGGGTTGTACAGGGCTGGACTGGCCTGGATACTCAACTTTGGGAACAAGACAATTAAAACTAGAGCGATTTATATTATTTGGACACGTCTTAGAGCACCGGGCTGTAAGTAGTGATATATAGTCAGCTACAAGACTACAATACTAAGTTTTCCAAAATTTGCTTGTTGTCACACATAAAAAACTACCGCTATGTAACTAGAAAGAGAAACATTACCTCGCTGCTTTGGCTTGGGTCACGTCTAGTCAGAACTAGAAATTTCCGGGTTCCGAGTAGGAAACTGCAACTGGAACGTTCCCCGAAGTTGGAATTTCCTACTGGGAACTCGGTAAAACCTCACCACTCCCGAGTTGACAATCGAAGATGGATGCCCCCAGTGTGAACAGTTATTTAGCTCCTGTAATAATCAATTTATTTGCACTTCTGACTGGGGTGTGTCACTCTAGATCAGCTGTATACATCGTACTGTTAGACTTATATTTACAAAAATGCTGCCATAGTGATAATCACATTCTTCATGTGATATTTGTGAACAACAACACAGGGCGTGCTAACAACAGCTAACAATAGCCTGGTAGGTCGGCATGTTTTTTTCCAACTTCAACTGGAACGCTGATAAGTCGGAGATGATGTCACTCCCAGTTCCGAGGTTACTGGAACGCAGCACTACGACAGTCGCCGCACGTGCTCATGGGTAGCAGAGTCTTAATGTCGCCGCAAATAGATTCTCCTCATAGCACTTTTAAGAAATCGTTTGCTCACATTGACTGTTTTTAGTGCCATTTTACCTCAAAAAGAGGTGATCCTGCATGTACTCTTAGATATTTTATCAACATCTTTTTATCTTTTTATTTACATTAAATAAATTTAAAATTTAGGACTTGATATGGAACCTGCCATTTGTATGTTTGGAAAACTGGATGAATAACCATCATTTGGAATGACTGCTTTCAGCCATATGAGTAATTTTTTAAATTTTATTGAAGAAAATCAAATCTCAGCCAAACTTAGGAATGTCACACTGGACCAGTGACATCGCCATTTTTCCTCAGGGTTTCCACAGTTTCGAAAATTGATTTTAAGATTTTTAAGACCTCTCTAAGACCCTGCTTGAGAAAATAAAGACTTTTTACACTGCAGGACAAATATGTGTGGTATATTAAACTCATTGTTTCTACTATGAGCTAAAAGGTGACTGTTGAAGGGAGACTGACATCTTACCAAAATGCAATAAGCCAGGTTGCTCTTAGTAACAGGACATAGAGCACATCGCTCTCCACAGAGAGAGAAAGAGCCACAAACATGAGTGAGTGTGCACATGCATCTGTTGAAAGAGAACATTTTACTCTACTGGCATGAAGTTACTACCACCGTTTTTTACTAAGTTTCCTGAAGCAGTCCTTAAAAAGTCCAAAGTATATCTGATAAAGATGTGTCTTGCCAAAGTGACTGCTAACATTTGAGATTTTTCTTGCTGGTAGAAATTAGATTTTTTATGGTACAACTGAACACTTTTTAAGACTTTTCAAGGATCTACAGGTACCCTGCTTCTTTAATAAGCCAGAAGTGCCTGGCAAAACCAGTCCCATGATGGACAGCTGTCTGCTGTACATGTAACAGGCTTACAAAAAGAAACCTCAAACAAGAAACAATGGAAGAAAAAAAAAAAGAAACAAACAAAAACAGATTTAAATTATGCTTTTATGGCCCAAGTATGTTTGGTATTAACAGGAACAAAGAATGATAATTCAGTGATTTATCAAATATTAAAAGAGCTTTACTGACAACAAAATGATGGGGCCACATAATGACAATTACATCACTTTAAGCAAAGTTTCTTTCAAGGAGAAATAAGGAGGCCGATGTCAAGTTAAGTTTCTATTTTACCTGGGTTGACCTGACCGTGGACAGCTGCTGCCAGCAGGAGCAAGAAGGCATAATGTATAATCTGATGAACCTTCATGGTCTTCATCTGTTCCCTGCACACCTGGAAGTTAAAGGGAAGTAGTAAACCAATTAATCAAACATTTCTGAAATAACTGATCATGTTTTCCAGTGTTTCTTAACTCGTTAAACCTCAGAGACCGACCACCACATCCCTCATGAAAAAATCATATCCCCTATAATTGAGAAACACTACAGTTTGCACCTAAGGCAAGAAAAGTGAATTTGTATAGCACCATTCAGCAACAAGGCAACTCAGACTGCTTCACACAATACATCAGAACACAATGACAAATGAAAAAAAAACACAACCGAACAAAGAACATAAAAACAAAAAAATAAAAGATAAAAAGACAAAAATCTGTGCTAAATGCTTAAATGTATTTTCAATAAGAAAAAATGTTAGTGTTACGTTGTTTTTAAAACAATCATTAAAAACTTGCAATAAATATCTTTTCAAAAGCAGTTGTAAAAAAATGAGTACCAAAACTTGATTTACAAGATGGTTTGTGTAATTCCTTGTTTTTATGTGAACATGTATTTTATTGTTGTTTTGTAAACTTTTTTGTTGTCACAGTACAAAAACAGTTTTGTTTCCCCCAATAACATGATAAATGAGTTGACATTTCATGACAACAACCTCAACTGAATAATAGTGAAGACAAAAGAAATCAAATAAAATATATGGATGTATTTTGTAGTGGAATTCCATACCACAGCATCCTTTTTTTAGTCCCATAAACAAACATGAGAATAAAACACAAAGTTGTGCAGCCCTAAAGATGTGTTAAAAGTCAAACATAAACTGTATGCTATGGCACTAAAGTTAGGTATAATGTAACAGGTATAATGGATCAGAATGTTACACATACTGTACTTCTACAGACATGAACATCCATTTAGCTCTACTGAGAAACAGGCTGGTAAAAGCACACAGAGTTCTCCTTGTAGCCCACAGTTGCACTCTCTCCACCACAGTTCCTGGATTTATTTATCTTGTACAAGTCCTGGGGAGGTTATGGGGACCTTCAACTCTAATATGCACTTACTCCACAAGCCACTCTTACTGAGAACAAGAAATCATTTCCCATGTATTAGACTTTTACTAACGTACAAATAAGTACTAATACAAGCTATACACTACATAACAACTGTTACAAAATGAAAGGAGTGTGCTGGGTTTGCCAATTTATTCAATTTGTATTGGTGTTATTATTTATGAACATTTTAATATAAAATTGGTGTTGTATATGCCAATCAGTAGGATAGAATTTTTACCCAGAGACATATTTTAATGCAAAATTCGACACTATTGACAGGGATCCACAATATTGGATTCTGCCAGTATAATTTTTATTAGCATTTTGTAGGAACTCTGAGTCTTTACTTTTTTAGAATTGGCATGTTCTTAAACTGTTAATCTTTGCTGACTTTACAGAAAACACATCTTCCATTTATTGGCTGTAATATTGGCAAAATATACAAAAGTACCACGATGCTTCACCTTATCACTGCATGGAAATCTAGGGTTTGATATTGTGAAGAGTTACATTTAGTTTTTCTTGGTTTTCGCTGTTCATTACGCAAATAGACTATCACCATGAAAACAACAAGTCAGTTTTGTAAAGTGCAGATTTTGCTCTTGATGTAATCTAACTGTATTGGAAACAGTGTGTTCAGAATTATTTGGCATATTGGATAAAGGCCCATTGGATACATAGTGCATTGAATTGTTTTTAAATATTGACATTAAATGATAATTAAGGTGATAAATGAAGGTGGAGCATTATGGCACATTCTGCTGATATTCATGCTGATATATGGTCTGTGTTTAAGGTCAACATATATGGTCCATATACTGGCTTTACATATTGTTAAAAATTGTTATATTTGACATAATTGATGTTCAACTTCGGCTATGATTCAGCTAACATCTTTTGATTATGATATTGTGTTGCTAATAATGTGCATGACACCAATCTCCAGCTACTTTTGATAACTATTCTCGTCTTGGATATTATCCAGGTTCTTTTCCCATTACAAAGCACATAAAGCATGCCTGAAGGCAAAGGTATGACTTCACATGTCATCCATTACATTTGCTTAAAAGTGAGGATGAGAAACAAACAAAAATGACATTGACAAAACTTTGCTAAATGAAAAATGTGCTGGGAGATGGTTCCTTTAAACTGTGGTAGTCAGAGACACTAAAATGAAGAAGGGCTTCAGCACCCAGAAAAGAAAACCAACCAAGCATTTCCCAAGATAATGAGACATATACCAAAGTGCTACTACAATTTAAAGTCAAGTGGTATTGAAATAGATATTCATTTTCTTAAATTCTTCAAATAATTCCTGGTATGACTCATGTCACGCTTACTTAAATCAAAGATGTATTTACCAAACAATTGTTTGTTGGCTCTCCATTGCTAAGGCGCTGACATGATGCTCACTGGGTAACTTTTTAAGAGGAACAACTTCTCAAAGTTTGAGCTACTAAGCGAGTAAACAAACTAAATGCAAATACATTTAAAGACATCATACCCTTTTCACCTCTACACGAATAGATACCGCTTATGCACCAGTTTTGCATCATGTATATTTCAGTATGCACTCCATACTGAGCTGGACCATGCTGCCATAAACTGTCTTCACATTCACCTTCCACCCAGAGGTCAACACCCAAACAGCAGGAAAAACATATGTATTTGACTTACTGTTGCAAGTCCTTTTCTGATATTCTGAAACCATCAGTTTGAGGAAATATTCCACATCTGCTGCTGTGAGTTTATGCCTTCAGTTCGCCGGAGTCGCTGACCTCTTCCTTGTGAGGACTTTCTGGGTGTGGAAAAGAGAGAGAGAAGCAGAGAGAGGGGAAATGAAGGCTGATGTAAGAGTCTCTCTGGCTTAAGGAAAGAAACAGAGAAAATAACACACTTCAGGAGTTTGAGGTGAGGCCCAGAAGTCCCAGAATTCCACCTGATCCACAAATGGTTCCAATTATGGCCCACAGCAGCAGCTGAGTGGAGCGGGACCTGGCAGATCCCACTAAGAGCTACTGAAAAACACACAGAGTGGACTTCACTTTACTGCACAGGAGAACACATCTGGTATACAGAACACATGATGCTATTAATAAACAAAATAAGGAAATGCAGCTCGGATTATAAGTGAAAAAGAGTGCCGACAAGAAAATGGAGCACAAAATGGTAATGAATCAAAATGTAGTTCACAAGAGCTTAACAGCGGGGATGGTCAACTCTGGTTCTCAAAACAGCCACACAGGTCCTATTAAACCTGCCAGAGGGTCAATTTAAAAAAAAGGTTTTCTTCCACTTGTTGAGTGCCCCCAGAACATACTTTTTAAGTTTCCTGTCAATGACAATCCTCTCATATTTGGAATATGGCATTCCTATACACCCCTCTGTTTCAGTCCCACTCAGAACAGGCTGTTCCAGAAAAAATCATCATGAGCTGTATCTGACCAGTCGCCTCCTCTCTGCAAAAGTTGCTGTGGCTGTACAGGCCTGGGCTCTGATGTTTATTTTGGCGACATAGCTGTGGCTGAAAAAACATTTAAGGGAGTGGCTTCCAATCTTAGGGGGGGGGCTTATCCCCAATGACATCATTAAATGAAACCTTTCAAACAGACGTTTTGAGCATAGTTGTCAAGTCTCCCGTTTTGGCCGGGACACTACTGTATTTTATCCCTCTTTCCCGCTTTCGTCCTGTATTAGAATTTTCCCGTAAATTTCCCACATTATAAAAAATAAACAAAAAACATTCTGTCACTGTCTCAAGTAACTCGGTCGCAAGAATGAGGCAATAATGTACCAAAATGATGGATACCAACCACTGTAAAACCAAAGAAGAAGAAGCCTCACGAAAACTGCCATATGCCGTTGGGTAACAGTTGGGTTAAAAAATAACCCAATTTTAACCCAACTGCTAGTTCAGAAAAGGATGAACCCCTTTTTGGGCTATTTTAACCCAACAGGTTGGGTTCTTTTTTTTTCGACCCAATTTTTGGTTTGTATTATTAAACATAAAAGTTGGGTTATGCTAACTACAATGTTGAGTTATTCCTAACCCAACTATTGGGTTGCGCAATTCAGTGCTCCCAGTAGTTTGACACAGAGGAAGTTAGGACCCAGAAGCGACACAGATTTTGCAGTTCACAATAACCGGCTGTATTGAACAGACACAGGAACAGAGAGCAGGGATCGATCTCGCGGTCCTTGGAACATGAGGCAGTGACATAGTCCACTCGGCCACGTAGGTGCAACACACTCATATTGCAAATCAGAGTCTTTAAAGGAAAAGTTCGGTTCCTGCAGCTTTTACATTGTTTATAGAATGAAGAACAACAATATACTCACCCAGAAGGCTTTCCTGATGCAAACGGTGCTTCGGGAGATATTTAGATCCAAAATCGAGCAGCGGACACTGATATAATGGTAGCCTGTAGGGCATAGATCGCCGCTCCTAAAAACTGCATTAATCGTCCAAAAACTCACGTTTTTCACCAATATTCCATCATGATTCGCGCCGAATGGACCGCCATTGCAGCCTGTGTCTCTCCACACAGCGCTGTGTGGCTGAACTAACCTCTGAACTGACGAGTTTGTTTACATGCTCTTCGCGCATGTGCAGTACTCTCTGGAGCGTTGCGATCGCTTCCTCATTTCAATGAGCTCCTTATCTGTATACTGTGGCTCCAAACTGTAAGGACGTCCATCATATTCAAAGTCCCATAGACATTCGTCCATTTTGCACAAAACTGGAAGAAGAAAGTTGATTTGTAGCTGCCGATCTTCCCCTGAAACAATGAGCCGCACTGCGCATGCGCGTGCGCGAAGAGCATGTAAACAGCTCGTCAGTTCAGAGGTTAGTTCAGCCACACAGCGCTGTGTGGAGAGACACAGGCTGCAATGGCGGTCCATTCGGCGCGAATCATGATGGAATATTGGTGAAAAACATGAGTTTTTGGACGATTAATGCAGTTTTTAGGAGCGGCGATCTATGCCCTACAGCAGGGGTGTCAAACTGATCCAGTAAAGGGCCACTGTGGTTGCAGGTTTTCATTCCAACCCAGCAAGAACACACCTGACGCTAATTACTCAATCAACTGAATTGTCTGTGCTCGGTTGATTTGTTGGATCAGGTGTGTTCTTGCTGGGTTGGAAAGAAAACCTGCAGCCACAGTGGCCCTTTACTGGATCAGTTTGACACCTGTGCCCTACAGGCTACCATTATATCGGTGTCCGCTGCTCGATTTTGGATCTAAATATCTCCCGAAGCACCGTTTGCATCAGGAAAGCCTTCTGGGTGAGTATATTGTTGTTCTTCATTCTATAAACAATGTAAAAGCTGCAGGAACCGAACTTTTCCTTTAAGGTGAAGTAGGTTAGGACTGACTTTGTCTTTCAGAGCAGGAAACGGTTCTAATTGCCAGAGATCAGGCTGCCACCACTGATTCGGGCTCACAGACAGGTACTCGGCATCACACACAGGCAGAGGGGTCAGATACCGGAGAACAGATGGCCACCACAGATCAGGATTCACGAACAGGTACTCGGCGTCAGGAACAGAAGGCAAGGTTGGCAACCGGGGATCAGGCAGGCAGGTAGGTGCAGGACAAAAACGGGTAGGTACCTTGTAGTCTAGCCGAGGATCAGGTGATAAAGGAGGAAACGGGAACAGAACAGGTCGGCAACGGGTGATCAGTCCGGATAGCAGGTCTGGAGTTCTTGGCATGAGAGCGAGACGATATGACGCCGAGTGAGTGTGGAGCAGGTTGTGACATAGTTGGGTTAAAGTAATAGCCCTATTACCCAGAAAATGGGTTACTCTTTATAAAAATAACCCCAAAATTTAACTCAACACTATCAACACATAGATTGGGTTACCAAAATAACTCAACATTTTTTAGTGTGTGGATGGCAGTTGTCGTGAGATTAAAGCCCACAGCGGGAACATACTAAGAGAAATGAAATGTATAGCTGGGAACGAAAAGACATTCTTGTATACCAGTCTTAAAATGTTAGAGATACTGGAGCTTGGATGGGATGGTGGGATGGCATAAACTGGCATAAAAAGGCATAAAACTACAAAATCAACACAGTATTAAATGATTAAAAATCAATACTCACAGTGCTTTCAAACATGCTGCAAAACAATGAAAGACTTCCTTCAGGACATTTTTTAAAAAATAAAGCAGGGGCTCATAAGAGGAAAGAAACTAACTCATAATGCACAAAATGAATCTAACAGCTGTATATTGATGCAGACTTTACTTATGAAGATCTTCATTTGATCAAACTTCTGACTGTCAAGTAATTACCATTATGGATAACATCTCTCTTCTTCAAAACTACTTACATCTCATGTCATTTCATGCTGGTTAAAAGATAAGGTCTGGCAGTCGAAGATAAACATACTTGTTAGCTTCATTTTGGAGAGCTTTATGATCAGTATCTCCGCATATGTTTTTGCCAATTAAAAGCATAAGTAGGTCAGTAAGCTGGTTCACTAAATTTAGCACAAGGAGGAACAAAAACCCCAACATACTTCTCTCCAAGATGCTGTCTTTCTGCTGAGTAGAACTTAGCATTTAAACACTGAAGAGTAGAATAGCTTAGCCAGGCAATTTTTTTCCTTCCAAACTAAAATACAACTTACATTCTACAAAAAAATTACATACCAAAATAGAGTTGTTAATCAAAAACAAAATTAATGCTCAGATAACTGTCCCAGCCAGGACAACAATACTGATATATTTTCTTACCTTATGACACTGTAAGTAGCTTGTTTAACCTTTTGGCAATGAAAAATTGAGTCAACTATATGTTGTTTTGGTAAGAATCATATCAATATTCAAACATTTTCAAGTTAGACCAAACTAGGCTAGTTTCCTTTCATCATTTTTGATTGTAAGTAAAGTTAACTGTTTCTATGTCTGGAAGTTTATGATATTTTCCCTCTCCTGATAATAAAAAAAATCATGAATTGAAAGCACTACTTTAGCATCTCATATCATGCTAATTTGATAGCAGTTTGGCAAAGTGAGATCAACATACCATTAGTTTGCTTGTGAGGACTTTATTAAGCAGTTGGACAAGCTACAGTAGGCCAATTTGAAAGCTGATATACAAATCAATTTCAAAAAAATAAAATTTCTTGTCTAGATATCAAAATTATTTAACATGTTGTCTCTCTCATGTTGGCTTATTTGATTAATTAGTATGACTACTGAATTACCCTTTCGCTTCCTTGTTAGGAGTTTGCAGAGAAGTCTTAGTTAATAAAAATGCTCAGCTTCCCCCCACAGACCAATAGCATGCTCATTAGGTTAATTGGTGACTCTAAATTGTGAGTGTGAGTGTGAATGGTTGTCTGTCTCTCTATGTTGCCCTGCCATTGACTGGGGACCTGTTAAGGGTGTACTTGCCTCTCCAAACCCCCTCAAACCCTGAAAGGGATAGCCAGTATTGAAAATGAATAAATTTCATGCTTATTTGTAGTGTGGATGTATGCTTGTTAGCTTCTTGTGATTAACTTTACGATGAACCTTATCATGCTTAAATTCTAATTCAACCAGTAAGCCACAGCCGGCATGTAAATTTTGCACAAACACATCTTAAAAGCCAGTAAACTATTTTATGCTTCTTTAAACACAACCATTATTTCAATGCAGTGCTACTACAGTAGCATTGTCAAGTTAGCTTTCTTTCCAGATAAGGTGTTGCTTTTGAAGGTGCTACGAGGAGAATCTATGTCTGAAGACATTGAGACTCTGCTACCCATGAACACATGCAGCGACTGTCGTAATGCTGTGCTCCAGTAACCTCGAACTGGGAGTGACATCATCTCCGACTTATCGGCGTTCCAGTTGAAGTCAGAAAAAAACATGCCAATCTACCAGGCTGTTGTTAGCTGTTGTTAGCACGCCCTGCGTTTGTTGTTCACAAATATCACACAAAGAATGTGATTATCACTATGGCAGCATTTTTGTAAATATAAGTCTAACAATAGTATGTATACAGCTGATCTAGAGCGACACACCCCAGTCAGAAGTGTAAATAAATGGATTATTACAGGAGCTAAAAAACTGTTCACACTGGGGGCATCCATCTTCGATTGTCAACTCGGGGGTGGCGAGGTTTCACCGAGTTCCCAGTAGGAAATTCCAACTTCAGGGGACGTTCCAGTTGCAGTTTCCTAATCGGAACTCGAAAATTCCTACTTCTGACTACAACTGGAACGCACCAAAAGACGTGACAATTTTTGGAAAACTACTTAGACTACTTAGTAATTACTTAGAAACTCCTCATAGCATCTTTACTTTTCTTTTTTTTTTTTACTTTAACAACATCACTTAAGTAGGGGGACAGACTTTAAAAACATAAATAAAACAAGAGCTGTCCAACAAATGTAAATTATACTTGCCTATAGGCTAGCTCAAAGTTTCCATTCACATAATTTCTCTTTGAAAGTCAGACTGAAAAATCTACACTTCTCTTTGTTCTTTCTTTGTAGTAGTAGAGGGCTAGTGGTCCTTTCAGTGCTTAGGTAATACTACATTGAGCATGAGAGTTATCTATATTCAGAAATTAAGTGATTTTAGTCTGTATGTTGAAATCTGGTTGCTCGATGCAGCTCTTTTCAGCAATTGTCTGGTGGTAAAGTTTGATAGCCACATCTTACATCCTGCTGATTAGTCTTGCTCAAAGCTTTATGCTAGCCTAATCTTTCTGGTTTCCAGATTTATGTGTATCAGTCAGCTTTTCCATGCATAGACTAACCACTTGTTTTAGCCTTGTGCTTTGCTTATGTAACTTCTACTATTTCACTTCCCATGAAACACATTAAAAAATACTCTGTGGTATGAATGTATACGATAATATCATAACTAGACAGTCCAGTCTTAGGTCTCTACATCTGCTGGCTAACCAAACTGTTTCCACATGCAGTACAGACACATCACAGCACAGGAAACAATGATCTTCTTACCTACCTCTCATCGAGAGAAAGGCCAAATATAACCTTCCAAAACTGGGTGAAAAAAAGTTTCTTTCTTGGTTAATCACAGAGAAATTATTCAGCCATCACAACTCTCCCAGTCTCTATGTATCTATTATTTTAAAAGGGAGAGAGAGAGACCAAAAGATTCATAATGAGTCATTATGGATTCTGCTGCCTACCTCAGGTTCTCATGGAGACAGAAAGTGGTTCACAGACCTACATCTGTAGGAGTACAATATTATATAGACTGATTTTGATTATTTTAGTGCAAACTGGGTTTTAATAAGTAGCACAGTTGGCAATGCTGGTTTGAAAGGAAGGAAACAAAGACCAGAATTAACACGTTGGTTCAGAATTGACAATCTATCTTAATGATGTGATGATTTTTCCTCCTTGTCTGACATGTGTGACTAAATTCCCATCAGAGTATAAAGACTGAACAAAAGGATAAAGGTTGCATACGGTGGAACAATGTGTCTGAATCCATTTACCTTCAGGATTCACGAGGGTGTGAGGATAATGACCTTACAGACCATTTTTCAGTGTAATCACACAAATGAACAGAGACCACCTCCTGAACGCCGCCCACCATCTATGTCAGCAGCGGCTGATTGCGTGGAGCTGCAGGATACTGCTTCTGGCTGTGGGCGAGTAATAACTGATATTCTTTAGATTTCCCAGCTTATCTGCAGTGTTACGTTAAGCCTCTGCAGCTGTCTACACACACAGACCTTAATGGAAGACGACCTTGTTTAATGACCATAGCTGGAGAATTACTAAGACCCGTCACCCTCGCTAATGACCTTCCTCATGCAGGAACACATCACATTTTCTCAACCAATTATAAATACCTAACGAGGAAAACATTTTATAAAGGTCAGTCCAGGAACTGCTCAGTGTGATGTTGGAGAAATATTTCTTCTCACAGGCTATTGCACACTGATTTATTTCGGCAATTTGTAACTCGCCAAATCCACTGAAAGCATCATAACATCGCAGGCTGTTTTAGAAAGGGCACGAGGAGAAAACATTAATCCAAGTGCACTTTAATTTTTTTTAGAGCGCCCAGTGTTTACAGACTTATCTTTAGAGGGAGAAGCTAGAGACCAACAAAACAAATGGCTAAATGGAGGCAGCTGACAGATTGTGAGGGCCAAAAGAGCAGAAATCAGTCGACAGGCTTCAGGGAAAAGAGGTGAGGAAGGCGAGGAAAGGAGAGAAAGAGGGAGAGAGGAAGGCCAGGAAGAGATTTATCGATTCTGGAAAGAGCTCAAAGACACGTCCTTGATTCAGTGATTCAAAGCTCTGGCTGACTGTCAGTGAGGTGGAGCTGGAGTGACAGCTGGCCGAAAGAATATGAAGTGAGCGTGGAAGTTTTATACGCCTTCTTCTTAATCTGATTTTGAACTTTTGGAAAAAACCTTTTGAAGGCTGGTGCAAAGCGATCGGATTGTGGCAATACTGCATTAACATACACACTCACCAGCCACTTTATCAGAGACACTTGTTCACCTGCTCCTTAACACAAACAGATAATCAACTAATCACATAACAACAACTCAATGCATTAAGGCATGCAGACATGGTCAAGAGGACCTTGTAGAAGTTCAAAATTGTATTGGGTAGAAAAGCCTTGTTCATGCCAGTTAATCGGAGAATGGCAGCTGTTTGAGATGGTAGAAAGACAGCAGTAAATCAAATAACCACTCCTTACAAGCAAAGTGTGCAGATCATTTCTGATGGACAGCACTGTGAATCACGAGAAGATGGGCTACACTATAATCAGGGGTTGGCAATTAACTTTATCCTCGGGCCAAACTTTTCAAAGTCACTTTATGGTGGGCCAGAACATAATCAGAGGTCAATATATAGAGGTGATACATTTCAGTTATATTATTAAAGGTGCTATGAGAATCTATTTTCGGCGACATTAAGACTGCTACCCATGAGCACGCGCGGCAATTGTCGTAATGCTGCATTCCAGTAACCTCAGAACTGGGAGTGACATCATCTCCGACTTATCTGCGCTCCAGATGAAGTCGGAAAAAAACATGCCGATCTACCAGGCAATTGTTAGCTGTTGTTAGCACGCCCTGTGTTGTTGTATGAAGAATGTGATTATCACTATGGCAGCATTTTTGTAAATATAAGTCTAACAATACTATGTATACAGATGATCTAGAGCGACACACCCCAGTCAGAAGGGCAAATAAATTGATTATTACGGGAGCTAAATAACTGTTCACACTGGGGGCATCCATCTTTGATTGTCAACTCAGGATGGCGAGGTTTCACTGAGTTCCCAGTAGGAAATTCAGACTTCGAGGGACGTTCCAGTTGCGGTTTCCTACTCGGAACCCAGAAATTCCTACTTCTGACTACAACTGGAACGCACCAAAGACGAGACCCAAGCCAAAGCGTGTGTTTGTTGTGATGCTAATGAATGCAGCTCGGACCTTCCTCAGAACTCTGCATTGCTTTACAACTTCTTTTTTCAACAACTTACAGGATGCAAAGTGACGAGGTATCTCTTTCTAGTTACGTAGCGTGGTTTTTCATGTGTGACAACAAGCCATTTTTAGAAAACTTAGTATCGTAGTTGTAGCCAGCTATAGATCTCTACTTACAGCCCGGTGCTCTAAGATGTGTAATATGAATATTTCATTTCATTTCAAACCTTTATTTATTCTTGAAAGGACATTGAGGTTTCCCTCATTTCCAACGCCGTCGAGATTACAGCCACATTAAAACCACAGCACAATAAACAAGTACAGAATACTCACTGTGAACAACAATCTCATCAGTGACAAAGTGGATAAAATAAAATCAGGTAAAACAGTTGCAATGTGAAACACAGTGGTTAGAAATCAAAGTCCTGAACTCTGAAAGAGAAGGAAGAACCTGAATTTTTAGAGACTGTTGGAGGATGTTCCATGAGCTTGGGGCATCAAAAGAAAAAGCTGTTTTACCAAGTTCAGTACATGGTCGAGGAACTTTAAGAAGTAGCAGATCAGTAGAGCGAGTTGTATAGCTACCAGTATTCCACTCTAACAAGGTTGAGATGTAAGGTGGTAATTTTCCAACGAGGGCCTTAAAGATATATAAAAGCCAATATTTGCTGCGCCTCTCTTCCAGGGAGGGCCAACCAACCTTCTCATATAGAATACAATGATGAGTTCTGTAGCCGTCAGCAGTAATAAATCTAAGAGCAGAGTGATATACACTGTCCAAACGCTTTAAGACTGAAGCTGCAGCATGTCTGTAAATCACATCACCATAATCAATGACAGATAACAACACAGCTTCAACAATTCTTCTCCTACAGGATAAAGGAAAGCTGGATTTATTTCTGTACAAAAAAACCAACCTTCTGTCGTATTTTAGTGACAAGATTGTCTACGTGCTGTTTGAATGTTAAATCCTTGTCTATCCAAATGCCAAGATATTTATATTCAGTGACTCTTTCAATTGTAGAGCCTTCTATAGTACCCAATTTCAAAGTTTCATGGTTAATATTTCTGGCTCTGGAGAACAGCATGTACTTTGTTTTTGTTACATTTAAAAGAAGTTTATGATTTAAAAGAGATTTCTGAAGCTCATTAAAAGCAAGTTGCAAATTGTTGATAGCCAGCTGTACCGAGTCTGCAAGACAATGAACGATGGTGTCATCCGCGTACAAATGGGCATGGCAACCACTTAAAGAGGACACAATATCATTTATATAAATAGAGAAGAGTACAGGGCCCAAAATGGAGCCTTGCGGCACACCCCTATTGATAAACAAAAAGTCAGACTTGGTGTCACCTGATATCATACACTGACGCCGTGTATGATATCAGGTATATCATACATGGCGTAATAAAATAATATAAAATTGCTCCAGTTTTGTCTTGTTCCCGAAGTTGAGTATCCAGGCCAGTCCAGCCCTGTCCGACCTGACCACTTAGCTAAGGAATAGCATTTATAGACAACCTAATTTGATGCTTTAAAACTCATCTTAAAGTGTGTATTTCAATTTAATGGATAGATTTCACAAATTGAAAAAAAACAAACAACAGACCAGAGGACAATCTGGCATGAACTTTCATGATTACCCAAATGCTCAGAGTATGTTGCAGTGTTAACATGGAGGGCTACTCTCAGTTCATACCCTCTCATGATACAAAATTAATCCATGAAACTACAGCAGAGCTTAGCTGAGAATATCTACTTTGATGAATTTTATGAATGAAAACCAGCCAAAATACAGACTGTGACTTGACCGGTTCCCCAATTGACATCTCTATATATAACTTTTATTCTTCATTCTCTCTTTAGCTCTCTTCTCTGTCTGTGCTCTTGTGTCTGCCTTCTGTATTTGGGTTCTTCTGGTTGACACTCTGTTTTCTCTCTTTGTGGTTTCCGTCTCTGGACTCACTGAAATCACATCAAGCAGAAAGATTCACACAGTCATGATCTGTTCTGTATTCATGTGAAAATATGTGAAATACAGACAAAACTATGTTTTCAAGATGCTTCACCCTTTGAAAGCCTAATTTGATGGTTCTGTGTCTGGAGGCTTTGCATGATTCCTGCTGCAAGCTTTGTGGCATTTTCTCCTCTTACTATTCTGCCATTATTTTCTGTGGAGCGAGCAATGAAAATAGTTCATCAGACGTAGATCACATCCCATTTATTAGCTTGATTTTAATACAGTATAGTGTAGAATTGAAAAAAAACTTTGCACAAAAATTACCCAAGTAAAGCATCTGATCTAAACAATACTAAAAAAGTTACAACTGTATCATAAAAGTGCTCAGTGTAATTATGCTGCATTCCTGTATCTTGTGCTTTTCCCACCTGTAACTCATGAAAGTGCGAACGACAGTCTAACTCATAACTTCCCACCCGTGAATTTGTACCAGATCAACGTACTCCGAGTTACAACTTGTGAGGTCACATCACTGTCTGAACAAGATGGCAGCCATGATGGATGAGGTGGTGTTGCGCATGACACAGTGAGAAATAGACTGTACAACAATGTAAAGTAAATTCACGTTGCAATCACAATATTACACATAATTATGTACTACAATCTGTCATGTGTCCGAGATGGTGCTCAAATATGTCGTCGACATGAAATAGCTAGTGCTAGCTAGCAATAGCTAATGCTAACCATGTTGGTTAGTTTACATACCAGAATTCCTTGCACTCAAACCAAAGTCGTAATTTGCCTGGAACCCTCTCAGGTCCGATCTCAGAGATTTCAACTCGGAAATTTCCGAGGTATGGGTTGCCTGGAATGCAGCATTAGCTGCAATTGATTTACAAGTTGAGTAACATTGAGTAATATATTCATCTCTCTACTATGAACAGGAACAGTCATTTTTAAGACAACTGGTCAAAATCATTAAATCTGGCAGCTGTAAATACTCTTTCTGCTTATTCCAATCAAAGATGTCACAAGCTAATATGCATTAGCATTCTCCATCTGCTTGCACACAGCTGATAGCATACATGCTAACTCTTTATAGAGTGAATAAGAAATACTGAAAACAGTGTTGAGTACACACTGTTACATGTAAGACCATGTGTGTCAAAACCCAAAATTAATTAAACATCTATTTTGACTCTTACTTCACTCAGTGACACTTACCTGTGCCGCTGTGACGAAGGTGCACTGCTGGATGTGCCTTGATTCAAACAGGCCCGTGGGCTACTTCCTGTTTGTTCAGCAGAATCGTCCCCTGCCTTAACCAATTACGACTCCCCAAGCCAATCAGAGGTTGTGTGCAGGGCTTATGACTTTGTGTTTTTCCCTATAAAAGCAATTTCAATTTAATAGCCTTCAAGTGCCACATTCATTGGTAGCTATTTTTTCAGACTTGTTTATCACAAAAATATTACTATTATAATTACTTTTGTAAAATATTACCGAGGTCCAAACCTCTGACCTCATGGCTGTTTACAGCCCTAGGTATGAGTAAGGCATACCTACTTAAGTTCCCAATGAGCATTTGATCAGGAGGACAGAACTCTTATTTCTTATAACACATAATTTCAAGGATCTTCCACAAACAGAGACGAGTTTTACTGATCAACATCATAAAAAGACTTTATGACAGTATGCTCTAAATTCTCAAGCTGCTGTGGCCAGTTCTTGTGATCACAATAATGTAGAAACACCTTAAACTCAGTTTCTTTAATATTTGAGAAAATTACACTTTACAAGGAAGACCAGATTGAATTGTTTGAGATATAATTTGAAAGTCAAAGCCATGGACCTGATGTCATGTACAAAATATCTCAAAGACTCAAGGGGGACGTTCCAGTTGCAGTTTCCTACTCGGAACTCGGAAATTTCTACTTCTGACTCCAACTGGAACGCACCAAAAGATGTGACCCATGCCAAAGCATGTGTTTGTTGTGATGCTAATAAATGCAGGTCGGACCCTCCTCAGAACTCTGCATTGCTTTATAACTTCTTTTTTCAACTTACAGGATGCAAAGCGACGAGGTAACGTATCTGTTTCTAGTTACGTAGCGGTAGTTTTTGACGTGTGACAACAAGCAATTTTTGGAAAACTTAGTATCGTAGTTTTGTAGCTGGCTATATATCGCTAATTACAGCCCGGTGCTCTAAGACGTGTCCGAATAATATAAATTCGCTCTAGTTTTAATTGTCTTGTTCCCAAAGTTGAGTATCCAGGCCAGTCCAGCCCTGTCCGACCCGACTGGAAGGCTAAGGAATAGCATTTATAGATAACCTATTTTGATGCTATAAAACTCATCTTAAAGTGTGTATTTCAATCAGGCATATATCTAAAAGTGAGACTTTTTTTAAATTACTTAGAAACTCCTCACAGTCCCTTTAAATAATGTCAACTGCAACTAAATGATTAAAGGTCAGGGTCACTGGGACTTGTATTTAGTCCTTGTTTTAAGCCTGGAACATTTATATGTTTTTGTCAGACTATGCAAATATAGCCACAAATACATTACAACGAGTTTGTTGACATTTGATACTGTAGGTAAAGCTCAAGGTCATTGAGACTCAGTCATCTCTTCATTGGAAATGTAATAGCTGGAGAACAATGAGACTTTTTCTTAAATTATGTGGGCATATCTGCACTAACTTTAGGGTGAATCAAGCACATTTTGAAGGTCTGAGAAAGAAGTCACCAATACAAAAATCACTAGAGCCTGTATCTCTGAAAAGCTTCTGTATCTCTGTGTTTAAACATAGTGATCAAGTTTTAAATGACGCACAAATGCTTAATGACTTAGAATTAAAAAACAAAACAGGCATATACTCATTTTAAACATGTGTAATTGCTGATTGGTTTTCATGACAAACACACATATGTTTTGTTCCACTCCAAAATATCTTTAGCATGTTTACACATCAGAGATTTTCAATAGAAAAACAACATAAATGACAAAGTCCATGCCCATTGTGTCACAAATCCATAAACAAAGACACAACCACAGTGTTACGAGCCGAATGAGTGTTGATGGTACCCGGTGAGGTACAATCATCAAACTGACACAAGCAGTGTGCAACACAGATAATAACAGACAGCATAGTACCAGACAATCCAAGAAATAACATACTTTACTGTCACATTCATCAAAATAGAGATCTTCTTGGCTTGTACTTGCAATTGAGCTAAAAATGAAAATAAGAGAAATCTTTTATTTAAAGTGAAGTTGGCTGTTATTTGAGTATTTGCTCTATCATCAAAATATTTATGTTCCATGAATTCTATTAAAACTTAAGATACTCCGAAAAACCTTTTAAGAACTTTTCTTGATGCAAATTTAAAAAATAACTTAAGTAACTTAGAACAAGCGTTAATGACTAAAAACTACAAAGCATGTTAGCATGCTAATGTTACCATTTTGCTAAGAATTAGGAGGCTGTATCAAGACTTTAGACTCTTATTTCGTTTTTTTAGGCTTCTTTAAAGGTCCTTTAAGGAGTTTTATAGTTATTAAACATTTTAATAACATGTTTATATTGATCCTGATGCTTCTTTGAGATACACGAAAGCAAAATGGACCACCATTAAGAAAACATTTCTTTAGCAGTTGGTTTCTGTTTGTAAAATAGCTCTGCATGGTTTGCATCAGATTAAGTGCACACCGAAGAACAAGACTCTGTTCACATTTATCATAGTCATGATTCACAGTGAATGACCCGTTTGTTTGTTAAATAAATCCTGGTGAGATCTTATGACAGAAAACAAGACTCACAAATGTGCAGGACAACGTCAGCAAACAGATATGGCATCCACTTTGCATACCGAAGTTCCTCGCAGGAGTTTAAATGACACAAAAAATGACATAGCTACTTTAATACTGTAATGTTTAATTTTGGGTTAAATAACTGGCTAATATTAAATGATTTTTTTTTTTTAATTTTAGGTAAGAGCTGTTATTACTGGGATGGTTTTATTTGTTTTGATGAGGGATCATTTAAAAGGTACACGTCAATAATGAAAGTATAAACCACTGGAGATGCCTGTCAGTGTGGCTTCTTCATTGAGACTCTGTTCAGAATATTTGGCTATACATACCTACAAACTGGGCTATTTACAACCTAATAGAGTCTTATTTATGAAAACAATGTTACAGTAAGTGCTTGTTTTATACCATCAGTGGGTCCTGATAGTGTGTTGACATAATAAATATATATCTTTACTGGCCACTGCCAAAGTTCCCAACAAAAGTCTTTTTTCAATACCCTAAAGGAGAATTTGTTTCACATTATTTTAAGTTTGAAGATGATAAGTGATCATAAAAAACGAAGGACGGGCTATTGTGGAATTAAATGACCAAGTGACTATCTTTGCCACTGCTAGGCTTGCAACTTTAGTTTTACACTCTTACCTCCTCTGAGAATCTCCCTGTAGTTCAATCAAATAAGTGATCAAGTTAAGATCCATGCTTCCGCTAGTTGTGACAAAAATGTTTTTTTTCCTAATTTAGGATGATTGAAAATGACATTTTTTAATGTATCCAAAAAAAAAAAGCCTTTAGTCCTAAATTGCAACTTGTCAGACGACAAACACTGAATTTTACCACTGTGAAATGTCCAGTTTTTTTTCAATGTTGTGCAAAAAAAGTTAAAATCTCTTAATCTGTCCACCAGAGGTCCTGAAATTCTCACTCATTTCTGTGTTTCAAGACTCGTCACTGCAACACAGCAGTGCAAGCATGAGAGTGAGCATCAGTGGTTAATTCAGCTTGACTTTATTTGTTGCAGTTGCTGTTTTAAATGAGGCTGAGCAGAGTGACACATAACAGAGCATTATTTTTTACTCTGACCCCGTTTCTACTACTGTTGTCAGAGAAAGACGAAGCTGAACATGAATCTTTGTCTTTACGTCTCCTCTGCTGTTAACCTGTGACATCAAATAAAATGTTTAATATATACTACACAGGCTAAAATTTGCTATTTCATCAGCACAGAAGCCCTTTGAAAGTGGTTAAGGATGGCAGAACCAAATGTAAATCTGATTAATGTGACTGGAAAATCGTTCTATCAATCACATCTATCAGATAATGTAGTAGGCAGGCAATACGGCTGCAGTATGAAGTTCAAACATGAGCCATTTTATAAGAAAAGAAACTTGCCAAAATGGGTAAGAACTGGAGTGAAAATATCCTGTCTGTTAAGAAATGACTTTGCTGTTATTTGTTTTCATTCAATACAGAAATCTATCTACTTAAGATATTAGCTTGTATGCTAATCTCTGACTGAACAGTCACTTCCTGCTGTCGTCTTGCTCGTAGTTCCCAACTTTTTCTGCTTTAAAGGGTGCTGACAGGACTGAAATTTTTTACAAGATGGATCTGACCGATTACAGACTCACGTGTTTTCAGCTAAACTGAAATTTAAAGTAAGTGATGGGATGTGCTGCCAGTAAAGTCTTTCAGGTGTATTTATTGAACTGTCTGGTTGTGCCCCAAATGGCATACTAACGTACTACATACTCATGTGTATATACTGTATACTACATACTGTAAGTATGATTAGAATGCCAACCATTAACACTGTAGTTTACTACTAAGTTTCCCATGATGCATTTCAAACCTCCGACGACAAATATCGGAAGCCATAGACTGTAAAAAACATGGACGTCATCTCGCTGGGCTTTTGTGAAGTCACCACAAAAACTGCTCCCCCTGGTGACTGGCTGCAGTATAGGTCAACTCTCCGTCTCCCCCATTCATCTGAACGGGCCGATAAATTAATACACCTAATAGAAATATTTCTCCCATCCGTATGCTGTGGTGATATGAAAGTATTATTGGGCTGCGTTTTTTCCAAGTCCTCTTTTTTCTGAAAAGTTTCTTTTTCATCAGTTATTAGAGTTTAAAATTAACCGCGGTTTACGGCAGTTCCACAATGATTGTGTACGCTGTATGCTACGGAGTTTTAAGACCGTTTGTGACAGCTGCGTCCAGATATGGTCCAGATTCTGTACTGGCTGCAAAATGGAGGCGCCCTGACGGGGGATATTCTGGCTTCAAAACCGTTACATGGTAGAAGGCGGAGCCACGCTATCCAATTCTTATAATACATCTATGTCGGAAGCACACCAGGCTGTCAAATATCTCTGTTGATTTGCCACATTTGAAAGTTCAAAGAGCATTTTATGCGAGAAAGTCCCCATGCTGAATACCAAAATGTGGTCATTTGAGCCATAAAACGCACAAATAGAAATTTAATATTGGCATTTCAGACATTCCGTTAAGCGCGCTATTATGCTATCGAAGAAACTTCGGCTCCAAAACAAGAGCCCAATTTACAAAAGCGCAAAGAACTAAAAGGAGATATTAAAAGATGCATTTATTGAGTTTGGTTGGGCCTGGGAAAGTCGTTCATTTTCGCTCGCAATGCATTATGGGGCGTTTGAGTGTGACTAGTACTCAATCTTAATTCATTCATTCATTCATTTTCAGCTGGAGCCTATCCCAGCTGTCATTGGGCAAGAGGCAGGGTACACCCTGAACCGGTCGCCAGGCGATCGCAGGGCCTCAATCTTAATATACTCTCTAATGTGAACGCACTACATACTCATTTTGACGTCAAACTTAGTATGAGTAGTACGTTAGTATGCCATTTCGGACACAGCCTCTGTTACACACACTCTCTCTGCCATCTACGTGTTGATCTGCTCAGTGCTGATCTCACATTGCCGTGTCTTGTGGCATCATGCTTTGTTTTAATCATCCGTTTTGTTAATTTATCACAATGTCGTCAGTTGTTGGTGGTCATTCATGTAATAAACTTTCATCATTTATCCAAACCTGTTAAACCATTTGTGTCTGTGAGTAAGATAAAGTTCTCAGCAGTTTTGGATGAAATTTTCAGGGAATATTGTTCATGAAACAAAGTATTCTTTAGTTTTGGAGCTGCTTGGTGGTTTGTTTCTAGTTTACTTTTGTTTTGAAGACCAGAGTTCAGCTACAGCAGATCCAGCACACTGCACAGTAACTACTTATACGCAATACAAACCACAGAGTAAGTTTGATAGTAGTCAGGCATTATATCTCTTCTATACGGCCCAACTGACATCTTCTATGGCTAACATTTGCAAGTACCTCATACAACTTCACTTAAAAAAAGACCAAATCCTGCTTTTGAAAATATGCTGATGGTATAAATCATAGTATGTAAAGGATTTAAGAAAGTATATAATTGAAATTCCCTTTTGAAATCATAAATCTTGCATGAAAGTTAACTAAAATGTTTACCAAACTGGTCAATTCCCTTGTACATTATTTTTCTGTTTTAATTCTGAAAGCTTGTGTTGTTGATACCCTCTTAAAAGAGGTTACTTTTCTCTGTGAACAGCGGACAGCGCAATAAAATATTGAGATAAAAAGAATCTTTACTCAGTTTGATGATTTGTAGGTGCTCTGTTCAGAATCAGCAACACATAATTCAACCTGCAGACAAAGCAGTTAACTAATGTCACAATACATGATCTCTGTATAATGAAGTCCTATAAATTTTGTTCCTTCTCCTTGGGCTGGTGCATAAATTCACTGCTGCATGTGTAGCTTTATTAGCACCCCTACACAGCCATCTCGTCCCCTAAGCAGTCCGCCAGGCTCTCTGCATTCAGCACATTGAACAGTCTAGCTGCACTGTCAGCCCCCACGCTCTCGCCCTGCCCCCAGCTGTCCCGGTCATCACTTTCATCTGTGTTTGATTCGTACTCAGATCCGATCCCCGACTCCCTGAACCGCAGCAGCTCCAGGGCTCCCAGGACCTGCTCCCCAAGCAGTGAGCCCTCATCCGGGGCTCCATCGCTGGGAGTCTCCTGTGTGTCCTGGTTCTGATCCTGGCTGTCTGCGCCCCGGGAAGAGAAGCGGAAACACTCAAATCGAACTCCGCTGCCGCTGAAATCCAGAGGGCTGGAGGCTGTGCCCGTGGTGCCCGGAGAACAGGGTCCTGGGAGGCTGGACACCCAGGCGCTGTCGCTGATCTGGAGCAGGGACTGAGCTGCTAATGTGCCTGAAGAGGAAGAGGAGGTGAGGGTGTCACGGGCTGCGATGGGAGGTTTAGCTCTGAATGTGATCTCCAGCAGGCTGTCCTGGGAGCCCACTGAAAACAGAGACAAATATCAAAAGAGAGATGTAAGACAAAAGTGGCAGTTATCACATACTTATTCAAAACAGAGAGAAGAGCCACGAGAGAGGGGTTTCTGCAGAGCAGAGGAGATTAAATGGATAGGGGTGAGGCCTGTGCTGACAGGATTGATAATTCATGACTTTATGGAAGCATAGTGCCGATGGCTAACAGAGAGGAAGGGGAAGCAGAGAGCAGAGATGAATCCTCTGAGAGGGCTGCCGTGAGATAATTGATTAGGTACCAGAAATGGATAAAAAAGAAGCCATAATCACAAGGATTCAAGGAGAGAAGGGGACAAAGTTGAAAGAGAGAGGCTTAGTTTGAATAATTTTCAGCCCCCGGGCAAAGATCATTCCAGGGCCCTTGCCCATGTCAATAGGGATCTATCTTTAATTTGTTTGATAGTAAGACATTTTGAGGCCTTTTTAAAGGCTTGATCTGAATTCATAAAATAAAAGGATAGTGTCCAAAACTAGTAAAACGTCTAGGACCCTTAAGGAATGAGCCCCCTAATTTTATAAGATTGATTAAAATGACCACATATTCTCCACTGATAAGCTCCCATCTGTCTTCCTGCTCTTTGGCAGGCATGGTTATGGTAGCACTTTCTCTTGTGCAAGCTACTTCCTCTGATGCATCTGTGCTAGTCTCCTTGCTTATTCTGGCCCCTGTGTGTTTGAAGGTGACTCTGAAATGCTTTAGAGGGCAATTGTTTAGGCCAAAAGCCCTATCCAGTTCTCTTCTTTCTCCATAATTTCTTTGAATGATTTATGTTCAGGCATAAATTATGGTACATGGACTTGAGCTTGTACAGCGCTTTTCTAGTCTCTTTCACGGCTCAAAGCAGCCTTACGCCACAGGTAACACCTACCCATTGACAAACATTCGCTCGCACAGTCAATCACTCATGGTAGAAGTTTCTTTGTCAGCTGTACATCATATCAGCTAAAGCGCTTACTCTGCAATTATTTCTTCCTTTCTTCCTATGTGTAATTTCATATTCTAAAGATTCTGCATTTTGCTCCTTTTCTGCAGTTTAACATGAATCCTTGATGTCCTCATGAAACATAAGTAAAATACTTGGGTCCAAAAAGCCTGTAAATAAAGTACAGCTGCATTCTTTCAACACTCTTATAACCGCTTTGTTCAGAACGGCTGGTTTTGAGGACGGTCGCCTTCCTATGCTAATGCTCCAGAGCAGAGCCATGTCTATGCGGGGACTTAACAGTAGTCCTGCAGAGTATTTCAAGCAAAGCAGAGCGCACTGCTGCTCCAGCAATGCACGGCTCCGCAGTGGGACACAGCCGCAACTTAGCCTACCTTCTGGGCTAATGTAAGAAGACACAGAGTGGTAATGGGGTGGGTAAAGAACTGATTATATGCAGCCAACTGTTTAACTTCTCCTGATTAATGTTAGAATGTTCATACATGAAAGTTTATCCTTCAGACTTTCAACAAGAAACGTGAACATTGACCAACAGGTTGTGCAGTCACCTCTGGTTCACTTCAACCCGATGTTAGCATGAGCTCAATGAGCAAAATAAATACTACAGGGCATTAAAATACTCAGATTTCCATTTTTAGGTTTAGCGTAGATTCAAGAAAAGTCTAGTTGCCAGTCCTGTGCTGAACTGACTGAAGTTGAAGAAACAGTCGGATGCGAAATGATTGGCACACACATACAGCTTTTAGCCGACTGTAGCTGGCACAATCCCTTCCAAGATAAAATGAGTCCACTAGGCTCTATAGTCCTCCGAGGCTGGTAGCCTATATGTGAAGAGATATGTGGCTGTTTACAGCCAACAACTGAGCAGTGATAGGTCTGGGTCTAGACATGGTTTATGCTGATCTCTTTAAGAATGTAAACAATATGGCTGCACTTAGCGCAAAAAATTCTTAAGCCGGGGGCAGGCATACTCAGGTAGACGTAGGCTTATGCAAATAAAATGCTGGTTATGAATAGAATAGAACAGAATATCCACAGACTCAACAGTTGTTGGGTATAGCTATTTCACTTAATTGTGATTTTCACATGACAATTAGCCTTGAAACTATGTTGGGTCAAATGTGTCATTGGTCTAAAAATTTCAGAGTGATTTATTTTTCCATTAAAAATTTTTCCATCCTTGTGCAGTCTAATGGTAAACCCCCATGGACAGAGATTCAAGGAGATCCTATAAAAGCGATATGCTGGGAAGAAAACAAAGAAATAAACAACAAAACAAAGCACAAATCCAAAAACGCTACAGGGTTCTACAGCTTTGACACTTACTGGATGTTAAACGGCCAGCAGCTTTGAGCTCGAGCTCCTGGATCTGTTTGACCAGCAGGGAAATGTGCTGCAGTAGGTCTGTGTTTTGCTGCAGGAGTCTCTGGACTCGGGCCTGAGCTTCAGTCCGAGCACAAACCTCCACTGACAGCTGCTCCTGGAGAACATGCACCTGAAGGGATTGACACACAAAGTCGTCAGTCAGACACCGGAGTGAAAAACCCACACCTACACAGTCTCACAGCTTCATGCTAATTGACTTGGCAGGCAGTAGTTAAATAAAACACCTGCTGTGAGGCAAACTTAAATAAACCTTTTATTAATTCTCCAGCATCTGTTGTTCAGGTTTTATGACACCTCAGCAGTATAAATCCGATCAGTGTGTTTGGCCGAGAGTGCAGAACAAAAAAGTTAGCCTTGCATTATCAAAGTTCTTCAAACGTCCCCTCAGGAAAGTTTTGCATGATTGAAAACTTTTTAATTGATTATGTTTGGGTTTTCAGGAATACAAGATGCAAGAATTTAATGAGCGGAGATACCTCGCCACATCCCAGTGAACACTTCTCTAATTAAAAAGAAAAATAGCAAGCTCTCATTATCATTCTCTGTTTTAGACAATACTGATTCCTTATTCGTTAACTCGCCCATAATCTTGATTGATAGCAATTCTGGTGAGCATGTTAACAGCAAACTGTGATCTCCTTTTAACTGACAGACAAACATATGCATAAATACCTAGAAAACATAACCTTATCTTAGTTTTCTGGAGTAATCAAAGAAATACCTTTGCAATAGCAGGGTGGATACTTGTGAGCTTTTGACCAGATCTCTATGGACAATTTTGGCATGTTAGATAAATGACACACAACAAAGTCAGTTACTTCATATACTGTATTCAAAATAATGTTATGTGTGGCAACTTTGTAAGCAAAACTTTACAATGGGTCAAATAGGTTAATAAATGATGCAGTAGGGAACAGAGCATCATCTAAACTAGGCACGACAGACTATTGGTGTGTTCCCCCCCCCAAAAAAAACAACACAAAGATGTTTGACAGTGTCAGAAATTAAGGGAGACATATCATCTGCATAAGATGAAACTTTAAACTGTCCTTCAACTATAACTTCAGGATAGTTAACCTGACACTAGGGGTGTGCGATATGACGATATTAAATCGCTAAGGATTATAAAAATTTAATATCGTCATAAAGCAGAAAGATCGTCAGATTGTCTGTGCGGGCGCAGAGACTTTGACGTGCACCCGACTAGCCAATTGTAGCACATTAAGTGCAGCGCATGGTGGGATCTCCCGTTTGGTTATGTAGCATGAAGCCATGGCGGAAAAAAAAAAGGAGATAAAAGCTTCAAGGTGTCTGAACAAAAATCCGTCATAAAGCAGCTGTATTATTCACTCAGATTATAGACATTGCAGTTAGATAACATTTGTTTTGAATTGTTGCACTTTAAGGGATAATGTTGATATTGTTGTTCATTACCTTTTATGTTTACATTTATTGCACATTTTTATAAAAACTGCACTATTTAAATTAAAACCTGTTCAGAAAGTTTCTTTGGCTTTAATTGTCCTTTTTTTTCTTTTAGGGTTTTTCATGTTTTAGATGTTAAACATAGGGAAATATTGGTCAAACATGCAAATTAGTCTAGAAAAATGAAAGTAAAAAAGAATCGTGATAAAATCGTGATCGTGATTTTATTTTTAAAAAATCGTGATATGATATTTTTGCCATATCGCCCACCCCTACCTGACACACCAAATAAACTGGTCATATATGGAAACAGCCCATAGAAGTATTTGGGAATAGGTGGAACCTTTAAAAAAGCATATTGGATAATTGTCCATCAGTCACATTTCTTATGGGCTAATCAGGTACTGTAGTAGGCAGGCACTATACTGCCACGGTGAAAGGGACAGAACATAAGCCACTTCCTAAAACAGACTTTCAGCAACACATGTCAGAAAAGTATGTAGCGTTGATTTAGTTTTCATTACATATAGAAATGTGGCCCAGATCTGATGAAACTGCTATTGAAGCTGTTAGCATCTATGCTCATCTCTGTATGAGCAGTCACTTCCTGCTGTGGTCTTGCTCATTGCTCCCACCTCCTCCTGCTCTAAAGGATGCTGGCTGGGTCATGCCGCTTTGGGACAGTCACAGTTGTTGCAGGTTGGAGCTTGGCAAGATAAAACGGTCAATATTAACACAATAAATCAGGCTGATCCATCTGTACTACATTATTAGACAGTTGTTGCTTATGGGCTGTTTCACTTGTGGTAGAAAATAGAAGCAATAGAGATGACAACATTTGTTGATTTGTTTTTAGACAACAGGGAGCTGATAGTGAGCAGCTTTGCATGCAGCTGTGTATTATACATGTGGATAAATATGTGTTTAATTTTTGAATTATATTTTACTCAGAAGTGGGTCTTAGTTTACCATCTTGTGAAAAAAGTTATTAAAAGACAATTACTGGCAAGTGAGTTAGAAGAGGGAGAGAAACATTGCACTGATTTAGCATGCAGTTCTCAGTGGCATGTAATTGAACCACTTTTGCTGCCAGCAGCGAAAAGTGTTAGCCTCTGTGGATAATGTTCTGTTATCAACAGGCTTTATTTTACACAAAGAGGGGCTATTTTGCATTCATTTTTCAAATATATCTGCATCCATGCAAATGACACCATCGCACTCAGGACCTCAACAGAGCAGTTTGTGAGCTTCTTGTACGCATTTCACACTTAGCTCATCCTACGTGTAGTCTTTTCTGTCAAATGGTGTAGTCCCTTTATAGATTTGGACCCCAGTTTCTCAAACTGACATAAAATACCCTTCTCTTCCTGGACACTTATGCTGTGTTTAGCCACTGACATAATGAAAAAACTAAAAACAAGCTGGCAAACTAGTTTTGTACCTTGAAGTAATAACTATACATTGGCATGAAAAGCCCATGAGATTGGTTTACCCACTTACAGCCTGGCTGCTGTGTTTCCATTTCAGTTGAAAATAAATGCCACAAATTTGCATGTTTCCTTTGGATTGTTTCATATTCACACAGCAGTATTTTTTTAGCAAGAGAAGTTTTGGCTAAAGGGACAGAGATGGCCTTACATTAATATGTCACAGCCAGCAATCCTATGAGTATGAGTTCCTAAAAAGGTTCTGCCCTCCTTCAGCACTTTCTATGGAGTGTGGCCCAGATTAACTTTAAAGGGACTGTGAGGAGTTTCTAAGTAATTACAAAAAAGTTTCACTTTTAGATATATGTCTGATTGAAATACACACTTTAAGATGAGTTTTATAGCATCTAAATAGGTTATCTATAAATACTATTCCTTAGCCTTCTGGTCAAGTTGGACAGGGCTGGACTGGACTAGATACTCAACTTCGGGAACAAGACAATTAAAACTAGAGCATATTTATATTATTTGGACACGTCTTAGAGCACCGGGTTGTAAGAAGCGATATATAGCTGGCTATAAAACTACAACACTAAGTTTTCCAAAAATTGCTTGTTGTCACACATCAAAAACTACTGCTACGTAACCAGAAAGAGATACATATCCTCGTCGCTTTGCATCCTGTAAGTTGTTGAAAAAAGAAGTTGTAAAGCAATGCAGAGTTCTGAGGAAGGTCCGAGTTGCATTACAACCACAACAAACACACGCTCTTGCCTGGGTCAGGCAAGGGGGTGCGTTCCAGTTGTAGTCAGAAGTCAGAATTTCCTACTGGGAACTTGGTAAAACCTCACCACCCCTGAGTTGTCAATGGAAGATGGATGCCCCCAGTGTGAACAGTTATTTAGCTCCTGTAATAATCAATTTATTTGCACTTGTGACTGGGGTGTGTCGCTGTAGATCAGCTGTATACATAGTATTGTTAGACTTATATTTACAAAAATGCTGCCATAGTGATAATCACATTCTTCATGTGATATTTGTGAACAACAACGCAGGGCGTGCTAACAACAGCTAACAATAGCCTGGTAGATCGGCATGTTTTTTTCCGACTTCAACTGGAACGCAGATAAGTCGGAGATGATGTCGCTCCCAGTTCCGAGGTTAGTGGAACGCAGCATTACGACAGTCGCCGCACATGCTCATGGGTAGCAGAGTCTTTATATTGCCGCAAATAGATTCTCCTCGTAGCACCTTTAAAATGCAACCCATGGGTATATGAAATAGTCCATGTGGTGTGTCAGGATACGTGAGAGCCATTAAACTCAGCCTCTTGTTCTTGTTGTTAGCCGTCTTGCCACTATTTTAGTCTCTGTGTGTGTGCGTGTTTGTGCATGAGTGAAACATTGTGTCCATGCGTGTGGGTAGGTGTTTATGTAAATGGGGTTGGGTAGGTGGGATTGAGGGAACATTTTTTTTCGATGTAAAGCACTTTGAGTTACATTCTATGTATCAAAAGCACTTTATTAACAAAGTGTGATTGATTGATTACATGAAAATAATTCATGCATCTAGTCACTGATTATTTTAAGTTGAGATAATTTTTCACACTTTTTCCAGAGTTGACGACTAGTTTCCTCACACAGCCTTCCTTTCATTTAGGGGAACACAATGGCAGCTTATTACTCTTATTAAAGTCTCTGACAATCACTTCAACAATCACCACTCTGACAACGACAATAGAATCTGATTTTACTGCATGGAGGTCGTATTAAAATGTCAATAGGGACACAGCTCTGAATAGAAAAAGTAATGAAAAGACTGTGAATAATATCAGCTTCTGCATTTCATTATCCTTTATTTGATTACTTGGGACAACAAATTCTGATTTTAATGCTCATTCTTGTTCTCCTAGGTGACACACCACCCTGTCCAGCTGTCTGCTGACCTCTGATTAATGACAGCAGCAGCATACAGTACAATAACCTGTTGCACATAAAGGATGTTGATCTAAATGCTTGTATATGTAAATGGACAGTAGATTTAGGATGGGCATTGTAGCACTATGAGCTGATGCCCATGATCATCATAACTTAGGCTGCGTTTACATGGCACCGAAAACAGTCAAATCTGATAAGTTTTGTTGCGTTTTGGTCTTGCGTTTAGATGAGAACAAGTTACGTTTCCATCTAAAGCGGAAACTTTTGAAAACAGGCTCCAGAGTGGAAAGATTTGAATCCGCTCTCCATGTAGCTCCGTGTAAACCCGTATCAGAGCGTTTCAGGGTGAAACGCTGACGTCACCGCATGCGCAGTACTCTTTCACATGAAGGCAACACGTGCATACCAGGAACAACAACAGCTTCGGCCCTCTGCCAAGTAACGTGTGAGCATCTTACCATCCTCGGTTTGTTATCCAGTCAAAACTATCCAGACAGATTTGTTGTCCAGAAAAGAAACTCCTGCGTCTCTGTGCGTCTATTTGCCATTGTTGTTTGTGAAAAGTTTTTCTTCTTCATTCGTGTGCTGTATCAACGCTGCCTCTCTGCAGACCTACACCACCATCTACCGAACCGGCATGCACACTACAGCGGATTAACTCGTCTCCGAGCGTCGTCGTCTGAACGCAGAAGAATTCTAAAACGCAAAGGACAAATCTTTGCGTCTTTAAAGGATAAGTTCAGTTTCTACAGCTTTCACATTGTTTATGAATGAAGTAGAGCAATATACTCACCCAGAAGGCTTTCCTGATCCAAACAGTGCTTCGGGAGATATTTAGATCCAAAATCGAGCGGCGGACATCCGTATAATGGTAGCACATGGGGCATGTATAGCGCCGCTCTTAAAACTGCATTAATCGTCCAAAAACTCATTAGTTTCACCAATATTTCATCATGGTCCGCTCGGGCTACTCCTCCATTACAGTCTGTGTTGCTCCAGACATGTTTTGTGGTTGTGCTGACCTCTGAACTGAAGAAGAAGAAGGTTTGCCTCCGCATGCGCAGTACTCTCTGGAGAGCTGTTCTTCTCTTTGCCTTCGTGTCCTCCTTTCAATGAGCTCCTCATCTGTAAACTCTGGCTCAAAACTGTAAGGACACCCATCATATTCAAAGTTCTACTCCACAACATCTTCATCCGATAGATATTCGTCCATTGGCACAAAACTGGAAGAAGAAAGTCGTTCTGTAGCTGGCGGTCTTCCCCTGAAACAATGAGCCGTACTGTGCATGCACTGAGGCAAACATTCTTCTTCTTTAGTTCAGAGGTCAGTACAGTCATTAAGACATGTCTGGAGTGACACAAACTGCAGTGTTTCCTCGACATTCATTTAGGAGCGGCGGGCCGCCGCTCCTAAATCCTACCCGCTGCTCCTGCAATTTTTTTTTTTAAACTGTAAATACACTACTGCAGCATCATGTCGCTGCCTTCACATCAGAGTCTTGCATTAAATCGGGCGTCGCAGGTGCTGAGGCAGATAACTATCTTGCCCATAGTTGTGTCGCTATGGTTTGCTTACATTTAATAAAATGCATTTTTCCTCTCTGCTCTGACAAACGCCTCATCCCCCACTAATCTTGTGCAACACCGATAAGCCGCGCGGCAACCAAACCGTCTCTCTGCAGGCGGAGTCCCCCCCCCCCCCGACATTGATTTTTTTTTTTAAGAGGCTGCTGCCACCGCGGGCCGAGACGTAGCGGTGATTCAGCGAACGTCAGAGCAGAGGCCACCTAAAAGTGTCTCACAACACTCCCTGTCATAGAACGAGCCGATAACTTCTGAATCGTTAATTCTCTCTATTAACAGACTCAAACAGCGTGTCATACAGTTAGCAGTTCTCTCTCTCAGTCTACACTTCCGTAACCCTCAGCCAATCCCCGGGCTCCCCCTGAGCAGCGTTAACACTACAAAGATTGTCTACTCTGAAGATGCTCACTCTGACATACTAGTATGACACTCCCTTCCTTAAAAACAATTCAGTAGAAATGCTATCCCACGTCCAGTTCTTCGATAGTTCGATATGATTTGCTGCTGCCAGGCGACTACAGCCAGAAAGTTGAAAACGCTGGACTCTGAGCAGCAGGGCAAAATCTGTGCATGTGCTCTTCGGCAGCAACCGCTCCTACCGCGGCGGTCCAAACTGCGTGCTGTCAGCCGCCTGTCCCTCATTGAAATGACTGGAAGCGGCGCGTTGTGTGAAGGGGATGATAAAGACACACACACACTACACATACAGACATACACACACACTTACACTCAGGCGGCGGATGAAGGAGCGACCATAACGGTGAAAAAATATAATTAAAAAAACAATTTAAACAAACATTAATGGATGACCTGAAGCTTACCAAACAATCTCCCCAAGCAAAAATCTCAGCATTTTTAAGCCAACTGTCCTTGCTAAGAAGGGAAGCACAGCTAGCAGTGTAGGAAACTTTCAGCATGTAGTTCCTCCTCATTGTCAGTCACTTGCTATAACTTTATGATTCATCTTCTCTCCACCTGCTGAGCTTACATGGTTACATGAAATGTTACATTCTTCCTGTTTTTTTTAATAGTTTTTATACTTTATGCAGTTTATTTTAATTTTTTTTTGAGAATGTTGTAGTTGTGTGCCCACAGTGCTCACTATTTATTCAGATCTAAATGCTCTTTAATTATGATATTATGGAGCATTATTGACGGACCACACTCCCCCCCCCTCCACCGCCCCACCGCCCCAAGGCAACGAACCTAGAGGAAACACTGAACTGTAATGGAGGAGTAGCCCGAGCGGACCATGATGAAATATTGGTGAAACTAATGAGTTTTTGGATGATTAATGCAGTTTTAGGAGCGGTGCTATACATGCCCTATGTGCTACCATTATACAGATGTCCACCGCTTGATTTTGGATCCAAATATCTCCCGAAGCAGTGTTCGCATCAGGAAAGCCTTCTGGGTGAGTATATTGTTTTACTTCATTCGATAAACAATGTGAAAGCTGTAGAAACCAAACTTATCCTTTAAGTCAGGAGTGTCTGTTTAAAAGCAGCCTTAGAGGTAGTCTGAGTTTCTCTCCCTTTGGACTCCTCTCACTCTCCTATGAAGGGCAGCAGACCCATAAAGTTTCCTCTCATGAGTAAAGGGGATGTGTCACCTTTATTTCACCTCCTAAATAACGTGTTGTCATAAATTGACTCTGCTGGCAGCTGTGAAAAGAACACAATGACATTTTGTGAAAATGAAGCTGCAAATTTGCCCATATCTGAAATAAATGACACCACAGTTATTGAATTTCTGCATGATTTAAATGAATGAGGAAAACAAGCTTCGAATGTCAAAGTCTTTAGCTGAGCCAACCTTGACTGAGTCGAGCGCTGAATGAATCACTGGTTTAAAAGGTGGCATTGTGCTTGTTTGATGCAATTAGAATTAATCAGATAACACAGATCTCGAGGGACTGTCTGAATCGCTGCTATGTTCTAAAATAATAAACTGCAGCTGTGCAAAAAAGCTCTGAAAATGTTCATCTAGAGAAAAATAAGGCATAATAGAGTTCTCTTTTTTCAAGCCAAAAATATATCCTACTTCTTAAATCCAGAAGAAATTAAAGTTTGGTGTGACACTAAATCATAGGTTTGGCCATCCAAGCCTCCTGTTAAATGATTTTCTTAACAGATAAATGTAAAATGATCTTCCCGGAAAGGAAAACAGAAATCGCAAAGGTTCAGACTTAAAGAAAAATATGTAACAGCTGCATAAGGTGAAACATTATACTCAAAGGCCTTTGTACTAAAACAAACTAATCCATAAGAAAAGGCAAACATGTTTGTAAATAAAGTAGTATCAATCAAAAAACTTAAAATAGATGATACTGTTTGACACACAAAATGTTTTGATGAATGACAGATTTAAAAAAAAGATGTGGGGGGAAATCTTGCATCTCACAATTTGCTTTTGGAGGTTTTTAAAATCTCCTATCTTTGTATAATTACTGTTTTTTTTAATGAATGCAGTGAAGCTGGAGTGAAAGCACAGTTGGATGGACTGTATGAAGGCGAGGAGTGATTCTCCCTTTTCTGCACAATTTTTTGTTATGAGTATTTGGTCCTGTTTTTATGTAAGCACTTATGTTTGTGGGACATTTTTAGACATTAAGCTGACTGAAGTGAAGTTATATTTTTAGTTGCCAGTATTTAAAAATTGCACTTGAAATTTTTTTTCAACCACTAAATCACTCATCACCATTAGAGGTTTTATCTAAATGAGCTTCTTCTCTAGTCGGACTGCCATTAAGGATTTCAGAGGACTGAAAACAGTGTAAAATCTAATCTGGTCTCACAGGCTGAGTAATATGCTATGAATATCACATCATGTTTTTTCCTAACCTTCTTAAATCACTATTATAGGGGATCATTCAAATGCATTTTCAAGACACACCCTCCTATCCCTAAAACACGCCTGTAATGTGACACTCCACTCATGCATATGCAGATAACCAAAAACAAGCACCACATGTACCTGTGCAGAAGCAGCCAGGGCCTGCTGCTCCTGCTGCTGCAGTTGTTTCTTAAGGAGCTGAACCTGGTGCTCCTCAGAGAGGGGGGCCTCTGCTGCAGACCAACCCGCATCTGAGGCCCCGAGGAGGGGGGAGCTCAGCAGGAGAGATGGGTCACTGGATACCTGTGGCAGAGATGACAGTCAATTAGGCTCCACTGCCTCTGAAAAGATCAAGAAGTTATGAGGAAGGAAAGCTGAATGAATGAATTAAAATTTATCTTAAAGATGTAACAGAAAATAATAAATGAAAGGAATGTTCAGACAAACAGAAAATCAGCAAATTCTGCAGTTTTAGCTAACAATTTGATACCAAAATATAGACAAACTGTTAAAGGGACTGTGAGGAGAATCTGTTTCTGGCGACATGAAGACTCTGCTACCCATTAACGGCGACTGTCGTAAAGCTGCGTTCCAGTAACCTCGGAACTGGGAGTGACATCATCTCTGACTTATTGGCGTTCCAGTTGAAGTCGGAAAAAAACATGGCGATCTACCAGGCTATTGTTAGCTGTTGTTAGCACGCCCTGCATTGTTTTTCAGAATGTGATTATCACTATGGCAGCATTTTTGTAAATATAAGTCTAACAATACTATGTATACAGCTGATCTAGAGCGAGTTCCCAGTAGGAAATTCTGACTTTGGGGACGTTCCAGTTGCAGTTTCCTACTCGGAACTCTGAAATTCCTACTTCTGACTACAACTGGAACGCACCAAAAGACGAGAGCGTGGTGTTGTGATGCTAATAAATGCAGCTTGGTCCTTTCTCAGAACTCTGCATTGCTTTACAACTTCTTTTTTCAACAACTTACAGGGTGCAAAGCGACGAGGTAATGTCTCTCTTTCTAGTTATGTAGCGGTAGTTTTTAATGTGTGGCAACAAGCAATTTTTGGAAAACTTAGTATCGTAGTTTTGTAGCCGGCTATATGTCGCTACTTACAGCCTGGTGCTCTAAGACATGTCTGAATAATATAAATTTGCTCTAGTTTTAATTGTCTTGTTCCCGAAGTTGAGTATCCAGGCCAGTCCAGCCCTGTCCGACCCGACCGAAAGGCTTAGGAATAGCATTTATAGATAACCTATTTAGATGCTATAAAACTCACCTTAAAGTGTGTATTTCGATTAGGCATATATCTAAAAGTGAGACTTTTAATTACGCTGAAACTCCTCAAAGTCCCTTTAAAGTCACAGTTTAGCTTCTTTTACACTTCAAAAAGAAGTGGAATGAAGTAAGTTTAAGTATCTATTTACTTGCAGAAAAATGACAGATTGTGTTCATAATATCAAATAATCATCATTGAAAAATGCATTACAATAATACAAAAAAGTTCAGGGAAAGCCAAAACTACAAAATGGAGAAATTACTTTAAAACCAGAATCATAAAGATCCCTTTGGTTTAGCCACACTCACACTCTTGAACACAAAAATGGATTTTTAAAAGCACAGTATGAAAGATACATTTATATTATATTCTGCTTTCATTGAGTTATTTTATCACTTACATCTGACCTTATTATTGATATCAAATACAAACTGATTGAATTGAATTGAATTGAATTGATTTATTTATTTCGGTCACGTCAGAACACTTATACAGCATCACACATTGTCAATAGTTGATCAAATGTACATGTCCGAAAGGGAAGACGGGAGAAGCAGAGCTTATCTAGTCCCGTCCCCATTTTCTCAATATCTAGTCTCCTCTTTTCCACATATCATCAAATTATTATAAATTTTTATTCCATTTACAGAAGTATGACATAATTCTTGACTGTCTTTTAGTGTCCGTATTTGACCTATTATGACCAATCCTTTGTTCCACGTAAGGCAGAGTCCAATCCTTTGTTCCACGTAAGGCCGAATTCATGACTCTCTTTTTTGTTGTTGTTGTTAGTCCCGGTTAGTGATGTTGGGGTGGTGTGCCCGCGTTGCTTTTCTTTTTTCCAGGTTTCAAACATGTGCTAAACGCGTGACTCGTCGTCACTCTCCTCTTCACCCAGGCGTGCTCCTGCACTGTCGTCCCGGGCTCTGCTTACACCATCAGGTAATTCACTATCATTGTTTTGGTACATTTCGTCTTTCTTGCTGTCTTACAGACCAAACAACCCACATGTTTTGTTTCACCATCCTTTAATTTCACCGTCTTTATATATTTTAGATTATACACCCTAAAGTATAGTCATATATCATTTAATCATATTATCATATTCATATCCGTCAAAGGTCATTTTGAGCATTCTTTTCTGAAATACTTTCATGGTACCGCTGCGCCTGGTTTCTTCTTGTAAGCTGTTCCATTGATTGACTCCATTAACTGTGATAGTCATCGCTTTTAATGTGGTTCTTACTTTTGTCTTTTTGAAAATCATGTCACCTCTTAAGTTGTGTTTTGTCTGTCTTTTTATGAACCTTGTTTGTAGGTTCCTCGGTAGCTGACCGTGTGCAGCCTTGTACAACTTGTACAGTCCTGTATTTTATTAGGTCATATAGTTTTAGGATCTTTGCTGTAATAACAGCTGATATGTGTGTGCTCCATAGTTTGCATGGTGGATAATTCTTACTGCTTTTTTCTGGTGTGTTAATATACTTTTAATATTCGTTTTGTAGGTATTTCCCCATATTTCACTGCAGTATTGTATGTGCGGTGCCACCAGGGCCCAGTAAACTGTGAGAAGTGATTTCTGATTCAGCAGTTTTTGTGCTTTCCACAGTATTGATACACTCCTGGCTAATTTTTTTTGTGTATAAGATATATGAGGTTTCCAGCTTAGCTTATCATCAATGATTACTCCTAGAAATTTGAATTCATTAACCCTTTGTATCTTGGTGCCGTTTATATCTACATTAGCATCACAGTCACTGTCTTTGTTGCCGAATAACATAAATTTTGTCTTGTCTAGGTTCAGAGATAATATGTTTATATTGAACCATGTTTGTAGCTTGTTTAGCTCTTTGTTTGTCACTGTGATCAGCTCCTTCAGGTTGTCTCCCGAGCAGAAAAGACTCGTATCATCTGCGAATAGTATGAATTTAATCTTTTCGGATACCTTACATATATCATTCATAGAAAGAGTAAATAACTTCGGACCCAATACGGACCCCTGTGGGACCCCGCAACTAGTGTTGAGGCACCTTGATTTTTTTCCTGCTACTTGGACGTATTGGTATCTGCCATTCAGGTAGCTCCTAAGCCAGTTCAGCGCTTTACCCCTTACGCCCAGCTTTTCTAGTTTATAACAAAGTATCAATTGTATCGAATGCTTTCTTTAGAATGACAACATGCACAGAGAGCTGGATCTTTCACTATAACCTCAGTACATGATTTAATTTTGAATCATTCTTAAAATAACTTCAACCAGCACTGTAAAATGAGTACAGTTTGACAGGATGACGAGTGAAAAGCTTCTCATAAGGGAAAGAGTTCAATGATGTATCCACCAGGTATAAAAAGAATAAAGGTGTGTGTTTTATTTCACAGCAAAGGCAGATCAATACAGGAGCTGGTGTGCTCTACTGAGGCTGCTGTGAATATAGGCCTCAGTGTAGGTATTTGCCTCTGTGATAAATTTTCACATGAAACTGGAGAAGTGTTTGATGAATGAAGAGGGAAAGTGGAGCTTGATGTGATTTGGAGTGTTTGACACTGAAGTACAAAAATCACAAAGGTATAGAACTTAATCTGTTGTGTTTCATCACTGAAGAGGCTAAACATGGGCAAATCTTAGAGAAATTTATATTTATAAAAATCCCTGTAGAACCGTGTGTTGGAGCTCACACTTCGTCAAATAATGAAGCAAGCCTGCAAGCTAGTTCAGGCAGACAACTCGAGCTCACACGTCACACATCACACTCCTCTCATCCATCCTCCAATCACACTCTCCACCTCTCAATTTGGCGGTATATTTCAACTGGGAATTTACCCATCTCTCCGTCTGCCCGGCAAACGTCTATGCTGCTAAACACTGATTTGCTGCGTGTTCTTTCGCCCTCACCCCCACCTCCACCGAAACGATCCCTTGAATATTCTTGATTATTCGATCACAAAATATCCTCGAGGCAAATTGTGTGCCTTGAAGCCTCGTTTAATATATGATTATACATGTAAAATATATATCTGGACTACTATACAGTGCACGGTGTTTGACACGGATGGTCATTTCAGTGGCACAATGCGCCTGCTACCTCTGCTGCTGCGCGGCTTGTAAAATCATGAAGGAAGAGAAAAGAGAGGGACAGAAAGGAGAGAGTCCACAGAAGAAATGGCAGAGAGTGCCCCAAGTGTGTGGTCACTACAAGAAGGGACGAAAAGAAAACACAGTGCAGTGTGTCTGATGTCAAACAGAGTTAGCTTAGCACGTAGCTGAGCATGATAGCATGTCGTCACTGCTGCAGCTCGTCAACAGTAAACATCCGCTCTGTGTGTCATCAGAGCGGACACAACAGGATGACACTCATGATGCATCAACAGAAGCAGCTAATGTGATCAATAACTGAGATATGGGCTAGTAAATAACCTACTTTGATTATGGCTCCGTGTAAAGGCTGGTTCAGAACGTAAATCAATGCGGAGGCTACTTGCCCAGAATCATGTGTATTTTGTTCACATACTTTTCACATCCAATAACTTTACATTTAATTTGATTGCAGAGAGTAGAACAGGAAACACTGACAGTGAGTAGAGGAAGCAGGTGTAGGGAATGCTTTCATATGTTATAGAAATGTACATTAGCTCATTTCAAAAAAAAAAAAAAATATATATATATATATATATATACATATATATATATATATAAGTGCTGTCAGACGATTAAAAAAATCCACATTTTTATTGGTGACTAAATAAAACCAAAGTCAGGGCAACTTGTCCAGAAAATTCTAAGCTCAATCAGACAACTCAAATTACACTTTAAGTGTGTTTCATAAATCAAATTCAAAATAAGAAAAAGGTCGAGGACATCCAGCAAAACAATTAGGCCTGATGCATTATTAAAGAATGTAGTACAAATATAGGTAAATAAATTCAAAAATAAAATAAGACTAAGTCTTAAATAGGCCATTCCTGTTGTCACCTGGGCTTTGTTTGGTTTGACTAGAGACACATGTGTGAAGTGACGTGCCACTGCCATGTACGGGTCCTCCAGCTGGCCAATATTAAAATGTTTGTGTGCTATGATTAATCTTGCGATTAATTTTTTAAAACGCATTAATTTGTGGTGTAATTAATTAATCTAATTAATGCACTAAAGTGACAGCCCTAGTATCTATATATATATATATACACACACACACACACACACATATATATATATATGTATATATATACATATATATATATATATATATATACATATATATATATATATATATATATATATATATATATATATATATATATATATATATATATATATATATATATATATATATATATATATATATATATATATATATATATAATTACCTTAGTATCTAAATATGACATTATTTGGTCCTAGAAATAAAGTAAGCAAAATAAGATCATCAATATGGTACAGTAGTAAAGGCAAAGATTTAGCAAAAAGAGACAAGCATGAATACAAATAAAATAAAAATAACCAAACTTTAAAAAAAAAAAAATACAGAAAAAAGCAAGATATGGCCCAGTGTATTTTATTATTGGCAAAATAAAAGTATAGATTTTGATTTTGAGATCCCATTTATGCTCAGAATGTTCAAAATAAGAAAAATAAGTTGTTAGTTTAAGTGACCTGACTTTTCTGTTTTGTGTGTTACTAATAATAATAATATGTAGCGATTCAATGTAAAAAAAAAAATTTTAAATTGCAGTGAGCGCAATGTAACTGTTATCCGATTACTGGATTAATCAACTGCAGCCCTAGTTCATCTGTTTTGCTCATCACACCTTCATGCCTTCATGTGACCCCTTCTGCAGGGAGTGATGAGACTGGAGCCTGGACACCAAACCTATGACATGTATTTGCAGCTACAATAAAACAATTAAATGTGAGCTGACTGACTGAAATAATATTTTCTGGTATATCAAGCCTCCATCTTTTTTGTCACAGAAACATTTACTTCACTGTTTTGGGAGGCTAATGGACCAAGAACACAATGTGCTCTGCTTACTGTCTCCAGCTATGCAATGCTCTTTCACTGTTCCAACTGTTTGATATTTGTTCTTTATTGCTCTGAAGCTACAGGGTGTTAGTGTAAGTTTTCCTGCGAGTACAACTCTCTATTGACAATGAGAGCCAATCAAAACAGTAAACTGGGGTCTAACAATCAAAACAGAGAACAGTTTAACTACAGCTCTGTTACACTGCTGTTTCAGGCCATAATATTACATTTGATTTAACTGTGAGCTCTCTCTCAGTGGTTTATTTAATGATAAATACTGATTTGAACCTTAGAAATTAACAATTCAGCTAAATCACCTTAGCATGAGCATTTTCTGCAGGTTTTCAATAGAGAAATACTCTTGGTGTTTTATTATTCTTTCAGCTTTGTTTAAATAAACATTGTTTATATCAAACATAAATTTGTAATTCAGTCTAAAACTGATTTAACAACAAGAATGGAAAAACCTGGCAGTTTCTTTGATATGTATATTGAGACTTCTGACGTATAAATCACAAAGCAGCTCTAACAGTGAAAGTGATGCTCTAATGCAGCGTGGGCAACTATCAATACCAAAAGAGCCACATTCATTTCCTTTTCAGTGCCAGAGGGCTGCACTGTTATATACTGTTGGGCACTCTCAATAATGGAGAATATATAAATAAACAAAAATAGCAAAGCAAAAGTTTAGCAAAGGATTTTACCAACACTTGAATATTCTAACACAATTAAAAATTCACGACTAATGAGCATGACACATAACTAGAGCTAAATTAAGCTCCTTTTTAGTGCAATAAAAGAATGAATGTTTACTACTTTTTAAAGCACAAATATTTTACCATTACTATTGGTTCCAAATATGTTTTTTTACCAATACTATAAATTATATTTTAATTAGGGCTGTCACTTTAGTGTATAAATTAGATTAATTAATTACACCGCAAATGAATGCGTTTTAAAAAGTAATCTCAAGATTAATCATAGCACACAAACATTTTAATATTGGCCAGCTGGAGGACCCGTACATGGCAGTGGCACGTCACTTCACACATGTGTCTCTAGTCAAACCAAACAAAGCCCAGGTGACAACAGGAATGGCATATTTAAGACTTAGTCTTATTTTATTTTTGAATTTATTGATCTATATTTGTACTACATTCTTTAATAATGCATCAGGCCTAATTGGTTTGCTGGATGTCCTCGACCTTTTTCTTATTTTGAATTTGATTTATGAAACACAATTAAAGTGTAATTTGAGTTGCCTGATTGAGCTTAGAATTTTCTGGACAAGTTGCCCTGACTTTGGTTTTATTTAGTCACCAATAAAAATGTGGATTTACAAATCTTCACTTCTTAGTGTATTCATTTGATTAGTCATGCACTACAATTTTATAATATCCTAGAATTCAAATTCTTTATTTGGGTACTTTAAGCAGATATGAGATTAAAATGTGATTAATTAGATTCATTAATTATAAATCCGGTAATAAATTAGATTAATTTTTTTAATCATCTGACAGTAATTCTAATGCCTCATAAAATATTTTTAGAGGTACAATCATAGCAAAATAAGAACTTTAATTACTTATAAAGAACAAAGCACTTACCGGCAATCGACTGTTAGTAAACATATTTTATCACTGATCCTAATTTATGCATTACGTGATAAATCGTATTTAGTAACTGTTTTTTTTTTGTTTCTTTACATTTCCAGTTTGCTTTGTTATTTTTGGGAAATGACTGGTGGGCCGCATTGAGTGAGGTAAAGGGCCACATATGGCCCCTGGGCTGCCAGTTGCCCACCCCCGCTCTAATGGAACCTCAGTCTATAGTATCTTTAAATAGATCCACAGAGTGACCAGACAGAAAGCTATTAGATGGTCCCTCCATCAAGAATTATGACTCACAAAATCATGTTAGTGAGTGAGTGCTGTAGGGAGAGGAGCAGCCATGAAGGACATGACTTATCTGTCATATCTGAGATGGAGGATCAATAAGTTGGATTGTGTAGTCATTAAAAAGGCACCGTGAAGGACAGTTGACCTTCAAACAACATATATGAAAGGGGATAGAGTGTTACACAGCCAATCTTAAAGATGTGAGATCCTCCTGCAGGCTGATGTTACATATAGAAGATGGAGTATGCTGTCTTATCCTCAGGTAATCATGTGATTAGATGTAATATCCTTCAAATCAATAGCATCAGCACAGCACAGGTTACTCTGTACAATCATTAAGCTGACACACTAAGCTGACAAATATAAGAGCTGTTTGTCTGACATCTCAGGATTAGCAGAGCACCAAGAACCTAGATATGTTTTCATTAATAAACCATAGCCGCATCAATATTGAAGAGATTCCTCGAACATTCTCTTCACAAACAAGCCTTTAAGTCACGACTGCTCTGTGTATTTTTCTGATCTTTTTACAGCTCCACACCATGCCAGACTTTCATCATGAGTTAAGAGCAGCAGAAAAATGTGTTCACAGGGCATTAATGACTTTGGTTTCAATCCTTCATAAATTATTGGAATGCATCCTCTCCCAAAGTACATCCTGCTTTCCTTTAGATGTATCTTCTGAGGGGATGAACATATGCGGGCTGAGGACTTATTGTCTCATGGGGGTAAAAAGAAGAAACTTCAGGGGCTCATTCAAAACATTAATTCAGGCTATTTTCTAAATTCAGCCTCTTGTGGACATGAATTCTGGGCCTTTTAGACAAAAAACAAGCAAATGCTAAAGTTTCCAAGATCACTTAAAGGTGCTATGAGGAGAATCTATTTACGGCGACATAATGACTCTGCTATCCATGAGCACGCACAGCGACTGTCATAATGCTGCGTTCCAGTAACCGCGGAACTGGGAGTGATATCATCTCCGATTTATCGGCATTCCAGTTGAAGTTGGAAAAAAACATGCCGATCTACCAGGCCATTGTTAGCTGTTGTTAGCACGCCCTGCGTTGTTGTTCACAAATATCACATGAAAAATGTGATTATCACTATGACAACACTTTTGTAAATATAAGTCTAACAATACGATGCATACAGCTGATCTAGAGCGACACACCCCAGTCAGAAGTGCAAATAAATGGATTATTACAGGAGCTAAATAACTGTTCACACTGGGGGCATCCATCTTTGATTGTCAACTCGGGGGTGGCGAGGTTTCACCGAGTTCCCAGTAGGAAATTCCGACTTCAGGGGACATTCTAGTTGCAGTTTCCTACTCGGAACTTGGAAATTCCTACTTCTGACTCCAACTGGAACGCACCAAAAGACGTGACCCATGCCAAAGCGTGTGTTTGTTGTGATGCTAATAAAAATGCAGCTCAGACCTTCCTCAGAACTCTGTATTGCTTTACAACTTCTTTTTTCAACAACTTACAGGATGCAAAGCAACGAGGTAATGTATCTCTTTCTAGTTACGTAGCGGTAGTTTTTGATGTGTGACAGCAAGCAATTTTTGGAAAACTTAGTATCATAGTTTTGTAGCTGGCTATATATCACTACTTACAGCCCGGTGCTCTAAGACGTGTCTGAATAATATAAATTTGCTCTAGTTTTAATTGTCTTGTTCGAAGTTAAGTATCCAGGCCAGTCCAGCCCTGTCCGACCCGATCGGAAGGCTAAGCAATAGCATTTATAGATAACCTATTTTGATGCTATAAAACTCATCTTAAAGTGTGTATTTCCATCAGGCATATATCTAAAAGTGAGACTTTTTTGCAATAATTTAGAAACTCCTCACAGTCCCTTTAACTTTCAGTACCTTGAATAAAGTCAAAATAAGTTTTTCAAAAGTTTTCCATATTGCAATATCCTAAATATGAACAGTTAATCAAGTTTACGTTATAGTTACAATGACTGCCTAACACAATAATGACAACTTAGTTATGCTAATCTACTGTACCTCACGACATTATTTTTTTGTTTCCATTTATCATTTATTTTAAATAGTTGTATTTTGCACTTATAGTTTCATTTATTGCTCATCCTTTTGAGTTAAAAATGAAAATGTTAAGAGCATAAAAGTCTAATGATTTCATGTGATCATGTTGCAAAACAATTTTTAAGTAATTGTGTTTTTTTTTTACTCAAGATTTTTCAATTGAAATTTTCATAATATAACGAAAAGGTGCAGTGCTGGAAGACTGTTAAGCAAAAACAGTGCCATTGGTTCACAAAATAGCAGCTCACACCAAATATTAGATGGTTAAATGGACATGTATGGATAATAAATTGGAAAGAGAAGCAAAAGAGTAAGATAAAAAGAAAAAGAAAAGCAATAGGTATAAAAAATATACTCTTACAGAAACTCTATTTAAAAACAATCCCTCCCCAGTCACTACCAGCCCGACACACACATCATAAAAGCACTGTCATACCAAAAGTCTGTCCAAGTGATCCAATATGTTGTTGCTGGAGATGTTAAATAACATCTGTTAATCAAGTTACTATAGAGTCTGGAATGTACCTCGAAATGAACCCCACATTTTCTCAAATTTCCCATTAGAATGCTGAAGGGAAAATTTATTTTTTCTCTGATTTTAAGCAGGTCATGATGTCCTCAAGCCATTGTGCGTGAGTGGGTGGTAAACTGTCCCTCCAAAGACAAAGTGCGGCACTTCCCTGCAGATAGCTGCACCTCCCTACCTGTGATCCCAAACAAAGCGGTCAGTAATTGTGTTTTTTTATGAGATGTCAATATCTGCAACAATAATTGTGCCCTATAACAACACTATCCATCCATCCACAGCCATCTGTTATATAGTTCTGTTAGTGTTTCTATGTTGTATTCCACTGACTAAGAGATGTGTCAGCACGTCATGTTTAAGATCATGCAACAGGCACTGGGAAATTAACAAGTAAACATGGGCTGTTTATCCTCCACATGCACAAACATTGGAAAATAAAGCAATCCCTCCTCATGCTTTTTATAACAAGACACACCAGATAGATTGTTCAATTGTTCGATTGATAGATTAAAAACTGATTTATAAATCTAACAACCTGGATATTACAAAGTTGGGTCACTCCTGTATAGGGATGTAATGGTATGAAAATTTCATATCCCGGTTATTGTGACCAAAATTATCACGATTATCATTATTATCACGGTATTGTTGCAGTGTGCTCAAAATGTTGAAAAAAGTACTTATACACAGTCTTGAAATCATTTTACCCCTTTAATATTATAATTTAACAGTCCTTTTGTCTTTTTTTGTCAACAATTGTGTCAGGAAATGTCCTATAAGTAAATTTGTTAAAAAAAAAATCATTAGAAATAAAAGTAAACAATTCTTGCAAGCATTTGTCATTATTTTGTGATAAATGCTTAAACTGTGTGTAATTACAAGAATGGAAAAAAACGAATTTGTTCTTCATTTGTACAACAAGCTACCTATGCGCGCCTCTGTTTGAGCCACACGGCTGCTTCATCGAGGGGAGACGCACATAGTTTCGCCTTTTTTAGGCAAAGAGCAACATCACCGTGAGTTATTGACACAGTGATCAAACAAGGTATAACGGTAATTTTAAAGGACACGGTAATGATTACTGTGGGAAATTTTACCGCAGTTTACCATTATACCGGTAACCGTTACATCCCTACTCCTGTATTTATCCCAGATGCATAAAAAAAACAAAGCAAAAGCACTGCCAAATTTCCAATTTCACTGCATTCCACCTTGTGACGTGGGCTTGTAGTTGTAAATATGAACACCCCGACTCACTCCTCTACAGTGGCAGAGCGCTGCATTGACTATTTTATCAATCAGGAATATGACAGCAGTTTGAACGTTTACCAAAATCAAAGAGCTTCGATGAAAGGTCCAGCAGAAGACGTGTTACTGAATTCCACTCATGACAGCAATGACCTCTGAGTCTGCAGACATGGGCTCACAGCTGATGCATCTTCAACAGCAGGTAATGTGATCTGTCCTGATCCTTCGTTCTCCATACTTCTTTCTTTCTGTGACTCCGTCTGCAGAAGTTCCTCTTGTACCCATGACTGACGACATGTTGTCATTTTTAGAGTCAAAATGACTCATTTTTAGTTCAGTTTTAGTTAAATTATGTTTGCTGTCATTACTAAAATTTTAAACACAGAGGCATGGTTGAGGAAAAGTTGAATGATGAATAGAACGTAGTGTATCGTTGAACCTACATGGTTTTTCAAGTAGTTTTAATCTACAACTCAAACCAACCCTTTGAAAGCATGCTAATAGGACCGGCCATTCTTGTAATGCAGACTAACCAAGTACATCTGATCATGTGGAGGTGGAGGTCCCACACATGGCTAGTCTCATGTGATCAGAAAGCTTTCTTTTTCATTCGAAGACTCAAACTTTAGATGGTTTGTGTTTTCTTCAGAGCCAAATACAACTGCAGCAAAGAGTATGACTGTTCCTAAATAAGCTGTAGTGAAATTAGACTGTTAATTTGTTAAATTTAGTCTTTTAACTCCTGCATCTGTAGACTGACACCATTTTTATTTAATATGGAATTAATGCTTTTGCCTGTAATCTCTTACATTGCTTTAAAGCTAAAGGAACGTTTTTAAGATCTTTTGACTCTTGTTAATCCAAATCATTGGTTGATTAATCTTGATGAATTAAACATGTTAGAAAATGAAAGAGCCATAGTGAATGTAGCTCTGTATTTTCAGTATCAGTTTTGTACAGATGGGAGACAAAGACGTCATAAATCACACTTTGCAGTGTTTGCTTCATCACTGCGGGCTTTACAACCCATCTGTGTTTCTTCCAGCTTTTCATGAGCGCCACTGAGATGTTCAAGGACAAATTCTATACTCTACCTTTCCTTCTTTACCGAGGGCATCATCCTTTTTGCTCTTCTCGGGGTCTGATGAAGAGACGCACTCAATGCTCTCTTCTGTGGTAGCTTCAAGGTCAGTCTCCTCTGACAACCCAAGCCTTTTCTCTGCTGCAGAGACCAGATAAAGACAGATTTTCATGCATTTTTTTCACATTGAGCTTCATAGTTTGCAGCATATCTAAAGGCAGTGACAGCAGCAGCAGCATCAGCCACCGAGCTGGCAAAAGCCAGTAACGTCTCTGATCAATGGTTTAAACTGCAGCTGCAGCCTGGAGAGCTGCAGGAGAGAAGTGATGGTGGGTAATGATATAAATTCTCTGGGAGGTGAGCTCGGATGATGCAGCTTATGGCTGCAGGCATTTCTGTTTATGAGAGGAGGATGTGACAAGGTGATTCTGCATTATATAGCTGAGTGATAAGGACCTACAAATGAATGTAATGTATCTGGAAGGATATCTATGAGATTTAGATCTAGATATATCTGAACAACAAATGCTTGACTTTATGCTAACATCTTATCTAATAATACTATATTAGAATATATCTAATATACTGGGACAACACAAACTCTTATTTACAATCATTACTCAAGGTGCCTCTAACAACTTAAAAAAGAAGTTAGCTAAAAAGCTGTTTTTCATGAAATTAAAGTAACCAACCCATTCAGGAATCACATGAAAAATAAACAGGAGGAAACAAAAGTTATATAGAAGGCCTACATCAAAATAACAGTTATACTTGTCTCTACAGGGCTTCATCCTGTCACTCAGGCTTATAAATACTACATTTAACTTTTTCTGGCTCTAAAAGCTGAATTTAGTCATCTCTGAATGTTAATCAGGCAAGAATATAGATACTCCGTAATGAACATAAGCAAACATGATTAGGCCCACTGAAAATAACTTAAAATAGCAATTTCAGGTGAATTAAAAGGTTTTACTATTTCTTACCAACAATTTAAATTACTTAACATTGGTCTCTGCCTCTCAGTGAGTGGAACTGCCAGTCCATCCCACAAATTGTGACATCAGTGCATAACCTCTGTAGCATAGATATTCTCAAGTACACTTGCATGAAATACAACTGTTTAAAGGAGCTATGAGGAGAATCTATTTCTGAAGACATTAAGACTCTGCTACCCATGAGCATGCACGGCAACTGTCGTAATGCTGCGGTCCAGTAACCGCGGAACTGGGAGTCACATCATCTCCGACTTATCGGCGTTCCAGTTGAAGTCGGAAAAAAACATGCCAATCTAACAGGCTATTGTTAGCTGTTGTTAGCACGCCCTGCGTTGTTGTTCACAAATATCACATGAAGAATGTGATTATCACTATGGCAGAATTTTTGTAAATATAAGTCTAACAATACGATGCATACAGCTGATCTAGAGAGACACACCCCAGTCAGAAGTGCAAATAAATGGATTATTACAGGAGCTAAATAACTGTTCACACTGGGGGCATCCATCTTTGATTGTCAACTCAGGGGTGGCGAGGTTTCACCGAGTTCCCAGTAGGAAATTCTGACTTCGGGGACGTTCCAGTTGCAGTTTTCTACTCTGAACTCGGAAATTCCTACTTCTGACTACAACTGGAACGCACCAAAAGACGTGACCCAAGCCAAAGCATGTTTGTTGTGATGCTAATAAATGCAGTTTGCACCTTCCTCAGAACTCTGTATTGCTTTACAACTTCTTTTTTCAACAACTTACAGGATGCAAAGCGACGAGGTAATGTATCTCTTTCTAGTTACGTAGTGGTAGTTTTTGATGTGTGACAACAAGCAATTTTTGGAAAACTTAGTATTGTAGTTTTGTAGCCGGCTATATATCGCTACTTACAGCTTGGTGCTCTAAGACGTGTCTGAATAATATAAATTTGCTCTAGTTTTAATTATCTTGTTCCCTGAAGTTGAGTATCCAGGCCAGTCCAGCCCTGTCCAACCCGATCGGAAGGCTAAGCAATACCATTTATAGATAACCTATTTTGATGCTATAAAACTCATCTTAAAGTGTGTATTTCGATCAGGCATATATCTAATAGTGAGACTTTTTTGTAATTACTCAGAAACTCCTCACAGTCCCTTTAAGTCAAGATTGTACTAAAATACATTTTCTCTGCTTATAGTTACAGTAAAATACCTGTTAATGGCCAACCTTCAATTTGTGAATTCCAGGTTTTGCAACCCTACCAGACTCCACTGGCTAACTTATCTAGATGATTCCTTTACCACTAACTAAGCCCTGCCCAATTAAAAATCTATTATACTGCTTACAAACATGAAAAAGCTCTTAGATTTTCTGTGTGTTGCTTTTAAGAGACAGTGGGAAACTGCTTTTTTCGATGTGACAGAAGGAGAGTAGGAGGGGCACATACAGAGGCAGGCGGGAGCACAGACAGCAAAGATTTGTGGGTCTAATTTTGCACGTGTATTTGTGGGTCACCTGGCACTGCCTCCGACTCCTCCGCCTTCCCCTCCTCGTCCTCCTGGCTGTCGCTTTTCTGCTGCAGGGTCAGCTGGTGACACACATCAAACGCCTGACCCACTGTTCGCACGATCCGCATGGCCTGTGACTGCAAGGAGGACATAAAAAAAGAAGCGCATTAGTGTGTGTGTGCTGCGGTTATGAGGCGAGGGAAGCAGCAGCAGGGAGCAGGATGCTAAAATGAGGAGACACAGCAGGGGAGAAAATGAGGTGCCGGTGGAAGGAAAGTAGATACATAAAGGGGTGTGTTTTATCGTGCAAAGGTAAAGAGGAGGATGATAGCAGATATTCACACTAGTAAAGGGGAAAAGAAGGCGAGACAGGGGCTAATAAAAGTCAGACAATATTACGAGCAGAGTGTCGTGTCCTTGTCTTTCTGCTCTGCATGCATTCTGCTGTCATGGTGATAGATTGGTCAATTTCAGAGGCAAGTGACTTTGACGACAGAGGGACTGATAATAAGTTTGTTGTGGTTGAAGGAGGCTCAGGAGGTGTGTCGGAATCATCAGGTCATCAAAAAGGACAGTTTAATTACCAGAAATAAAACAAAAACAATGGCCGTGAAGCTAAAAGTCCACATTTAGTAATAATGAAGGTTGTGCATTCACAGTGGGCACACATTTACCAGGAAGTTAAATATAATCTATAAAAGGTTTTCAGGCATTAAGTTTTCATAGGATGAGTCATGCAACACCCTGATGCATATCAACAATACAGTCAACAAAAAGTAAGAGTGACTCATGCACAATATGAAAAAGAATAAAAAAAACCTTCAGTGATATTTAAGGAAAAGTTTTAAGAAATGCATCATTCAGTATGAGTGCTCGCTCGAGTCAGAGGAAGATATTGATTTCTTCTGTTTGCTAAAGCTGTGGAGGCTATGAGAGGACGGAGAAACTAGGGAAATGGCTAACTAGCACTGGCTAAAGGCAGAATGTTCTGATGAAAAAGGCTCTTAAAGGGATAGTTCAGGTTTTTTGAAGTGGGGTTGTTCAAGGCCTGTGGCACTAGTGAATACAATAATAATAGTAAGAAGCATCCGGCCAGCTTCGCTCCTGGTGGCAGGTAGCTGACAAGTGGCGCTCGGTGATACATATGGCCCTTTTCCATTAGCCCTACTCTACTCTACTCTACTCTACTTTACCCGGCTCTACTCTACTCACCTTGAGCTGCTTTTCCATTAGCCCCTGTTGCCTGCCCAATAGGGTGCAGTGTCGCTGTAAACAGAGAGCGGCTCTGCGGTGACGTCATTTTGAGCGCAACATGACAATCTGTGGCTTTTTGTCACAAACCGAGTAAAAAAGGAAAGCAGAAGAAGGCTGCAGGTGGTAAGAAGAAATACCCCTTGAGAAGCACAGGAGAGTTTTGGAAGCTATACAACAGAATGAAGCCGAGGACGAGAGCAATCGAGCTGCAAAGAAAAGACATATGAGGGTAAGCTAATGGTAGCTACCGCTAGCATGCTAGGTCGTCGCGCTCATGACTCATCGATGACGACATTGTCTGACCAATCAGTAGCCGGCAGTCAGTGAGGTCATCTTTTAGTATCGGCTCAGCACGCTTGGAACCAGAGCGGAGTAGGTACTAAAACTAGCTTGTTTTAGGAGGTACCAGGCTAGTGGAAACACGCTGCAAATCGAGTAGGGCCGAGTAGAGTAGGGCCAAGGCGTGCTAGTGGAAAAGGGCCAATAGAAGTCGATGGTGCCACAAAAGCCTTGAAATGAACCCACTTTTAGATTAGAACTACAAAACCCCTCCTATTAGATGTCCAGGTCATAGTGCTGCAGGGTTAGGTAGCGGTCACTGGAGCAGAAACTCCAATAAATTGAACTCCCTTGTTATTACAAATATGGGTCACTCCTGTATTTATCTATGATGCATAGAAGAGCCTGCACTGTGATTATGAAAAGGAAATTCTGTTCAGTTGCGTTAAGTATCTCGTTAAATTAAGGCAAAACATGTTCCATGTAACGCCTTTGTCACTGGCAAAAACTATAACAGGGGAACTTATTGAAATTGAAAATTGTGTTTTGGGAGGAAAAATCTGGGATTCTACTTTTCTAGCAGTATCGCCCAGCCCTAGAATGAGGATTAAAAGGTTTATTTTATTTCATGTACGGATATGAAAGGATAAGTAAATTACACTGATATCTGTTTCACACTAAAACTTCATGTTAGGATGTGTTTAGAAAACTTAAACTTGCCCTTTAATTAACCTTGTGGTTGGTGGTGGTGGATGTTCATGTTGCAGGGAGGGCATGAGAGAAAGTTTCTGAGACCTACTGATCTTAAGATAAGACAGAATCTTCAACATGGAGGTGGCTGTGCAATGGACTCAAGGGCTTCCTTCAGTAACCAAAAGGCAAACATCACTCTGGCTTTGTCCAGTATTTTCTTAGTCTGTAATTTACTCTCTTCGTTTCTCTGTTTATTGAATTTATCATTTATCTATAAAACAAAGGTAAAACCGTGTTTAACATAATATGTTGTCAAATTGAATTGACCGGTCTGGAAGAAATCTAATTAGTGAATCAGTGCTTCTTTAGCTAAACTCATGGGGAAAGAAAATTCAATGTTAGGAGCAGCAGCACTTCCTCTATTGATCTGATGGATTCTACCTCCCAAAAGCACTGATACAAAGTCCAGTGGCAGCATCCTTGTCTCATTTTAATCACACTTTATCCCCCATACTCATCCTTCTTTGAAGCTGGGGTTGGTAATTTTGGAAAACTAGCATGAATTTGAATGCAGCATCTCCTCAGGACTCTGTATAGCCACTCCCACCCCCCTCCAAAATGCCCCCCCCCCCAAGATCACATACACGTGCACAGCTGATATATCCAAAAGACTGATTCAACTCCAAACCCCCAGCACAACGTGTTTGTTTTACACTACACCAAGTCATGTCTCAGTCAGCCGTTAGAAAACATCAAAATATTATCATAGTAAAGTTAAAGTTAGTACTCACAACCTGATCGGGGTATAGGTAGTTCCTCTGCCATTCTCCACATAGCTGTCAAGTCTCCCGTTTTGGCCATGAAACTACCGTATTTTACGTATTTTATCCTCTTTCCCGCCGTCCTCCTGTATCAGTATTCTCCGGTAAATCTCCCGTGTGACGATATAATAATAAAAACATTTCTCTGCCTCTCCAAACTGAACTCTGTCACTAGTCTAAATTAGGGCTGAACAATTAATTACAAATAAGATTAAACAGCAATATGGCTTGCTGCAATTTTCAAATCCCAGAAGGTTCAATATTTTTAGCCTAAAATGTGTTGAACATGTTGGCATTGTGATGTAGTTTTTTGCAGTTCCATGCCTATTTTTCACCTCTATTCATACACTTTTTTCCCCACTTTTGGACCATTTTTACCTTTTTTTTAACCACGTTTTTACAACTTAATGCCTATTTTGCCCCCATTCATCTTTGTTTGGCCACTGTCAGAACCTTTTTTGGAATTTATACATGGTTTATGAAATTCAATTTCAAATTTAATCTAATTTTGCTGCCATAATCAATTTTCCTAAGCCATGTTTGGATTTTTTTTGCCAATTTTTCCCCATATTTTTGCAATTTCATTCCTATTTTGTACCTGTCTATTAACCTTTTTCCGCTTTCATACCATTTTTACCCAGTTTTTAAAAGTTCATACCTATTTTGCTTCTGTTCTTCACTTCTCCACTTTTTCTCAAATTTTTTATCATTAGATTGATTTATTGTCATATTGGTTTTACGATAACAAGATCTACTGCTTATGTTTGTTTAAGAATACATAAGATGAGGAACATTCAAGCAACTGCAGAGTAAATCGCAATATTGGGGAAAAAAATCGCAATTAAGATTATTTCCTCAAATCATTCAGCCCTAGTCTGAATGGGGCGGTAATGCTCCAGAATGATGGATGCCAACCGCTGTAAAACCGAAGAAGAAGAAAAAGCCTCGCAAGAACGTCCACCTGCAGTAGCCTGGGTGGCAGTTGTCAGGAGATTAGAGCCAACAGAACAAACCAAGAAAAACAAAGAGTTTATCTTAGATTTCTTGTAAATCTGTCTTAAAATGTGAGGGATACTGGAGCTTGGTTGGGGTTGTGGGACGGCTCGTAGCGGGCTTCCCTTATTTTAAAAGACAAAACTTGACAGGTAAGCATTCTCCAGTGGACTTGGATCCCTCTCAGCTCGGTTACACGCACCGAGTCTGTGCATGCCGGGAAAATGTACGTGCAGCAGGTGGGCAGAATGGTGACGGGATTTGATTGGTTTAAAAACAGGTGTCCCGGCATGATTATTGGTTGGTGTTTTCCCTGTTTTACTCCTGCTGTCGATAGCAGATATTTTTCGCTCTGTTTTAAGAACACATTATGAATTGATTGCCATTGGGTCATAAAGATCATTTTAACCAGTTTACAGAAAGTGTATCTAAATCAGATTACCAACCCCAGCTTTCATGTAGCTATACTGAAGGTGAATTTTTAAAAATGTTCTCCGTAGCGAGTTGTGCCAGAGGCAGCGTTGAAATAAAAGAATTCTCTACTTCTAAAAAATCAAACAGCTGTGAGGCATTCAGGCAACGTGTCAACACCACTTAAGCTTGAAAGTCAATCAAGTGTTGAAGTTCAGAGAAATGCATGGATAAATTATTTAAATGAATCGTGATTGAACACTAGATGTAATGTTGATTTTCTTTGGCCGAACACAAAAAGCTTTGTTGTTGCTCTGAGCTGACATCTAAGCCCTGCTGAGCTGCAATATGCTGTGATGAAAATAAATCAAATCTCCTTTTATCAACAGCTCCATCTCCTCCTACTCAGCACATGCGCCTCCTCGTCTGCACCGTCCCGATAAGGCTCCGCATCCCAGGGGGAGGCACACCACTGGCCGTGTCCCTGACAATGTGGTGGGTGTTCTTTTTTCTGCGGCGCAAATGTCTTTAAGTGCTGTGGTGAAAAAGCCCCTCTTCTCTTTCTCTTCCCACCAACATGATTAGTATTCAGCTTCACTAAGTCACCGTCAGTCTGGTCTCCATGGTGAAGGGATCGGAGTCAGCCGTGCTGATGCTCCGTCTTTGTCATGGAGGAGAAATGTCTCTGTTTAATATGCAGATATTTGGAGATGAGAGAATTTCCAAAACACAGATAAAGGTTCTGACAGCCATATTAATTATTCTTGTTTGAGGTCTAACAGAGCTGTGAGTCACACAGAGACCTAACATAATGTCATTATTAAAAGTTCTGAACAGAGCGTGGAGCAGTAAACAACAGAAAGGATGGACTGGCTGGGCTTCATGGTTGTTTGCAGTGGACTCAGAGGATAATCTAGGAATATTCACAGGCTCATTAATATAAACAATATTTGATAACGCCTTAAACAGACTGTGTGTTTGTTTGTCTCCTCATAGTTTGTAGATTTGCACATGGCTCTAAGCCTCAAGCACATTCATATAAAGTAGTGCTGCATGATAATGGCACCAAACATAATCCCCATTATGTTTCATAGATATTGAGATTGAGGTTATAAAACAGTTACTTGCTGATTCTAAAACACGCCACATGCTTCCTTTGAATAATGCACATTTCACACTATCATTTTGAACCTTAAAGAATCTGCAATACGTAGAAGTATACTTGTAACACCACAAATGTTTAAAAAAGAATATGATAACATTTTTGTAAAAACATGACATGTCCTTTTTTAATCTCCATCAACTGTGACAGGCAGTAATAGTAATCTAAATGTAAATGCTATCAATTCTCCAGCTCTAATTTAAATGGTCAAAAATGTTACAGAAATTGTTTAAAATTCTGAAAGACATGCAACAAGTAGCAGGTAGTGCTTGTGCCTAACAGCAAGAAGGTTGCTGGTTCAAACCTTGTGTTGGTTAAGGCCTTTCTGTTTGGACCCTGCATGCTCTCCTTGTGCATGTGGGAGTTCTGTCTGGGCACTTCAGCTTCCTCACAAAAAAACCCCCCAAGATCCCCCATATCTTTGGGTGAGGGTGTGAATGGTCTTCTGTCTCTCTTATGTGGCCCTGTGATTGTCTGGCAACTGGTGTGTCTTACCTCTGACCCAGTGTCAGCTGGGACAGGCTCTACCTAGAGCTTAATGATATGGACAAAATTTCATATGAAAACACTGAAATCGGGCACAATGTTAGCAGCTAACTAGCCAATGAGCTTATCGAGAGGACTGACCCTCTTTGTCAGAAATTGAATCAGCCACGACGTGCTTCCTTTTCAGATGTTTATGTTCTGCAGTCGTACTGCCATGAAAGGTAAGTTCAGCCTTGCAGATTTTGCACTGCACATTTTCCCTTCTCTTTTGGTAAAAAGCTCCCAAACTTTCGAGCTCCGTTGCCGGACAGCGATGATACTGTTCAGGCATAACTCTTCCGATGACATCACAGCTGACTCAGATTACCACTACTGCGCATGTGCGTCAAGCGGTGCATTCAAGAGCAATCGTAAAAATGAATTTTATTGTGACTTCCAGAGCTGTACATCCAGGGCGAGCACGGGGGATATCTACATTGTTGTTTTTTCGACATTGATATCTTGAATGTTCATATCTCGATATAGATACGATAACAATAAATCTTTCAGCCCTAGCTCTAGCCCCCGGTGACCTCAAAAGAAACAAGCAGCACAGATGATGGATGGATGATTGCTATAAAGAGTTTCCTCCATCCATCTCACCATTTTCCTTTAACAATTTGAGGCTAAGTCAAGTTGACAGCAGGCTAAGCGAGCTGACAGAGACGTATCACTACCTGGCAATGTTTCCTGGCTCCTACCGGATGATTCCAAGGCAAACCTGTGACATTGGGGACTTACAATCACCAACCACCTTACTGGATGCACCTTGCCAGTACTGGGTTAGACTCCTCTAGCCTTCAGAACTGCCTTAATTCTCCATGTCATAAATTCAACAACATTTATTGAGATCTGTTCCATTTTTACACATACTGTGTTGACGGCACATTTATGATATGAGTCTTGTTCCACCACATTCTGTGTTTTCTATTTGATTAACATCTAAAATCTGCTGAAGTATAAAGATCTCATTGTCATGAAGAAGCCAGTTTGAGATAACTTGAGTTCTGTGGCATGGCACATTTTTACTGCTGGAGTAACCATCTGAAGATTGGTACTATGTGGCCATAAAGGGACATGATCAGTTACAACACAAGATACTGAAAATGTGTCAAATACAAAAACAAGCTGATATGGGTCTTAACCCTCCTTGCAAACAGCTGAAACATATCCACCTGTAAGTCAAACTAGCCACAACACCAACCAACAATGACAATTTCTAAAGAAGAATAACGTGAGTTTTCATCTTCTGTACAGTGTCCTTTCTGCACAGTAAAGAAGCAAGGCACAGCAACCAAACCTGTTTTTAGAAAAAGTCTTTCAATATGTTCGAACCAGCTTCTGCACACTGCTTCATTTGATTACTTGAGGACTTGCTATGATTTCCAATTGCCCTCTGGCATGATGGCATTCATTTTTTTCTGTTTGCTGTTCAGAAAGAAACTTTTTCCTCTGATAAATAAGAGCTGTAAGATGAAGACAGCACCCCGTAAAGCCACTCTACCCAAGAAATAAATCTGTTTTATACCTTCATGCCAACACAAGCTTTCGTTCCCTACGTGCTGACATAAGACTTGTATTGATTTTAACATATAGGCCTTTCTTGCAGCAAGACAATACTCTTGCTCTTTGAAATTAAAATGTCCTCTTGAAGAAGGACTATGCAGCAAAATGTAATTTGCTTTTTTAAAAGAAAAAGTTCACCAAACTAAGCAAGGTAGTTTTTTGGGAAATAGTCAATACCATTTTCTGTTTATTAACCAGGTCTTTAAACTGTTGATGCATTGTGGAAATGAAGCACACAAGCATCCATGCAACAGTCTTTTTAAAACACTTAAGACAATAAGGGGACAACAAGGGGCCTACTGGATTTAATAATTGTCATTTAGATTCTCTATTTAATTTGGAAAAAACATGAAAAATGTAAATAAATCAAGAGTTTAAACCTACTTTTCTCTTGGACTTGAACACATTGCAGCGGAAAATGTTGCTCTGCCCCTCTCTTGCGATGTAGCTGAAGATCTTCAGGTCCTGGGCATCATGTGACACGTAGAAGATCCTGTTCAGATGAAGACAAGGTTATGGTTAAGTTAATTGAGAAGTTTAGTTTTAAATTTTTTGGGTTAATTTCCAGCATTTAAAGGTGTAGTCAGCGATGTGAGAGAAAACGAGTGGAGAGGTCGTTGATAAACGAATTTGGACCAGCCTCTCCCTTCATACCTCACCCCTGGCTCCACCCCCGAAAGCTGATGGACGTGCACCGTCATGGAAACGGCCGTAGAAACTGCGTAGCTGACCAACATAGCTAAGGTAACCCTGACTCGTCAGACAACTCGACTGACAATATTGAAAACATCTCAAGAACAGAACATTTTGACAGATTAGACAATAAGGTGAATGCCTGATGGCTGTTACTGTTATGTGAAGCACCACAAAGCTAATGTTGCTTACCTATCCAGCAGAAAGACGGCGACATCCGTGTTCGTTTTTAGGTCTTTCAATTCGCAGAGTTCCCTCCACCATTGGAAAGCAACACCAATGTTGACCTGGGTCTTCGCTCTTTCATGGTCATAGCCCTTCTTTTTCACTTTTCACCCCTCTGACCTTTTTCTTTTGGGCTGTTTTTCAGCCATTGCTGCTGCACCTATTGTATCTCTCTCTTACACTAACTGTGCACTCAACGCAACCTACTACTCCCCCTCCCCCCTCTGTCTGATCTGCGCATGAGCATGACCGCCCCCTGGATGTGGGGGGGTGTACCCTGTTTTGGTGGCTCGGCCCGAGGCTGTGTATTGAAACCGGACTTTTTTTTTCAACATGCTGTCAGAGGTGACATCTTCTGGATGGAGAGGAGAAATACGGCGATTTTGACAAATAGTGCATTAAATTAGAAGATTAGAAGATCGCTGACTACACCTTTAAGCTGTTTATAAAACAATGTGTAATAATAATCAAAGTTGTTGATAAGTCAAGTTTTAAAAACACTTTAAAATGATGTTTACCAAACATGAAGGAGCCCGAGAGAAAGAGAGATGCTGCATACAACAGTGGTCCAATTCATGCCATTGTCACGGCAGACATTTTCTGTCTGATTAGGCTATCATAGGGTCATAAAATACTGACATGGCTTTTTTGATAGACATGACAAATAAACATAACACATTGAAGATTTTATACTATATTTGTCAATTTTTGTCACTTAAAAATGCCACATTTTCCCTTTAATCAAGTTCGTACATTTATTAGTATGTTCATTATCACTAACTAAAAAACATCTAGTCTTCATGAACAGAGTAACACTGATAGTGCTCATGGATTAAAGCGGAAAAAAATCATTTGACTGAAAATTATTTTTGTGTTGGTGCTGGTAGTAGGGGTCGGGGGCTGCATTACCTCCTAAGCCCCTACTTGTAATACATTTTCATAATGTAACAATAGACCTTACTATTGTCATTAATTGGATATAAATCACAAAACTTCAGTTTTTTACTATTTCAGTAACAATATTTTAATAACAATAGCGGAGCAGAAAAAAGTGCAACTGTAGATCGCCCTGTAAAATAGGGCCTTACAGACTATTTTTAATCTTAGCCTTTCTTCAATCCTGCTGCCAATTCTTGCTTAACTGCTCCAATCTGCTAGACCAGGGGTCTGCAAACTTTTGTATGGAAAGAGCCATTTTGCCCTCTATTCCACCGTGGAGAAGCAGGGCCATAGCCAGGATTTTGGAATAGGTGAGGTCCATGATGCGTGTGTGCTGAAAAAATTTTAGATGTTTTTTTAAAAACTTGATTGATTATTTTTTTTTTTTAGGCTTCAAGTCACACAAGATGTTTATTGTTTAAATATCTTTGTGTTTTTCTGCGCTCCACTTTCCTCTGTGTTTCTGTGCTCTCCATCCTCCTCTGTGTTTCTCTGCTCCCCTTCCTTCTCTGAATGACTCTCTTCTCTGTGCTTCCCCTTCCTTTCCCTATTCTCTCTTCCATCCTCCTTGGTTTCATGTTCCTCTTTGTCAATTTCTTTCTTTTTCTTTGCCAGAAATGCTTCCAGTGTATTTTGTTTTAATCTCTTGGAAATGTTTGCCCTGCTCTCTGTGACTTGTTTTCTGTGGAATGGGTACATTAAAATTAATATGAGCTGAAAACAAAGCACGCGTCATCAAAAAAAAAAGGGCATGGATAAAAGTAAATAAACTGGCTTTGGTCAGATGATTTGACAGGCCGAAGTAGTGCCGAATTATCTAAAATAATATATATTGTGGTCACCTAGGTGTAGATGGGCAGTGATGTGGTCTTCAAAGTGCTAATAATAAAAACACTCAGGTTTTTGAATGGGGTTTGGCCCGCTGCCAAGCGCTTCAGGGCGCATTTGCGGGTACGTGCATCAGCTCATCAAACAGCTGTTCACCACAACACATACACAAGCACAAACAGAACACAAAGCCCATGGATGTTTACCACAATTTACGAGCACGTTTCACAGAGAGGTTTCAAGTCGTTATGAGTTTATGTTTTATTCAGTCGGGCATATTTGGCGAAAAAAAAAAAACTCGGAAAAAATAGGTGAGGTCCGGACCTCGCTTACCTCATACCTGGCTACGGCCATGTGGAGATGCGAGTCAACTTCAGGGGGGCGGGGGGAGTGAGCCAACATCAGAGAAGGGGTATTTACGCACCCGACGATCGTCACAGTGGGCTTTACGCGCCGTTACGCTGCAAAGAACACCGGCACCGGCAGGCTCGTACCGAAGCACGGATAATAACAAATGAAGACAACGTGGCGTTCCCTCCGCTGCATCGCTGGCATGGAGCAACACCGAGCTAAAGAGCTGCATCCGGCCCCGGAGCCGTATCCTGCTGTAGGGAGCCGCAACAAGAATGCTAAAGAGCCCCATGCGGCTCCGGAGTTTAGACAGTAAAAGAGGCCGCTCTTCGTTCTCCATTTAAGTCCGTTAATATCACAAACAGTGACAGCTCCTTCCCCCCCTCCGCCCGGTTGACGGAAATCCGTCGCAGCGACGGAGAACTTTAATCCATGTAGTGCTGTATTTTCTGTCTGTCTGAGATGCTGTCACAGCTCCTGCCCCTGTAAGACTCCCCCCACACATTGCCCCACTCTGCTCTGCTCTGAAGTCACTGGTCAGTTCAGCACTACTCAGTGCCATATTGTCAACAGCTCTGCATTCATTCTAACATCTATGCTCTGGAATGGGCTTGCTACCAAAACAATGGTAGGAGGAAACACTGGTAGGTCTAATCAGGGCGGATGGGGAACGTGACATTTAGGCTGGTGGAGTTATGTTTAATATACTTAAGGGCATAGAAAGATAAAAAAGCACACTGCGACCTCTTTAAAGCTAATGGCACTAAGCAGCAGTTTTCCTCTGTCTTCAGTTCATTTTCAAAACAAACTGGTTTTGTCTCTTTATTGACCCCCCTGTTTGTTTATGCCCATGATTGTTACACTGGTACATCAGTCTCTTCTGTCATTGGTTGGACTGGCTGATGTGACTCTATTTGTAGAGGGCAGAGATAATCAAACACACTGGACTTCCTGTCAGGAGGTTTGGGACATGTCGCAGATTTGACCTTGATAGCCCTTTACTCTGACACAATGCGCATATTAAACAATTTTCTGGGCAATGGGCTTAAAACCTAACAAGTGTTGGGTCAGACATCATATAATTTTGTATATAACATGTAATTTGACCTTGACATAAGACTGCGTCAATACTGGAATATCAGTTGGGTGGAGAAAGCCTTATTCAAACCGTAAAAATAAACATTCAAAATGAAAATATACAGTTGTGTACCACATTAGAATTTAAGTACAATGACAAACATACCTGTATATGGGATCCTGTGTCACCAAGACAGTGTTCTCATCCCATGACCAGCCTTTTCTCTGTTAAAACATGAAAACACATTTTTTCAGCTTTTCAACATATTTTCACAGATTCCTGCTGCCACAAGAGTGTATCTTTCAAGATTTTTGTCCAGAAATCGACCCAGATTTTGGACTATGAAATGCCTATAAACTCAGAAGAGTCTGTCTTAGTGTAAACCCTGATGAGCTGTACCTGACTACACCTCTCTCAAGATGCGCATGTGACTTTGGCTTTCAAACCCTGTTCTCTAACGTTTACTGTGTCTGCAAAGAAGCATCCAGTGCTCCTTCCACTGGAGCCTCCTGTGGGCTGAACAAACCAGAGGCTAGGTGAGAATCTATTTTTTTTAAACAGATAGACTACACCCTATTGAGAGGTTGAGCAAGATTTCTAATGTTGTGGTAGGTGGTAGACTGACAATAGAGACATTTTGTATAGAAGCTCTGAAAGGATAAGCTCGGTTTCTACAGCTTTCACATTGTTTATAGAATGAAGTAGAACAATATACTCACCCAGAAGGCTTTCCTGATCCAAACAGTGCTTCAGGAGATATTTAGATCCAAAATCGAGCAGTGGACATCCGTATAATGGTAGCACACAGGGCATGTATAGCGCCGCTCCTAAAACTGCATTAATCGTCCAAACACTCATTAGTTTCACCAATATTTCATCATGGTCTGCTCGGGCTACTCCTCCAAGACAGTCTGGGATCGCTCCACCCATGTTTTTGTGACTGTGCTGACCTCTGAACTGAAGACTGCTCCCTGTCCAGCTGTTCTTCTCTTTGCCTCCGCGTCCTCCTTTCCATGAGCTCCTCATCTGTAAATTCTGGCTCGAAACTGTAAGGACACCCATCATATTCAAAGTTCTCCTCCACAACATCTTCATCCGATAGATATTCGTCCATTTTGCACAAAACTTGAAGAAGAAAGTCGTTAAGTAGCCGGCGGTCGCCCCTGAAACAATGAGCCGTACTGCACATGCGCAGCAGGCGTAAAGAAAGTTTTCAGTTCAGAGGTCAGCACAGTCACAAAAACATGGATGGAGCGACACCGGACCTTCGTGGAGGAGTAGCCCGAGCAGACCATGATGAAATATTGGTGAAACTAAATAGTTTTTGGACAATTAATGCAGTTTTAGGAGCGGCGCTATACATGCCCCGTGTGCTACCATTATACGGATGTCCGCCGCTCGATTTTGGATCTAAATATCTCCCGAAGCACTGTTTGGATCAGGAAAGCCTTCTGGGTGAGTATATTGTTCTACTTCATTCTTTAAACAATGTGAAAGCTGTAGAAACCGAACTTATCCTTTAAGTATTGTATAGTTTGTGTAATATAACGTAAGTAATTCACACGACAGGACTCACCTTCCTCTTCTTACGCAGAATCACTTTGACAGAATCAGTGGATACAACAATGTTCACCTTCTTCTTCTTTATGTTCTTCAGCTTGAATTCATACTGTGAAAGAAAAAATGACCCTTAAATACATTTTTAAGGTTCTCATAAAAATGAAGGTCTGTGAGTTCATCCAAGCCAAACTGATTGTAATGGCAGTGTGACTGGCACTGGATATCATGCAGCCCCTTTGAGACATGGCTTTTTCTTTATGGATAAATGATGCATTAAAGCAGTGAGAGGGGATTCTGCAGATGGGAAGATATTTTGGACCATATCCTCCTTTGGGGAAATGTGAGCTTGAGTAAACATTGAGAAACTGTCGGTTTCTGTTTCTGCGAGCCGTTGAAGTGTTCAAAGGCTGGTGTCCCACAGGGCAGCAGACATGTGCGGGACACTTTCATCCCTCTCCATGATTAAGAGCCTGTACCCCTGCCTCCACTGCAGACTCACACCCCAAATACCAGGGCTCAGACATCTAAGGATCAACAGACTTCATGAAATAACACGTCTGACTCTGAAAACACACAGCATCAGATGATTAATTGATCAGATGAGGTTTTGTGAAACCATCAGTCTTCTTCCTGCGTGACAGGCGTGGATATTCTCTGTCATCTTTACAACCTGCAGAATTCTTTTTTTTTTCAGGATTGGAGCTTTCTCCTCTCTCCTTTCTGCTTTTCAGATAAAAGATGTCTCACAAGAAGAAAAGGGATTGTTGCTGCAAAAGTTCAAGTCATATCTGGTGAATTTTGCTCTAATGAATCTGGGGCTGTTTTTCTGAGAGCCTGTGACCTGTGAAATGTGGCATCTTTCTCATTGTAAATGTTGTAATTGGGTTTATCAGTTCTTTTGTTGTGTGGAAGTTTCTTCTTCATGGAGTCAGGTGTGTGGATGCTCCAGTGAAGGAGACAGCTCTCACATTATTAACTGCTTGTTACTGGGGCTAATTCAGCCTCAGACAATAGGACCATCCATCTCCACACACAGTGCTGTCAGAGGGCAATGAAGCAGAGCTATTGACTGAATAAAAGAAGAGGAGAAAGCTACCTGTAGGTCAAAGTTTATTTTTTTGACGTTAATGGTGGATTCACTTACTGAAGCCATTTTTTATTCCTAACCAGAGGTGCACACTTAAAAATGTTGAGCTATTCTGGTAACCCAATGTATGTGTTGCTTGTGTTGGGTTAAATTTTTGGGTTATTTTTATAAAAAGTAACCCATTTTCTGGGTTATAGGCCTATTATTTTAACTCAACTATGTCACAACCAGCTCCACACTCACTCGGCATCAGATCGTCTCGCTCTCATGGCAAGAACTCCAGACCTGCTATACGGACTGATCACCCGCTGCCGACCTGTTCTGTTCCTGTTTCCGCCTTTATCGCCTAATCCCCGGTTAGACTACAAGGTACCGACCCGTTTCTGTCATGCACGGATGCCGACCTTGCCTTCTGTTCCTGACGCCGGGTACCTGTTCATGAATCTTGATCTGTGGTGGCCATCTGTTCTCCGGTATCTGACCCCTCTGCCTGTGTGTGACGCCAAGTACCCATCTGTGAGCCTGATCAGTGGTGGCAGCCTGATCTCTGGCAATCAGAACAGTTTCTTGCTCTGTAAGACAAAGTGAGTCCTAACCTGCTGCACCTTAAAGACTCTGAGTTGCAGTATGAGTGTGTGGCTCCTGCGTGGCTGAGTGGACAACATCATTGCCTTGTGTTCCAAGGAACGCGGGTTCAATCCCTGCTCTCTACAACTGTTCCTGTGTCTGTTCAATAAAGCTCGTTATTGAGAACTGCAAAATCTGTGTCGCGTCTGGGTCCTAACTGCCTCCATATCTAACTACTGGGAGTGCCAAACTGCGTAACCCAATAACTGGGTTAGGAACAACCCAACATTGTAGTTGGCATAACCCAACTTTTGTGTTAAATAATACAACCCAAAAATTGGGTCGAAAAAAAAAAGAACCAAACCTGTTGGGTTAAAATAACGCAAAAAGGGGTTTGTCCTTTTCTGAACCAGCAGTTGGGTTAAAATTTGGTTATTTTTTAACCCAACTGTTTTTAGTGTGTGACTGGGCAATAAAGTAAAGACGTTTTGGTGCAGTTTGCCAATCACAGAGATTTTCATACATACCCATCTCATTGCATGTATGAAATAACCTCTGACTTGGGTTGTTACAATTTTATTTGACCATACCCAAGAGAAGTGATCATTGAGTAGCCGCCCAGAGGTTAAATTACCCTCCACAGCTTCCAAATTTCAGAAACAGCAGTGTGAAGGATTTTGTTGTATTTTTTAAGGTATTTTTTATTGGTAAACCACTTATGCACCTCAAGTCAAGTGAGAGTCAAACTTTTTTTTTCTGGGTATGACGTCATATTTCTCATGTTTTACATAAATTCACCTTTCAGCCAATGTTGACTAATATTTAACCAGGAAAACACGTATACTGAAGTCAAACCCAGTGATGAAAGGCATGCTTACCCTTTTACAATCTGCTTTACCGTGATGTGACAAAACATAGCAAAAGTACAGGCCAACATGAATTGCCAGCAACATTCACTAAAACATCAATATTCCTGGTGTCTGATCTTTTATTTGATCTTGGTAAAATCTGCAATAGCCTGCTGCCATTGAGCAAAATATCGTTATTTGTTTTATTTTACATTTGGTCATTTGCAGCTGGCACACATGCAAACCAATATCATGTTTTTTTTTTTTTTACAAAAAGAGGCTATTAAACATGTTATATCAAAACAAAACAGAGCAGGATGAAGAGTGAGTGGGTCACGTGCAGGAAGCCGTATGTGCAGGAGGTTTTATTGAGGAAATATGAATATAATTGCCTGGCTAATCAATGTCATTAGCAGAAATATTTAAAAAACAATATGCGTGTTTTTCAGCTGAGGCTTATACCACGGTGAGCTGTTAGGATGAAGTCTGTGTGAGGGAACGGTGTTTGTGTGGAGAGTGAAGTGAGAGGGAGAGAAAGAGGGGGAGTTGCTGCACATGTGATCCAAACTTTCACTCATTTTAAAGTTGTTCTATTAGCACTAACTTTGAGTATTGAAAGAAAAGTGAGGAGAAATGGCAATGCAATTTATGGGAGTGAGATAAGGGAAATATGATGGATGCAATACAGAAAAGACTAAGCATGAGCTAAAATGAATTAAATATTGGGCAATGTCACAAATAACTACTATAAAATACAAACAATAACTCCAATGTAGCTGGGGTGTTGTGTAAATCATAAATAAAAACAGAACACAATGGTCTGTGATTCTCTTTTGACCTATATTCAATTGAACACACAACAAAGACAAGATATTTGATATCTGAATTGATACATTTCTGTTTTTTTCCTTCAATTTTTCCCTCATTCTGCCATTGATACCTGTAAAACATTCCAAAAATGCTGGCACAGGGGCAACAAAAGGCTGGGGGAATTGCAGAATGGTCAAATTATATCTGATTGAAGCAGATGGAAGCAGAAGCGAGTCACAACTGGGTATATACGGATCAGTCATACATGGGGAAGGATGGGGCAATGGCCACCATGTTTTGAACTGTGTAAGCAAACTGTCCAACAATTTAAGGCTAACATTTTTCAAAGTACAATGGCAAAACATGTATGGATCTCATCATCTACACTCTATCAATCGATTGATTCAGAGACATCTCTGCATGTAGGTGGCATCCAGATTGTTGTTGCAATGATCAGCTTTCTGCATCCGTGATGGTATGGAGGTAGGGCTGGGAAATTAGTCAAACAATAATTGAAAGTGAAATTTAGACTCTCTAATCAAAGTAATTTTACTCATATCAATTAGTTTGATTATTTTCCCTGCGAAAGTCTGCGTTCACTTTAAGCACGGCAAAGGACGCGCTGCCAATATGGAGAAGACAAGTGCCAATCTATCAGACAACCTTGAAGCCAAGAAAATGCCTTTTTTGTTGTTTGGGCACATTTTGGTTTCTGTGCAGAGGACATCAAGCAGAAATAAGTTAAAGGTGCTATGAGGAGAATCTATTACCAGCAAAATAAAGACTCTGCTACCCATGAGCATGCGCGGCGACTGTCGTAATGCTGCGTTCCAGTAACCTTGGAACTGGGAGTGACATCATCTCCGACTAATCGGTGTCCAGTTGAAGTCGGAAAAAAACATGCTAATCTACCAGGCTATTGTTAGCTGTTGTTAGCATGCCCTGCGTTGTTGTTCACAAATATCACATGAAGAATGTGATTATGACTATGGCAGCATTTCTGTAAATATAAGGCCTCATCCACACGAAGACGAAACGCTTAACAGTTTCCAAAACGATCGTCATAAAGACGAAGACGTCTCAGAAAATGTGTGCATCCACATGAATGCACTCGATACGCATCAAAACGCTGTAGAAACACATGCCAGACCTCTAGGGGCGCTGTAACGATATGACGGAAACAAGCGGAAACAGACGAAAAAACAGTGGGCATGCGCACTTGCAGCTAAAATTGTACACAGAGATTGTGATAAAGTGATCATAAAGTGCCGTAATGTGTCCTCGATAATTGTTTGTTCAACTCGGTGGTGATTGAGAAGAAGGAGATTTTGCTGCAACAGGGAAAGTAGGGTCACTAGCTTCATTAGCACATATGCTACACCGTACGCCGCCATTGTTGTTGTTGTTGCCGCGTGTGGCACATGCGTGTCAATGACGATATGAAACTATGACGTAAGCGTATCAGAAAAGTTACGGAGAGCCAGTAAACACAGAGCTACATATACGGCGTTTCAAAATCTTTCCACTCTGGAACCTGGATTCAAAAATGTTCGTTTACAGACCCCCGAAACTTCGTATGGATGATACGCAGATTCTGCAAAAAATGTATGTGTTTAGACCTCGGTTTGGCTTCGTGTGGATGGGGCCTAAGTCTAACAATACTATGTATACAGCTGATCTAGAGTGACACACCCCAGTCAGAAGTGTAAATAAATTGATTATTACAGGAGCTAAGCAACTGTTCACACTGGGGGCATCAATTTTCAATTGTCAACTCGGGGGTGGCAAGGTTTTACCAAGTTCCCAGTAGGAAATTCAGACTTCAGGGGACGTTCCAGTTGCAGTTTCCTACTCGGAACCCAGAAATTCCTACTTCTGACTACAACTGGAACGCACCAAAGATGTGACTGAAGTCAAAGCGTGTGTTTGTTGTGATAAATGCAGCTCGGAACTTCCACAGAACTCTGCATTGCTTTACAACTTCTTCTTTCAACAACTTACAGGATGCAAAGCGACGAGGTAATGTATCTCTTTCTAGTTACATAGCGGTAGTTTTTGATGTGTGACAACAAGCAATTTTTGGGAAACTTTTTATTGTAGTAGTAGCCGGCTATATATCGCTACTTACAGCCCGGTGCTCTAAGACGTGTAATATGAATAATAAAATAATATAAGTTTGCTCTAGTTTTAATTATCTGGTTTCCGAAGTTGAGTATCCAGGCCAGTTCAGCCCTGTCCGATTCGACCGGAGGCTAAGGAATAGCATTAATAGATAACCTATTTTGATGCTATAAAACTCATCTTAAAGTGTGTATTTGGATCAGGCATATATCTAAAAGTGAGACCTTTTTGTAATTACTTAGAAACTCCTCACAGTCTCTTTAAGAGTAAATACTGCATGAAGACCATTTTGATGACCTTTGGTAACACCACCAATTTGTTCCAGTATATCATGTTGTAATTGTTCATTAATCATCATCGAGGAAAGAGCTTCAGTTAATCGTGCTACTGAGATTAGGTAATATTTCCCAGCCCTATATAGAGGTGTGTTAGTGCCCATGGCATGGGCAACTTGCACATCTGTAAAGGTATCATTAATGCTGAGAGGTACATGCTGGTTTGAAAGCAACATATGCTGCCATCAAAGTAACGTCTTTTTCCAGAAACTTCTCTGCTTATTTTAACAAGATGATGCCAAGCAGCGTCATATGTAGTAAAAAACTGTAGGTACAAGACCGGCCTGCCTGCAATCTAAGACCCTGGACTGTTGAAAAACTGAAGTCATATTTCAAGTAAGACTGGGAAAGATTTCCACCTACAAAGCTTCAACAATTAGTGTCCTTTGTTCCCAAATGCTTAAAAGTGTAGTAGAGAGGAAAGGTGATGTAACACAGTGGAAACATGCCCCAGCTTTTTTGGAACATGCTGCAGGCATCAATTCAAAACAGGAGAATATTTGCTAAAGAATAACAGAGTTTATCAGTGTTCACTTCAAATATAGTATCTTTGTAGTGTATTCAATTGAATACAGGGCAAAAATAATTGCAAATCATTATTTTCTTTTTTTTTTATTTTACACTGCATCCCCACTTCATTTGAGCTTGGGTTTGTTTGGCATATGGTACACTTTAGGCACGAGATACTCCCACATGATAACATGCTAAATTAGTTAATACGGCATCACACAAAATCATACTGAAATTAAAACATGAAACTCACAATATGAGGTGTTATGGTGAGATGTGACTTGAAACAGTAGAGATTTGTGTGTCGGGGAATAATACTTCTGAAGCCACCAAATAAAATCAAACTAATTTGTAAAGGGGACGGTCCCCTGATGTTGGTCATCAGAGAGAACACTGGCTCCATCGTCTCATATTCAACAAAAGATCACAGGTCATATTTGTAATAACTCATCCAATTCTCCCTGAGGGCACAGTTCATGCTCCTCAGGCCCTGCCAGCTCACCTTTACACTTCTCTATAAGCAGCTATGAGTCTTTCGAGGACACGTTGAATATTCAGCAAGAGCGACTTTCCCCAGGAGCCCAGAGTCTTAATTACTGAGCCATACAGAGCTCTCAAACAGCCCTCACTCTGCTGCTGACTCGCTTTTATGTTATCAATTTAAATCTCGCCCACACTGAAAGGCTTTTTGTTTATTGTATTTTACTCGTTTCTACTTCTCTTTATCTTTTCCAGCTCATAATTTGTCCTTTGAGGTTTTACCAAGAGGCACTTTGCAAACTTTGCTTTCAGATAAGAGCCAAATAATGAAGGTATTTAATTAAATCTGTTTGTTTAAGAATGTATGAATGTGCTGCTTACATGGCCATGACTAACAAGGTCTGCTAAAGCCATTGTGTTTTTGTATTACCTTTGAATTAATCTTTTTTTTCAGTTTGTAGCTGCTATGTTGAAATACCTTCATTCAAACTGCAGAGTAGAGCGTTTATGATGGGAAAATGGGAACAAGAAACAATATGGTATTTCTAACTATGTAAGCAAAGCTAATATTCAAAAGTCAATAAGAGTTCTTTGGCAACAAGACAGCATTTCCTCTCTGTTGTTTGTGCAAATAAACTCAGAGCTTACCCTCTGAAACACTTAAGGATAAGAAAGAAAATGATGTAGCACAGAGGGAAGGAAAATGTATTAAATGGCTTATGTTTTACAAACCCCCATTCCAATGATGTTGAGTAAAGCAGAAACAGAATTCAATGATCTGCATATCATTTTCTGCCCATATTCAACCAAATATACCACAAGTTAAGATGTTTAATGTACAAACTCAATCTATTTTTATTTTTTGCAGACATGCACTCATTTTGAATTTGATGCCTGTAACATGTTCCAAAAGAAGCTGGGACGGGGGCATGTTTTCCACTGGTTTACAACACCCCATGTCTCTTAAAAACACTAAGTTAGCATTTTAAGGACTGAGGACACTTAATGAATGAAATGAATTTTTGAGATGGAATTTTTCCAGTTCTTGCTTGATGTAGGACTTCATCAGCTTAACAGTCTAGGGTCTCCACTTTTGTATTTTGTGCTTCATAATGTGCCACACATTTTCAGTGGGAGACAGGTAGGCAGGCCAGAAAAAAAGCCATGCTGCTGAAACATACAGGATGAAGTTTGCCATTGTCTTCCTGAAATAAGCAGAGGCGCCAATGAAAAGACTGCAGCATGCAACATCAAAACCTGTATTTACTTCTCAGCATTAAAGGAATACTACACCCAAACAACGATTTGGCCTCATTTTCTACTCACCCTCATGCTAAACAACACTGTGGAGTACTTTTGGAACATCTAGGATGCAGCCGGAGATCTGTGGGGATACTCGCTGTCCACTGACACTGATATCATGACCTAGATAAGAGCCCGAACGAACAGTGTCCTTAAAAGTCCACAAAAAGTCGGCAATATTCCTCCATACTGCTCGTGCGCTGTAATCCAAGTGTCCTGAGTGGGTAACGTCCACCATTTACTCGAAACGACATCATTTAGCACATGTTTATAGCCTAAACAGTACTACTTCACATTTCTATGATACACTTACGGGTGCCTAAGGGAGCCACGGCTGACCAAAACACACGAATGCGCACTCTGCAATAACTAGGAGCGTAGAACAAGAAACAAGAACCCAAGAAATCCTACATTCTGCTGACCCCTCTTGTGTCTGTCCACGGCTCCGTCGCTCACAGCAGAATGTGGGATTTCTTGGTTTCAAAATTGCTGCAGATTTGTTACAGCCCATGGCTCCATAGTGCACTACTTACACCCCCATACGACAGTAAAAAACACCAAAACATTATCATAGTAAAGTTAAAAAACATCACACCCCCACATACGACAGTAAGAAAACACCAAAACATTATCATAGTAAAGTTAAAAAACAAATACGGAAAGTTAGCTAGTACTCACAGCCCGATGTTGATCACACATAGCTGTCAAGTCACCCGTTTTGGCCATGAAACTACTATATTTTACGTATTTTATCCTCTTTCCCGCCATCCTCCTGTATTACTATTTTCCCCTAAATCTCCTATGTGATGATATAATAATAAAAACATTCCTCTGCCTCTCCAAACTGAACTCTGTATCTAGCCTGAATGGGGCGGTAAAGCTCCAAAATGATGGATGCTGACCGTCGTAAAGCCAACGAAGAAGAAAAAGCCTTGCGAGAATGTCCCCCTGCAGTAGCCTGGGTGGCAGCTGTCGCGAGATTAGAGCCAACAGAGGAACAAACAAAGAAAAAAAAATGTTTATTTTAGATTTCTTGCACACCTGTCTTAAAATGTGAGGGATACTGGAGCTTGGTTGGAATTGTGGGACAGCTTGTAGTGGGCTTCCCTTATTTTCAAAGACAAAACTTGACAGGTAAGCATTCTCAGCAGGCGGGCAGAATGGCATCGGGATTTGATTGGTTTAAAAACAGGTGTCACGGCCTGTTTATTGGTTGGTGTTTTCCCTGTTTTACTCCTGCTGTAGATCGCAGATATTTTTCGCTCTGTTTTAAAAATGTCATAAAGAACATTATAACCAGTATTACAAAAAGTGTATCTAAATCAGATTACCAACCCCAGCTTTAACCTCAAGTTGCTCCCACTGCTGTGTCAGTGGAGTGTAAATGGGGATGAAAGGGTGTGAATGTGTTAGAGATGCTGATGGATAACTAACATAGAAACTCTGAACCATCAGTGAGTGAATGTGAAAGCGAATGGGTGTGAATGGGTAAGTGCGACCTGCGGTGTAAAGCAGCATTGAGTAGTCAAAGACTAGAGTCCAATTACTTAAGTGATTCAAAAAATGACTGTTTCTTATGCTGAATTTTTTTTCTCTACCTCAGTTTACAGCAAGGTTATATAAGTTAACTTTGTCTTCCCTTAACAGAATCTGTAAGGTTGTTGAAAACAGCTCCATGCATTTTATACTGGGATCCTGCACAGTCCTTTTGATTCCAATTCAATGCTTTTCAGTATATTCTGACAACTCTTAAGAGAAATATTTGAGACCATTTTTTACATGGCAGAACAAAAAGCAGTCAACAAGGGTGTATTATATATTTTTTTCCCTATGTGCTAAATCAACTGCAACAACCAGGAAACTGCCTGAAAACCATTTTGCACTTAACATTGAGGTGACTGTCTCTAAAGCAGCATCATACAGGAGGCACACAGATTCTTCATACACAGTTCTTTGACAACTGAGGTTGATACCATACACATTTTCATTGATAATAAGCTATGAAAAGAGAGAAGACAAATGCTTTAGATCTCCATTCATCAACACTGAGGTGGCTGCATAAGATACTTGAAGAAGACATAACACTGCCTGTCCTGAGGTATGACTGATGCACATTTCAACTGTGAACAATATAATATTCAACCCTAATGTGAACTAATAAGCCAAATGTGATCTTATTTCCAGAGTAACTTGATTTCTTAAGTAGTCATGCAAACAGCGTATGTTACAACCTTTATCAGATGAAGGCCATGAGAAATTGCATCAACACACCTAGCTGCATAGCTTATTCAGTGGATCTGGTTTCTTCCATTCTATTACAAGTGCTTGAGACCAAAACACTAACTGAAAATAAAATAAAAAGGACACTGCAAGCAGCAACAGGAGTGATGAGTAGCAGTGTTTTTGGTTACAGCTGCAATGAGTTTCACGCATAATATAGAGAGGACTCTTCATCAGCTGGATCGTAAAATACCAGGCAACGTGTCGAAGAAATGATCAAGGAGTTTTACAAGAAACAAGGACAGCCTCACTCCTGCTGGCAATAACTTGAAAGAACTTTCTCGAATAATGAGAGCCAAAATTCATACCCAGATTCCAACGAAGCTGAGACGCTGTATAGAACCTAAAACAGAATACCATGATTTATTAGTCTTTTTAGACCTATATATTTCAATACAATTCAAAGAAAGGATATTAGATGTCTAATCTAATTCTGAAAAGTACATGAAGGTGTTAGAGTAACATGTGCTGCCATCCAAGAATGGTACAAAAATTCAACGCCACTTCAACACTTAGTGTCTTCCATTTTAAAATGCTTGTTTAATGTTGTTAAAGGGAAAAGTGATGCAACGCTGTGGTAAATATTCCACTGATCCAGCTTTTTTGGAACATGTTGCATGTATCAAAACCAAAATTGAGTGAATATTTGAGAAAAAAAACAGTGAAGTTATTCAGTGTGAACATTAAATATCTTGTCTTTTTCTTGTATTTAAATCATTGTTTAAAAAACTATTTTAAAATCATTGTATTCTGTATTTTTTCTTACATTTTACACTGTATTCCAACTTCTTGAAACTAGGGATTGTAGGAAAACAGTAAATATCCATCAGTGTTTTTGCATTTTGAAGTCATTGACCTATTGACAGAACTAGAAAAGCACTCAGAAAGCGCAGACCTCCGCCAGCACCACAGTCCTCTCCCATATTGTGATTTTTACCAGAAATATTAGTTTTACCTTTATTTAATGTAAATATTTAAATTCCTCGACCATGAAAACATACCATTAGCAATTGGTTTCATAATGATATCTATTTTAGTTCAGTAATTATTCATGAAAATCACATTTTTCGTCATGGCGGATCCAGATGGTGATCCGGATCAACACCAAAATTGAATCACTCCTTTCTTTTCCCATGCTGAACATTTCCTGAAAATTTCAGCAAAATCCATCCATAACTTTCTGAGTTATTTTGTTCACAGACAGATAGACTCTCCCGAAAACATCACCTCCTTGGCGGAGGTAATTATGCAAACAAGTTCATTTTAAAACAATGGGTTACTGAGGTGCGTGTAATCACATTATATCAGATTATTACTGTTGTCTAATTATTTCCAGTTACCAAATTAATGTGTGCATGTCATAAACGACGGTCCACAATTCCAAAACCCTGTCATATCCCTGTTGCTGAATGATATGTTGGAGAAAATCGTTGCCAGCAGAACCAAATGGCCATTAGGCAGCGGCAAACATGAGGGATCAGGATTAAGTCCTTTCTTGGTGTCACCCGGGATGTTTCTGACCTCAGAGCGACACAATAACTCGGGTTGTTAGATTAGATCCAACAGCTGACAAGCAGCTAAATCCTCTCCTCCCTGTGCGTCGCTGTGTGTAATGCTGCAGTCATGTGTAATGACAGTGCAGTGCTGTGTTTCCTGTGGCCTTGTCAGGTCTGCAGGGACGCTCAGCAGAGTTGGTTTTTCTAATAGTACACATAAAAACCTGCCTGCTGTATCTCTCCCCAGCCATAAAATCTGTCTCATGAATCCAGGCCTGATTTAAAACGCTGCTGACAGCCAACTGAATCTGCCGAGTGTGGGGTTTTATGCACACTGGTGATTTATGTGAATGGAAGGATGTTTAGGGGGGTTTGGATGCAGGGAGCACAGGGTGAGAGATGAAGACAGCGACATGGAGAGAGAGAGAAAGTGGATTATTGTGCATGCACCCCATCAGTCAGTGGGTCTCTCTCTTAATGTATTTAGACTTCTATCGACTCATGGGTCAAGTTCAGTGGTGGGTTAAGTGTCTTACTCTGATCCTCCTCATTGCGGCGACTATCTCCATACGGCTGCCGGGGCGACCCACCTCCAAACTGCCGATGTACTGAAAAACACAACAGAAAAGATTGGTTTGCAGAATGTTTCAAGAATACTGAAGATGACTTGATCGCAGTCTTTTCTTCTGTTTCTCCCAATACCAGTATTGATCATCTATGAGTGAGATTTGCTGGTCTACTGTCAACACTAATCACATTTTTGTTTCTGGGTTGCAGCTGATTTAGAGGGGTAGTTCAGGGTTGCTTGAGGTTTATGGTACCAGTAAATATAATTGCCATTAAAGCAAATGACCATCTCTCCCCCTGAGAAATGATAGCTGGGAACAGATGCTAGCTGATATATAGAAGTCAATGGTGCCACAGACAGCCTTGTAATTAATCCAGTTTTAAGGTAAAACTACTAGACTAGATGCTAAAGTAAGATTCTTAACAGCATTTCATTTTTTTTAACATTCTTTTTATTGAACATTTTCAAAATTAATTTTCAAAAGTATATGCATATTAAATGAGATATTTAGCAAATCCAGAATACATCCACAATGTTCTTACAAATCCTCATTGGGTTTCATATCAGGTAGTTGCACTCTGAGTTCCCAGGTACTCCAACACTTTGCCAAACGTTTTTGTAAAAAGGTCTCTTTGACCGTTAAAACTAAATCTCAGCCTTTTCAGAGAAATATAGTCTGATACCAACGATTTCCACAAATGTATCGACGGAGGTTCATCTCCTACCCACTTAGTCATAACAGCCTTCCGGCCCAACATAAGCAAAAAATGTACAATGTTCTTATGCAGTCTCAGTGATTCAGAGATACATCCCAATAGACATAATAATGGATTAGGCTGTAATTGCAGTTTATCACACTAACCTCATCACATACAGTTTGCCAAAACCACCAGATCTTTTCACATTCCCAAAGACAGTGCAATCTTGTTCCTAAAATAAACTTGCATTTTGAACTGCTTGGAGAGGTCCCAGTTGTATATTTACTATACATATATGGTTATATATAGACATTCTCTAAGATATTATGCTGCATTTCTCTGAGTCTGTTACATATAGATATTTTCGAAGGTAAAAGTAAAATTTCCTCCCAGGTTTCCATATCTATTGTTGTTTTCAACTGAGTCTCCCATGACTTCTGTAAGAATGACAGTCTATCTGAATTTAAATGTTGCAGCTTAGAATAAAATTTGGAGATAAAGTGACCTTGTTTAACCTGAAGGTACTTGTAAAATTCTTTTGTTTGTAGTTTATATGTAGCCTGTAGTGATTCAAATGTTTTCAATTTTCCTCTGTCCCAAAGGTCATAATTATGGTGAATTCCTGCTTCATACCAGTTCAGAAAATTAGATCCAGCGCCCCCTCCAGTTAAATCAGGATTGTCAATCATTGTTGTTAAACAATTCAATTTATGTTTAGTTCTAAGTAATTTCCGTAGAGAATTCCAAGCATTACTCGCATTAGTAATTAAAAAAATGATCTTTTACCAAGATTGGTAGTTCACTCCTTCGTTTATCAAGCAAGTTGACTGGAGAGTACCGTTTGGAGAAGGTTGCTTCAATCTCAGCATTTCATTTTTTATTTTACAAAGTACCAATGTTTGGAGCTTATCCTGATACAACGTATTATTCCACCAGTCACACACTGCTCAGCACTCATCAGCTGTTCAGGTTGTCAAGTCTCCTCAAGAAACAACAAACACAAACTTAACTGAACATGAACTTAAAATGAGTGATTCTGATGACAAGCCAATAGTCGTGAGTACAAAAGAAATTCTTTATAAACTTGAGCAGAGGAAGAACTTCTGCAGATGGAGAGACAGATCATGTGTTACCTGGTGGTACAGGGTAGTGAACTATGAGCCCATGCACTCGAACCTGGAGGCCCATTGTGTTCATGAATGGGACTTCGTAACAACAATTACCCTGTACTTTTCTAGTCATGGTGAGTAAGCAAGCCACTGCAAACAGGATGTTCTGTTGCTGCAGAGAGGGGAAAGTTGGCAAATGCCTATGTCAGGTGACGGAAACCAGTACAACGAACATTTGTTTTACTTGTTTTTACATGTGGGATAAATACAGGAGACGCCCATCTTCTAAATGGCAATAAGAGTTAAATTCATGAACTGACTGTGACTGACTGACCCCACTGCAGCACTCTGACCCGATGACCTGATGAGAAAATGCAGTGAAGAATCTTACTGTAGTATGTAGTCTCGCCAATGCAGTTTTTGTGCAGTAATATCCTAAAAGTGGGTTAAAGGTGTAGTGAGTGATCTTCTAATCTTCTAATCTAATGCACTATTTGTCAAAATCACCGAATTTCTCCTCTCCATCCACAAGATGTCACCACTGACAGCATGTTGAAAAAAAAGTCCGGTTTCAATACACAGTCTTGGCTCTGAATTTCAGCAGGTGAATACTGTGGCTCGGGCCGAGCCAACAAAAAAGAGTACACCCCCTCACATCCAGGGGACGATCATACTCATGTGCAGATCAGACAGAGGAAAAGAGGCAGTTAATAGAGAGGTACAATAGGTGATTAAGCGTAAGAGAATACAATAATGTGCAGTAGCAATGGCTGAAAAACAGCCCAAAAGAAAAAGGTCAGAGGAGTGAAAAGTGAAAAAGAAGGGCTTTGACCATGAAAGAGCGATGACCTGGGTCTACATTGGTGTTGCTTTCCGACGGAACTCCGCCAATTGAAATACCTGAAAAGGGTGTCAAGGATGTCACCATCTTCGTGCTGGATAGGTAAGCAACATTAGCTTTGTGGTGCTTCACATAACAGTAACAGCTGTCGGGCATTCATCTTATTGTCTGATCTGCCAAAATGTGCTGTTGTTCTGATGTTATCAATAACAGCAGTCGAGTTGAGGCTACTATCATCTGACGAGTCAGGGTTACCTTAGCTACGTTGGTCAGCTTTGCAGTTTCTACGGCCGTTTCCATGACGATGCACATCCATCAGTTTTCGGGGGTGGAGCCAGGGGTGAGATATGATGGGAGAGGCGGGCCTAAATTTTGATATCAACAACCTCTCCACTTGTTGTCTCCCAACTACACCTTTAATTACGAGACTCTCTGTGGCACTATTGACTAGAGCTGAAACGATTCCTCGAATATTCGCGAGTACTCGATTACAAAATATCCTCGAATTAAATTTTGTGCCTCGAAGCCTCGTTTAATATATAATTATACATATAAATATATATCTGGACTACTATACAGTGCACGGTGTTTGACATGGACGGTCATTTCTGTGGCACAACGCGCCTGCTACCTCCACTGCTGTGCTGCTTGTAAAATCATGAAGGAAGAGAAAAGAGAGGGACAGAAAGGAGAGAGTCCACAGAAGAAATGGCAGAGAGTGTCCCAAGTGTGTGGTCACTACAAGAAGGGAAGAAAAGAAAACACAGTGCAGCGTGTCTGATGTCAAACTGAGTTAGCTTAGCACGTAGCTTAGCATGATAGCACGTTGTTAGGGCTGCAGCTATGACTATTACAGCATTTTAAATATGCTCATCACAGACATGCGTCCTCTTTTCATGGTGGAGGACACAGGATTTAAGAACATGATGAAGGATTTCAATCCAAGCTACACAATGCCCTCCAGAACACACTTCACAAATATAACTGCAGAATAATATTACTGCTTTGTAAATCATTATTGTATTGGCTTTGTTTTAAGCCAGTACTGGTTTAAACTTTGAAAGTTGTTAAAATAAAAACCCTTTTCTGAGGAATAAACGGCATTTGATCGCTCAATTTGAAAGCCCTAACATGGTGCATTGTATACAATTGAATTATTTGTTTAAAAACAAAAAAGTATATTTTGTTAGAGTACTCGAAGAAATAATCGACAGAGTACTCGATTCCAAAAATACTCGATAGTTGCAGCTCCACTATTGACTACTATATATCAACTAGTTTCCATACCTTGCTGTCTTTCCTCAGGGGGAGAGATATTCAGTTTCTTTGTTGGCATTTATATTATTTACCAGTGCCATGGGCCATGAGCAACCCCACTTAAAAAAAATATCCCTTTAATAGCTGGTCAATCTACTTATATTTGCAGTGTAACATGAGCTAGGGCTTCCTGCTTACAGCAAAAATCATCAAAGGGACTGTGAGGAGTTTCTAAGTAATTACAAAAAAGTCTCACTTTTAGATATATGCCTGATCGAAATACACACTTTAAGATGAGTTTTATAGCATCAAAATAGGTTATCTATAAATGCTATTCCTTAGCCTTCCAGTCGGGTCGGACAGGACTGGACTGGACTGGATACTCAACTTCAGGAACAAGACAATTAAAACTAGAGCAAATTTATATTATTCGGACACGTCTTAGAGCACCGGGCTGTAAGTAGCGATATATAGCCGGCTACAAAACTATGATACTAAGTTTTCTGAAAATTGCTAGTTGTCACACATCAAAAACTACCGCAACGTAACTAGAAAGAGATACATTACCTCATCGCTTTGCATCCTGTAAGTTGTTGTAAAAAGAAGTTGTAAAGCAATGCAGAGTTCTGAGGAAGGTCCGAGCTGCATTTATTAGCATCACGACAAACGCACGCTTTGGCTTGGGTCACATCTTTGGTGCGTTACAGTTAAAGTCAGAAGTAGGTTCTGAGTGTTCTGAGTAGGAAACTGCAACTGGAACGTCCCCCGAAGTCAGAATTTCCTACTGGGAACTCGGTGAAACCTCACCACTCCCGAGCTGACAACAGCTAACAATTGCCTGGTAGATTGGCATGTTTTTTTCCAACTTCCACTGGAACACCGATAAGTCGGAGATGATGTCACTCCCAGTTCCAAGGTTACTGGAACACATTACGACAGTTGCCGCACGCACTCATGGGTAGCAGAGTATTGAGATCATGACTAATAAATGCAAGGGATTTGTGCAGCTTCCCTTTTGAGGCTCCATTAATGCAAAACACATTGTTCAATTTTTTTAAATAAACATGTGTCCATCACCTATATGTAAATCCCACATCATGAGGAAAATCCCTCCTCTACATCTGCTGCTTGCTCCGCTTTTTACAAAAATGTGTTTGAACAGTTAATTTAAATGTTTCCCGTCATGATGTCATTGGCGAACAATCCATTAGCCATGTGCTCCTTCATACCACTGGAAGCCCCAGAAGAAGAAGAAACACATCTGAGCGATGACAGTCAGCATTATAGCACAGCATTAAAAAGCTGAGGAGACAATATTCCTGCGAGGGTGTGGTCTGACAAAACTCATGAGCATTTACAGCCTCGTCTGAACAGGGATGAATAGAGGAGTTTGTAGGAATGCCAGAATCCAACATTTGAGAGGATGTTTAGGCACAGCACTTCAAAATGTGTTCTGAGGACACCTTAGGTCAGTGTAAACGAAGCGGCGGGGAATAAAATATAGACTGCTTGATTAAGGTTTGCAAAGTTAAGAATTCCTTAGACAATAAAAAAAAAAATCTGAAGTTGTTAACATGGTTGTAGCTGCTCCCAAAGGAGATATTCTGTATATCTGACACACAAACCACAAAAGCAACAGACCAAACCAGTGCAACGTGGAATGTAGCACTGAAATCATTTAAGGTTGTTTATAATATTAGTAGACAAAAGTGTAAATGAAACTGATTTTTGATCGCCTCAGCACTACTAGAAAGGGGACCACATGTCCATTGTTTTAATTTAAATACATGGTCTATTACAAACCCGCTTTCCGATAAAGTTGGGACACTGAATAAACATATAAAGAAACAAAATACAATGATTTGCAAATTATGTTCAACCTACAATCAACTCAATACACCACAAAGACCAGATGTTTAAAGTTCCAACTCGTATCTTTTTTTTTTTTTTTCAAATATTCACTCATTTAAATTTGATGCCTGCAAACATGTTCCAAAATGCCGGGAGAGGGGCACATTTACTACTGTGTTACATCACTCTTCCACTGAATAACCCTCAATAAGCATTTTTACTTAAGACACTTTTTGTTAAAGCTTTGACGGTGGAATTTTACCAGTTCTGGCTTGATGAACAACTTCTGCTGCTCAACAGTCTGAGGTGCCCATTGTCCCAGTCTGAGCCTCAAAATGTGCCACACAAGTTCAATGACAGGAGACAGGTCTGGACTGTAGGTAACCAGTCTATACCCACACTCAGCCACACTGTTACAACACGTGCAGCATGTTGAGTGACACTGTCTTGCTGAAATAAGCAGGGACGTCCCTGCAAAAGACGTCCCTTGGCTGGCAACATGTTGCTCCAAAACCTGGCATTTATTATTTGCGTTGACAACAATCTGTATGGTCATTTCGTCTTTAGCTAGAAGACACTACATCCATGTTTTACAAAAACAATTTGAAAGGTGGACTCATCAGACCACATCTCAGATGAGCTTTGGGCACAAAGAAGCCAGCTGAGTTTCTAGATATTTTTGATAAATGACTTTTGCTTTGCATGGTCCAGTTTTAACTTTCACTTGTCCATGTGGTGAAAAACTGTGTTAAGCCAGGCTTCCACTGTGCGATTTTTGGCCCTTTTTCACACGATTTTTCACCCGTGCGACTATTTGGGGATCGGGCTGAGTTTTGGCTCAATCGTACGTCTCCCATCGTGTAGTATACACGAGGTAACGAGAAGCGATTAACACCTCACGACCACCTCCAGATCGATCGGATGAAAATCAAACCTGTTTGAAATCCTGGCTGCCCCTTGTGAGGCTATGTCACACAAGAGAAAACAAATGCACAAGACAGAGCAGCATGGCACCACAGCGCACCTGGACCCAATCAATGGAGGGTCGACTTGTTGAGCTGTGGCGGGCACAGTGGAGCCTATTCAGGCAATGCGTTTTTGTTTGTTATTCATTCGCATCTGTGAGCATCCGAACACTTCCCACTTCTTCTTATTCTACCACTACTTTTAACGTTGCATTTCCGGATACAAGAGTCTGACGTGTGTCGTGTATTATAAGACTTTATTATAAGTTCTTATAATACATCCATGCATGTTGTACATGGACGAACAGTGCGAGCAGTCAGATCGCATCCGAGCATCGGGTCGTATAGTGTGAGAAGAAGAATCGTGAGCTGTGAACTGTAACCCCTGCGATTCACTCGTACAGTATGAGCAGCAGCTGAACACTGTGATCGAAAAAGTCGTGCAGTGGATGCCCGGCTTTAGCTGACTATGATTTTCTGAAGTGTTCCTGAGCCCACATGGTGAAACTCTTTACAGAATGAAGTTGATTTTTTGATGAATCTTTACCTGCAGAGATTTCTCCAGATTCTCAGAATCTTGTATTGATATTAAGGACTGCAGATTTTAATATCCCTATATTCCTGGGAAGTGCAGGTAACAGTAAATGCAGTAATTGCTGGACCATTTACTCACACAGCTGTGTGCAAAGCAGGGAACCTTGCAAGTACCCGAGCCTTTTGGGTGGGTTACCTTTATAGCCTACCTAGTCATGACACTCTCCTGCTCACCTGTGAAATGTTATAAACCAGGGCTTTTTGAGCTTCACAAACTTTCAGTCTTTTGGTAGCCTTGTCCCAACTTTTGTGGAATGTGTTACAAGAACAAAAAAACAATAAATAACAGCAAAAAGAAAAGTTGATCAGTTTGAATATTAAATACCTTGTATTTGTACTGCATTTAATTGAGCATAGGTAGAAAAGTAATTAAAAATCAGTAAATTTTGTTTTTTAATTAACATTTTACACAACATTCCAACTTCACTGGGGATTTCATTTTGAATGTGGGAAGCTGTTGTGCTTTCATTCAAACTCACTTTGGATTCATTACTGCACCACCTTCTTTGAGGCTGTAAGCAAAAGTCAGTATCACCAAGTTTCCATATCTTTAGAAACTGATCATTCACTTTCTGCCAATACCTATATTATACAAATAACCTTACATAGTATTGTCTTACCAAGCCTCATTTAAATTTGTATCAAAAAAATATAGAAGTTGATGTGTTTCCCAGCCCTATTTTAGCCGCTTCATAGATGTACTTGCTGGACAGCAGAGTGAAAAGCAAAAACAGCCACACGCTTTTTCTTCATTCATCACAACTTCATCCATTACAGATTTAAAATTACTGTTGCATTAAGTTGCTTGCCTCGTCCAGGCATACCAATGAAGTCAAACGTTATTTCTTTCAAGAGTTATGAGTCCAACAAAGTGGACTGATGTAAAATAACTCTAAAAATAATCAACAAGACAAACTCGTGGGTGAAGATGCGCGGCGGCTGCAGAGACAGTTTGGCTCATAAAGATCCACGAGCACACATTGATTTCTGTCAATCATGAATTAAGTGACACAGAGGGTCCCTACCTTCGCCTCAAAGCAGACCCCATGCTTAAACACCTCGTCGTTGTGCATGGGGATCCTTAAGTCGTGCGCGTCATCCACTAAATTGTACTTGGTTACCCCTGGCATCGCGGACTCTCCTGCTTTACGACAGCGCCAGAGCACCTGCAGATCTGCTCCTCACTCCTCTCCCTCTCTCCTCCTGCTCCCTCCTCACCCTCACGCGTCACAGAGAGGGTCATCCGGGTTGAGAGGCGACGAATTAGGCGGTGTATCGACTCAACTGATCGGTGGTCGGCGTGTCCACGAACTGACCCTCCAGCTCCAGTTAGAGGCACGACGGAGAGAGGCAGCACGCACGGCCGGGGTCCCGATGACGCACGGATCTTAACGCATGGCTCTTTTTTCCTACAAATCGCCCAATTTTGCCTTAACTACTTATACTCAACAATCGATATTTCCCGAGCACGGACCGCTTGATGGCGGTCAAGCCGGGTGTAAGATGTGACAACCGAAGACGGAGCGTGTCTGTAATGACTCCATCAGCAGCCTCTGGACTCACAGGGTTTGTTTTGAGGGACATCTAGTGGCTGCACAGGGGACTTAAAACCCCACAAATCTGTCCCTGAGTGGATTCCAGAAGTCCCAGGAGTCCTTGAAGAGCTCTCAAGTCATTACTGCAACATGAAGATGAGTGTAACCTTAAGTTTCAGACAAAATAATTCACCTTTTTGCAGAATAGAAAAGAAAATGATGAAAAAAATGAAACAAAATAGGCACTGATGGTGCTGCAGATGTCACAGTGACCTCTGGGTAGGCTGTGATGAGGGCCACATATCCTCCTGAGGCTCAGAGGTAGTTTGATTTTGATTTCTGTTACATGTGCTCAGAGTGCAGACAGTAAAACGTGATGCATGAAACAAACTAGAGGAGCTCCAAAAGCACAAATCTAATAAAATAATCTAATAAACCTGTTGATGAAGACATTTGATGGACTTTTATTCTACAAAGAGTACACAGCAAAATGTGAATAGAGAAATTAACACCATAAGAACACTTCTTAATGTATCCACACCAAAGAGTTGTTGAACTTATTGGATTTTTGGAGAGAGAAGTGTAGTTGTTGACTCTTTTGGAGTCTCTCTAACACCTTACAGTGCGACTTTTGATCAGCACTTCTACATATGCACTCTCTTAGAGTATATGATGTCAACTGTACATTAACACTGCAAAGTGTTTATGTATATTAATGTGGGGAATTAGCTGAAATAAAGATGCCATATTTGGTTAGAACACGTACATAAAAAATGCCCTGCATTCCTCTTTTTCATTAAGTAGGCTGGTGATGGAGGGATCAAAAGTCAAGGCATTCATTGTTGGTTTTTGGCCTTACGTGCAGAGATTTCTCCAGATTCTCTCTTTATTTTGATAACAATACAGACTGAAATCTCCAAATATGTTACAAGTGTACATTGATAAATGTTGTTCTTAAACTGTTGGACTATTTGATCAAGCATTTATGCACAAAGTAGGGAACTTAAATAATGACAGTAATTAATTATTTAATGCATATTATTGGAGGAATTAGCTTAAATAAAGATACCATGCTTGTTTAGAGCCTATTTATACAGTATGTATAATGGTATAAAAATCACAGCCGTTTTGATAACCATGACTTGTGGCATTTATTGGTACTTGTCAGGTAACAGGGCACACGTGGCATGATTGACTTGACAAGTCAAAGCTGCTTTGGGGCTGCTCACAGTCATTGAGTCAGTGCAGATCAGAGCTTGGCTTGACAGACCTGCCTGACATGAAAGCAAACAGATCCATTTGCTCTGCGAGGTGACTGCAGGGGACGACATGACTCTGTTCTTCTTCAATGGAAACTGTTTGAAAGCTGAGTTCACTACAACAGCAGAGGACCACAAATTCTAGACAGCATGACATATTTTGTTATGGATTATCCCATTTTTAGTACAGAAGTTTAACTGTTCATCTTTATAGTTCTGTTCATTATGGTCATCATGGAGGTGATTTTTTTTAACTTTTGTCTCTGTGTTTGCCTATTTGTCTACCCTTGCAGAGCAGACCTGCCTGATTCTGAAATCATGCATATCAGTGAAATATTTCCAATATGGAACCGTGCATCTGACGTGTCAGGTTACTATTAGTCTGCCTGTGGGCAATAGCTCAAAAAGTTCACAAACGTTTTTTTGGGTGAAAATTTCAGTGACTGGACAAAGATACTGATTTAAAAAAAAAAAAAAAATTCTAATAAGCATGTATCCTGCACCAATGGGCAGATTTAAAGAGAAAAAAACCCTGTTTATATCCATTTTCCTTTATTACTCATCTGCATCAATGATGTTACAGTAGTGGTGTGCAATATGACGATATTAAATCGTTAAGGATTACAACGTGGGGATGATCTCATAAAGCAGTAAGATCGTCTGTGTTGGCGCAGAGACTTTAACGCGCATCCGACTAACCAATCGTAGCACATTAAGCGCAGTGCATGGTGGGATCTCCTGTTTGGTTATGTAGCGTGAAGCCATGGTGGAAAGAGAAAAGGAGATAAAAACGTGAAGATGTCTGAACAAAAATCTGTTCTAAAGCAGCTGTATTATTCACTCAGATTATAGACATTGCAATTAGATAACATTTGTTCTAAATTGTTGCACTTTAAGAGATAACCAGTTACTTAAGTTTGCTTTTATATTTGACCCTTTTCAATAAGCTATTTGGTGTGTTTAGTTTTTATGTTACAAAAGTGCACTTTATTGTTGTTCATTACCGTTTACGTCTACATTTATTGCACATTTTTAATAAAACTGCACTATTTAAATTAAAACCTGTACAGAAAGTTTATTCGGCTCATTTTTTTTCTTTTAGGGTTTTACATGTTTTATATGTTAAACATAGGGAAAAAATGGTCAAACATGCAAATTAGTATAAAAAAATCAATGTAAAAAAGAATCGTAATAAAATTGTGATCGTGATTTTATTTTTTAAAAATCGTGATATGATATTTTTGCCATATCGCCCACCCCTTATGTTACAGTAATAGATTGAACTCATGAAGGGCCTTAATCAGATCAAATGGCTTATTTATTGTTAATTTTGGTTACAGTCAGTAGTTTCTGGATATTTGCTGGAACACGTCTGTGTCATCCTTATTGCTTCACTCAGGTAACGCCTCAGTTTGCAGTGGGCTCAGTCATGCACAGACACACTCTGGAGGGTCTATTAAGTCCTATGGATGAGAATCTCTGACATTTCTTCATCTCCCCACATGCAGCCTCTGGATATCCCTTATTAAGAGTGAAAGTGCAGTATAAGAGGGAGAGCAGGAACTTTAACTACAGAGCAAAGTCTTTCATGTGTTCAGATGATTAGAGGCGACCCTGGAAGCTTTTGCTTTAAAGTAACAGTCAAGATAAGAAACACAGTGCTGAGTAGACAGAGATTTGGGGAAGTATGGATTGAATCTCTAATTTTTTTTAGGCTCCTGATGCATTTTAACAGGAAGCAGATAAAGGCTGAGAGAGATTTGCTGTGAGTCCTGCCAGCTGTTTCACATGAAAACAGTGCTTCCTGTTCTGGATCTTTGGCCTTTTACCATAATCTTGATACCAAATTAAGCTTATGGCAGTCAGCTGTTTGCAGATTAAAATCAAAACTTGACATATTTTTTGTTGGCAGAAGAAAAATGACATTAAAAGATAAGTTCGGTTTCTGCAGCTTTCACATTGTTTATAGAATGAAGTAGAACAACATACTCACCCAGAAGGCTTTCCTGATCCAAACAGTGCTTTGGGAGATATTTAGATCCAAAATAGCGGCAGTCTGTGTCACTCCAGACATGTTGTGTGACAAGGCTGACCTCTGAACTGAAGAAGAAGAGCGCTTGCCTCCGTGCATGCGCAGTGCGGCTCTTTGTTTCAGGGGACGACAGCCAGCTACACGACGACTTTCTTCCAGTTTTGTGCAAAATGGACGACTATCTATCGGATGAAGATGTTGTGGAGGAGAACTCTGAATATGATGGGTGTCCTTACAGTTTCGAGCCAGAGTTTACAGATGAGGAGCTCATCGAAAGGAGGACGAGTCACTTTGTCATCAACAACACATCCACTACAGTAGAATATTCACAGGCAATTCAGCATGCTTACAGAAATGCACTCTTGTGCTCACATTTAATGCAGACATATGTGCCATCAGTTTGATCCCAAGATGAAGCGAAAATTTCCTCCACATTGTAAAAACCTACTCCTCTGTACCTATTTTCAAGTCCTCCAGACTCCGTTATACGTTGAACATGAACTGATTGTTTGTTGATACGCCGAAGTGATGGTAAAATGCGGGTTTCGGGGCCATCACAAGTTGACAGTCGAAAATTTGTCATTTTGATCAGGCTTCTAAGATATTTACCTATATATTACCTTCCGTATATTTACGCAGTCAAATAAGTCTGTAATCCTTCAAAATCTTTCGTCGTCACGCTAAATTTGTTGTGAAGTCACTTCCATCACTAAGTAAATGGGTGTAAGGAGCTCATTTTTGTGTATAAAATGGATTCGGGAGGTGTTCAGATAGTAAACAAAAGGGTCCTTCAGACACGCCCCCCTCACATCTGCCTGGACGGTCACCAGTTAATTTAATACGGTACACCAGCTGAGCCTGCTGTGTTTTAGTACAAGCAGGTAAGTTCTCCTACTTAAGATTATTCCATCTTATGACAAGAGCAGCAAGAAGGTCATTATATGACAGTCCGAGGTGGAAGTGAAAGTTAACAGGCTCACTTCTTCTCTCCATTGTGTGTGTTTGTAAACATCCGGCGTACCTACGGGAAGCCGTAGTGGACAAGAATAAGGACAAGTCAAAACGTGATGAATAACTTTATTTCGAGTGCATGTTTTATTATCTCGTGCGCACGTTTTAGTGTGTCGTGCGCAAGCTTTAGCTAAAACGTGCGCATGAATAAGTATTTCGAGCGCACATTTTAATATATCGTGCGTACGAATAAGTATCTCGTGCGCACGAGTTATATATTTTTTCCTCTGTGGCACCTAAGGGGCTCCGTACAAAGGGCTGTGACGTTGCGAGGTAACTTTAGGTCATCCTGAGATCCTCGTGTTTCAACAAGACCTTGTTAATGGCCTAAAATGAGGATTTTGAGAACGCTATTGTGGGGCAATGAAGGAACTAAATGACTTGTACTGAGGGCAGAAATGCTTTACAGGCATCTTAGTCTGGCATAGTGAAAAGGAGAAACAAGCATGATATGTGTCCTTTAACACAAAACGGATGTGTTATATTCTGTGTATGTGTATGTATCAGTAGACATTATAAGATCATTGTGGAGCTGTACAGAGACCTGCTAGAGCTTTATTTGACAGTTTTAACTCATTGTTTCATCTCCATTCTTTGACTTCTTTTGTGTTCATCTATGGAGACACTCGCTGTGCTCTCATTACACTTCTTAGGCCTTCTGCCGGAGACAGTTGAGGTTGGAGGCATTATGTTTTCAGGTTGCATGTTCGTAATACATAAATCCTAAAAACACAATATCTCTGACAACCTTCAAGACATGATTGCAAGAAGTGGTCTGAGAGCACAAACCTACAAGCCATTTCTGACATAGTTAAGCAGGTTATTATGGAACATGTGGAAATCTGCCTTATTGCTGAATGTTAACAAGTTCGTGAAACATAATCTGAATTCAAATCACCACCAATCACCAATCACATCTTCTTGCCACATCCATGACCATCATTCCCTCAATGTTGATCCAAGCCAGTGAAGACAGCCCTGTCCGTTTTCCTTTTTGAAAGTAGTAAGATTTGGAGGGACAATGTCAGATGACCTTGAGCCTCATGATAACGCTTTGCTTGCAAACCTGCCAGAGAATACTTTAAGAGATTTCTGTCAAACTTTGATCAACGCAGGTGAACTGATTGTGTTTGGAAGGTATGAGGTCAGAGGTCAGAGGTAATGTGTAATTCATGGAGACATGAAATCATCATGAAGGAGATTTTTTTTTCTCTTGTGCACAGAAAGTTAAACAGTTTCAGTAAGAAAGCTCTTCAACCAGCCTGAAACTGTCGAGTATCTGTAGCAGGCAGACAGAGCTTAGTATCAACTTTTTAAAACATAATTAAAACATTAAAAACACATTTGTAACAGCATTGGTGAAATAATAAAAAACTGATAACACAGGCCCAAATTTATTTTACTACTTATAATTTTTTTTTCTATTTTTGGATTCTAAAATTCATAATGGTTTTTGTGTGGCTTTTGGGAATAAAAGTATGTCCTTTCAGGAGCTCTACAAAACAGAGCTTCAAAAAAAGTCCAATTAAATTAGACTGATTACTGTCAGAAACTAATTATGAATAATAATATCACTCTTTCCTGGATCTTTAAACAATTTATTTCTCAAAATGACTTTTTTATTTAAACACAGAAGGTATGTCATGTTTTAACTGGCTGCTCTGGGTGCCCTCCAGTGGTAGAAAAGTGTTACTGCATGTGTTAGTATTGATAACTCTCCTCAGACTCACCATCAAATCCTCTCGATCAATATGAAGCTCTTATGCAGATAAGTGCTTCACAAGTATGTTTCTCATGAATCTGCTGTTTGGCACAGTTCAGGAAACTGTAATGACTCTGAGAAAAGGCTGAAACCACACCAGTAATGGTGAGTTAACTGCAGACAGTGTTGTGGCTGCAAACAGAATATAAACCCTTTATTGTAAAAGGGAACTGTCTATGTATAAATCCATTTTTATTTTGTTGACCAGATAACTGTCAGAGTTCTGGTTTAGTTTTCTTGATACACATTGCACTGTGCATGACAGTTCATAAACACTGTCTGGAAACAGATATAGGACAATTAAAGGGCAGGGAATAGAATAACCAGTCCATGTGGAAGCACTCATTAGACCAGCAAGTCTGAGGCAGGGGGTCCTAAACTCTTAAGCCTGTGACCCCCAGTATGCAAGGGGACACTGGTATTTTACTGTAAGGGGGTTCACACTGGTATTTTACTGAGGATGTAGGATAATGTCAGTGCAGTACCAGCTGTGTGTGTTTTTGTGTTGTGTGTGTGTGTGTGATGTGTGTGGGAGAGAGAGATATTGCTCTGATTTGGCTCAGCTCTGGTGAGTTTACACTCTTGGTTTGCAGCAGTCTGTGCTGACTCATCGCCTTGCCATCAGAGGTATTGAGAGTCTCTCTGTGATATTGAGGTTACTCTTTCAAATGTGAAAAAAAGTTTGCTTAAGTCCTCATGTGTGGTTTAGTTATATTTTTCCAGCGGCTTTAAGAAAGGTGGTAAGAGAGCTGGATTTTGCCCAGCCTCTCCATTTCTATAAAAACACAGATCAGGTGGGCTTTGTGGCCAAATTGTTATGCATAAACCTCCCAAATTGTTAGTTTAAAGTCAACTGCATGGCTGCAGTGGTTTAGCTCACTCTTTCAAAGTTCTCTAAATAAACCAATAGCAATTTTTAGTGGTTATTTCTCTGGAATATTTTTTATAAACCTGGGTCCGTGTGTCTCTGTTAAACAGGAGGTTTAATTTGGATTTTGACCTCCACCATGGGCATTTATGCAGCTAGGCACATTTCAGTGATTTGATCTTTAATTATTTCACTCAATTCAAAGGAATTTTGTTCAACAAAAGGGGATTTACAATACAATACACAAGGGATAATAACATCTGAAAGACAAGAAAAATCATGTAATGACAATTAAACAATAAGTCAGCCTAAAGGTAAAAAGATATTTAAAGTAATTGGTAACAAAGGTGTAGTCAGCGATCTTCTAATCTTCTAATCTAATGCACTATTTGTCAAAATCACCGTATTTCTCCTCTCCATCCACAAGATGTCACCACTGACAGCATGTTGAAAAAAAAAGTCTGTTTTTAATACACAGCCTTGGCTCTGAATTTCAGCAGCTAAATACTGTGGCTCGGGCCGAGCCAACAAAACAGAGTACACCCCCCCACATCCAGGGGGTAATCATACTCATGCGCAGATCAGACAGATGGGGGAGGGGGAGTAGGAGGTTGCGTAGCGTGAGCAGTTAGCGTAAGAGAGAGATACAATATGTGCAGTAGCAATGTCTGAAAAACAGCCCAAAAGAAAAAGGTCAGAGGAGTGAAAAGTGAAAAAGAAGGTCTTTGACCATGAAAGAGCGAAGACGCGGGTCAACATTTGTGTTGCTTTCCGACAGTGGAGGGAACTCCGTGAATTTCAAGACCTGAAAACGAACGCGGAAGTCATTGTCTTTCTGCTGGATTATAGGTAAGCAACATTAGCTTTGTGGTGCTTCACATAACAGTAACAGCCGTCGGGCATTCATCTTATTGTCTAATCTGCCAGAATGTACTGTTGTTGTGATGTTATCATTAATGGAAGTTGAGTTGTCTGACGAGTCGGGGTTACCTTAGCTATGTTGGTCAGCTACGCAGTTTCTATGGCCGTTTCCATGACGATGCACGTCCATCAGCTTTCGGAGGAGCCAGGGGTGAGGTATGAAGGGAGAGGCGGGTCTAAATTCGTTTATCAACAACTTCTCCACTAGTTTTCTCCAACATCGCTGGCTACACCTTTAACTTCAGATGAGCAGTATATTAACTAAAGAAGAAATCACTCACCAGCGTTGAACTGCCCTTCCATAGGCAGGTCAGGAAAGAGCGAGTAACAGGGAGTGCAGGTGTTACAGAAGTTGAGCCCAAACAGACTCAGTTCTAGAGAGAGGGTGCAGCTAAAACGATTTGGTGTGAAGTAAAGGGAGAAGGGAGATGCTGAAACTAAAAAAAAAGGAATCTTATAATAGGAAGTGAAGGAAGTGAAGAAGGGGCTTATTAAAAGTGCTGACCTTGATCACAGCCCCATTTCTGACCTTCTAAAACAAACTAACACAAATGCCAAACAACGGCCCAAGAACAACACAAACGGACCCCCAAATGTATTATTTAAGGTAATAAGTTGTTTAAGACAGGTAAGGAGCAGAATCCAAGTCATTTACATGACTTACATTCAGTAAAAACATCATCTAGTGGATGTATTTACTTGGAATTGAACTAGTTCTTATTATATTAATTGGCATTTCATTATATAACTTTCACATGTCCCAAGCTCTGTATAGATTGTGCTATCATATGTTGCTGCTGCTCTAACAGCGATTTAAACGGGACTTGCAGGGGAGGTGAACTCCATTCCTGGGTTGCACAATACATAACTGATTATTTGTGCTCTAATATAAAAAAGTTCCCTCTCATTTCATGTCTAGTTGAATGATTGCATATGTCTGAGCTTGAAGTTAAATGGTTAAAGACGAAAGCAGGAGTCTTTAAAACAATAAATGAATGTGAGTATTGAGTAGAATATCATTTTTTAGCGAACAACCAAGCCTAACAGTTCTGCCTCACAGCAACATCTGTGCTGCGTCCACAGTGAAGTGTGATTCACTATAATCTACATAATCCAGATGAGTCAGTGTCAGTGCCTTTGTCAATAGACGTGTAGAGTCTGCTGTTTCGGACTGTGCAAACCTCTTAACCCTTTAACTACCAGCTCAACTGTTTGGCAGAGGCCATCACTACATTCAGGGATATTTAATGTTTTTAAAAATAGAACAAATCAAATCATTGCTTGTTTATATTAACACTTTAAGAAACAGAGACAACCACAAACAAACCAAAAAACAGAAATTTTCTTCCTTTGGGGATTAAAATGTTTTAAAAGCCAACAGCTGATTATGTGATGACATAAAAAAGCCCAAATATTTGAAAAAAAAAAAATCAATTAGAAAAGACAGAAATATTTGTAATAAATGCAAAAATTACTTAATATCTCAAAAATGTTTCTGATGAATAACAGACTTTATGTGTACATATATATCATCATATCAGTTAAGGGTTAAGTTAAATATTCAAAATAATAATGGTCGTAATATTAATATAAGCTTTCAGCTTTTTAAACCTTTAAATCTCACAAACAAAAGCTCAGTTATTTTGGTTTGTTTGCAGTTTTTTCTGTAGCATAAACCATTGACAGAAACAAACAATGACATGTTATGTTTATTTTGCACATCAAATATTCCTGAATTTGATGACCTCTGCCAAACAGTTGAGCTGGGAGTTAAAGGGTTAATATTTGAAACAACATAAGTCATTTGCAGTTATCTTATACATGACTGTGCTTGGGTAATCTGAACATAATTTATACAAAACTTTAACGTCAGATGTTCATAAAAGAGGAATGCTTTAAAAACATTTCCAACATAAAAATGAGATCTTCATTTGCTAACAGGATGGACCACTGAGTGAGGGGAGACTCAAATTATATAATTTGTTGTAGTGACATGAAAATTGAATTTATTATTATTGAACTATTTGACCACTGATTCAGCTTAGACTGTATTTTTACATTTAACTCATTTGGGGAAAGTACATTTATATTACTGAATCACCAGCAAACATATTCATCTTAGCTCTCTTTAAAAGTCCACATAAATCACAAAAACAGGGAACAACAATGGACCTTGACAGCTCCCTTGGGGCACTCCACAGCTTGTCTTCCTAACATCAGAATAATGACTATCAAAAAGACCCTTTGTTCTTCGCTAAAAGCTCTGAAACCATTTTTTTACATCAACAATCTTTATAATGCTTGTTCTGCTGTTCATTTTCAAATGTATGCGGATGGTGGTGTAACTTTCACCGAGTGCAAAATACAAAACAAGCAGCCAAAATACTTACACCTGCACTGACACGCATTAAAGACTGGTTGACCAAATCATGTCTCCTTCTAAACACCAAAAAACTGTGTGTATGATGTTCTCTAAGCAGCTGAAGAAGACCTCTCACTCTGGTGTATTTCCTGTAAATGAGGAATTACAGCTTGTAAATGAGTTCCAGTTCTTAGGTGTCATCTTGGACTCTACCTTTTAAGAACCACATAAAAATAATCCAAAATTATTCACATCAATAACATCCAATGTTGCGGTAAAATGAGCAGAACAGGGCCCGCAACTTCCTCCCTTCAATGTCTCGTCATCAGTGTTGATGCAGTACCTGTGGAGCCCCTCTCTGTAAACATGCTGATACTCTAAAATGACTCCTGATTTGTTCAAGAACAATATGTCCCGGGGTGCTGGTTTGGCGTAGTGGTTAGCACCCCATGTACATGCTTCTGCCGGTCCAGGTTCGAATCCTGCCTGTGACCAGTTTGCAGAGTGTCTTCCCCTGCTCTCTCTCCCCCTTTCACAAGCCTATCCACCCTATCAATAAAGGCACAAAATGCCCCAAAATATACATTTAAAAAAAAAAAAAGAACAATATGTCCCATCCCTTTGCTCAAGTACAGTAATAAACTCATAGGGTTTTTTTTTGTCCTGAGAATCTTAACATTTTTGGTCAGGGAGATTTTTACTTTTTTTCTACTGCTGTGGACACTGACCTGTGTTTAAACTCTGATTAATGATATTGCATATGGCAGCAGCTATCACATCAGCCACTGGTTGGAGTAGCTTACTTTTTCGTTCATCAATACATTCTGACACATTCTCATTTCTATTTATTTATACTTGCACTTTAAAGGTGCTATGAGGAGAATCTATTTCCGAAGACATAAAGACTCTGCTACCCATGAGCATGCGCGGCGACTGTCGTAATGCTGCGTTCCAGTAACCTCGGAACTGGGAGTGACATCATCTCCGACTTATCAGCGTTCCAGTTGAAGTCGGAAAAAAACATGCAGATCTACCAGGCTATTGTTAGCTGTTGTTAGCACGCCCTGCGTTGTTGTTCACAAATATCACATGAAGAATGTGATTATCACTATGGCAGCATTTTTGTAAATGTAAGTCTAACAATACTATGTATACAGCTGATCTAGAGCAACACACCCTAGTCAGAAGTGCAAATAAATTGATTATTACAGGAGCTAAATAACTGTTCACACTGGGGACATCCACCTTCGATTGTCAACTCAGGGGTGGCGAGGTTTCACAAGTTCCTAGTAGGAAATTCTGACTTCAGGGGACGTTCCAGTTGCAGTTTCCTACTCAAAACACGGAAATTCCTACTTCTGACTACAACTGGAATGCACCAAAAGACGTGACCCAAGCCAGAGCATGTGTTTGTTTGTGGTTGTAATGCAACTCGGACCTTCCTCAGAACTCTGCATTGCTTTACAACTTCTTTTTTCAACAACTTACAGGATGCTAAGCGACGAGGTAATGTATCTCTTTCTAGTTATGTAGCGGTAGTTTCTGATGTGTGACAACAAGCAATTTTTTGGAAACTTAGTAGTTTTGTAGCCCGCTATTTATCGCTACTTACAGCCCAGTGCCCGAATGATATAAATTTGCTCTCGTTTTAATTGTCTTGTTCCCGAAGTTGAGTATCCAGGCCAGTCCAGCCCTGTCCGACCCGACCAGAAGGCTAAGGAATAGCATTTATAGATAACTTATTTTGATGCTGTAAAACTCATCTTAAAGTGTGTATTTCGATCAGGCATATATCTAAAAGTGAGACTTTTTTGTAATTACTTAGAAACTCCTCACAGTCCCTTTAAGATTCAAATGTATAGTATTTTCCTTTTATATGTTTTATTGCCAACTCTAGTACAAACTCCACTGTAGGCATCAAATGGATTTTGGAAGGGTTAGTATATCTGACGCTTTATAAGCTAGTTGTTTTGTGTTTCATAGTATAAAGACTGAGATTATAGCTGTACAAATTGATTATATTTAGTGGGTCCCTCTTATTTTATATCCATGTAGACTCTTTAGTGTGCTGTCTTGAAATCTTTACTTCTCTGAGTCATGAAGGCATGTTTGCTATTCACAATTATGAGTTCACTGGCCCAGTGATCAAACTAGAAGCACTGTGAAGCTCTCTTCCTTCAGTTGTTCAGTTTTAACATCAGACTTCAGTTATTCCTTCTTTCCAGCAGGTGGCAACAAAACTCTTTGGGACAGGATGTACAGCACACAACAACAGCATAAGAGGAAATAAAAGTCAACAAACCGTTTAATGCCTTCAACGTGCCTCACTTTATCCCCATGTCCTTCTTTGTCTCCATTCAGTTTGTCCTTTGTTAATCTGCATCACGAGGCACTCAGTGTTTTTGTTGGCCTCTCCCCACCATTAAAGTCAGACAGACAGAGTGCTCTGTCACTTCACCAATCACCCCTTCACTTCTCATATTTAAGGGGTACAAGTGTGTTTCTTCTGTCCTCTTAAAGACAACTTGTCCCCTGAGAGATCTCGCCTGCTAGAAGCAGAAATAACCTGTTCGATGCTTGAGAAAACTTCTGTATATCGTCACAATGGGAGTGGATGACGTCTTGGTCAGGGCACAGTTCCTGCAGAGAGCAAGTGTTTTCTGCACGTGTTGCTTGGTCATCACGTGTTGCACTTTTTCGGGGCTCATGTGTGATGATGCTCTTCTGCAGAAGACTACAGTTTTCACATCACGAGTCAGTGGAGATAAATGTGCATCAGGTGCTGAAGTTATTTTAAGACTCACTTGCAGGTAAATTACTTTAAGTGGGCAAGGAAATGAAAGTGCAGATCAGACATGTGTTCCTAATCTGTTATTCTGCCTTCCACCTGACAAATGAAGACAAAGTCAAATACACATACACCAATTCTCTTCATTTACAGTGTGCCATAACCTGAAAACTTTTCAACAAGTTTTTTAGTTATGCATTTGTTTACCTCCTCTCAACCTTTTTCGATCCTAATTAGATTTATTTTTCTCACGTGCTGCGGTTCTATTTGTAGAGCCAACGTGTTCCTTCTTGTACTCGATAGACATAAAACAGTTCCAAGGTTCTCTGAGCTCAGTATCCGTCAGTGTCAAGGGCTTTTCTATTTTTAATTAATTATTAAAGGCATAATATAGATAACACTTGTTGTAATCTGTCATCTTTGTAGAGTGGTACTGCCACAAGCTGTTAAAGTGTAAGTGAGTTAGCATTTTAGCCCCCTTCCTGGAGTAGGGATTTCGAATGGGATTTTGGTGAGGTGCCTGAAATAAAGTTTTTTGTAAAAAGAAGCTTAGAATATTTCAAGAGGTAATGTTCTGCTTTTTTGAGTTTTATCTATTTTTAGCTGTATTTAATGTGTCTCCACTGCATGATTAACCTTGCATAGCAGATGGGCCTGCCTGATTCAGTTCCTGAAATCCTGCAGATCCCATCTTGTAGCGCTCCGTTGACCAATGGATTCACTCGGCTAAAATTTTAACGGCCCAATCAGGGAAGAGAGGCGGGAGCTGTAGAATGCGGACGTGACGACAACCGGAAGTTGAAAACTGGAAGTTGAGAACGAAGATGCCAATTAGCCTATTGTCCTCATAGATACTTAGTAAAACTTGCCGAAATCTGCCCTCCTCAGAAGTTTAATTGTAAGGATTGTCTTTGGCGGGTTCATGTCACATATAAGTGTTAAATGAATCATCTGTGTGGTACAATTTAGTGTAAGACAATAGTATAAGGCCATTAGCTGTTAGCAGCTAAGTTAGCGGCTAACAGCTAACAGTAATTTACTGTCATTAGCTTTAAGCCGCTAACTTAGCCGCTTAAAGCTAACGACAGTAAATGACTGTTAGCTGTTAGCCGCTAACTTAGCTGCTAACGGCTAACAACAGCTAACAAAAAAGTATGCTATTTTCTTTTTCAATTCTTTATTCAGCCATTTCAAGTAACAAACAGGCGCATTTTGCATCATACAGTCTCCAAAAATCACTGAGCAGCATCAGCAGCCGATATAAACAAAATAATAAAATAAAATGTATATATAAAAGAAAAAAAAATAATGACAAATCCAATGAAAACATTGCTTCATTATATGAGGCAACCCTGCTTGATTTGGATTGGTCTGTGATGAATGTGACGAGCAGAACAATTATCCAATCACAAGCTTGTGGTTTTTTTTTAAACGTTCTGCCCCTCAAAACAAATTTAAAGGGCTCCTACCCAGATGGACTAGTGAAATATTTCTGTGGCAGATATATGGAGCTGTCCATCTGGCTTGTCAGGTTACTGCATGATAGAGAACCTCTGCAAAATGAAAAAAGTCTACATTATAAAAAAACATCCTTCTCCACATCTTTTCAGTGCCAGCATCTACCTAAAATGTCCCTTAAGCCTATGTGACATCCTACGAATGTGACGTCATCAGTTTAAACCTATTGCAGCAAGCCCAGTGTGTAAAGCAGAGACGAATGAACACAGAGTTGTTGACAACATGGTAGAGTAAAGCTAAACTGAACAATTACAACAAGGCTGACCTGTAACCCAATCAGGGTGGCCGCTACTGCCATTTGTAAACATTGTTGTAAATGCCATGTCCTAATCAAATGTCTACAATGCAGGAGAGGTTGTTCGCCTTACAGATTAGTCAGACACTTTGCTGCCGAGGTCTGCCATGATCCCCTTCTCAAAACTCTTCACGAGCGATGTCCCACATTGTACTGCTTTTGTGACACAGCAGGTCCTTATAGATGAATAAAGCTTGTTGGGCAGTATCCTTATACTGCGTTCACACCGCAAGCAACCCAGCTACGCGTCGCCCACTGACGTATCGTCGTGCATCCATAAATACCTCATTTTGGTCACTGTTGCCGTCGCTCAGTGACGTCACGTCCACTCGAATTTCACCGCCATCACATCATGTATCATATAATAGGATATATAAACAGACATTATTCCAGCTGTATCCTTTCACTCAATTATCAACCACAAAACACTGCAGCTGATGCCCTGCAGCAGCATTGTCTGTGAATTTCCCGCTGGTCCGTCTAGGTGGAACTAATTTCCTCACTGACTAATGTTTCCCACACGGACATGGATTCCTGTAGTCCGGATGATTAACTGTCTGTCTAGGGTACCGTCACACGTGCACACACCTGCTGATTGATCAACTTTTTTTTACTTTCACACTGTGCAACAAGCTATGTGGTAGTGTAAAAAGTGACTGCTGCATCGCTGGAGGGTTAGCCCCGCCCCATCGCGGCTGTACATTGACTTTACATGGAGAGTGATCGCCGAGGTAGTACAAGTAGCGTCCAGTGTGTACGCACCTTTTCCGATGCATAGTCACTATAAAGATTTAAATTAATCAGTTATCGTCTCTTTGTATTATGGAAACTTGGAACTGGTTCCAAAGTAATGCATGTTTACGGTACCCAAGACTACTGATAAGGAAATTGTTCAGCAAAAACACTAATGATTGATTGATTTTTTGATTCCCATCCCTATGCCTGATTGAGTTGGTCTTTCAAAGTTTTCCTCCACTGAATCCATCATAATTTACAGTCAAGCAGGATATACCGTTTTCTGTATAATCTCATAAACAAATAAGCATCGGGTGCTGTGTTTACATTTATAAAACTAGCACACAACAGATGGCACACTGACACGAGATCAGCTGCTTTCAGGCATCAATTGTAGGCCAGTAAACACACTGCCTGTGGTGTCTGTGAGAGCAGCTGAGGACAAAGATGACCTTCCCAAAAACGTAATTACCTTGTGAGTTGGAGGGACAGACACACACACACAAACACGCTTCTCAACATTTCTCCCTTCGTCATACTGCTGATAAAAGACACGTCACACGTTTCCCGTGTGTGCTTCTTTTTTCGGAGTAAACAGACTTATTATCTACATTATTAAAGCTTATATTCTCAAACTGCTTGTTCGTCTGAGTCAGAAAATGTGATTATTCATCTTTGTGAATATTCAGCTTATCTCTACTCCTCTCAGAATTGTTCATGGTGTCTATGACTGAAAATGAAACATCCACGGTTCTACCTTTTCTCTGCAGGACTGGAGCTTTCTCTTGTTAAAATAAAGACATCAATGTCTGGAGTCGGCTGACAGGGAGTGGGTGAAGGTGTCAAGGGAGATATTTTTCACTCTAAACGAGCTGTCACTTTCTGTCTGCTGGTCCTGACATTTATAAAGTTCCCTCTGCTTGCTGAATGGGTACAAACAGATCCTAAATACTGACATGAATGGAGCCAAGACAGGGACACAGAATCACACTTTACAGGCAGTATTGTGTTTTCTCTGTGAAACACTGTTAAAGAAATAGTCAACTGTTGGGAATCATCTTTGCATTTTCACCAATGGTTGATCATTTTTACACTTTTTTGTGTCTGTTTTGTGGATGTTAAGCCCCAGCAGATGATATGTTATGTCTTACAATGGTAAGGAATGTCAGATTATCTAATCAGGAGATTTTCTAATGGAGGATTTTACTGTTTTTCAATTTCAACAAGTTGCATTTTGTCTCTCTTATACTTGCCTGCGATAGTGGGGTGATTTTCTAATGATCTAGAAAGCAAAAAGGACTGAGGCTATCTGTGTCTATGATGGATTTCCATCTGTGTCATGATAGATATTTTGGGTCAATTTTAAACTTGTGTCAAGAAAGACTCAAATAGCCATTTTACAAACCCCAATTCAAATAGACTTGGATGTTTGGTAAAATATTGATGAAAACAGAATACAATGACTTGGAAATCCTTTTCACCTGTATTCAAGTGAAAACAGTACAAAGACAAGATATTATTTTCATACTAATGAACGTCATTGCGCATTTGCAAACATTTGCTCATTTTGAATTTGATGCCTCTAACATGTTTCAAAAAAGCTGGGACAGGGGCAACAGAAGACTGGGAAAGTTGAGGAATGCTGAAGAAACACCCATTTTGAACATTTCATAGCTGAACAGGTTAGTTGCAAATTACGGAAGAGTATTAGGACCACCCGAGAGAAAAAAAAATTCCGGGTGAAGGCAAAGCAAGCTTTACGAAAGGAATTACAGCCATATTTTATATCCCGACTTGTGTAAAAATAAACCCGACCCGACTCGTTTCCCGTTTTTCATTTCCCTTCATCCAAACGGAAATCAGAAAATCGGATGGTTTCCCATTTTCCGTTTACCCATATCAACACGAAAAATGAATGGCCGCAAAGTACACGGACCGTAAAAGCTTCAAAGCTTCAAACCGACATTTAATGCCTGTGACCTTCAATCTCTCAGGTGGCACTGCATTAAAAACTGACATCATCATGTGAGGGATATAATCATGTCTGCTCAGGAACACTTCAGAAACCATCATCACTTAACATTGTTTGTTTCTACATCTACAAGTGCAAGCTAAAACTACCATGCAAAGTGAGAGCCATTAAAAAAACAGAGACACTGCCAATTTGTCTGAGCTGACTTACACAAAGGGAAAAAGAGGGCACATTTCAAATGTTTATTGAAATCATGGACATCGTGTCATCTGGACAGCATTTGTAATGGAATGGGGGGGGGGGGGGGTTCGTTCCCAGGGTACTAAATGTTAAGGCACCATTCATGCTGAAAGGTACATACAGGTTTTGGAGCAACATAAGCTGCCATCCTTTTCAGGGACTTCCCAGCTGACAAAGGCAAACCCCATTCTGCACATGACACAACTGTGTGGTTTAGTAGTAATAGAATGCAGGTACTAGGACTGTCCTGTCTGCAGTCCAGACCTGATTTCGTTGTTTGCACTTGTGACTTTTGGTTCTAATTGACAAAATATTTCTGCTTAAAAATGACCAGACCATCTTTGATACGTATTTCAACAATGTTTTATCCCATATCCTTGTTATATAGCACCATGGTTCATCTGACGGCCTGTCTGCTTAAGTGACAAGTGAAGAATCTGATAATGCATCAAAGGGCGAGACAGGAAGTGGTTAACCTTTATGTTAGTCATTGTTGACCTACTTGCCACTACTGCACAGAATAATGACAGTATGATGAATAGTTATACTAGGGGAGCGTTCAATTTCCTAATCATTGAGAATCTGTTGCCTAATGAAGCATTTCATCATTAGTAGTAGAGATGCAAAAACTACTAAAACTAAAATTGGTGATGTACTTGTTGTTAACTATGTGGAGGTGTATGCATGATGGTCACCAGTGTAGAGATGACAGATTGCACACAGCTGCAGAAACAACTAACAGGAAGTTTGAAAGAGAAACTCATAAATTAAGACATCAACATGTCATCAACAAGTCATTACCATCTGATAATGTGTGGGACTGCATAGACACAAACATGACTGTTGATCCAGCTGATGACCTACAAAACCTCCTGTAGACATCTGGAAACAAGGAAACAAATCTGGTGATGATGCTCATGGGTGACCTGGAGTTGGCAACATGGTGGATTTTGTCTGTAAGTATGTTTGTGCCAGTTTGGTTTCCTTGGCTGTATTTTCTTAAATAAACTAATGAAATATTTCTTTGATAACATGATCAATGAATGTAAAGCATTGAAGGGTACACTCTTGTTTTTCCTGGTGGTTTGGCTTTAACATCTATCTTTACAGCTGGCAACCAATCAACAGTTACCATGGTAACTCATTACACCAATACACCATGACAGCTCCAATGGTGCATGAAGTTCGGGCGATGCTGATGGTGAGGGCTGACCACAGATCATCAGTTGTTAACAAATACAAGATAATGGCGCTGATTACTGGTGTTATTACCTCCGCCAAGGATGTTATGTTTTTGCCGGCATATGTTAGTTTGTCAGCAAAATTCGCATAACAGTTGGACAGATTTTTTGGAGCCGACCGGAAGTTTCTTCAATAGCATAATGGTGCGCATAGCGGAATGTCCGAAATACCGAAATGAAATTTGTATCTGTGCGTTTTATGGCTCAAATGACCACATTTTGGTATTCTACGTGGTGACTTTCTCATCTAAAATGCTCTCTGAACTTTCAAATGTGGCGAATCAACAGAGATATTTGATAGCCTGGTGTGCTTCTGATTTTTTGTCATTGAAGGTTTGAAATGCATCATGGGAAACTTAGTAGTATACTACAGTGTGAACGGTTGGCATTCTAATCGTACTCATAGTATGTAGTATACAGTATATACACATGAGTATGTAGCAGACAATTGGACTCGAGTCATAGGACTCGGACTCGAGTCGACTCGAGCAGCTAATGAGACGACTTGCAACTCGTCTCGGACTCAGGAGGTAAAAACTCGGAACTCGACTCGACTCGGGAGATAAATACTTGAGACTCGGCTGGGACTCGGGAGAAAATATCTCCAGACTCGACCTGACTTGAGACAACATGATTCAGAAAATTTAACTCACTCAGGCTTTATATGAAGAGCCAGACAGGAGATATACGCTGCTGTTGATGCTCCATTCACAGTACACATGTCCGTCAACTATTATGGTCCCGTTCACAACACAGCGCTACACACATATGTTCCTACCACACACCCGCTTCTGCTACAGTGATGATCAGTGGGCAGATAGCGCGGGACGCAGGCTTCAGCTGCTATGTCTTTTGTGCCCAAAGTTATTTTCTTTGCATATAAAGAATTTCACTCAGATGGAAAACGAAGATAGCCAAGTGTACGACCTGCAACGCTTCGATAAGCGAAAAAGAGGGCACAACATCGAACTTTATCACGTGCAAGTAAGTGAAAGAAAATCGGCCAAACGGCGTAGGATAAATGATTTTAAGTGTATTTTTTTAGCCCGCATATAGCCTATATGTGTGTGTGTGTGGGGTGGGGGGTGGGGGGGTGCGTGTGTGTATGTGTGTGTGACACACACATAAGCGACTAACTACCTTTCACCTTGTGAAATCCTCTACTATTGACTGAAAATGGCACTATTTAAATACACTAGATCTGGGTTATCCAGGTGTGTCAGAATAAGATATCAGGAGTTCTCTCATTTTTTAGGTTCAGCAGTCAAAGTGAGTGCGTGCATGCAGTTTTATGTTTGCTGAATTGCAAGCTGAGCCCCCTATTTGTTGCAAATAACTGTTGCAAAATTGTTTAGATAAAAGTATTTTTTATATGAAACATGCCATTTCTTTAATGTAGCCTTTCTCTACCTAGGTCTAAATAATCAGACATGCAATATCTTATTGGTAAATGACCAGCTTTATGCTGCATTAATCCAGGCAGACTAGTCTGATGAGGTTTTTATGTTGACCTTGGGAACATAAGGTTTGTATCTTCAAGATAAAAAATCTGAGTCCTTTTGGGTGGACTGGGGAACAAAGGTGAGGGACTTGACCTGTCATAACCTGCAACGATTCGATTAGGAAAAAGAGGGCACAACATCGAACTTTATCACGTGCAAGTAAGTGAAAGAAAATCGGCCAAAGGGCGTAGGATAAATGATTTTAAGTGTATTTTTTTAGCCCGCATATTTATGTGTGTGTGTGTGTGTGGGGGGGCATGTTTGCATTGTACTTCTGACACAATAGGTAGTTACATACATCCTGTGGTCTTTTGTGCCCTCTAGTGGTGTCCTCCAGTAACACACATCACATGCAGACCAGAGACAATTGCAAGTTTATGCAATACAAACCCCGAATGTTTAATTTCCATCCATTTGCAGCCCTAAGGTGCTGCTTACTTCACTTTAAAAGTCTAGCAACTCTTACCCTGGCGACATTCTTTAAGCCAAGCTAAATGTCTTCTGGCTGTAGCATCATATTTATGCTGCTAATGGCTTTATGGAGGTTCCCTCAATGAAACATGTTGACCGTAGTTTGACTGTTTACATTGTAATCATCCTCAACTTTCCAGAATTTCATGTCCCCATTAATCTACTTGACAATGGATACATGTTCCTGATGCTAGAAGCTGTGTCACAACACAATTAGAGCCTGATTTACGTCTGAACCTGTCCAACATATTTAATGACTCCGGAGCTTTTATGGGCAATTAAACTTCACAACACTGGCCAAAATGAAATACCATTAGAGTTATGAATCTGACTAATGCAGAACAGATAAGGAAACTGTAAATAAGATGACAAATACATTGTGGGAAGCATTTTTTTAATTCAGCGTGGAAGATTTATTCACCTCTAAGTGTACATGTAATGAATTGTTTGAGTAAATTTCCAGTCAAAAAGATGTGGGAAAGGGATTGCTGCAGAAGTTTGTAACCTTGTGTCTTGACGTGTTGTAAGTAGCAGACACTGAGTCATTCCCATTGAAGGAGAAGTTTATTTTAACTATGAGGAGGTTTCCTGGAGTGTGCATCATAAGGATATTCTCATTTTAAGTACATGTGATTGACGCCTCAAATAAGATTTATTCCCAAAATAATATTATACTGTTATAATGATTAACTCTGCCAAGGAGGTTTGACAGTTTGTAATTTTGTGAACAGAGACGCTCAGAAATGTATCAGTGGATTTTGATTACATTTTCAGAGAATGTTGGTACATGCGCTAAGATTTTGGGGTTAATCCAAATCCAGATGCAAACCCAGGAGTTTTTTGAAGATTTGTTTTCATCGCGAGAAAGTGCAGATTTCCACATTTTGGCTAAAAACTCAAGAGGTTCTCTTTGGATATCCGTGGCATTTCAAGGGATGTTGGTCATGGCAAAAGTGACACATGATTAAATTTTGGTGGTGAGCTGAATATTAATGTGGAAAAATATAATTTTTAGAAAGTATATATAAATGTAAAATGAATTAATACCAATGCAAGAAAGAGTTGATTTCCATAATTTTGCTATTAAAGCTGGGGTCGCTGATTTTGGAAAACTAGCACGAATTTGAAATAGCAACTCCTCAGGGCTCCGCCTAACCGCCCCACCCCCCACCCCCCCGCTCACAAATTACCGTATTTTATCCTCTTTCCCGCCATCCTCCTGTATCAGTATTCTCCCGTAAATCTCCCATGTGATGATATAATAATAAAAACATTCCTCTGCCTCTCCAAACTGAGCTCTGTCTCTCGCCTGAATGGGGCGGTAATGCTCCAAAATGATGGATGCCAACCGCCGTAAACCGAAGAAGAAGAAAAAGCCTCGCGAGAACGTCCACCTGCAGTAGCCTGAGTGGCAGCTATCGCGAGATTAGAGCAGCAGAACAAACTTAGAAAAAACAAAGTTTATTTTAGATTTCTTGTAAATCTGTCTTAAAATGTGAGGGATACTGGAGCTTGGTTGGGGTTGTTGGACGACTCACGGCGGGCTTCCCTTATTTTCAAAGACAAAACTTGAAAGGTAAGCATTCTCCAGCGGACTCTGATACACATGAGCTCGGCTACATGCACCGAGTCTGTGCACGCCGGGAAAATGCACGCGCAGTAGGCGGGCAGAATGGCGACGGGATTTGATCGGTTTAAAAACAGGTGTCCCGGCATGATTATTGGTTGGTGTTTTCCCTGTTTTACTCCTGCTGTTGATAGCGGATATTTTTCACTCTGTTTTAAGAACACATTATGAGTTGATTACCATCGGGTCATAAAGACCATTTTAACCAGTATTACAAAACGTGTATCTAAATCAAATCGTCAACCCCAGCTTTAACTCAAAGGTCACATTATCAGACTTGTTAAAATGATTACGGAGGATGTCAGTCCTGCAGAAGGACGAAGAAAAAATGTTTTCATGGTGATCTGAATCTTGATGCGAATCCAGATTTTTATTTTATTCCATGCAAGATGTGGCAGTTTCCCATAATTTTGACAATAACTCAAAAAGTGGAAAACATTTTTTTTTTTTTAATGCCAGAAAAAAGAATGGATACGATTTTGGTGGTGATCCAAAGCCATATGAAGATTCAAGATTTTTTTTTAATGGATTTGTCTTCATTGCAAAAAAGTACATTTGCCATAATTTACTATTTGACAGGTTTTGTTAACATTTTTAGAGAATATTAGTTCTGTCCACATTTTTGCTAAGAACTCTGTGTTCTTTGGTTGTTACTTTTTACTTTGTAGGTTCTTGATTGATTTTAATGACAATTATCAGGAATGCTGGTCATGGCTCAAGGCACACATGATTAGATTGTGACACTAAATTGACGTAGATCCAAGAATCTTTAAAATGTATGTACCATTGCGAGAAAATACAGTTTTCCACATTTTGGCTATTACTTCTTGTCAATGTTAGAAATGCCTTGGCAGAGGTTTGTGCTCTTGGAGCGCCTCTGGTTTTACACATGTAAAATAAAAAAATAAAATAAAAAATAAATCACAGTATTACAGAATTAACAACCTCATTTCTCACTTAAAATACTTATTATGACTGGGAGTAAAGCGGATGTACAGCACCAGACAGTCGACTTCAATCATCACCACAGTCTACTTTCATAACCTCCATGCAGTCAGTCTGTCTGTCTACCTTTACCCGCCCACACTGGGTAGAAAAAAGGGAAACACCCTGAACAAGCCTAAACATACAGAGGAACCACATCACACACTCATCTCCCTTACTTCGGATTTTCTTGTCTGCATAAACTGAAAGGGGAAACCAGCGGCCCTGAGGTCAAAATGGGCTTAAAGTAGAAAAAATATACATTTTTCCAGACTCAATACGATTTTACTTGAAAGTTTACTCCAAAACCAAACATGTGTGGTCTTATCTGACTCATCGTTGTTTTTCCAATATGATTCACAGCTTCCCATATGGCCTTATGTAATGACAAATGAAGAACAGATGCCAACAAAACAGACCAGTGAGCCATATTAGCATACTTCATGTTTGAAGCATATTACGACTGTTAAGTATTTATGATACCCGGTAAGAAGCCCATCAAAACAAGAGCACATAGAGAAGTGTATTTGTGGCCTATTTATTTTATTTTGCAAACCAAATGAGATGGAAATTAAGCTCTTGTGGTAAATTTGATCATTTTAAAGTAAACATCATGAGGAGATCTCTTAACACTGAATGGTTTATTAACACAGTAACCTGGTTACCATGGCAGCAGCTCTTTGTTTTACACCAGTGTCTCAATCCAAGTACGCTGGAGATGCCATTAATCACCACTCACACAGCCAATATATTCTTAAATGAGCCCGCTGACTCATTTTTACCAGTGGAGTGGGTGCCCAGATGAGACAGATCCAGCCTTTTAACAGATCTCCACCTCTCCACAGCCTCATCATGTTTCCACCAGGCTGACATTTGAAATGGTCCACTTAGACTGATCCTCCTTTAGAAACACTTGGCTGCAGCCCCTCCCATGACAGATCGGTCAGGTGTGGGATGAGTCTGTGTTTACGGCACAGGAGGTCAAAGTTTATGAGGCTTAACATTTAGAAAATGAAGTGATGAAATCAAAATGGATCTTTATCTTTTGGAAACATTGTTTGTAGTTTTTAAGCAACCAGCTGGAATAACAGTGGAAAAGTTAAAATAATGAATATTGTAAAAATAGATTCCTTTTTTAGGCAGGCTGAGGGATAAAAGAAAAATGTAAAATAACTCTTGAACTGAAAGGTAAGGTTTGAACCTCAAATGGTGTTTTTACTGGTACTGAGAGGTTTATATAAATCTTGATGAACTTGAGACCCAGTGGTGAGCTATGAACTTGTATCCCTCAGAAGTAAACAGCCCATCATCATTAAGTCAGAGTGGAATTTGTGGAACTTTGAAAACTTCAGACTTAGATTTTAAAAGCCTTTAATGTCCCAGGGGGCAAGGTTGCTTACAGCGCATGCATTCAAACACATACATCTGGATAAAATGACACGCATTGATTACACAGATATATCCAACATAACGTTCGTGTTTTTACTGTTCTTTTATCAAAACAAAAAAGGTATGGTTACCTTGACATGTTTCAACGTTACTCTGCCTCTGCCATCCTGACAGCTGTGATGGGAGCAGCGGGCGGGATAGGACCGGCTGCTCCCAGAAACAGCTGATAAAGACGGCAGAGTAACGTCAAAACATGTCAAGGTAACCCTACCATACATTTTTTGTCTTAATAAAAGAACAGTAAAAACACTAATGTTCTAAGAAGACAAGATGAATCTAATCAGTAACAACATAACATTCCCTCACAAACAGAAAAAGTAAGTAAATAAATAATCTGAAATAGTCTAACCATAGAAACTTTCCTATGCTTAAAGAAATCCCTCCTTAAATTTTTACCTTATCAAGTTGCATAAATGGGATGATCATGAGGCCTGAGGTACTTTGAATTTGACCCCCTTATTCAAGCTGGTTAATTTGAGTCAAAGTGCACATTTATTAACATGTGAAGATAATCTTTAAAACGTGTTTTTGAGATATTTCAAGATCACGCCTGATGGTAGTTGACCAATGACCTCCAAATTCTACTTACTTCATTCAGAGTCATTGTGAAACTTTGGAGGAAGTTCTTAAAGGATATGTTGGGATGTAACATTCACAAGCATTGGATGAATAAAGGTGTAGTGGCCTTGACTTTTAACTCATGATCCTCGTAATCTGATCAGCTCACCCTTGTGTCATAGTGGATATTTGAGCAATTTTTTTTAAATCTCATTAAACATTCTGGTAATAGAACATTAACAGGACTGAGTCCACAGAAAAAGGGATGGTCAATACACTCCTTTGTTGAAATTCATTGGGGACACTGTAAGTTAAGACATTTATGCAAAGCTTGATGAAAATCCCTGGGACTTCCCCAAAAGCCGCATTTTTACATAAACATATAGTAGTGGATGTTGATCAATATTGAGAAATCATCAAAATGTCAGTGAAAATATGTTCCTGGGGTCACTTTTGCTGTGCTCAATGAAGTTTGATGTATCTAAAGTGGAGAGAAATACAGTTCTGGTGGAATATGACATTCCCCAACATCCCCTTGATTAATGCAGATTGGTTCAAAATGTCAATAACTTGGAATCACTGCTCTAAGTAGACTCTTGTGCAGTGTCTAGCAGGCTTCCCTTATTTTCAAAGCCAAAACTTGACAGGTAAGCTTCTCCAGCGGACTTGGATCCCTCTCAGCTCGGCTACACTGAATCAGAGTCTGTGCACGCTGGCAAAATGTACGCGCAGGATTTGATTGGTTTAAAATGTGGGCTACAAAGATGTGATTGGTTGGTGTTTTCCCTGTTTTACTCCTGCTGTAGATATCAGATATTTTTCGCTCTGTTTTAAGAACACATTATGAATTGATTGGCACCAGGTCATAAAGATCATTTTAACCAGTTTTACAAAAAGTGTATCTTAATCAGATTACCAACTCTAGCTTTACGGCATTCATGAGATAACATTCTCAAAAAGCCAAGAAGCATTAGGCGTAATTAAGAACCAGGATCTCAACTTTGACTCATAACCTTCAAAATGTAACAGTTGATTTTTTAGGAAAGGAAGGCACCTCTGTAAAGTTTAAAGGTGTATTCAGTGGTGTGGGAGAAAACGAGTGGAGAGGTTGTTTATAAACGAATTTAAACCCGCCTCTCCCTTCTTACCTCACCCCTGGCTCCACCCCCGAAAGCTGATGGACGTGCATCGTCATGGAAACGGCCGTAGAAACTGTGTAGCTGACCAACGTAGCTAAGATAACCCCAACTCAGACAACTTGACTGACATTATTGATAACATCACAACAACAGTACATTCTGGCAGATTAGACAATAAGATGAATGCCCGACGGCTGTTACTGTTATGTGAAGCACCACAAAGCTAATGTTGCTTACCTATCCAGCAGAAAAACGGCGACATCCGCGTCCGTTTTCAGGTCTTTCAATTGGCAGAGTTCCCTCCATCGTCGGAAAGCAACACCAATGTTGACCCGGGTCTTCTCTCTTTCATGGCTATAGCCCTTCTTTTTCACTTTTCACTCCTCTGACCTTTTTCTTTCGGGCTGTTTTTCAGCCATTGCTACTGCACATATTGTATCTCTTTCTTACGCTAACTGCGCACGCTACGCAACCTACTACTCCCCCTCCCCCCTCTGTCTGATCTGCGCATGAGTATGATCGCCCCCTGGATGTGGGGAGGTGTACCCTGTTTTGGTGGCTCGGCCCGAGCCACAGTATTTACCTGCGGAAATTCAGAGCCAAGGCTGTGTATTGAAACTGGACTTTTTTTTCCAACATGCTGTCAGTCATGACATCTTGAGGACGGAGAGGAGAAATACGGTGAATTTGGCAAATACTGCATTAGATTAGAAGATTAGAAAATTAGAAGATTGCTGACTACACCTTTAGTTGAATAAGTGTATTGAAATGCTTGGTTCACAAGAGAAAGGAACGAAGAGACTCAATGACCTTTGAACCTAACCTTGAAGCTATGGGCTCTGAAATCTATTAATTCCATTTTCACTTTTACTTTGACAGTTTACAAGGACAGGGGGATGCAACACAGCTGTTTAATTCTGCATTTCTTGTTGATCAGAGAATGAAAAAATACTTCTGATCAAGAACAATGTCCAAAGTTATTCTTCCATTTCAACACTTAAAATATCTTTTTATTTCTATCCAACTGGTACATTTCACTCATAATCATGTTTCATCCTGACTTCTTGTTTCTGTAAAAATCCTGTTTTTAAATCTTGTCATCTGCTTCTCAAATGATTCTCTCTCTTACTTTAAGCAAATACCAAAATCTCTTCATCTTTTCCGTAACTACTACAGTTTGGCCTTTTACCACAGGAAACTCCAGCGGTTAAAAATAGCCAGAGTGAGGAAATTTCCGAGACATTAATAAAGCTTTGAATGATTTTTTCCCTTTTTCTGGTAACTCTCTTTAAAAGTGGTTATGGGATTTTCTACAGTCAAACCTGGAAAAAAAGCACTGAACAAAAGTGTTGTCACACTTAATGTGCTGATGGATAATAGCTGTTTACACACCATATTACAGCATAGACAATAAGTAACTCTTAATTTTAAGGTGGAATTTACCACTAAGTAAGGCTTATTAGCTAAAACTGAGGGCTCATTGCTCCCTAATTCTGCATGACTATAATATACAGTTAGTAACTAATGAAGAGCTCTTGTCCCCCAATTAACCACCTAATTATTGCAACATGTTTATTTGCTAAGAAAATATTATGACATGTGATCTTAGCCTTGCTTCATAAAGCCTTGATAAGGCTGTAGTGCCAAAAGAAAAGTTATTGTTCTGTAATCACTCTTAGTTAGTATGGTCTGCTCTTATGAAGCCAATTATAAGCTGCTGCTCATAGCCTCATAAGGCGTTAAAAAGGCCTTATGAACCAAAGCTAACGAAGATTATAATAAAGAATATCTTAACTAACAACAATTTTGTAATAATGAGGTGGTTACTAATTAATAGCAAACTAGCTGTATTTTATGATAAGCCCTCAGTACTGGCTAAAAAAACCCAAGTAAGTTAGTAATGAGCATGGCAATAAACAGCTACTTAGCAGTGACCTTTAAATATAAGGTTGCAGCACATTATGCTACATCACCCTGCTCAACCATTGTTAATATTTCTGAATATCCCTGCGGTGCTCAGCCGTTGGCTTACAGACAGTGATATAAAACAATTATGAGGGTGCTAGCAGAAAAAAAAATGAAATTGATGTTGTTTGCACGCATGTATACAGCCAATGTCACAAACAGAAAAAAAAACTCAAATATTCAAAATTCAAGTTATTTAAATGCTTAGAGTATATTGTTTTTAATCTGTTTTTTAAGTGACAAAGGCATGAAACAACAGAGGTCTGATTTTTATCAGTACCTTTTTACTTGGGTGTCAAAATTGAGTTAAATTTGTAACTTCAGTATTCTTCAGTTTTGTTTGTGCTGAGCCAGAACAGTAGATTTTATGTTTTTGGGCTGTTCATTCAGCCCATATTCTCTCTAGGCCATTTCATGAATGGGATAATTCAAATAAGCTTTCATAAATTTAATTTAAATTTTCGCACTACAAGTTCAAAGTTGCTTAAGGATTTACAAACTGAATTTCAAGGTCATAAATCAATAGGCAGGGTTAAAAAAAGGTTGAATTTGCTAAAAAGTGAAACAAGTTGAAGATATCCAGCATGTGCCATGTCATGAGCTAAATTAATCTGGGTGAAGAATGAGCACAGGAAATGAGTGTAAAGAGCCGTAACTCTCTGACTGGCACCAGAAGTAATGATTCAGGTCTGAATTATTTTTGTCTTGCTCTTTTTTCCACATCTGTTTACAGTTACACACATCACAAAAAAATTAAACAGCTATTGGTTTGGTTCTCTCTGCTTCTAATTACTGTAAAACTTTTCTGCTGCAGCAGTGGCCTATAGGTAGAAGTACAGAAAATCATCCTAAATGTTGAATGTGAAAAGTCTCTGCTTTTGGCTCCCTGTTTCTTTATCAGTTGTATTAAAGGCCAGATCATCATAGCTTTGTGCCAACAACATTTTGAGTACAAGAATACAAAGGATTACCTAATCGGACTGTTAAATGTTAAAGATAAAATGAGAGTAACATGCATCTCCTGGTGTTCAACAATAAAGCCAACAGTCACACCGAAGCGTATGCCGATCTCAGAGTGAGAAGCTGCTTACCTGGCACTGTCTAAGCACGTCCCACCTCCATGAAAGCCAGAACACAACAGTGCCCATGAGGAAACATTAGCCAGTGGGCAAACGTAGCACCTAACTCAGTGATAGCCACTTCTATTTGATAGCGCCCATTCCTCACACAGCTTCAGCTATGTTTTTATCTAAAGTGACTTGTTAATCAGTGCTACACTGCAAGCTAGCTCCCAGCCTGTCTACTACTACTTTTAACAGTGGTGTGTAAAGTTGCGAGTGCCCATGACAGTTTCAACCTACTTCGTTACAGTTATTTTTACAGGGTGGATGGGTAGGGAGTGCTTTTAAGAAAAAGACAGAGGGCCCTACTTTCCTGGTGCAGCACAGGGTGGTGGAGCCTTTTGTCACAGCTTTGCGCAGCCAATTTGGCAATTTGGTAGACTGGCTGCGCTGAGGTGGGTGTGGCGGTGCAACATGGGGAGGTGCCAACAGATTCAGATTGGCACTGTGACCATTTTGTGCCAAAAAAATGTGCGTAAGGTGCGCTGAGAGTTCGCCAGCTCCAACCTGGCCTATTCTCGGCGCAGACGAAGCGCAACCGGTGCAGTGGTAATTTGGCTGTCACATCACCAAAACCTCAGAGGCAGGTTTCCACAGTGTTAGACCCTTTTTTCATGCAATAAACAATCACAGCAATCACTATTTAATGTAACCTTCTGAACCAGCATATACATTTTTATCTACATTAATTGTCCTGTCACATCTGATGTTGGATCAAAGGCTTTGTCATGATGGGAAATTAACCTGATGGCTGCTGGAAGTTTGATGCACATCTAACAAGCCAACAGCAGCCTTATCATCCAATATGGAGTAGGCTATATTTCCGGCTTCTCTCATCTCATGAAATTCAAAAGAAAAGAAGAAAGAGAGACAGAGGCTCGCTGAATAAATGTAATTCACTTGGTGTCCTAAGAATTTACCTGTGATTGCCCATATTTCTCTGTTTTAATCTTTATTCTTAATGTGATCTAAAAAAAATGGAGTACATTATTGCAAGGATGAGGAGGAGGAGATACCGGGAGAGGATATATAAAAGGTTTGGCGATGACAGACCACGAATGCAGGTGGATCACAAGCATGATGAATGGATTAGCCTGCTGCTGTTGTTTAAATGTAACTGTCACTTAATTTTTTTACTCCTATTCATGACACAGGAACAGATTACATCTGTCCCACGAGGCGGTCCACATGGTGATGCGCATCGTGGCCTCCTATGAGCAGCCCAAAGGCCCCTCCACTCTCCAAGTTGCTGTAAAAGTAACAGCAGCTCTTACTGTCTCTGCCACCGGGTCTTTCCAGCACACTGTGGCCACTGTGGCAGGGATCAGTCAGACCAATCAGTCACTTCTTCTCGCCTGCAGTGCATTTAAAGGCAAGGAGAGGCGCTCATTTGATTGGTTAAGATGACACTCGGCTGTGTTAAACCCACTCATGCCTTCTCTCCTCCCTCTCTGTGACTTGCGCCACTGGGAGGGAGGGAGGCGTGGATGCACCTCTCTGCGCCTCTCTGCGCTGTGCAGGAAAATTGCAAAATTCCCTGGACACACCCTGTGCCTGGTCTACGAAATTAGAGCCCAGAGAGTAAGTAGGCTAGCTGCGACTTACTACCTAATAAAGAAACAAACATTAAGTTTAGGGAAGACTAACCATTAGTTACATGCAACTGGTTCAGTGTCGAGCTAATGTAAGCAGAGTATTTTCTGACCAGCATCCAGGCGGATCCACATACTCATTCCAACCAAATATTTGCACTTTGCAGTGGGTTTGAAATGACTACTGTTTTGTGGAGACATTACTAATAGAGCAAAAGCCTCATATGCTATTTCCAGCTTTGGCACACCAATACTCAAACTCAACATGTAAAGCACTAATTCTCATTTAACTACAGCATTAACTATTTCTTATTCTCAATAAAGCAGATTATTAAAATTACACTTACTTGAACTTCAACTCCATGTCGAAAGACTGTGTGGAAATATTGCAACAGTGTGACACATTCTGTACAGTCTATGGACCTGTAGTTGCTTGTGTGCATACCTCCCCTTTGTTAGAGAAAGCTAAGGTCAAACTAATGTTATCAAATAGAGATTGAACAAATTGGGTAAAATTGTACCCAAAAGTACAGCTTACTTTTATTAGGGCCAAGAATAATTTTATTGAACTAATGCAATCAAGTGAATATTTTTTTAAAATTACATTGCATTTAATTTACACAATTGCACATAGTGATTATCCATTATTTTAAAATAACTTTAAATTTGATCAAATTTATTTAAATTGCACCAAAAAATACAGCTTATTTTTTATTAGGGCTAAGAATCTTTTTTTAAAGTGGACGCTCAACCATTCATGCTCACGCTCGCACTAGAACTTAAGTGAAATCACTACTTAACCTAATGAGCATGGTTTTAGTCTGTGGGGGGAAGATGGAGATTCCCAAAAGAACCAACACATGCACAAGGAGAACATGCAAACTCCAGGGCCCTGAATGACATGGGTTCAAACCAGCAACCTGGGGCAAGCACACTACCAACTGCACTACTTAACACTATATACCATTGTGCCTCACACAAGTAACACAGTGAGTGACTTATTACATATGAAAACACGAGTGAATGAAAAGCTCTGTCTGCACGAGCAAGACAGGCCTGGGCCCTTTTCAGGTCTTTAGCTCATGGGTAATTGCCTAAATACTCCAATGGCTGTTCCAGATTTGGTTGAATTTCTATAAAACATTTGATTACAAAAATCCAAAATCACGTCTTCACAATATCACAATGTGAAGTTACATTCAGACAAGTCCTGAAACGTCTGCCCACCCACATGCAGACAGACCTCATCAGGTCTGTGCACGCTTTTGAAAATAAGTTGAGACATTTAACCACGTAGAGAAAACGTGAACAGCTGCCATACTATGGTAAAAAAAACCAAAAAACATGCATACTCAATAACAAAGAGTCAATGCGAGTTTAAAGTCAAGTTTTTCTGTATTTCAAGGCAAAGCTTTTCAATTTACGGCAAGCTGAGCCTAGAAAACAAAACAGTGTTTTTCAATTAATCTCCATTACTGCACATCCACATTCAGGAGAGGCTTCATTACACACCACTCCTCTGTGAGAGAAAGAGCGATGGAGTGCTGAGACGGCCTCTATATTTTTTCCACTCCTGTGAGAGCGGTCTTGATTACTTTACCCTCGCCTCTTTAGGGGCTGACTGTTTGCACAGGACCTGGATGATGGAGTGGGAGAGAGTAGGAGGAGGAGGAGGAGGAGTAGGAGAAAGTGATGGACATCAAAAGAAGAATGGAGAGAAGAAGCTGATGTATGAGAAAGAAGGGAGGATGGAGTGACTCACAGGCAGTGAGTGGCTATAATTGCAGTAAACAAAGTGGCCTGTGGAGATGCTAAGGATAAAGGTAAAAGCTGTCTCTATGGTTACAATCCACCAAATCCAGTGATCTGGTTTCACACATGAATGAAACGAGAAGATAAAACTACAACAAAGCTGCATAATGTATTGATATGTAAATGCCTTATTTCACTGAAAGGGATTTTTTTAAATTACGTTTTCCATTTTTTTCATTGCTTTTCCTTGTAATGTTTGTTTTGATGTTGTTCAATGAAGGCCTTGATGTGATTTTCTTATTATCTAAACGTAGTACAAAACATACACAAAACTACAAAAGCACTCGAAGAGTGCAAACCTCCACCAGTACCACAGTCCTCACCCATATTGTGATTTTTACCATAAATATTAGTCCTACCTTTATTTAATCGAAATATTTAGATTCCTTGACCATGAAAACATACCATTCGCAATTGGATTCATTATGATATCTATTTTAGTTCAGTAGTTATTCACAAAAATCCCATTTTTCATCATGGCGGCCAGACGCTGAACCGGATCAACACCAAAATCAAATCAGTGCTTCCTTTTCCCATGCTGAACATTTCCTGAAAATGTCATCAAAACCCATCCATAACTTTTTGAGTTATTTTGTTCACAGACAGACAGATGGACAGGCAGACAAACAAACTCTTCAAAAATGCACATTTTTAAAACCCTCTCAGTGTACCAAATCTGAAAAAAACACCCTTGCATTTCTATGTGTACATTGGATACACACATTTCCAGAAACAATGATCATCCCCACGCTCATTAACTGCATGCCCTGCTTTGTTGTCAGTGCTGTGAGGGAAATACTTGTGTGTTAAAGCTGTGGTCTACGATTTGAAACCGCAGCCTGCCCCTCCTTCCCTCACCTCTCCCCTCCGTGTCCCAAGATCCCGCCCCCAGCTCGTGACGCCTCATAAAGCCCCCTCGGACTGAGCTACGAGCGACTAGCACAATATATCAGCAGCAAACTCAATCAAAAACAGCTCAGCTCAACTGAAAGTATCAAACACGACAGACATCTCCCTTATAACACACAGCAGTAGCCATTTCAACTGGACCGGGCGGCAATGCGTGGTCTGGCGCCGCCAGAGCGGAGCCGAGTGTGGGGAGGATTTATCTTTCTCAGCCTGTCCTCCCCAGCTCAGCTTACAGTGCTAACGATTAGCGGCTAACAGGCTAAGCCGCCGGCCTACAAGTTATTAGCCCGTACAGGCACAAACTAACCAGAGTTATTCAGCAGACATCTCCCACTGTAGTAAACAAAGCCATTACCTGATCAACCAGGGGCGAAACGGCCGATGCTGAAGGTCTGACGGCCGGCTGAGGCTATTCGTTAGCCGTTAGCCCGCTAACAGGCCTCCACCATGGGCAGAGCTCCGCTGGGCCCGCTGGGAGAGGGAGGCGGATTCCCGGTTCGGCGCTAGGCTTTCCTGGCTCCATGATAGTTCAGTAGCTAACGCTGCTAGCTGCTCACCGGAGGTAGAGGGAGGAGGCGGGACCATGGGCAAGATGCTGCGATGCATGCGAGTGAGGGAGACGAGGGAGAGGGAGAGGAGAACGCTGGTATGCAGCCAGACTGTCTTCGGAGAGCGCGGCAGATTCCCGGGTTTGGCGCTAGGTTTTTGCGGCTCCATGATAGTTCAGTAGCTAACGCTGCTACCTGCTCACCGGAGGCAGAGGGAGGAGGCGGACCATGGGCAAGATGCTGCGTATCATGAGTGAGGGAGACGAGGATTGGATGGACTCATGGACTAACTCACGGACCAATTAATAGTTGCAGGTTCTTAGGCTTGATTGGTCAGCTAGTATGCAGCTTTTCAGCAGATATACTGAATGGATTTTTTTCATTCTTTTTGGTCTTTATACTGTGTAGATAGGACCATAGGACCATAACAGCCTTATAAACGGTGTTATTAATATGTACAAAGCTTCCAAATCGTAGACCATAGCTTTAAGTGCCACAGACATTGTGCCTGAAATTCGTCAATTATTTTGCTGTATTTGAACCATACACTGTAGAAGAATTTCATTTTGACTGGTTCAGTAGTTGTCTTCTTTTTCTTCTTTTTGTGTTTGTTCACATCACACAGGTTGTATGCACATGCTTTATGTATTTTTCTCTGGTTTTGCACCACTACAGCACCACTTATAGGCCTTCCTAGGCCTGGTTACCTCCGCCAAGGAGGTTATTTTTTCGGGAGAGTCTGTTTGTTTGTCTGTGAACAAAATAACTCAAAAAGTAATTGATGGATTTTGATGAAATTTTCAGGAAATGTTCAGCATGGGAAAAGGAAGAACTGATTCAATTTTGGTGTTGATTCATTTCAGCGTCTGGCCGCAATGGCGAAAAATGTGGTTTCTGTGAATAACTAACTAAAATAGATATCACTAGAAAGCACTCGGAGAGCGCAGACCTCTGCCATATTGTCATTTTGACCATGAATATTACTCCTACCTGTATTTCATGTAAATATTTAAATTCCATGACCATGAAAACATACCATTAGCAACTGGATTCATAATGATATCTATTTTAGTTCAGTAGTTATTCACAGAAATCACATTTTTCGCCATGGCGGCCAGACGCTGATCCCGATCAACACCAATATCGAATCAGTTCTTCCTTTTTCCATGCTGAACATTTTCTGAAAATTTCATTCAAATCCATCCATAATTTTTTGAGTTATTTTGTTCACGGACGGACGGACAAACTCTCCCAAAAACATAACCTCCTTGGCGGAGGTAATTATGAATCCAATTGCTAATGGTGTGTTTTCATTTCGATGAAATAAAGGTAGGACTAATATTTATGGTCAAAATCCCAATATGGCTAAGGACTGTGGTGCTGGCGGAGGTCTGCGCTCTCCGAGTGCTTTTCTAGTATAAGTACTTTGACATTTTCAGTGTTTTTGTGTGAACAGACACATTTCTTGAAGCAATGAAAATCTTTTAAAAATAAAATCAAAATAGATTTTTGCACGCTGCGTGTAGAGAGGGCCTTAAAGGGACTATGAGGAGTTTCTAAGTAATTACAAAAAAGTCTAACTTTTAGATATATGCCTGATCGAAATACGCACAAGATGAGTTTTATAGCATCAAAATAGGTTATCTATAAATGCTATTCCTTAGCTTCACGGTCGGCAGGGATGGACTGGCCTGGATACTCAACTTCGGGAACAAGACAATTAAATCTCGAGCTTATATATTTCTGACACGTCTTAGAACACCGGGCTGTAAGTAGCGTTATGTAGCTGGCTACACTGAGTCTACACCTTCATGTATACTTTTAGACATGTTTTGACAGCATAGAACTCTGGGTAAATCCATCTGTAGATTTATCTTGTGTCATGACGCACTGTTCTAAGGGGGCAGATACTCAATGACCTCATCTTCCACCATTCTTTAGGAAAAACTAATGACAGTCACACTAGCACATGTACAAACCTGCCACGTCTTCCATTCACTCCAACTCACAGAGAAAATGTGTCATGCTGTCACATACTTGTGAAGTGGAACCACTGAGGCCCAAAATAAGTTTGAAACTATGACCGTGCACATGAGCCAGTCCTTCTCTTCCTTTCAGCTTTTTTTTTTCTGTCTGACCTCATCAACCACATCCTCTATTTTTGCAAGTTTCCAAGGATAAAACCAAACAGGCATTCGCTGTCAGTAGAAATTTATCATCTTTTATTCATTGCACTTATTCTCACATACAGTACTTTGGATAAAAAAACAGTACAATTATTCACATATTAAGAATTAATTTAAAATAAATAAGTAATAAATAATAATTAGTGTGGGAAAGTCTCCCTCAGTGGTAGTTTAGTTGTGTGAGAGCGACTCATTTTAATCTGTGCATTTTTTATAATTCATGACACTGTGGCTTCCCTTCAAGCAGCCCTGTCTGTACAGTACAAGAGTCTCTTTTAAGAGGCTGCATCGCCTGCAGCTCAGTCCTTTTCTGTCCTTTTTCACAGCTTCGTGTCTCCTTTATCTTCGAGTCTTGACCCTGAACTTCGGATCATTCTCTTCACATCTCAGCAAAGTCCTCAGACAGAAGTTCTTGCCCCGTGTGAACTTTTCCAGTCACTGTTGTGCGTCAGAGAGCTTAAGTCCCTTTCGAGAAATACACATTTCTTTAGCCTGTTTTAGCCTTTCTGCTCACTTCCAGGTATGTGGATGATTTGAGGAAGCGAGGGTAGCAGTCTTTCTCCATCAGGGTGTAGATTTTGGCCTGGGCCAGGTCGAAACAGGACTGTCCAGGCTGCTCCATATTCTGCTGTGTGATGGCTTTGGTCAAATGGTCGAGATTGACCTGCAGAGGAAGGAGAGGTCAAGATTATTAGGTGTTCACAGTGAAGTAGGAGAAAAGAAAGCAGAGCAACAAGGCATGTGACACTTGCAAACGTACTGAAATCCAACAAACATAAGATAGATCCACATCTTTTAAAGCAACAAAATGTTACATTTTAATCTTTAAGTTGTTATTTAACTGCTTATTTAACACTGCAGTTGCTTTACAGTTAGAATGGCATCCATCCCATTTTTGTCTGGCTCTCTGCTTGACCTTTCATCTTAGTTTTATCCTTTTCTATCTCTTAGCACCAGGCATCTTATCAAACAGTACAGAAATGGGCTAAGTGGTGTCTTTTTTAGCTTAAAGAAGATGTTCAGTATTTTGGGATTGGAGTTGTGTGAAGTTTAAACTTCAGGTAACTACAAGAGCAAATGTAATTCTGGTCAGCTCTTACCCTGGAAAAACAGATCAGGCAATAAATTTGGGTTATGCATTGCAGCAAATGGGGCCAAGAGCTCTTCACTATTGATATCTTGGCCCTTAACACAGCAATGTACAAATTCTGTGTCTATTTTAATTTTAAATAAGAATCAAAGGGCTGATGTATTTCTAAAATGGCCTTGGTAAATGATTCAGCTTTCTTAGCGCTTTTAGTCTGACTAGTCAAAGTTGTGTAAAATTAGCTTTATAACATCCCTGAAAATACTGCACTACCCCTTTAAGGCTGCTGTGTTGACTAGTGCCATCAGGCTGTAAGATCTCATGTGAAAATCCATGTTTCACATCTATTTTATACAGATCTGAAAGTGACTGAGGTTAATCTTATTATTTTACTGTTCTCTTTAACTTGACGTAATAATCACATATTCAGACATCTCAATTTATCCCAAATATCAGTTTGTTTTCTGCAGTCTTATCAGATTAAATACACATTGACAAACCAACATTACAAGCGTGTCAGAGACAATAACATTAATAGTCAGTACAATGCCAGGGTTGCTAACTGGCATATTTGTGCCCTCTGTGTCCCCCTTATGTAATGAGACACCCAAAATTTCTGTATTATGTTGGCAAGTGTTACATGGTGCCCTGAATACTCTTTTAAAGTGTTCTGATATTTACCTCTCGTGGGGCATCAGTGGCGATGAACTCTTCGTAAATCTTCTTTGCTTTGCTGGCTTGCTTGGAGGGTTTTGTTGTCTGGTAGTCCTCACACGCCAGGTAGAAAGCGATGTTCTCCTCACTGAACTCAGAGACCAGGAATGCTCTGAACAGGCACAGTCCATCTGGAAAAAGACAAAAAAAAAAAGTTAACATCTGTTTTTTTATGTCCTCCGTCTTAAATTGCTGAAACGTTAAGATAATGTTGTATGACTTACTTTGGCTGGACAGCAGCTTGTCAAAGGACTCCTTCCAATTCAAAGGCTCCTCCACATTTAACCTGCTGAAGTAAAGATATAGACATTAGGAAAAGTTCTTCTAATCACAGTTTTGCACTCACAAATAAATTAAACTAATGCTTTTTGAAATAGCTTGAGCATTTATCTTACCTCAGTTTGTTGTTTTTCTTTGCCTGGCTGTTGATGCTGTGTTCTGACTTGTGGAGTAAACTTCCAAACAAAGCTTTCAGCTCCTTTGCCCTGGAAAACATAATGAAGAAAAATGTTAAACACAAAATTCAAATAACAAGGACTGGCATAATTGTTGCCATAGAAGTGCAAGGACAATAGTTGTTATATAAATGTTTAAAAAGTAATAAATGCTCACCTCTCCAGGCAGGTAATAGGCAGTGAATCCAGTCCTCTGCACATGATGAGATGTGTTGTTTTGCTGTAGGATATTTCCAAAAGGTTAAGGATGTTTGTAAAGGATTAAGAACCCTGCAGAGCTTTTCTTCCGTGCTGGAAGTGAGTGAGCCTTCAAGCTTTCTGCTGCATGTGTGGCAGTCACACAGCTTTATAGGGAAGCCAGCTCTGTGACATCACACCTCTAAGCCAATCAGAGACGAGGAGAGGGAGGATGAACGCTGATTTTCCTCCAGATGACTTCCTTACTGCTAAAACACATGTGTGAGAGCTATGATGACAGTTACTTCACAAGTATTGGATGTTTTACCACACAGTCAGGGTGTGTGAGTGCGCGTGGCTGCATGAGAAGGGGAAAATGTGTGTAATTGTGTTATTATATTCAAATAGTTGAGAGAGGAACCAAACGTTCTCACAAGAACAGAAAAATCCCCTAAATTGGGAAAGTACAATTGATTTAGACCTTATTGAAGTCAAACAGTGTGCATGAAGGAAAGGGATTTTTATGGGTTGTAAATGAAGTTCAACATAAAAGGTTCATTTAAATCTTTTAAAAAGGTGATTATGGCAACACAAATACTCTTTAGAAAACATACACAAAGAACTAAATAAGGACTACCCAAACAAACAAAATGTTATCTTCTAAAATGCAGTAAGGAAGAACTAAACAAACAAACAAACTTAATGGGATCTAGATAAACTAAATAGAATCTACTCAAATAAACGAAATACTATATGCTCAAATTAACTTAAGATCTTACCAAATTAACTACATACAACGTACTATATAAAATAAATACTAAAATCAATTACATATAATGAACTCAACACATTAAAAAAGATCAACTCAAATAAATTTAATACAATGTACTCAATAAACTAAATGATACATACTCAAACAAATTAATTACAATGTACTCAATACATTAAAGGAATCTGCACAAATAAACTTAATAAATCTACTTAAATAGATTAGATAATTCTACTCAAATAAATTAGATAAATCCACTTAAATAAACTCAATAAGATCTACTCAAGGTCTTAAGTTGAACTTAACAAGATCTTACCAAATTAACTTTATACAACAAGAGAAGAAAAGACGAACAGAAAAAACTTCTGCCACCGACAGCCACAAAGAGCCAGGCGTCAAATTAAACTATCTTGAATATCCAATTAATCAAAATATCAACTCAAATAAACTAAATACTATATACTCAAATTAACTTAGTAAGATCTTACCAAATTAACAATAAACAACGTACTCAACAAAATAAATACTTACTAAAATAAATCACATATAATGAACTCAATACATTAAAAAATGATCTACTCAAATAAATTTAATCAAATGTACTCAATCAACTAAATGATACATACTCAAATAAATTAAATATAATGTACTCAATACATTTAAAAAAATCTATTCAAATAAACTTAATATAATCAACTTAAATAGATTAGATAAATCTACTCATAAATCTACACAATAAACAATGCTGATTGCATTGTTTATTGTGTTTGAGCATTCTTTTTTTTGCTTTAATTCTATCAAAAGTTTTAGAGGACTGACAGTCTCCGCTTTACTTAAGTGAAGTCTTTCTAGTTAAAGGTCTTTATTTATAATCTGTCAGAAAAAAAGATATTGTTCTGAAGTCTAACAGGTCACAGGCCAAAAACATCTCAATGCAGTTCAACAAGAGGAAAACTGCCTCAAGAACAGAAATAGGAAAAGCACAGAATTTAAAAAATGGATGAAAAAAAAAAATAATAAAATGAGATCATATTCTTCCATCAGTACTGAATGAAACTGCTGTCATTGTAAAAAGTACCATCTTGACTATGTGCAAGAGGTATGAAGTATTTGTGCTGTGTACTTTTTCAATACTATTTCATGGGGTACTAATGGAATAAAAGTGTTGTACTGCACTTCTAACTTTGTAAGAATTAATGAACATTTCATGTATTTTGAAAGTAGACTTCTCAAAAAGCACACAGTAAAAGTAATCTATTCTGTTTGCACATCATCAAAATCAAATCAAACTTTATTTATAAGACACTTTTCATACTTAAAAGCAACACAAAGTGCCTCACAGAGGTTAAAAACATAAAACCCAGCTATTCCCCTCCCAAAAATACATAGACATATCCAGACATGCACTCGCAGACACCAACATACGCACACACACACCCGCGCCCACACACATTCATACGAGCTGTCATAAAAGAGAGAGAGAGAGACATGGCTGTGCACATATATAGCAGAGGGGATGCTTTCACAATAACTGCAGTTTTTTTAGGTACTACTGGAAAATTGTTTTATGTACATCAAAGTGTTTTTGTCTGATTATGCTAGTATTTAATGTACTTAAAAGTAGATTGTCATTTTGCAGTTCTATAGGAGATACAGTAATATTAGCCTTTTATTCTAACTGATTATGAGTAAAATTAGAAAAATCATTCAAGTTAGATTATCACAAAGAAACTAACATGAATGTTTAATACATGTTTGTTTGCTAGAGACCTTATGATCGGCTAACTTCAACCATGACCTACAAAAATATGTCTTTATGAACCACTCTATAGATGAAGGCACCTTTTTTATACTTTTAGGTCACCTGGACTTTTGTAGTATTAAATCACATAGAACCTGCACCTTTTTTGCACAATTCAGGATAAAGGGGTTGTCGGTGGCGCAGTTGGATAGTGTGCTTGGTCAGTGATCGGGAGGTTGCAGGTTCAAGCCCAGCTCCGGGCGACACATGGCGATGTGTCTTTGGGCAAGACACTTAACTCCAAGTTGCTCCCACTGCTGCGTCAGTGGTGTGTAAATGGGCATGAATGTGTTAGAAATACTGATGGATAACTAACATAGAAACTCTGAACCATCAATGTGTGAATGAGTAGGTGTGACTTGCGGTGTAAAGCAGCTTTGAGTAGTCCAAGACTAGAAAAGCGCTATATAAGCTCAAGTTCATTTCCCATTTCCAGGAAGTTGAGTGGGTTAAATGAGGGTTCTCACAGATACAGAATCATAGCCTGTGTGTTTCAGTGTGTCATAAGAAAGAGGTTGCACAATATTTGTCTGGATAATGATTTCAATATGTCTGCTTCCTGCCAGGCTAGCTTGAGTAAAAATAGCAGTGCCTAAAAAAAGCCTTTGGATGGAGAAGGCAATTGTTAAAGAGTTAAAGATCCAGGGCAGTTAGTGAACAGTAAACTGCTAATGAGTTATTTATATGGGACTTCTGGGGAAGTTTTGTCAGAGGGGAAAAGTCACTCAACAGGATAACAAAGTAAAAAGCTTGCTGGAAGTGATTGAGCCAGCTTCCTCTGCTGTCTGCCATTAAACAATACCTTGCCTGGGGCCGGCTGCTGTGTCGGACACTCAGCTCTGTGTCAGCGACAGGTCACTGACAGAGGCTGAAAAAGCGTACCGCTCCACATCCTCTGCTGCACAGGCCTGACAGGGAGAGCAGAGATTCTGAGAAATACTTCAGATTGGAAGGCCTCCAGCAGTGACGGTTATGTGATTTCTGAGAGGAGGAAAGGACAGCCTTTCATAGTGACTGATTGTATAGGACGAATGTCTCTTGTGTGCGTTCAGGCAGAAAGATGACAGATCATGGATTGAAAAATTCTCTTCACCATTCTTCAATAGGAATACATCCAAACAATGCCAGTGCAAGGAAGCTACAATAACTGCTCTCCAGGAGTTCAACAGCTGAAGCCTTCAGCCTAACATGGAATTATTACAAACTGATGGGACAACAAAAGAACTGATCACAGCTGTGATATTCAGTCTCTAAGGCTCAATACTTTTGAGTTTCTTTAGCCCGTCTTATTAAATTGAAAAGAAAACTATGCCTGGCAATACAAATGTCTCTGCAAGATGTATGAGTATCAGATAGTGCAGGGGTGGGCAACTGGCGGCCCAGGGGTCATATGTGGCCCTTTACCTCACTCAATGCGGCCCACCAATTATTTCCCAAAAATAACAAAACAAACTGGAAATGGAAAGAAACAAACAAACAAAAAAAAAAAAAACAGTTATTAAATACGATTTATCACGTAATGCATGAATTAGGATCAGTGATAAAATATGTTTACTAGATTCCCGGTAAGTGCTTTGTTCTTTAAAAGTAATTAAAGTTCTTATTTTGCTTTGATTGTACCTCTAAAAATGTTTTATGAGGCATTTAAATATAATTTATAGTATTGGTAAAAAACATATTTGGAACCAATAGTAATGGTAAAATATTTGTGCTTTAAAAACTAGTACACAATCATTCTTTTATTGCACTAAAGAGGAGCTTAATTTATCTCTAGTTATATGTCATGCTCATTAGTCATGAATTTTTAATTGTGTTAAAATATTCAAGAGTTGGTAAAATCCTTTGCTAAACTTTTTCTCTGCTATTTTTGTTTATTTATACATTTTCCATTATTGAGAGTGCCCAACAATATATAACAGTGCAGCCCTCTGGCACTGAAAAAGAAATGAATGTGGCCCTTTTGGTATTGATAGTTGCCCACCCCTGAGATAGCGGCAAAAAGTATAGGCAAATGTTCAGGGCAGAGGGTAAGATCAAGGATGATAAGAAGAAAAAGTAGAAAAAAATGTGTTCAATGAGTTGATATGTTTTTTAGATAGTATACTTTCCATGCTTTTAGTCAATAATGTTACAAAACAATCCAATAAAACATGACAATAACATAAAAAAAAGCCCTATTTGTCCTGCCCTTGACTTGACATCAAAAACCGTTTGATCACAACAACACTGCTCCTCCATAGCTGCTCATTGGGTGGGATGGACAGGCAATTTGTCAGTCATAAATGATACCGAGTAGAGCCCCACAATCCATGGGGGGCTCCATTTTGTGCAAGGGGACACATTCCCCGCTGTCTGTTGCAGCCTCAATCCACTCAGTGGACTACAGGGCTGATATTTTTCATTTAAAGTGTGGCTGTTACCATTGTTATCTGTTAGGTCATTTTGCAGTGCAGCCCATGCACACGTGAAGATGTGATCTAAATCCCTCCTGAATCACAAAGCGTCTTTGGGTGCCCTCTCCTCTGTGAACCTAAAGACACAGGCATGCATTGCAGGGACAGTGAGGGGTCATCAGTCACTTTGTGCGTTTTTTTATTATTTAAACGGTGTCTTCATCGCTCATGTGCACCGTTTAAGTAAACACAAAGACTTCAGAAATGACGAGTCAGCCTTTTGATGAATCTAAACTCAACATTCTTCATCAGTCCAGCTCTGAGCAGCTGTAGTCACTCACTCACTGTTTTTTAAATTATAAATTCATCCTGAGATATCCCCCATGTTGCAGGAACAGTCTTTAAAGCAGGGGTGGGCAACTTTAATGACCAAGAGGGCCACATAAATCCATTTTTCCCAGCCTGAGGGCCACATTGTTACAGATTTTCAGAAACTCTTGATGATAAAAAAGAATGTTGGATAAACAACATATGAGAATATAAATTTGTCATAAAATTAGCATACCAATATTCATATATAACAACATAAATACAAGTTATTATGCATAATCAAATGAACTTGACATAGAATTCAAGCAAATTTGGCTCATATACATGGAATTAAAGCCAATGAAGCTATTTTCAAATCATTAAAAAGATGTTTTTCAAATTTTTAGAGCTCAAACGTTTTGTTGATATAATGTTAACGGCTTCATGAAAGAGATTAAGAGACACTATAATAGAAAAGTAAGGTTGTAAATAAATTACATAAGATTATATAGAGTTATTTCTTTTGGATATCTGAGTTTTCTTCATATTTACAGCTGCTGTTTTTTGGGAATGAATGGCGGGCCACATTTAGTGATGTGGAGGGCTGCACTTGGCCCCCAGGCCACCACTTGCCCACCCCTGCTTTAAAGGATCAAACTCCAAATACAATCTAAAAACATTTAGAGGAGATTCTAACAAAACAACATTTAAAAGGAATTGCTATTGTGAATTAAAAATGAGGAAACACATGAGCTAAGACTAAAATATAAAAGATAAATAAAATCATGATAAGGTAAATGCATTTTTTTAGGGTTAGGCAGTCACAAGCAGAGAGTGACAATGCCTGATGAACTTGAACCTCAGAACAGTTCATAGTTCAGTCAGAGATGGACAAATGTGCAAATCTGTCATAATTCCCTCTAAACTTTCAATCGGGGTTGCATATTCAAGAAGACTGCATGGTTTTGACCCATGACCTCATGCATTTTATCAGTTTACCTTTCTGTCAAAGTGGATCTTTGGGGACAGTAAAAAAAAAATCAATGAAAATATAATTAGACCAGGAACATGCAAAGATACTTAAAGGTTTAAAATATATGCTTAACTTTATCGAAATAATAAAAAACTAGTAGTTAATCAATGGAAAGAACTCAAAGATTGAAGTCGGCTAAAATGGCCAAGGGCAGAGGAATGACCAGGCTGGCCTACACTGTGCTGTAGGGCCTGGCATCCTCTTCCTAAATATGCTGAAAGGAAAACAGAATGATAAAATGGAGATGGCCCAAAACAGAAAACTAAATAGCCAGCAGCCTTCAGCCCATAAACAGCAAGACCCTGTAACTTTGTGTTTCTGTGGACTGAGTCAAAGGAGAAAACACAAGTGAGAGCTGAAAGGGAAAATAGAGAGAAAGAAAGAAAGGATGGTAGCATCTAAGTAGCAGAATAACCACTTACCACTTTATTTATAAAAACACTGCAGTTTCTTAACCAATTACTATTGGCATATCTATCTATCTATCTATCTATCTAATCTATCTATCATGTTGCTTCCTCTAGTTCCTCCTTCCCTGTCAGTTTCCACTGTCTGAGACACTCACTAAGCGCTTCACCTCTTGGGGCCATCCTCCTGACATAGTCATGGAGCTTGGATGTTTAATCTTGGATAGTGGCTTACTAACCCTCTGCCTCCTTCTTTGCACTTAGTGTATAGCCTCTGGATACTGGACTTGGGGTGGAACCCCCCGTGCAGGTTGAGCAGCTTCCGAGTTTTAACATCGGTGGCCTGAATTTCCTCCTTTGGCCATCTTATTATCCCAGCAGGGTATCTGATCACTGGCAGGGCATAGCTGTTAATTGCTCGAACAATGTTTCTGCCATTGAGCTGACTCTTACTCGCTTCAGGTACTTGGCTGTTGCTGCTTTCCTAGTGGCCTCTTCATGGTTGGCATTTGCCTGTGGTATTCCAAGGTATTTGTAGCTTTCCTCCACATCCACTATGCTGCCCTCTGGGGAGGGAGTGTTATGCCCTCTGCATAGACTACTTACCCTCTTTTTGTCACCATTCGGCCACACTTGTCCAGTCCGAACATGTCACTGCTGTAGTGACACGAGATGACTAATCTCACTCTCTCACTCATATATATATATATATATATATATCTATATATATATATCTATATATATATCTCTATATATATATCTATATATATATATATATCTATATATATATCTATATATATCTATATATATCTATATATATATATATATATATATTTTTTTTTCCCAGCGTGATGCATGCCAATTATTTAACCCTTCTTAAACAGACTAACATTATTTCCATGACCACAGAATGTGTCCTTTGAAATGGAGAAGCTAGGTTTAAGGACTTGTTGCCAGCCAAAAGACAATCACTTATGCAGTAAGTATCTCAATAGGAGGCTTGTACCTATTTGCTTAGTTAAATCCAGGTGGCGACTTTTTTTTGGGCCAGGCAGTGTACTTCAAGATGCTTCTTCAGAACTTACATACATCTTCAGATGTCATTCCTGCTGCTGACACATTTTTCTCTAAAGCTTTTGATCGATGAATACAGACATCAGTTGTTTTCGCCTTTGTGCACACACACCTCAGGCCTGTTTGACTCTCCATCAGTGACCCAGGTCATGATTCAATGATTATTACATCATAAAAGGTCTTGGTTATCTAACAGCACAAAGAGACCCTGAATAGCCCTTCCACCCATTGACACAGATACACCGAGTGCCTGATCAACAACCTCAACCTCTGTGTGTTGTACTTTATTGTTTATAATCTGGGTTAGTCAACAAAGGCATCAGCAATGGACATACAAGGGTAATGCAATAACACACACTTTCAGACATTATGCATAAGTCTTCTCAGACTCATAGAGGATGTCATAATAGCTCTTAGTGTGACAACAATTATTAACATTTAGGTCATACTCTTATCAAAAACCAGGCCACTCAAAACAACACAAAGCTGACATGATATTACCTGGCACAAGTCTTACCACTTGCCATTCATCATTCATAGTCACCTATTTCTGTCATAGATGGGACCATTGCCTTATAGATAGAACTGAGATCATTTTCAAAGCTTGAAGTGATACTTTTATCACTTCATTATGAGAAAATTGCTGTTGACATGACATACTTTAGAACAAAGTTTATATTTTTTACTTTTATCTTTTTATACTGGGTTGTTTTATTATTAATTTTTATTTTACCATGAATATTCCCATAGAGATACCAAAATTTATTTGCAAGAGAATCATGGCCAAGATTTGCCTTGCAGTGCAGTTGGATCTGCCAGATTCAATGTCTATAATTAGGGAGATCATCATGCCAAGCTCCAATCTACGACTGTTCAGCTCAACGTGGCACGGCCCATCTGCATCCTTTAAAGCAAGGAACATGACAGCAGGGAATGACTGCTTGTACAGAGGTTAACGTAGATGCTGACAGCTTCAGTAGTAGTTTAATTGCATCTGGTCTGATGGAAACCAACAACTCTGTCATATTTCGGACAGAGTTTGTTCTACAAAGTGGTTTATGTTTTGTATTGTACACCACAGCAGTGCCTGGAAGGATGGAACAGTTGTCTAATCACCTGTTGGACCTGCTCTTTGAATGTTCAATTCCCAAAGACTTTTTGTGGGCTATGGCCCAGATGGACGAGTAAAAAAGACCTGGTGTGTAAGGTTAGAATTTAAGGGAGAGTGGTTAAAGCTTACAGAAAATTCTTTGAAAGACTTTCAGAGAACTGTACATGCCTTAAAGTTGTTAAACATTTCAAAAATGCCCCTTCTCTATAACTTGCAAGCACCTGACCTGAGCAATCTCAGTGCAAATTTTGAAATAATGCTCAAGCTTCCACTTAATAAGCACACAATACCCATGAATGTTTGATTCGGCAATCTGAGATAAGCTTCACGCATCTGCTGGGGAACTTCTTCAGAACTCATTGAAGGTATTGGTGATCCTGGCCCATTGTATATACATAATGCAGGCCTTTTCCTGCCTCTTTCTCACTGTAAAGATTTTAATCTTACGTCCGAACACTGTTTCTGGAAGGCTCTTTCCAAAACGGGAAATACTTGACCGTAATGGAATTTCCAGTTAGTGTGTCCATTTCCCAGCTGATGTGACCCTGGCCCTGAGCTGGAAGACCTCCAAAATCAGCCACTAGTCACTACTTTCCCTCCTCCACTGAGGATGAAATTTGGGGATTTCATTCGAGAGCTTTGAGACAAAAGAACTTCATGTCATTATAAGGAACAGCGTAAACACTGGATGTTGATTAGATCGTTTCTTTGAGCACTGTTCCGTATTTGGGCTGTGAAAACAGTCAGACCGGCACCATATGGCGAAGCACTGAGAAGCAATGATCTGCATATTTACTCAGCCTCCTATCTGACAGAGCAGGTGGAGGCTTACCAAATGCATCCATACTAAAAAGCCCCGCTGACGACCTCCAGTGGTGCACATGATGCTATCTGTGAGTGATCAAATGTCATTGGATTAGCCAACATCTGGAGAAACAGCAGCAGAGACAATAAATCAATGTTTATGAATCTTGATACTGTGGAATATCAATGACTCAGTATGAAGAAGTAGATCCAGTGTTTGCAGTTCCCTTTTTGCCCCATCTGTCTCTGCAGCTTCCCCGACACACTGGCTTTAATAAATACAAGCATGACTTGTTTATCTGGCTTCACGAGTCTGCTCTCGTAACCTGTAGCAAAAAAAGCATACTGGCACCACTTAGCTTCATATATTTTCCATCTCAAGAGGCACGTTTGGTCATATGCCCCCTCATTCTTCTTAGAATAATTACAGCACAGTCCAAAACTGCTTGAATTTTTCCAAAGAATACCCTGCAGGAGGCTGATATGTTTGCACTCAGTAGTCCAGAAGCAGCAGGGCTAGCAAAGCAGCAGCAGGACGTGGGCCCACATGTGACTAATTGGGTACATCACAAGAAATTTAACAGCAGGCCAAGAAAAAGCTGTTTTATGGGAAACAATTAGAGACAGTATACACAGCTAATGTGCCTTTGCTTATTCTGCAACATGGCTGCTTGGTGAGACCATAGAATGGGCAGGGAACGGAGGGTTCATGAGGGGCATGTAAACTTGGAGGAAATGCCATGTCAGAGTAATGAGGGCACGGGGGTTTTCTCTGTTTATTTTTTCATCACCAGAGGAAACAACAACTTTTCCAGAGATACATAAAAATAAGACCAAATAAAAAAAACTTTAAAATGTGATATTGCTGTCTGAAAGAAGATATTACTGAATTTCAGTTTGAGACTTTGCATTAAAAATACTTATTCTATTAATTGAAAATTAAAAGCACCTGCTTCATTTTATGATAATGAGAAGTCTTTCATGATAACTGCATCAGAGTAGATAACGCACTTGGTCAATGAAGCCCCAAAGTGAAATAGACAAGAACATCATGCTCCAGTGAGCTTAATGAATAGTGCAAGCTGGGAAAAGGACACAAGGCAAGTTGGAAAAGAATCACCATCACCCATGGACACATCTCAGGGACAAGTCCAGGCAAAAGCTTAATCAGTGGGATCACCAGCACCGAAACGAGCCGAATTAACCCGATGGGCGATTTCAGAAGCGCCCTTCGGAGATTATTTTCAACAACGCTGATTGGCCAAATTCACGTTGATATGCGCTTATCTTGCCCTATCAACAGTCCCCCATTGGCTATTTGTCACTGTCTGATGGGCGCTTTTTCCAGCGCCCATCAGGCACGGAGGTAGAGACGGGTTGGCTTACGTTTGTTTTACATGAATGAAAATTAATGACTATACATTAATATGTATATATTTATGTTTATATTAATATTTATATTACTCATTTGAATAAGTAAGTTTTGGTAATATTCATTTTTTCAAAATAAAGTAAATACATTTAAAATCACACTCTCCACTGGGGGGTTACGCCCTAGCGTCCTTTATTGGCTAGCCGCCACTGGTCACAGCCCTTCTTTTTCCACTTTCTGCTCCTCTGACCTTTTTCTTTTGGGCTGTTTTTCAGCCATTGCTACTGCACATATTGTATCTCTCTCGTACGCTAACTGCGCATGCTACACAACCTACGACTCCCCCTTCCCCCCTCTGTCTGATCTGTGCATGAGTATGATCGCCCCCTGGATGTGGGGGGGTGTACTCTGTTTTGGTGACTCAGCCCGAGCCACAGTATTTACCTGCTGAAATTCAGAGCCAAGGCTGTGTATTGAAACCAGACTTTTTTTTTCAACATGCTGTCAGTGGTGACATCTTGTGGATGGAGAGGAGAAATACGGTGAATTTGACAAGTAGTGCATTAGATTAGAAGATTAGAAGATCGCTGACTACACCTTTAATTCGGATTGGGATATTAAAGCTGCACTCAATTAAAGGTATCAAATTATCAGTAAATTTGATAATCTGGTCCTTGATTATTTCCAGGAAAAAAAATAAAGGAAAAAGGAACGCAGACAGTTTTTATATGGCCAAACTGTCATACTAAAGCACTAAAATGACTATGAAGAGTGTCATGCCTATCCCCTCCCTTATCTTTACAGGACTTACTTATTGACATTTGCATGCACTGTCCGAATCAAAAATGTGAGGGAGAGAGAGCTAGATCAAGCTATAGCTTCTGAGTGAAACTTAAGATTGCAGTGTTCAAGATGCCAAAGGAGAACTATGAAGATGAGTTAAAAGATGTTAACTACACTGACATTTTCAGATGCAGCAGAGAGGCTACATGTTGTTGGGAGAGGACAGTTTCTCAGAAAGAAAGCTTGGACAGAAACTTCAAGATGAAGTCTTTTTAGCCTCAAGGAAAGTCACAATATTAAGTGCAATAAAAAGGGCACAAACTAAAAAATATTGACTATTAAAAAGCAAGTAACCTTGGTATTCAAGCCATTCGTTTGGTGAGTCAGTGTGAGCAACATTAACTCACAACACGGCAGCAGTTGAGTATTTCACAAGACAGAAAACTGTTGCAAACATTTAATCCACAGCTTCTACTCAACGATTAAAAAGTCGGTTGAACTACACCAGGAGCAATTGTATGACTTACGCACAACCCTCCTTATACCTTTCTTATTCTTCCTTATAACTTAAAGATAATTTGACCTTCAATTTTGGATTTTAGAAACACACACATTAGCACAAATACATAAAAGTAATCTGTATTTTTTTAACATCAAAAGTACAAGACACTTTTTAACAATTTAAAGGGACAGATTAAAGATAAAGCTTTTGAATGGGAAATTATCACATATCATAAAACCTCGTGATCTAATAAAAGGACACCCTCTACTACTCACATTTTGCCTGTCTTCTTCAATAATGTTACCTAAGATTAGAAATATGGTGATTGTTTTGCATTTTAAAAAAAACTGCATTTGCAACATCTGCCTATTAAGAATACTAATTTTAAAATAATTTATCCTTCCTAAAAAGATGATAATAATTTTATAGTTTAAGGTTATTCATTATATTTTTGTAAATTTTGGTCCCAGAGAGGGAGCATCTCCTTTGGCTCCAGAGCTGTAACAGTTGGGGAGCCCCTACTGTCACCCCTTACGGTACAGACCCATCAACCAAAGCATACTGTTCCAGGCTTAAGTGATCAGACCAATGGGAGAATTTTATTTTGTTCATCATCTGCCATCAGTAAAATGCTATTTGTCATAAAGGGGCTGTAATTATTTTGACTTGTTAATTTTAAGGGATATTCAACAAGTCAACAGCTCAATGCCATTGCCTCTTAAATGGCCTCTGTAGAATCAGATCAATATTTTCAGTTCATTTTATACAAGAAACTTGTATAGCATTAACTTAGAAGCCCTACAAGTGAAAAAAAAAATCATTAAACCTTGTGTACGTTAAAAAAAAAAAACATTTCTGGCCATCTAGATCCATATGTCCTATAGACATGATTCTAGTTTAGATAACTCATTTGTTTAAACTGATTTCATGAATATGTACATTTGAGTATCATCATATTAACACTAAAATTAATCAATTGAAGTGTTTCCTAGGGCTGGGTAAAAAAAAAAATCGATTTAATCGATTTTCCTTTAACTGGTTCATAATCGATCCATAAAATCCAAAGAGTGATCTTTTAACTTGGGTAGTTTTTTCTTCTTTTGATGTGCAGAGAAGCAGCCTGTGGTATCAACCCTGCTAGTCTCGTGTGATCAACGTTTAGCGTTGCTTTCTACTGAACAAGATCTCATGAGATGTTACTGCAAACAAACATGGTAGAAGCACTATATGGGCACCACTGGCAAGTTTAAAAGCTGATGTTTGGATGTACAGTATTTTAGATTTAACAAGTACAACGGAAAAAACGAGTTACAAGTGATATACAGAAAATGCATTAATGCATATCATTAAAATATGATTAATGTAACTGCTTTGGGTTTAGTTCTTCATGTTAAAACAATTTTTAATGATGTACCAGGTCAAAAGGTCACTTTTTAAATTTACACCACTATTTTAACTAAGATATCCCAGACTGAATAAATATCGAATTGAATCGTGAATTGATTCGATTTGAGACCTTGTACTATCGAATCGAATCGATCCAGAAAATCTGAATCGATACCCAGCCCTAGTGTTTCCTCATGAAATCATAAAAGGGATGCATATATAAGGAGAAAAGAATTGGACCTAGAACAAAACCTTTAGAGACTCCTTCAGTGATTTTAGTGTACACATAAGACTTATTGTTCACGTGTCAAAACTGGAATCGGACTGGTCAGGCTGGTGGGGTACTGAGTGGTTTTGGGTCAGACAGTGACCCAGCCATTGCCTTCTGGTTGCTGGGGGAGAAGCTAAGCTAACTCAACCCATGAAGGCTAATTGGCTGGCTAACTACAACTGCAAATAAGGATTTAGTCTCAGAGGTGCAAAGCTGCTGTGACACATCCCGTTCACAAGTAATTTCAAAACTGAGACTAATTACTGCTGACTTTTGACACCTGATCTCTCAAATGTAACCAGTTCATCAATGAGCCAAAGTGGACTTTGTGTCAAGTTTAAAATTAAAGTGCTCTAAAGATACTGTGCACACAAGCAATAGACAGGCATTAGACAAAATGACCTTAACCTTTGGCCTTGTACTCCCAAAATCCAGTTGGTACAGTTTTGTAAACATTTAAGCAGAGTTGAAAAGAAAATAACATGAAATACTGTTTAATAAGAATATCATTAATTGGCAGACAGTTAAGAGAAAAAGAATCAGAGATATAACAACACACGAGTTACGTCCTCCATAACTGTTAAACTTTGTTTGATCGAGTGCTCCTTTTTTCTTTTTCCATTAGAACAGCCTGAGTAAATGTTTGTCTGCTGTTCGAGCTCTGGGGCTTTTTAGGCCATTGGTGACAGGTATTCTAGGATTAGTTTGTTGAAAGTATCCAGGTGGGCACATCGGTTAAGAGCAGCCTGTGCTTGGCAACTGATGAGTGTGGAAATCTCTGCTGAGCTTCTCTCAGAAATGAGCTGTGGATGTGGACCATTAGAACCAGACTAAGAGCTTAGAGCCAGACTATCAGCTCTGTGAGAGTACTCAGAGTATTTGTGATAAATTATAACATCAGAATGCTACATAAATACAGTAAATAAACTAAAAACAGAGAGTTTGTTAAGGATGTGCTCAGCAGGTGATGGATGGATGGAAATTAACAATCATCATGTAAGAGTCTCAAGCGTAGCTTCTGATTCTTATGATTATCCTAACAGGGGTGTCATGACAAAACACAGAGCTTACAATTCAAAGTTAAATAATATCATACAAAATCCTAACATATTAATTTTATATTTTGGTGGGATACCATTTTATAAATTTAATGACGCATTACCTCATAGATGTAACATATAAACTGTACATCACATTCTATGTTTATTATCCATTTCATTTAATCCATAGACTGTATGCTTTAACTACCCTTAAATTATTTTATGATTTATCATTGTTTCTTATTCAGTTTTATTTCTGATTTCAATCACTGAGGCACTTAGTAGAATTGATTGTTTTTCTACTCAGCAATGCAAATAAAGTGCATTGAAAATATCAATTTATGGTCTTTGCTTGCCTTCCTTTGTTTTCTCTCTCTATATATATCTCTCTCTCTGTGAAGGTGAAATAAACAGATAAAAAATAAAACAAAATTAGATTTAAAGGGACTGTGAGGAGTTTCTAAGTAATTACAAAAGAGTCTCACTTTTAGATATATGTCTGATTGAATTACACACTTTAAGATGACTTTTACAGCATCAAAATAGTTAAATGCTATTCCTTAGCCTTCGTGGTCGGGTCGGACAGGGCTGGACTGGCCTGGATTCTCAACTTCGGTAACAAGACGATTAAAACTAGAGCGAATTTATATTGTTTGGACACGTCTTAGAGCACCGGGCTGTAAGTAGTGATATATAGCCGGCTACAAAACTACAATATGAAGTTTTCCAAAAATGGCTTGTTGTCACACATCAAACACTACTGCTACGTAAATAAAAAAAAAAGAGATACATTGCCTTGTCACTTTGCATCCTGTAAGTTGTTGAAAAAAGAAGTTGTAAAGCAATGCAGAGTTCTGAGGAAGGTCCAAGCTGCATGCTTTATTAGCATCACAACAAAGGCACGCTTTGGCTTGGGTTTTTTGGTGCATTCCAGTTGTAGTCAGAAGTAGGAATTTCCAAGTTCCGAGTAGGAAACTACAACTGGAACGTCCCCCGAAGTTTGAATTTCCTACTGGAAACTCGGTGAAACGTCGCCACCACCGAGCTAACAACAGCTAACAATAGCCTGGTAGATCGGCATGTTTTTTCCGACTTCAACTGGAACGTTGATAAGTTGGAGATGATGTCACTCCCAGCTCCGAGGTTACTGGAATGCAGCATTACGACAGTTTGCTGTCGTAATGCTGTCGCCAGTAATAGATTCTCCTCAGAGCACCTTTAATATGAAAGGAAGACTATGGTATTAGCCTACTCTTTTGTAAAGCCTCTTGAGACAACATTTGGTTTGATTTGGTGCCATAAAAATAAAGTTTGGGTGATTCATCTAAATATTGTGTAAAGAGTCTGGGCTGATGGGGGTGCTTTCTCTCTTTACTGCTCAGCAGTCTCAGCTGATTTGGTGTTTATTCAATTATTGATGTTTGTGTGCATTGATTCCGCCAAACTATTAATCTGCTCGGGATGACACAGCATCAGCAGAGAAACCAGTAGTGAACAAATTATATATCATTTTGACTCAAGTGACAACAGCCCTCCTTTGACTGTAGAGGCCTGGAATGAACTTTGTGAACTGGAGTACAATGAAGAAATTCTTTAGAACGACATTCAGCAGGTGGAATAAATTCACACAGGTGGGAGAACACAGCCATTGGGTGCATCATTAAATAGTGCAAAAGACTCCATGGAGGAAACATAAATAACTCTGAACATTCAAAATGACAGTTTTGTGGCTTACTTTTATGTAAAGCTAACACACAAACTTCTATTCTTGTCAACAGCAGTGTTACTGACAGTCTATGCTCATTTTCCTAAACAGTACAGCACTGCTGGGAGCTCGAAATGCTGAAATATCTTTATGACAGCTGACCTCTAAGATCCAATGATATAATTCTTGAGATAGAATGGACATTTCTGAAAAGTCTGATGGAAATCACTTCAAGTGATCTGGAGATACTGTGCTCACAAGGAAAAGATGACCACAAGACTCCAAGACCTTGACCTTTGTCCTTCATAATTGAATCAGTTGATTTATGAAGAAAGCGGGCATTTGTGCAAAGTCTGATACAAATCCCCTGGCAGATCAAATCAAAATCCAACATCTGAGAATTCAAATCCGAAAACCATATCATTATGTGATGCAATGTTGATTATACCAGCTGTTTAATTAAAGGTGTAGTCAGCGATGTGGGAGAAAACGAGTGGAGAGATTGTTTATAAATGAATTTAGACCCGCCTCTCCCTTGAGAGAAACTGTGTAGCTGACCAACGTTGCTAAGATAACCCTCGACTCATCAGACAACTCAACTGACAATATTGATAACATCACGACAACAGTACATTCTGTCAGATTAGACAATAAGATGACTGTCCAACAGCTGTTACTGTTATGTGAAGCACAACAAAGCTAATGTTGCTTACCTATCCAGCAGAAAGACGGCGACATCTGTGTCCTTTTTCAGGTCTTTCAATCGGCGGAGTTCCCTTCCCCGTCGGAAAGCAACACCAATTTGGTCTTCGCTCTTTCATGGTCATTGCCCTCCTTTTTCACTTTGCTCCTCTGACCTTTTTCTTTTGGGCTGTTTTTCAGCCATTGCTACTGCACCTATTGTATCTCTCTCGTACGCTAACTGTGCACATTACGTAACCTACTACTCCCCCTCCCCCCTCTGTCTGATCTGCACATGAGTATGATCACCCCCTGGATGTGGGGGGGTGTACCCTGTTTTGGTGACTCCCCCCGAGCCACAGTATTTACCTGCTGAAATTCAGAGCCAAGGCTGTGTATTGAAACCGGGCTTTTTTTTCAACATGCTGTCAGTGGGGACATCTTGTGGATGGAGAGGAGAAATACGGTGAATTTGACAAATAGTGCATTAGATTAGAAGATTAGAAGATAGCTGACTACACCTTTAAATGAAGAGCCCTATTTGATCAACCTGTTTGTCTTACATTTAAAATGAAGTATTTAAACACTAAAGCCAACAAACTCAACCATGAAACATGGCTGTAAAGGAGTATTCTTTTTGAATAAAAGTATAATTGTAAAAGACCATTCAATTATACTCTGCATGTCTCTAGTTTGCATGAATTCATTTTTTACTCAGTGTTATTAAAGGGTTCCTATATGTACCCCTCCTGGATCCATAATTTCACCTCGCTGAAAATATCTCGCTCCTCATGAACATTAAACAGTGGTGGGACTGGCAGACTGTTTGGCAGATTGTGTATAATGAAGCTTCTTGCTCTAAAAGCGCCCACAGCAGCTTGCCTCTGGCCTGCGGGGAGTCCAGGAGAAGTTCAGAGAGAATTAATGTGCAGGATGATTGTTTCGTTGGCTCCTCCACAAAGTGCTGAGTGCTGCTGCTGGCCTCTCTGACGAGAGCTCAGAGGGCATACTCAGTTAGATCCTGCTCATTATCATGCAGATCAGGGTTAGAGGACAACAAGCAAGAGTCTGATTTACATTTCAACTAACCTGAAAGAACAAAGATGAGGGACATACTGTGGGAAATAAAAATGACCAAGAGAAGATGAAATTCATGCAGCCCAGAGCACAGTGGGTGTCTTAAAGAGGGCCTTCTCTGCATAAATGTTATCTTTTGTATTAACACCACAGAAATATTGGTAGTAAAAGACCCCGACATCTTTTCTGATCTTGTTGAGTTGCCGCAGAGGTTGCCAAAGTTGCATTCAGTGTAAACGCACCTTAAGTCTCATTGTTTGGTGCAGTGACCTTCAAGGTGCTATGAGGAGAATCTATTACCGCCGAAATAAAGCTACCCGCGCATGCTACCCATGAGCATGCGCGGCGACTGTCGTAATGCTACGTTTCAGTAACTTCAGAAATGGGAGTGACATCATCTCCGACTTATCAGTGTTCCAGTTGAAGTCGGAAAAAAACATGCCGATCTACCAGGCTATTGTTAGCTGTTGTTAGCATGCCCTGTGTTGTTATTCACAAATATCACATGAAGAATGTGATTATCACTATGGCAGCATTTTTGTAAATTTAAGTCTAGCAATCCTATGTATACAGCTGATCTAGAGCGACACACCCCAGTCAGAAGTGCAAATAAATTGATTATTACAGGAGCTAAATAACTGTTCACACTGGGGGCATCCATCTTCATCTTGTCAACTGGGGGGTGGCGAGGTTTCACTGAGTTCCCAGTAGGAAATCCCAACTTCGGGGGACGTTCCAGTTGCAGTTTCCTACTCGGAACCCGGAAATTCCTACTTCTGACCACAACTGGACCGCACCAAAAGACGTGACCCAAGCCAAAGCGTGCGTTTGTTGTGATGCTAATAAATGCAGCTCGGACCTTCCTCAGAACTCTGCATTGCTCTACAACTTCTTTTTTCAACAACTTACAGGGTACAAAGCGACGAGGTAATGTATCTCTTGCTAGTTACGTAGCGGTAGTTTTTGATGTGTGACAACAAGCCATTTTTGGAAAACTTAGTATCGTAGTTTTGTAGCTGGCTATATATCACTTCTTACAGCCCGGTGCTCTAAGACATTTAATATAAATAATAAAGTAATATAAATTTGCTCTAGTTTTAATTGTCTTGTTCCCGAAGTTGAGTATCCAGGCCAGTCCAGCCCTGTCCAACCCGACCGGAAGGCTAAGGAATAGCATTTATAGATAACCTATTTAGATGCTATAAAACTCCTCTTTAAGTGTGTATTTCGATCAGGCATATATCTAAAAGTGAGAGTTAGAAACTCCTCACAGTATCTTTAAATGTATATCATGATATTTTTTCCAGCCTTAGTGGGGATAGAATTTTATAGCAAATCTGAAAACAGACTTCCAGTCTCTGTTTTCTGAATGATTTCTTTTTTTCCCCATAAAACAGTGCTTTTTGCCACCTCCCATGGTGCTGAGTGGGTTTTATAAACCTATAAACCTTTGACTAAATTAAAGAACAAAAAAATCACTTTGAATCGAGACAATACAATGATAATTCATTCAGTAGAGGAACTTTTTTAATTTCCTGAAAAGTAGAAATTTAGGAGGTACCATGTGTATGTTTGTTTAGGCGTAGTGATCCACTTTTTACATGTGGTAGAACAGGTGCTGTGATCACTGATGTGCAGCCAACAAATCTGCAGCAACTGCATGATGCTTTAGAGTAAAATTTCTCTGGAATATTTCCAGCATGTCTTTGACTCAATGCTATGAAGAATGAAAGCAGTTCTGAATACAGGAGATCTAAGTTGGAGTTAACATAGTGTACCTGATGAATGGCCAGTTAACATGTAGCTAAAATCAATGCAGCTGAAATATCCCATTCATCAATCTTAAAACAATCATAAAACTTAACCAGGAACTTCTTTGGGAGAACTTTTGTGCTATTATGGTGGAAGAAAAGGTATATTGCACTTGTAACCTTTAAAATATTCTTTTCTGTTATGTCCCACCTGAAAATCATAGATCTTAGTGGAGCCATGGTGAATTACTAATTTACAGGGTACTACATACAACCCGTAATTACAATGATCAATACACCTTTGTCTCAATGTATTATCTCAGATTCTCCCACCCCAGCACTCACAAAAGAGTCCTTTTTAATCTTTGAAATAAGACAAAGTGTTTTCTATTCAGAGAGGAGGTGGAAAAAACACAAAGCTTATTAAATAACTGGAGGTGTCTGAAAGTGCAGCACAGTCTATGGTTAATGCCTCTCTACCTGCTCAAGGCTGCAGAGCGTGAGCATGAATCCACCCACATAGCAACCAGTGCTCCTGCTGTGAAGCCAAAGTGAGTCACAGGTACAGCAGTCAGCTGCCTAAAAACACCTGGAGATAAACTCAAGGTGACTGCAATGACGGAAGAATAGACCGATTCAAAAGAAAGACTAAACAATGATACATGATAGCATCTCTTTATACACTAAGAAAAACATCATACTCTCACCCACTCCACAGAGCCCCCGAACCTGAGACATATTCAAGTGATTTAACCTTGGACATAGAATTTAGTCATTCTTAAAGTTACAGTGTGTAAAACTTTTCACTTTTTCACTACACAGCCGAAGAACAGTGGGGGCAAAAAGAAAGAAAGGCTGTGGTGCATTTTTTAAATAATTTTTCAAGTGGACTGGTTCACAAAAATCAGAACAGTGGACTAACATGAAAGTGGGCATGGCCTATGGCTTTATCTCTGAAATGCTACCAGTTCTTTGTCAAATCTAAACCATTTCTCTGATCTTGGGTTTTGCATGGACATATTCAAAAGAAAATGACTATCATGAAATTTGATACATGACTGAAAAACAAATAATTTCATACTTAACCCCTTTTACTGTCTTACGGTCAAAATGACCTGAAATCATTTCCACAGGAGCAGAAACTCAAGTGATGTTTCAGTTTGAAATGTTGTGACTTTTCCTTAAGTGCCTTTAACCTTCATGAGATATCCTGTTAATAAATAATTATCACATGATGGATATTTGTGCAAAGTCTAAAGGAAACTCCCTCGAGCTGTCTTGAGCTACTGCATTCACAAGCAAATGGTCCCTCTGAGACTTTAAAGGGATGGTTCAGTTTTACTGAAGTGGGGTTGTATGAGCTCCATATTACCATTAAGTACATTAGATACAGTAGAAAGTTCTCTCCTCTCCTTCAGAAAGCCACAGACTAACCGTCAGAGACGAAGAAAAAGACGCTAGCAGGAAAGTACCATACCAAATTCAAAGGCTATTTTCTCCGCCCACAAGAACTTAAATCAAAAAGTTATACCACAGTTAAAGAGTACGCTATGAGTGTTTTCAAGTGCATTAACATTTCAGAAATATAAAGTTTATCTGGACCTAAGCCAACTCACCTCATGTAGCCCTCTGCTTAATTACTCTGCCGTAGTTAGCTAGCGGCTTCAAACACCCGTTGTAGACTGATTGAAAGCACATTATATGACAAATCTCTGTAATGAGGTTTTTGTGATGCTTCCTTGATGCAGAAACAGATGTGCATCATGGAGAACTCAGCTTTGACCGTATTCCTCTGCGTAACCAGGGCATGTGGTTACATCATAGCGAATGCATCTCTCATTACCTGTTGCCTGACAGATTGTGTGTACATATCCATACATCTATATATATTAGAGGCTGATACACAGAAATCGTTGCGTGTGTGTGCATGTGTGTGTGAGAGAGAGACACAGACACTAGTCTGCACTATTTTGATAAACAGCTTCCTCTACTCTGCTTGTTTGTTTCTGACAGATCATTATTACTGACTTTGAGGAGAAACTGTCATTAGGTCCTTCAGGTTTGGGACGTTTTTCCAGTTTATCTTTGAGAAATTGAAGAATGTCCACAAAACTCCAGGATTCAGAAGAGCAGGAAAGTCTGTTTGATGAGTAATACTGCCTTCCGTATCACCTGTTCCCAATTCAAACATTTGAATCACTGTTTTATTTCCGACTCTATTTTGATGTCCAGTGTCCGTGGATGTTTCCTCTGTATTCCTTTCGGTCTGTTTGGTCTCCATCTTCAGCAACTCTTCTTCTGTAAACTCCGGTACATACAGGTATCCTCTTGACTCCAAAGTGAATGGAACTTCATCGGCACTGTCATAATCATCCTTTTTTAATTTCATGCATTGTCTCTTCCTCACACCGCTAACTGTCAAAACAGAAGAGTTACGATCCTTGATACAAGTTACACGAAGCTACAACCAGCGTCTGAAGCAGCTAGCTTGTTTGTTTTGATCAGCTGAGACAGAGTGATTTAGCAGAGGGATACATGACACGAGTTAGCTAGGTCCAGATAAACTTTATATTTCCGAAATGTTAATGCACTTTAAAACATCCATATGTAGCATACTTTTAAACTGCGGTATTACTTTTTGGTTTGAGTTCTTGTCGGCGGAGAAAATATCCTTTGAATTTGGTACAGTACTTTCCTGTTAGCGGCTATTTCTTCGTCACCGATTCATACAGACAGTTTCTTACTGAGAGAGAGGAGAGAACTTTCTACTGCATCTAATGTCCTCAGTTGTCATACGGAGCTCATACAACCCCACTTCAAAAAAACTGAACTGTCCCTTTAAGATCTCGACTCTAACCTATGAGCCCCAAAACCTAAGGCTTCCACCCTTGAATTAAATTGAGCATAATGTCGAAGCATTGTACAGGTGGTGTTCTTCCTGCTTGGCATCTCTGCCTGTCGCACCTCCTTCGGTGCCCAACACCCAATGGTATTAAAATGATGTTTAAATTGACACAGCAGAGAGGCAGAGGATCAGGAAATGCCTCCATGGAGGAAAAAACAGTTCAAAGGGGGAATCCTCACACCTTAGCTCAAAGTGAAATAAATCACTAAAACAGTTTTAGACAGTGATCGCATCAACAGTAACCTGCCAGCCCAAAACATGAGGCCATTGCTGTTGTTGGTGCAAAAAAAGTCAAAACCTTTGATAGAATTTTTTTACTCTTTTTACTGAGCATTTGAAATTCACAAATACATTTTCATTGTTTTAAAAACAGAAGAATTCAGACTTCAACTAGGAATGCTCGAAGAGCACAAACTCTACAACTCAATGAAAAATTCCTGGATCCACATTCAAATTGCAACCCAAATCTACACATCCTTCCTTTTTGCCATGACCATAAAGCTTCCTGGAACTTTCTGTCGAGATCTTATTGAGTTATTAGCAAAAATGATGAAACTGCCCTATCTTGTAATGTAAACAAATCTTTGCAGAAAATCCTGGATCTTTTTCCAGACAGACATTCCCTGAAAATCTGTCCTGAATCTTTTTTATCTTATTCAAAACTAACAAACTAATTAACAACTTATAAATAATTTTGAAAGACAGGCAGTTGACTCTGGGCCTTTCTTTGACAGTGTGGAGCATGCTATCCTGAGGCTTGTGGCACACAGTGGCATAGGGGTGTGTTGATGTCAGGAGGAAGGGGATTTGGTCACAATTGCAGACCTGTGTTTGATAAAGCTATCCCAGAGGAAAAACCTTTTGAATCACAAATGATTCATGGGGATGGGGAAAAAGAATCACACATAGATGGCTTCTAGCTAATAACTAAAAGCTTTAGTTGGATTGTACGTCCAAACATGTTGAACAAAGCCAATGATGCTGTGCAGCTGACTTCACACTTGGGAAGTTTACAAGCTACACTCTGAAATCAAAGTTAGACCTCTGGGCTAACGTATGAGGAGAGCTAAAAAGGCGAGTTCTTCGTGACCAACTCCTTGAATGCTTTCCTCAGGATACAGTATTTGTATTATCTTCACACACGTCTTCCAAAAGTGACTTAGCCTACTTTTCACATGCAACACAAAAAGCGATTCAGAGATGTGCTCACTGATGGGACACTGAGTCAGCAAAAACCACCTGGTCTTAATCAAGTCTAGTCAACCACACACACCTGATTCAGCTCAGCCACACACAGGACTCTGCTCTGAATAACCCCTCACGAGAGGCAAAATGCATGAATACCTCAGTTGGTCCATATTCTGCTCTACTGATGATGCAGAATGCTGACACAAAGTCAGGTGCAGTGTTCAAAGATCATGGATGACATGCTAACTTTTTGTGGGTAACATGAATCAAACCAAGGAGAGAGTGAGCTCTGAGTCCCCCCAAAGAAGTGTGCGTTGTGCAATGGAGATTTTATTTGGTCCAACTGCTTGGGTCATTGGATATCTCCCCTTAAAGGGACTGTGAGGAGTAAGTAATTACAAAAAAGTCTCACTTTTAGATATATGCCTGTTATCTATAAATGCTATTCCTTAGCCATTCGGTCGGGTCGGACAGGGCTGGACTTGCCTGGATACTCAACTTCAGGAACAAGACAATTAAAACTAGAGCAAATTCATATTATTTGGACACGTCTTAGAGCACCGGGCTGTAAGTCGTGATATATAGCCAGCTACAAAACTACAGTACTAAGTTTTCCAAAAGTTGCTTGTTGTCACACATCATAAACTACCTCTACGTAACTAGAAAGAGATACATTACCTCGTCGCTTTGCATCCTGTAAGTTGTTGAAAAAAGAAGTTGTAAAGCAATGCAGAGTTCTGAGGAAGTTCGGTGCTGCATTTATTAGCATCACAACAAACACGCTTTGGCTTGGGTCACGTCTTTTGGTGCGTTCCAGTTGTAGTCAAAAGAAGGAATTTCCAAGTTCCAAACAGGAAACTTCAACTGGAACGTCCCCTGAAGTCTAAATTTCCTACTGGGAACTCGTTGAAACCTCGCCACCCCCGAGTTGACAGTGGAAGATGGATGCCCCCAGTGTGAACAGTTATTTAGCTCCTGTAATAATCAATTTATTTGCACTTCTGCTGCTGAATTTAACCTCACATTTCTGAAAACACCCCTTGTACTGAGTACGCAAGCCCTTTTTCTTTTCTACAAACTTTTGCTTTTTCTGGGGTTATAAATACCATACAGTTTGTATTGAAGCTTTTAAATCTGACAGTATTTCCTTTTTCCTGTCTTTTCTCTTTTAGCTGAAAGCATATGTGACAGCAATGATCAACAAACTTCCCATGTTGCTTCATTCCAGCCTCTGTGATCCCCCAGTGTCCGTCTACAGGCCGCAGAGTCATGTGTGGGAATTTTGTGTCCCTGTGGGAAGGATACCATACATCACTGATGAGCAACAACATTTCTCTAATGGTAAGTGGTATTTTTCTGTGTAAAAGAGAAAAGATGATAAAGAAATCATATCCGGTTTAAGTTATCATGAGCTCTGAACTCTGTTTGCTCTCTGAAAGAAAAGCATACTTGGCTTTAAGTCATCCATGGTTATATTGATTTTGGATTTAATTAAACAAATCATTTTTATTTAGTTTCTGGATTTTGCTTTACATTTCTGGAAATGTTTTAATCCTGGTTCTTTTATTTTTTTATTATTTTATTTGTCAGTCTGATTAGTTCACTTCTGCTTCTTTATGTTAGGAGTCTTTTTTAAACTTTTTTTGTGGGATGTTAAGCTGTTAGGGTTAAACAAAAGGGACAGAAAAAGTCAACACTGTACATTAAGAGATAAACTTAATCCACAGGGTTCAACCTTGCTGGATAATAAAGCGGTGTGGTCCAAGTTAGCATTGTGCTGTGATTTACTGACAATAAGGTCTGCAGCAAACAAAAAATTATTAAACTCACATGTTTGGTTTCTGTGGTTGTCTTGATTAACTAATCTATGATTTTAAGTTTTAAGTTGATACATAATTACAGAGTTAAAAGCAATTATTAAGCTACAATGAAACTACATCATGAGGTTTACAATATTTTTACAATGTCACGTTTTGCTGTGACCTCTTGTTTGAGAATTTCCTCATTGTCGAGTGACCTGATCAAATTGGTCCTTGTGGCTGTGGCAATGGTGTGTAAATTACTAATTTTTAAACACAGAGATGCTGCGTTCAGGTCTCAGTCCATTTTGGTGGTCCTTGTCTGCAGTTCCTTTGCAACTGTCCTTTTAAATAAACAACAATGGTTTGAAATTCAAAAGTGGGCAATACCAAATGCATTTTATTTTTCTGATCTGTGTTAGTATGTCCATCACAAACTTTTTTTCAGGTATTTAGTTGAATGGGCGTTCCTTGATCCAATATACTTTTAGCCTCAGGAACCATTAAGTGCTAAATGCTAACTGATGTCCTGCACCACCCTTTAACCCCAGAGTTCCTTAAAGTCTGCTGAACATTATGTGTCTTTGCACTGACTGAAAGGCGCGTGTCCTTGCCCACTGGGATTTTATTTACAGCACTGCAAGCTGAGCGCAGGCCTTGAAGCTTGGGAGAGAACCTAACTTCATAAAGTAATTGTGATTTTAAGAGACAATAGGATAAGCAAAAAGTTAAAAGCAGGTTACATTGCCTGCCTGATGTTGATGTAGGCACTGATTATATTTCCTCTGTTTCTGCTGTAAATAATGACCTGGAAGCTATGAGTGATTGTTTTCCTGTTTTGGTTCGACCTGCTTGGCAGAGATTGATGTGAAGTTGAAGTGGCCCCCAGTTGAAAATACACTTGGTGCATGTTTCCAGCGAGAAAGTGTGCTGCTTGCATGCTCTGCAGAGGCTCAGTCAGTGGAGTCAGGCTGATTTGCTGTGGCATTCCTGGAGCTGTCAGACTATATGGAAATTGGGTCTAAGAGCTTTGTGCTGGGTCAAGGTTTAGGGCTGGGATTTCTTTTTGGGAGTCTGATTTAAGCAATGGATGAATATAAAGGCCAAATGCATATGACCTTTGAAGACACATCTAATTACTCCATCCTTAAAGGATAATTTCAGTTTCTACAGCTTTCACATTGTTTATAGAATGAAGCAGAACAAAACACTCACCCAGAAGGCTTTCCTGATCCAAACAGTGACTTCAGGAGATATTTAGATCCAAAATCGAGCGGCGGACATCTGTATAATGGTAGCACATAGGGCATACAGCGCCGCTCCAAAAAACTGCATTAATCGTCCAAAAACTCATTAGTTTCACCAATATTCCATCATGGTCCGCTCACGCTACTCCTCCATTACAGTCTGTGTCACTCCAGACATGTTTTGTGACTGTGCTGACCTCTGAACTGCAGAAGAAGAACGCTTGCTCCGTGCATGCGCTGTGCGGCTCATTTTTTCAGGGTAAGACAGCCGGCTACACAACGACTTTCTTCTTCCAGTTTTGTGCAAAATGGACCAATATCTATCGGATGAAAATGTTGTGGAGGAGAACTTTGAATATGATGGGTGTCCTTACAGTTTCAAGCCAGAGTTTACAGATGAGGAGCTCATCGAAAGGAGGACGTGCTCCAGAGAGTACTGCGCAGGCGCAGAGGCAAACGTTCTTCTTCTTCAGTTCAGAGGTCGGCACAGTCACAAAAACATGTCTGGGGCGACACAGACTGTAATAGAGGAGTAGCGTGAGCGGACCGTGATGAAATATTGGTGAAACTAATGAGTTTTTGGACGATTAATGCACTTTTAGAAGCAGCGCTGTACATGCCCTATGTGCTACCATTATACGGATGTCCGCCGCTCGATTTTGGATCTAAATATCTCCTGAAGCACTGTTTGGATCAGAAAAGCCTTCTGGGTGAGTATATTGTTCTACTTCATTCTATAAACAATGTGAAAGCTGTAGAAACCGAACTTATCCTTTAAAGGGTTAAGATTTCCACTTTAACTTAAGGACAAAATAGAGATTTTGGAAGGACAGGGCCTGATGAGCATGCTTTGCTTGCAACCTAGATCTGTCACACATTACACACAGGTCTTCACTGGCACAACACTGAAGTGATAAAACTTGGAAGAAGAGGTGCAGTCACCCACTTTCACTTTTTTGGCAATGTATACCCCATGAAGGCATAAAACTGTCATGGTAGTTTATGAATCTATTTTATTTCCAAATTCAAGAATCCATCAGTTCATTTAAATGTTAATATTTTCTAAATTAACTTGATGATGCCAGATTTTAACCTGTTTTCTTGACTGCACTCATGCATTGTAAAAATAAAACACTTGATGAAACTTTATTTTTCAAAACATTATTATTATTCATCAGTTCAACTGAGTGAAATGCTGACTGAGTAACTTTGACTTTAGTTCTATTTGACCAGGGTTATGTTCACTTTGACTCAAGTAATTAAGTTGTCCACTTAATCCCCTACTTTTTCTTATCATATCTGAGCACATGACTGAAAGTAAAGCAAAAGCCAACATGCAGACGACAAATCAGCCTGATCACAAAAATGAAAAGACAACTAAAATAAGTGCCCTTTAACTCGGGAGTCAGATAAGGCCTGTTTGACAGATCTCCCAAAATGCCAGTGCACAACCCGCTTCAGAAATTGTGACATCAAAACAAACCTGCCTGTCCTTTTGCTATCTCTCTCTCTCTCTGAAACATCAAAGTCTGTCCAAGCTGACAGACACGAGACCTCTTTGTGCCATTTGTTCAGCAGAATCTTTGAAGATTTGTGGGTTTTTAGGTCAGTGAAAGCCAAACACGTGCATCTCCTGTATGATGTCCCTGAACTTCTCCTGACATTTTCAGTCTGGAGTTTGTCCACATGTATCATCCAAAACAGTGTCCCCTTTAATGAAGGTAGAAAGTCTCAGCCGGTCCCCAGAGATCCACCAAGTCCTCAAAATAAAATATAAACGAGGTTGATAGTGAGTTATTATGCTAACTTAAGAACTGTAGAGGACCATATTTTTATGTGCTTGTAATTTTTCAAAAAATATTTTAATCAGTACTTTAATGTTTACTGTAGTATATTTTTAAAGATGTATTATACCTATGTTTGTTATAGCATCTGTACTGAGTAAACACTAGGGCTGTAGCGATACACTTATTTTCCGATACGATATGATACACGATATTCAGCTCATGATACGATAATATCACGATATATCACGATATCACAATATTGTGATATATTGCGATATTCTACATTAAACTAGGAAAAACCTAGAGACAGTGAATATGTAACTTTTCCATTTTATTGTTATTGAAATATGTCAAATGCAGCGTAACATACATACAAATAACACAGAGTGCATCAAGTCAGTTAAACTAATGTTGCAAAGAAATTGTTCTTGTTTTCCCTTTAACAAAGTGTTGAAATCATCCTAACCTGTAGTGCAGTTCAAACTGTAATCAAACCCATGAGAAACAAAGAGCTTTGAGTTACTGACATAACAACAGTAAGTTAAAAAAAGTCACATATTTCTCTTGTCACTGTCTGAACTGAATAGTGCATGAAAAAAAAACATGTGCAAACATCTTTATAAGTTGTATTTTTTTCCCAACTCTGATAAAATATGAGTTTTTATTTTTACAAAAAATATCGATACTCAGATTTGAGATATCGATATTACATCGGGAGTCAAAATATCGATATATATTGCGATATCGATATTTTTCTACACCTCTAGTAAACACCCTAAAAACAACCATAGTTTACCAATACCAGAATTTTACAAGACAGTCCAGCTGCAGACCTCCACTCTCAGCCAACTAGCTTGCAGACTCTACACCTCCAACGTCAGAGGGTAAGTGACGTCATGATCACCTCCAATGTGATAAGGAAATGGTGTCAGCGTTTTCGGTTACCGTGGTAACTGAAATGCGTAATCTTAGTTTGGTGTAATGATCTCGAGTGTTTTCATTTCCTAGAGACACAATTGCTTTATTTGCTTGACAGTCCTATCACAGCCTCTGTGTTTACAGTCGCTGCTGTTTTAACCGTAACACGGGGACAAAGGCAGCATCAATTCACAGACCCCTTCACACCACCGCGTGGAAACATCCCCAAAAACAGCCTCCCTGCCAGATGAGTCCATTAAATATAAGGTGTTTCTAAAGCGTCTGCTGCGCCCAGTATGAGCATAGAGTCCGAGGCGGCAGTGACAGAGAGGTGATTCGGTGAACGTCACAGCAGAGCCCAAAAGTCCTTCATAACACTCCCTCCTCAAACATTCTTAAGTGAAATGCTGTCTCATACCAAGTTTTTCTCCTGATTATCTGTACATGAAGGTACAGCCATTTGGTAGAGCTCAGTTAATGTTAGTTTTAACCCGTGAAGTCTGCTGTCTGGGTTCTCTCCCTACTCAGATGTGATTGGCTGCTGCCAGGCGGCTGCCCCCAGAAAGTTTCTGTGCGGCAGGGCAAAGTCTATAGACATTATATACATGTATCATAAGTATATAATACGTATTTTATACATATGATATAACATAACATAATATATTACACGTATATGATTTCTATGACAAAATCTGTGCGCGCTGTCGTGGGCGCCAACTGCTTCTCTGTCCTACTGCCGCGGTTAAAACTGTTTCCTGTCCGTCACCCGTCACTCATAAAAATGACTGGAGGTGGCGCAAACGCGCCGGTGTGAAGGGGGCTATATAATTATTTATATTTACGTCACGTCCGTCTCACGTTGGAGGTGGCTTCCGCTTCACTCTGGAGCAGCCGTTGGGCGGCTGAGAGTGGAGGTCTGCAGCTGGACCTCTCTCGAATTTTAACAGAAAAACTTAATTTTAGTCAATCAATCAATAAATCTTCATTATCTCAAGATACTTTAAAAAGAGAAGGTCAAAGTCACACTCTTCCTCATATTTAATGACAAATTGTAAATGGACTTGACCTTATATAGTACTTTATCAGGCCTTTGACTAAAAGCAGCTTTACTGCACAGGTCACATCTACCCATTCACCCTCAGTCACTAACTGGTAGTTGGAGTTTCTAGGTCAGTTGTCCATCAGTATCAACGAACACTCTCACACCTTTTCATGCCCACTTACATGCCACTGACACAGCATGAGGAGCAACTTTGGGTTAAGTGTCTTGCCCAAGGACATATCGCCATGTGACAGCCTGAGTTGGGCTCAAGTCTGCAACCTTTCGATGACTGACCATGCGCATTACCAGAAGGCTTATGAACTATATCAAGTGTAAAACATACATTGACAACCAAGTAGGGATGTAACGGTATGAAAATTTCATATCACGGTTATTGTTACCGAAATTTCATATCACTGTTATCATTATTGTCGTGTTATTGTTGCAGTGTGCTTAAAATGTTGAAAAAGTACTTTAACACAGTCTTGAAATCATTTAACCCCTTTAATATTATAACTTTAACAGTTCTTTTGTCTTTGTTGTCAATAATTGCATCAGGAAATGTCCTGTACATAGGTACATTTGTTTAAACTTTTTTTCAATAGAAATAACAACTCTGGCAAGTATTTGTCATTATTTTGTTATATATGCTTAAACTGTGTAATTACAAGATTAGAAAAAAACAAATTTGTACTTTAAACAGGTTTCTCTTCATGAACAATTGTAAATGAACATGTTCAAAGTTTTGAGACGGACAAAAATACATTTAAAGCTGGGGTTGGTAATCTGATTTAGATACACTTTTGTATTACTGGTTAAAACGGTCTTTATGACCCGATGGTAATCAACTCATGTGTTCTTGAAACAGAGCAGAAAATATCCGCTATCTACAGCAGGAGTAAAACAGGGAAAAGACCAACCAATAATCATGCCGTGACACCTGTTTTTAACCCAATCAAATCCCATCGCCATTCTGCTAGCCTGCTGCGCGTACATTTTCCTGGCGTGCACAGACTCGGTGCGTGTAACCGAGCTGAGAGGGATCAGAGTCCACTGGAGAACGCTTACCTTTCAGGTTTTGTCTTTGAAAATAAGGGAAGCCCGCTACGAGCCGTCCCACAACCCCAACCAAACTCCAGTATCCCTCACATTTTAAGGCAGATTTACAAGAAATCTAAAATAAACTCTTTGTTTTTCTAAGTTTGTTCTGTTGGCTCTAATCTTGTGACAGCTGCCACCTAGGCTACTGCAGGTGGACGTTTTTGCGAGGCTTTTTATTCTTAGGTTTTACGGCGGTTGGCATCCATCATTTTGGAGCATATATCTTCACACGGGAGATTTACAGGAGAATACTAATACAGGAGGAAGGAGGGAAAGAGGATAAAATACGGAAAATGCGGTAGTTTCATGGCCAAAACGGGAGACTTGACAGCTATGTGGAGAATGTCAGAGGAACTGCCTATACCCCGATCAACATCGGCTGTGAACACTAACTAACTTTCCATGTTTGTTTTTTTTACTTTACTATGATAATGTTTGGATGTTTTCTTTCTGCAGACTGAGACATGACTTGGTGTTGTGTAAAACAAACGTTTTGCTGAGGGTTTGGAGTTAAATCTGTCTTCTGGATTTATCAGCCGCACGCGTGGTGTGAGCAGGGGGGGTCATTTTGGAGGGGTGGGAGGGGCTAGACAGAGTCCTGAGGAGATGCTTCGTTCAAATTCATGCTAGTTTTCCAAAATTACCAACCATGGCTTTAACCTATTTTACTTACACTCACACATTTTAGTTTGCCTACAGCATTAGGCAGATCTCCCCGACAGCTCCTTTCATATTTACAAATTACGATTGGTTAAATCCATAAAACACAAACTGTGACGGGAAAGATGATCTATTACGATGAAATACGCCGAAACAAGGCAAATAAACGGCAGGAACACACTCCCGATTGATACTAACGCTGTTATTTACAACCTTTATTCATTATTTACTCAGAAAATACTGATGACCTGCCTATAATTCACTCCGGTATAGCTCACGAGATGCTGATGCTGATTAATTCACATTTACATGCAGCTCCTTTTCTTTTACTTGGCTGATTTCCTGAAAAGTTACTCTTTCTTAACTTGACACTCCAGATGAACTGTTTATTTTACTTACTTACTTTATTTCACTAGTCCATCAGGGCAACAGCGCATAGAAAGTCTGAGAATGGGAACCTTTTGAAAGAATATCCGACAGGTTTCTGGACCATTGTTTCAACTACATTCATTACAGCACAAACCGCTACTGCAGTAAGTTGGCACTATCACAGTGTAAAGTACAAAATGCGAGCCCATCACAAAACAAATCTTGCCAAAACAAGCCTGAAATGGAGAAAACACATTTCTATTGAGAAATGTTTAAACTGATGTAAACTGTTTTTCATGTAATCAAGAAAGAGAAGGGAAAGATCTGATAAAGCTGCTGCTGTAGCTGTTAGCATCTATGCTTATCTCTGGAAAAGCAGTCTCTTCCAGCTTCTGCGACACTTTTAGCTCCCATATCTTTCTGCCTCAGGGGCCGCTGCTTTAGATGTGCCGATTTTGGCCAAACACTGTCTTTGTATGTTGGAAGACGGATCTTTCAGATTTAGAGGCATTGAATCAGGCACATCTGGCTGCACTGAAAAAAATAAAATCTTCCTTATATTTGAGATATTATCAAAATAATTACACTGAGAGGGGTACACTGCTTTTTCTACTCTTTCCACCCCTGAAAATATCAAACCACATTTCCAAAATGTTAAATTGTGAGAAATGTTGAAGCGTGAATCTGTAATAATGTTTTGTTTCATTTAGACGCTTCAGAAAATAAACAGAAGATAAAAATATCACAATCTTGCAAAACAAAAAAAATACTTATCACAGGAATATAGATATATTGAGAAAAAATCTGTTGCAAAACTGCTTCGTGCTTCCACACATGATGGACTCTGTCACAAACATTTCCATGTAAAAGTTAACAATTCATTCAAGCTGCTTTCAGACCCAGTTTAAGGTTTCAGGCCACCAGTTAAGAACCACTGTCCTAGCAAGCACTGTGCTGTCAGTCAGTCCATATGTTGATCTGACAATAGAGACTCTCATACATCTGTGCTGACGAACAGTAAAAATCAGTCTGTGGTCTCACTGCCAACTCTTGAGTTCACTCAGGAGACTAATTATAATGAAACCACATTTGACCCATGACGCTCCCAGAGGAGAGGCTGTTGCTTCATCAAATAATTTTGTTTTTTATTTGTGCTTACGACAGATTTTGTCCACTTCCTTAGAATTCTGATTCAGAATGCATTCATGCAAAAGAAATCAGACTTATGAAACTTTCTCCTCTGATTATGACAAATGATATCTTTAAATAAGAGAAAGAGAATTATCTTTCTTTTCAGTCACTACATATATGTATGTATATATATATATCTATATATATATATCTATATATATATATATATCTATATATATATATCTATATATCTATATATATATATATATATATATATATATATATATATATATATATATATATATATATATATTTTAAATGCTCTCTCTCCCCCTCTTAAAATCAATTGCTCATAACTAAGAGGAAATTACATTTATTACTTTGTATTAAAAGTAACTTGTTACTTTACTTTGAAGTTACTGGTGACTTTGAACATCTAATAAAAGGGTTTGAAACAGACTTTACATTAGATGACAATTTTAATACTGAGTAAATATAAAGCATTTTCAATTTAAAGTCAACTCACTGTGACCCTCCTCTCTGCCCCTACAAGGCACTGTGCTGGTCTGCCAGCACCTTGGTTGCGGGGCAGCACCCTGCACGGCTATTTATGCCACACCTCGCATGCTCTCTTTCTTTCTGCTCATCTCCTCAGGGAGTCACAGCATGGTAAAGTCTATTGTTTGGCACATCTTCACTCCGATAATGTGTACTGTCTGTTTTCTTCTTTGTGCCTTAACCCATATTCACACCAAATACGACCTGGGCGACCACTCTCCATGCAAAGTCAATGTACAGCTTGGATCACGTGGGCCAACCCACCCACGATGTGATGGATGTGATCTGGGCGACTTGGTTATGTTACCGGGTTGCTTTGGACATGTGACCATGTCAGCGTTTTGTGGGTGTGTGACAACAACGTGACACAGGCTTTTTTATTCCTGCTCTCGGAGTGACAATCCATGTCCACATGGGAACATTAAAGACGACATATCATGCTTGTTTCTCCTTTTCACTATGCCAGACTAGGATGCCTGTAAAGCACTTCTGCCCTCAGTGCAAGTCATTTAGTTCCTTCATTGCCCCACAATAGCGTTCTCAAAATCCTCATTTTAGGCCATTATGAAGTGCTTGTTGAAACGCTTGGTCTCAAGGATGACCTAAAGTTACCTCGCAACGTCTCAGCCCTTTGTGCTCTGATTGGTCAGTTCTATCGGGGGTAGAGCCAGTCTGTCCTTCTTCTTCTACTGTATTTTCCAGCAGGCTCAAAGCAGCGACCGCGTATTGAGTCCCCCTACAGGCCAGAGTTGGTAATGAGGGACACTGAGCGAGGGAGCTTTGTACCCCTGCTGCTGGATGTGTTCCTCGGTGAGGGTTTGGGGGTAACGGACATCACAGAGGAGGAAGTGTTTTATCAGATTACACCAATAAAAAGAAGGTACCTCGTGACGTCATGACGTTTGAAATCTCACAGACATCTTGCAATGACCTATTTTCAGAGGCATCAAATCTCGTTCTAGGATATCAGAAAAAATACAATATCTTATTTTTTGAAAATTAAGGGGGTGTAAGGTCTTGTTTTCAAATTTATTATATTATATGTAAGTATTAAATCATGCATCAGCATGGTATGTCTCCTTTAAGTTAGTGAGTACATTAGTTCTGCCCAGACAGGACTGCAGAGAAGTCCCTACATGAGGTGCAGCTCACAGATGCTGCAGCTGCAGTGTTTGTGGTTAGTATGAGTGAAAAGGATTCAGTTGGAGTAATGTCAGCTAATACATCCTATAATTCATTTTTATTTTAAAGCCCTGGCAACTGGGTCTGCCCGCCGCTGCTGTTTTGAGTTCCTCTCTATTTTCTATACTACAGTTCTGATTGTTCTTTACCCAGGGTGGATCTGCCTGTGCTCATCTGGCTGCTTTGGCTTTGAATGCTGGCTTCTGCAGCACACCAGCACTGCATTATTGATCTTACACAACACTGTATTTAACATATTATAGTTAGTTTGTATAATTTTGTTACTGTTTTGGATATTTTGTGGGGATATTTTTTTGAGAGGGTGGGTGGGGGTTTTGTTCTGTTTTACTGTGTATCTTTTTTTTTTTTTTAGTGTGTGGCACTTTATGCCATTTTATTAACATTTTTCTCAGTGTGCTTTGGTGCTTAGGACCCACATCAGCAGTACTCCAGTGGCCTGGTGGTTTTTCATGATTCCCCTTGTTTTATTGGTGTTCAGTGTTATGGGTGATTAGTTTAAGGACCCCTGACCCTCCTAGACTTCTCCTGTGGCCTGGTAAGTCTCAGCTCTGCACAAACCTCCCTCTTTATCGCCAATGGCCTGTTTATTTTTAAGCAGCATCAAGCAAATCTGTTTGTTGTTTAGATTTATCTTGGTTAATTAAAGATTTGGGTTGCTTTTTGAGAACATTTCCTTCGTTAAAATTTTGATATTTTCTTGTTCATAAAATCGATCTATTTGTGAAACAGAAACGCTCTCTGCCCATGGCACTGTCAAACCTGTCTGACCTGTTATCAGCTTTTAACTTTAGAGGAGAACTTCCTGGGGTGAAAATCCTCTGGGTGGTGTTGTGGCAACTAAAACAATTCTAGTCTGACCCTCCTGTTACACTACAAAAATAGAAAAACTATACCATTTCCATGGGCAGATATTGTGAGAGAAACTCAGGGCCAGGGCAGGCTGGTTCCATCGCAAAGCCATGTCTGAGTCCAGGCTGAAGCAGCATGTAGCAGGACAATGACATGGTGATAAGGTTGAGAAACACAGTAGAGATGACAGGAGACTTTATTCATGCATGCTGAAGCCTTTTTAGCTGATGCTACCACAGTATACCTGGTGGTGTTTGCCATCCCCACGATAAACATGGAGGGTGTAATCAGCGTTGATGCTGCAAAAAGTTCTCGTATAGGTATTTTATATATAAAACAGCCTTCATTAACGAAGAAAATAGGTATATAGGCAAGGTATATTTGTTTTTATTTCTTGTCAAGCTCATCAATGTCTTTTGTGGGAGCCATATTCATGGCTCAGTAAAAATGTACTCTGCAGTTTAGTAAACTCCAGCTAATTTCGAGTCCTACTCAACTTACAACGAAAATAAGAAAGAGATTGTATATTAGTCCAGTTTTAGCAGTAGTCTACTGCCTCAAGTGGCCTATAGAGAGGTAATTGAAGCTCTGCCGCTGTTAAAGGGACTGAGGAGAATCTGTTTCCGGCGGCATAAAGACTCTGCTACCCATGAGCACCCGCGGCAACTGTCGTAGTTCTGCGTTCCGGTAACCTCAGAACTGGGAGTGACATCATCTCCGACTTGTCGGCGTTCCAGTTGAAGTCGGAAAAAAACATGCCGAGCTACCAGGCTATTGTTAGCTGTTGTTAGCACGCCCTGTGTTGTTGTATGAAGACTGTGATTACCACTATGGCAGCATTTTTGTAAATATAAGTCTAACAATACTATGTATACAGCTGATCTAGAGCAACACACCCCAGTCAGAAGTGCAAATAAATTGATTATTACAGGAGCTAAATAACTGTTCACACTGGGGGCATCCATCTTCCATTGTCAACTCGGGGGTGGCGAGGTTTCACCGAATTCCCAGGAGGACATTCTGACTTTGGGGGACGTTTCAGTTGCAGTTTCCTACTCGGAAATAGGAAATTCCTACTTCTGACTACAACTTCAACGCACCACAAGCCAAAGTGCGTGTGTGTTGTGATGCTAATAAATGCAGCTCAGACCTTCCTCAGAACTCTGCATTGCTTTATAACTTAATTTTTTTTACAACTTACAGGATGCAAAGCGACGAGGTAATGTCTCTCTTTCTAGTTACGTTTTTCAAAAACGTTAGTTTTTGATGTGTGACAACAAGCAATTTTTGGAAAACTTAGTATCGTAGTTTTGTAGCTGGCTATATATCGCTACTTACAGCCCAGGGCTCTAAGACGTGTCCGGATAATATAAATTTGCTCTAGTTTTAATTGTCTCGTTCCCGAAGTTGAGTATCCAGGCAAGTCCAGCCCTGTCCTGTCCGACCGGAAGGCTAAGGAATAGCATTTATAGATAAACTTTTTTGATGCTATAAAACTCATCTTAAAGTGTGTATTTTGATCAGGCATATATCTAAAAGTGAGACTTTTTTGTAATTACTTAGAAACTCCATCTCACAACAACTTAAGCATCCAAAAAATGGAAAAAATAATCAAAACTACAGGCTGAACCATTTTTATCAGTTATTGTCTGATGAATAGGCTATTGTGGGTCACATGGAGGCTTTTTCCCCTTTCTGTACAGTTATGGTGAATATTCATGAATAATTCGGAACCAGTCCTGATCAGTAATGCTTTATCCAAAAACGTAAGATGCTGGTTTAACTTTCTTTCTTTTGTCAAGCACCTTGTTTTACCATGGACTGGTTCTGGAACTTATGAATGGGATGTGACGGCAGCAACCTGGCCGTTCTTTGAGGTGATGCACGAGGCCTCGGGGCAGAGAAACTCAATCAGGCCCCTCAACATCATTTAGACTGCGGTGGACTCATCTGACGTGTCAGAGGACGTGCAAGGGTTTTAAAAAAAGTCTAGGAGCAAAAGAAAAAAATTAGGTACTGGAGTATATTGGTATATAATGGTAGCACACGGGGCATGTATAGTGCCGCGCTTAAAACTGCATTAATCGTCCAAAAACTCATTAGTTTCACCAATATTTCATCAAGGTCCGCTCATGCTACTCCTCCATTACAGTCCGGTGTCGCTCCACCCATGTTTTGTGGCTGTGCTGACCTCTGAACTGAAACTGCTCTCTGGCCAGCTGTTCTCCTTTCCATGAGCTCCTCATCTGTAAACTCTGGCTTGAAACTGTAAGGACACCCATCATATTCAGAGTTCTCGTCCACAACATCTTCACCCAATAGATATTCGTACATTTTGCACAAAACTGGAAGAGCAAAGTCGTTGTGTAGCCGGCGGCCTTCCCCTGACACAATGTGCTGTACTGCCCATGCGGGGCGCCAAACGTAAACAAAGTCTTCAGTTCAGAGGTCAGTACAGTCACAAAACATGGGTGGAGCGACTCCGGACTGTCTTGGAGGAGTAGCATGAGCAGACCATGCTGAAATATTGGTGAAACTAATGAGTTTTTGGATGATTAATGCAGTTTTAGGAGCGGCGCTATACATGCCCCTTGTGCTACCATTATACGGATGTCCGCCGCTCGATTTTGGATCTAAATATCTCCCGAAGCACTGTTTGGATCAGGAAAGCCTTCTGGGTGAGTATATTGTTCTACTTCATTCTATAAACTATGTGAAAGCTGTAGAAACCAAACTTATCCTTTAATTGTATGTTTAAGATCATGCATTTTTAATTTATGTTCTACTGCAGTTGGTTGAATACATTTTTGCTAACCTTATCTTTGTGATTTTATCAGAAACAACTATTGAACTTCGGTTGTTCCAATGGTTAAAAAAAAACTCAAAACAAACCACTCACCTGTATTTTACCCACATGGGATTTGATGTAGGTGGACCTGCAGGTCGGGGAACTTTCTGAACAAACACCGACATGATCAAGAAGGCAGGGACCCTCTGATGGCAGGTCACATGGGTGTGATTTTCTTTTCAAGTGATGCAAACTCCTGGAAAAAAAGGTTTTAAATGGTCAGTCATACCCTGTAGGCTCCCCTTAGAACATATTGATCAGGTTGTGATAGGTGTTTTTTTTTTTTTTTTTTTTTTTTTTAAAACATTTTTACATTTTTTTACATTTATTTGTTAAAGTATTTTGGACCTTCAATTAAAAGATCCTGATGACATAAACTTGGTACATTTCAATATATTTCTGAAGATATTGTTAAAGTAATGAAAATAATGAAGGGGTGCCAATAATACTGAGCAGGACTGTATCATTTGAATAGTGCAATATTATCAAGTTATTTGGAGACATGTAAGAAAGTGTCCTATCTTGCAGCATTAACAAATACAGATTTGCATCAAAAGCAAAATCCATTTACGTCTTATTTCCAAGAACCACCATTCTCCGTAAATCCAATCATAGCTTTTTGGGGTAATCCGGTCCATGAACAGGTCCTGGGATAAAACACAACCTCTATGACAGATGTACTTACCGTCATAACTCCTACCATTTTTTCTACTGTATGTCAGAATAAACTAGTTGATTGAAAAATGGGTTACTACTTTTGCAAAGAGGGGCTTAACTCATTCCCCCCATTCTATCTTCCCAATGTTCACAGTTGAGGTGAAATGTTACAGAGGGGTAAATATTACACACAGGCCAGCTCTACCCAATGTGACACCCTAGGCCAGCCTTCATATGATGCCCTCCTCAACCAGTGATATGCATGATGCTGGCAAAAAAAAAAAACTGTTTCATTGTTTTGGCCTGTCTTTCATTTATAAGATAACATGTCACCCAATTTACATTCTTAATAAATTATAATTAAACACAAAAAAGAAATATAAATGTCCTGACCACAAAATAAAAATCCTGTAAATAGATGACTAAATAATAATAATAATAATAGTAATAAATTAAAAATACAAAAATCAACATACAAATTTGCACACAATAACTTTATAGCAAGCTACAAATCATCATTTCAGGTAATATTAATTGGGCATTGCTTTACATTTGAGCTTTTCTATGTTAAGAGCTGGCAGTAAAGATTTTAATATCATTATATTGAAAGTGAATTTTTTTCCTGATTTTGTGGCACCCCCTGGAGGCCACAAAATTATTATCACCCTCATTATTTTAAAAACCTAACTTTAATGAGATAATACAGTTAATCATCAACTAGCATTTTATGGTTTGTTTGTCAAGCTCAATATCATCTTTGTTAAGTCACTTTTATTGCTATTTTATTTGCAAAAGTTTTCTCTGTGTTAAGGGAATCGTACAATGATTTCATCGCTCTGTTTCATATTTAGCTGGTCGTTAAAGGGTTAAAAAAAATCCAGTTTTTTTATTCAGCGCAACACACAAGACACAAAACACGAGTTCCTTTATTATTATTATTATTATTATTATTATTATTATTATTATTATTAATGGGTTAAACACATCTTTTTGTCCTGGAACATGTTAAGCACCAGCAGGGAGTGTATTTATGTTGTGAATAGGCCTAATTAATAAACTAAATATTGTGTAGGAAAGGGGGCACTCATTTAAGGCCTATATATCAGTTTAATACTAATGAAGGTAATGCGCACTAAAAGAGGCAATGCCATAGCCATTCACTTATTTTGGCCAGTATAAGTTTTTATTTCAAACACAGTCAAAGTATACCTTCCACCATCATCCTCTTCAGGGGCGCCGTCATTGGGTCCCATGAAAAGTTACCAAATCAGGCTCTATCTAAAAACAACTGCACATTTTCCAAATCAAGCATCTTTAAAACAAATATGATATTTTTTTTATAATTTTAATGGACCATTAATAATTATTACAGCCAATGAATGTTGTTTAAAGACCCAAATACCTTTCAAACAGTGGAGAAAACACTCTACAGTTAAAATTATAGATAAAATTGTGCATTGAACAATCTACTGCAAACCATTTAAGATATTTTAACATTTCAATTGTTTTTGTGTATCACAAAAAAAAAAATATCAGCAATCATGAATCTTACCTTGTAAAAGTTTAGAAACTTCTGTCTTGCTTTAAAACATTTTTTTTAAAGACAAACAATTCAATATGCTATTTGGCAAAGAGAGGCATTTAAAGAAAACAAAAATCTTTTGATAAAAGGTCGAAATGACTTTTTTATATGAATGACATTTCATGGGAGTTAGCTGATAAACTCTGAATGCTGTACACAATGACATGAATCCTCTGTTTTATCCGCAACGTTTGTCCTCTTTTGCTGAGATAGTGCAGAGGACACAATCAGTGTCACTATGAATCCGAGAGGGACATATCCCCACCCGTCACTAGTGCCATCTGCCATAATCTTTAACTCTTTAAAGTAAAGCTAATTTAATATGAATCTGCTCTTCACTCATTGTTTGGATCTAAATACATTTTAGGCCTAGCAGGTTACCATTTTGTACTTCATTATTCATGATATTGGATATTTAATGAAGCTACATTTAAACTTGTGCAGTGACTTTAGAAGCAACTGTATTTAGAAAAACTTATCCATTCAATCCAGAACTCATGTGGCTTCTCTGGTAGATTTCCAAATATGTTTGAGTTTGTCCAGCTGTTCTTCCCTTTTCTTTTCTCTCTGCTCCTCCTTTTCATTCAGCTCCCTTTGTCTCTTCTCTTAGCTTTCTGTATGTCTAATATACTCCAGTACCTCATTTTTTTCCTTTTGTTCCTAGACTTATTTTTGAAAACCCCTGCAAAGCAGTGGTGGTAACCAATTTTTACACAAATTCCTAAGGCACACCTGAAACTGCTAAGCCCTCTGAGAATCAATTGGCCTGTACAATATACTATATGGGACAAAATGGCTCTCAACTCTTGCAGTTTTTTGAAATTTAAACAAAAGGCAAAACATATTTCAGAAAATAGCCAATGAAGCTTTGAACCACAACTATTTGCCACATCTACACTCATCAGGAAAATAAAGTTTTTCTCTAAAAATATATTTACAGAGTCAACCAGTGCACACAAAATACTTAAAAAAACGGAAGAAATCAAGACATGAAAACATATTTTGAGAATTAAAGTCCTTATTGCCAATACAATAAGCCACACAGAAAAAAATGTAAAGAAACAAACATTCTGCAAAGCTTACCTTTCTCACAGGTGTTCACTTTTTGATGGCAAAGTCCAGACTGACTGTAGAAAGGCAGCAGCCATTTTTTTTAACCCTTAGTCCCACCCACTAGACGATTTAATTCAATAAATTCCAGCAGTTATTTACATGTATTCTTATTCAAGTGCTATTTTTTGTATATTGATGCAAGAACCTAAAGCCTAATATATTGGACAGTTATAAAACATTAAAATACATCAAAATCACCCAGTGTCTGGAAGAAATGTTTGAAACAGACATTGTAGGGGTTGGGGGCATCTTTTCTCTATGCCGTCCCCCACAGTGTCAAAACTCAGGAAAGGTGAATGTGTAGAAGGCACAGAGTGTGACAGCGAGCATGTAAACAGAGACCATGAGGGCAATTGGATTATTATGGGTCTGCTGCAGTACCGCTGAACATCCGCTAGATGTCGCTGTTGACCCTATTAACCTTCACACACAGATGAGGCCCCGCAGGTAAATACTGTATATCAAAAATATTCTGATTTAAATTGATTTATTTTCATTTATTATTCTAATGTAATCTCTCTCTCCCCCTCTCTCTCTCAGCACTGTGATATTTTATTTTAGTTATTTTATTTCAGGGGCAATGCTTTACATCAAAACAATAAACAACTTATTTTTAAAAAATCATTAAAATGAAGAACTATTGCCCTGTTAATACTATCACTATATGTCATGATCTCTTACACTATGTCATTACAAGAATAAAAGAAAAATGCATTAAAAATCTTTCAGAAAATTGTTCAAAGCAGAAAAGTTTCTTGTTATTAGCCAACCATTTTGAACACAAATTTAAACTAATTTTATCTGTTTAATTAAATAAGTATAATCTGACATCTTAATCAAGAAATAATAATGAGCTCTGTATTTTTGTAAAACTGTACATTTTAATTCATGGATTACAATAATTTTATGTTTTAGCATTACAAATATCATTTTTGTCTTAACAATTACAGAATTATAAAAAGGTTTTGGTACTTAATACTGTAACTTTAGAGAAGCTGTGGTATAAATCTTACACTGGGTACAAGTCAAATAAATCTGCTAAGCACAGTTCTCATTCCTTTTTAAGAATAACATACTGTATTTTTTTTGCACTGTGATATTGATGATCAGGAAAGCCTTCTGGGTGAGTATATTGTTCTACTTCATTCTACAAACAATGTGAAAGCTGTAGAAACTGAACTTATCCTTTAATGGTGTTCTCACACATGAAGGCAATTTTGGCAAGGCAACTTTATCTACAGAGGTGAGTATGTGTATGGATGGATGTCTGTCTCTCCATCTAATCCACTTGGTCAGCTAGTGACAAGTCCAGAGAGTACCCTGCCTCACACTCAGTGTCAGTTGCATATACTCGAGCCCCCTGAGATAAACTGTGTCGATAATGGATGTATGGATCTCGGAGTCCACAGTGCTGCTGTACTTCAGAGCTTGTCCAGCAGATGGCAGCAGAGACACATCACTGCTGTAATTTATGTATTTTACCTAATTATAAATAACAGGCAAATAGGTGCATGCTACACAGGTTTTGTGTTTCTTTCCTTGAAGACTGCTGACCAGACTAAGGGGTCTCACCTGCACTCCCTAGTGGTATGAATTGGTATGACACCCAAATACGTGTTTCCTCAAAGTAAAAGAGATAATGCTGCAATTGTAAAAGTTTAACATAGAATAGTACACTTTATAAACAAATCAAATCACAGAATATGATCACATTGTCCTGTTTGTCACAAAAGCACTATGAATTGCTGTGTATTAAAGGATAAGTTTGGTTTCTACAGCTTTCACATTGTTTATAGAATGAAGTAGAACAATATACTCACCCAGAAGGCTTTGTGTCATATATAATGGGATCCAAACAGTGCTTCAGGAGATATTTAGATCCAAAATCGGAAAGGGTGCTATTCTGCTTCACAAACAATTTTCTTCAGATATAAGAGATGAATAGAAGAAGGCAGAAAAACGTTGTTTTTGTCCTACTGCATTGATCAAAAACTCATTAGTTTCACCAATATTTCATCATGGTCCGCTTTGCAATACTCCGCCATTACAGTCTTCCCCCTCAAAGGGCCACATTATCTTGCATATTTTCTGAACTGAAGAACAAGAATGTTTGCCTCCGCAAACTCCCTCTGCAGTTTTAGGAGCGGCGCTATACATGCCCTGTGTGCTACCATTATACTGAGGTCCGCTGATATTTAGATTTTGGATCTAAATATCTCCTGAAGCACTGTTTGGATCAGGAAAGCCTTCTGGGTGAGTATATTGTTCTACTTCATTCTACAAACAATGTGAAAGCTGTAGAAACTGAACTTATCCTTTAATGGTGTTCTCACACATGAAGTGCAATGCTATAAGGTTGCAACTTTATCTACAGAGGTGAGTATGTGTATGCATGGATGTCTGTCTCTCCATCTAATCCACTAATGGGAAGCTAGTGACAAGTCCATAGAGTGCACCTGCCTCACACTCAGATGTCAGTTAAATCAGTATTCTCTCGAGCCCCTGAGATAAATAGGGGCTGCGATAATGGATGTATGGATCTCGGAGTCCACAGTGCTGCTGTACTTCAGAGCTTGTCCAGCAGATGGCAGCAGAGACACATCACTGCTGTAATATTATCCTCACATTCTGGTAAACCTTCAGCAGCTCTCATTAAAACCCCATTCATCCCTTTTCATTTATATAGCAACAGTGTGTCAGCTGCATTCAGCCTTTCAAGGTTCAGAGCAGAATGAGAGGGGAGTGCTCATGCAGGGGAAAAAGGACAAAGCTCTATTTTTCTGTTGAGCCTAAACTCTGTCAGTGATATATGAAGACTTTAACGGCACTTCACATTAAAACAGAATAATAGTGTTTTGCAATTTTTTTTAACCTATATTCAAATAAATATTCTAGACAGACAAGATATTATTGACAAGCTGGTAAGGCCTTAGACACACTTGCTTTGTGCAAAGATATAATGGGATTTTTAGAGTGTTAAAGCCTGCAAGCTACTGTTCCAATAAACTGTATGTCTTTAAGACAACAAAGTGCTATTCTGTTTGGTACATTCAAACAATTTTCTTCAGATATAAGAGATGAATAGAAGAGACTCAGCTGTTCACAAGCAAGGATGGGGTGAGGTCATCATTTTGTGAACAACTGTGTGAGCAAACAGTCCAACAGTTGAAGAAGTTTAAGGGTTGCAGTCTTAATTGGCCATTAGAATCTTCACTTCCTAAGTGACAGAAGCAAAAATAAAATAAAAAAAAAACTACCACAACATGTTTAAGTCAGCCCTGTATCAGAGTACGCAGCTTTTCTTCTACCTTTTCTATAAATGATGTCAACATGCAACAATGCTGCATGACTATTTATGGAAACACAGCTTAAAAATGGAGCTTAGACTGAGCATTTCAAACAAAGAGAGAATACAGCTGGATCAGGTACTCTTTACAAAATCTAGAAGGTTTTATTAAGTAGTATTAACTGTATTAATACTACTTAAGTAGTATTAACTGGAATTTAGACAAAAGATGGGCTCTTAAATCATTAAAATCTTTCATGTAACAAATGCAAAATGGTGTTGCAGCAGGTCATATGCGTGGTTTGGTTCTCTCCAGGTGTTCCCACTTCCTCCCACGGACCAAAATCATGCTCATTAGGCTAATTGCTGACTCCAAATGGCCTGTAGGTGTTGGTGACTGTGCGAATGGATGTCTATATGGTGATGGTTTAAGAATGTTTCTCAACATGCATTTGAATGGATATAATGAGTTCATCATCTACACTGATTATATCATCAAAAGATTCAGAGAATCTGGAGAAATCTCTGTACACAAACCTCAAGGCTGAAAGCCCACACTTAATGCCCATGACCTTAGATCCCTCGGGAAGCCCTGCATTAAAAACTAACATCATTCTGCAAAGGATATCTTCCCATGAGCTCATAAATACTTCAGAAAACCTCTGTCGGTTAACACAGTTCTTCTCTACACCTACAAGGTCAAATTAAACTCTAACATGCAAAGCCAAGCCAAACATCAACAGCATCCAGAAACTCCCCTTCTATGGACTAAGCTCATCAAAGATGGACTGATGCAAAGTGGAAATGTTTGCTGTTGTCCGGAGAGTCCACATTTTAAATTACCTTTGAAAGTATGTTGTGTTGTCTGGGTTAAAGAGGAAAAGAAAGAAAGAGCGCGGGTATACTAAATTGGCCTGCTTGCTGTCCAGACCTGCCCTTCACTGGAAACGTGTGGTGCATGATGCAGTGAAAAGAATGGCAACAGAGACTTTTGTAGGACTGTTGAGAAAACTGAAGTAATACCTACAAAGCTTCAACATTTAATGTTAAAGCTTTGAAAATGAAGACCCCATAGTGTTGTTTAAAGGAAAGGTGATTTGACACAGTGGTAAACATGCCCATTCTTTTTTGACATTAAATTCAAAATGAGCAAATTGTTGCATAAAACAATGACATATATCAGTGTGAACATAAAATTTTGCATCTCTGTAGTATAAAGGTCAAAAAGCATTTGCAAATCATTTTATGCTGGCTATGTTTACATCTGAAACAACTTAACTTCTAAGGGTATAGGGTTTGTATGTAGGACTGGTGTTATATGCAAGAAATTTGAAAAGTGTCATACTGGTCTTGACTTCTTGTGATCCTTGTCAGGCAAAAGTAGGATAGACTAGCAATGAACTGATCAAACACCACAGAGTAGACCTGTCAACCAATCAGAGCAGTCTGGCCCCGTGTGAGGTAGGGAGCCTTCAGCTGTATTTCCACCAAGCAACCTGGTTCAGTTCAGTTTGGTATGGTGTGTGTTTGCAGGCGTTTCCACTTTTGTCACCCTAAAGGTGCGACACACCAGACGCTACTTGTACTACCTCGGCGATCACTCTCCATGCAAAGTCAATGTACAGCCGTGATGGGGCGGGGCTAACCCCCCCGCGATGCGACAGCCGTTTTTCACACTACCACATAGCAATGTGAAAGTAAAAAAAAAAGTTGATCTTTTCAGGCGATGTCTGCTGTGTGGCAACAGCCAATCAGCGGTGTGTGCGTGTGTGACGGTGCCCGTGCATCCGGACTACAGAGGAACAATTTATGTTCGTGTGGGAAACATTAGTCAGTGAGGACATTAGTTCCTCCTAGACTAGAGGTGGGCACTTATAATGACCAAGAGGGCTACATAAAACCATTTTTCCCAGCCCGAGGGCCACATCGATGATGAAAAAGAATGTTGGATAAACAACAAATGAGAATATAAATTTGTCATAAAATTAGCATACCAATATTCATATATTACAACATAAATACAAGTTATTATGCATAATCAAATGAACTTGACATAGAATTCAAGCAAATTTAGCTCATATATATGGAATTAAAGCCAATGGAGCTATTTTCAAATCAATAAAATGACGTGTTTTTCACATTTTTCACATTCATATTTTGCTGCTGACATTTTTTAAATATAGTATTGAGTAATACTTGATATAATGTTAACAGCTTCATGAAAGAGATTTAGACACTATAAGAGCAAAGTACGGTTGTAAATAACTTACAAAAGATTATATAGAATTATTTCTACTGGATATCTGAGTTTTCCTCATATTTTCAACTGCTGGTTTTTAGGAATGAAGGGATGGCCACATTTAGTGATGTGGAGGGCCGCATTTGGCCCCTGGGCCGCCACTTGCCCACCCCTGGCCTAGACGGACCTCGGGAAGCTGACAGATAATGTTGCTGCAGGGCATCATCTGCAGTGTTTTGTGTTTGATAAGTGAGTGAAAAGGATACAGCTGGAATAATGTCCGCTTATACATAGTATTATATGAAATATGATATGATAGCGGTGAAACTCGAGCGGACGTAACGTCACTGAGCGATGGCCGCCGGCAATGCGACGATACATCAGTGGGCGACGCGATTTTGGTAGCTGGGTCGCTTGCAGTGTGAACGCAGCATTATGTTGGGGTCAGGGTTGCAGTCTTCAACCCTGGCTATTAGAATCATCACTTCCTAAGTGACAGAAGCAAAAATCAAATAAATAAAACCTAACACAACATGTTTAAGTCAGCCTTGTATCAGAGTACGCAGCTTTTCTTCTACCTTTTCTATAAATGACGTCAACATGCAACAATGCTGCATGACTTTTTATAGAAACACAGCTTAAAAATGGAGCTTAGACTGAGCATTTCAAACAAAGAGAGAATACAGCTGGATCAGGTACTCTTTACAAAATCTAGAAGGTTTTATTAAGTAGTATTAACTGTATTAATACTACTTAAGTAGTATTAACTGGAATTTAGACAAAAGATGGGCTCTTAAATCATTAAAATCTTTCATGTAACAAATGCAAAATGGTGTTGCAGCAGGTCATATGCGTGGTTTGGTTCTCTCCAGGTGTTCCCACTTCCTCTCACGGACCAAAATCATGCTCATTAGGCTAATTGCTGACTCCAAATGGCCTGTAGGTGTTGGTGACAGTGCAAATGGATGTCTATATGGTGATGGTCCAGGGTGTGCCCTGCCTTTTGCTGAATGTCTGATGGTATAGGCTCCAGCCCCCCATGACTCCTAAAGGGATGGTTGGTAGGTATAAATATTGGATGGAGGGACTCCTTTAAGAATTAAACTTCTTCAATTAACAATTGTGCATATGTAACAATGTGGATATGTGAAACTATGGAAAGTGTGTAATTTTTGTTGGTAAGTCAATATCCTCATGGACTTACAGTGACGAGAGTGTGCTGTTTGGGATTGAGTCATAACCCTCATGGATAATTTATTTCCACTCAGTGAAAGTGTTGTTCTGAAAAACCTTCGGTTCTGGACAAAGTCCTGCAGCAATAAACAGAGTTAAAAGAAAGCAGCCCCGCAAACATTGAGACTGAAATCTGTGAGAATATGAGGCAAATGCTTTTTTAATGCATGGATAAAACAAGTCTCGCATTCTCCTCTATAATTTTTGACCTCCTGTGTTTCAGCGTGCTCACAATTCTGCCCATGTATTAACTACGGGCAATGATAGGCTATCTTAAACAGCAATTGAAGGCTGAGGTCCAAGTAATTTCTGGAAATGTTGTGGAGAACTGTTAGCAGGATTGCAGCTCAGTGATGGAGGGAGAGAAAGAAAAGAAGTAGGAAAATTACAACTTCAGTACAGTATGATCAGTTTTGAGCAAATTTATCAGAGCACTTAAGCTAAAAGGGTAATTTCATAAATGGAGATGAAGGCCATTGAAGTGATTTGTCTACCTAGCAAAGAGATTATGATGGTCTTTTCAGTAAGAGAGAGCTATTTGGAGCACTGAGCTCTTACAGGGCCATTAGCTTGAGCAGAAAAGGTATTTTTCAGGCTGCTGCGCTAAGAATATCACTAATCTGATCACATTAAGGTAGCAAAAATGAATGAGTTTATGCTGGAAGTGCAGCACTTACACTAACAAAATGGATGTAGATTACATTGTTTTTGTGAAAAATTGATCAGTTTGTGAAGAAATCAGACATGAATTAAATTGGTTTTATCTTTCAGTGCTGCAGGAAAGCGCTGGTGGACGACAAACACAAATACATTACTTGAATGAAAACAGATGGCTCCGGTCAAAGATGGCTCTGCACAAATAATAACTGCTCCGTTTAACTTTTAATTAAGTAAGAGTGATGGAATACTTGCTTTTAAAACAACTTAAGTTTACAACTCCTTTTTTTAGTTAGATCTCTAAACATGTTGTTACAGAAAAAAGATGAAGCCTGGGGGTGGCTTTCAGGATTTAAGGTAGTTTTTTTGGAAAACTGATTCCTTTTTGTATTTGACACAAAATTACTTATGTTAACAATCACCAGCCACTTAACAGTCATCTAATTGCTCACTAAAGCAAATAACTAATCAGCCATTCACATGGTAGTAACTCAATGCATTTAGGCATGTAGACATAATCAAAATGATGCTTACGTTAAATCCAGCACCAGAATCTCATACTATACTCATACATGAACTTTAGTCACTGCTATGATCTGTTCACTAGGACTTAAAGCTGAGGTTGGTAATTTTGGAACACTAGCATGAATTTGAATGTAGCATCTCCTCAGGACTCTGTCTGAACCCCCCGGCTCACATGCACACGCACGGCTGATATATCGAGAAGACTGATTCAACTCCAAACCCTAAGCACGTGTTTGTTTTAGTCATGTCTCGGTCAGCAGTAAGAAAACACCAAAACATTATCCTAGTAAAGTAAAAAAAGAAAACACAGAAAATTAGATAGTACTCACAGCCGATGTTGATCGGGGTATACGTAGTCCCTCTGCCATTCTCCACATAGCTGTCAAGTCACCCGTTTTGGCCATGAAACTACCGTATTTTACATATTTTATCCTCTTTAAATCTCCCGTGTGATGATATAATAGTACAAACATTCCTCTGCCTCTCCAAACTGAACTCTGTCTCTAGCCTGAAGGGGGCAGTAATGCTCCATAATGATGGATGCCAACCGCCGTAAAACTGAAGAAGAAGAAAAAGCCTTGCGAGAATGTCCACCTGCAGTGGCCTGGGTGGCAGCTGTCGCGAGATTAGAGCCAACAGAGCAAACCAAGAAAAACAAAGAGTTTATTTTAGATTTCTTGTACATCTGTCTTAAAATGTGAGGGATACTGGAGCTTGGTTGGGGTTGTAGGACGGCTCGTAGCGGGCTTCCCTTATTTTCAAAGACAAAGCTTGACAGGTAAGCATTCTCCAGCGGACGTGGATCCCTCTCAGCTCACCGAGTCTGTGCATGCCAGGAAAATGTACGCGCAGCAGGCGGGCATAATGGTGATGGGATTTGATTGGTTTAAAACAGGTGTTACAGCATGATTATTGGTTGGTGTTTTCCCTGTTTTACTCCTGCTGTAGATAGCAGATATTTTTCACTCTGTTTTAAGAACACATTATGAGTTGATTAGCATTGGGTCATAAAGATAATTTTAACCAGTATTACAAAAAGTGTATCTAAATCAGATTACCAACCCCAGCTTTAAGCAGTTTACTGTTCACACACTGAGTACCTCTGACAGTGTTGCACTGTTCGAGCTCCTGTGACTCTAAGGTTCCTTCCCCATGTGAGCCCAGTCAGCTCTGGTAAGTTGACTGGCCTGCCTTCTGGTAATTAGTCAAACCAGCACTGCTTGGGGCCATATAACAACTCTGCACTTATTTTAATGTCTCTGCTCTATTGTAAAGTTTCTAGAGATACAGTAACACTTGTTATGAATTGGCGCTATACAAATAAAGATTGATCGATTGCTCTGCACTGGCCTTTCTTTGACCGAACGGGCTTAGACTGATGACCAAACAATAGTAGGACATCACACTGGTAAGTCTTTTCTGGTTGTCAGGGGCTATGAGATGTTTTGAGTAGCTATAGGCTCTCCAAGGGCAACCTCCAGTTAGTGATGGGTAGTATGCCTCTTTCAGAGAGCTGGCTCTTTTGACTCCACTCCCAGAGAAAAGCCGATTCTTTCGACTCTTGAACGACTTTTGAACGACTTTTGACCTGGTCTGGGACCTTTTGTAGCCCTATATGTTCCCTTAACTTTGCAAAAATGTATAGTTTGTGTGTAGAAAATCCTTTTTGTGTTCATAGTTTTTATGAGAATCCATATAATTTCCTGATTTTTTCCGTTCATGTTGTTACAAAACCAATCTCATTAACAATGTCTTTAAATTGCAGTCAGATACTAACACACTCTCCTCACTACTGTCCCCTTCTATCTTCACATGTGATTAGCCAAATGGGTGCTATGCTGGCCAATCAAAACAAAGTCCTACCATGAACAGAGCTGGGGCTGAGCACCTTGACAGCTAAGCAACAAAGGAAAAAACCGGGAGCTGGATCTCACTCAATTCACCTAAAGCCTCGGCCCTCAATCTTTTGAGCAAGACCCATAACTACCCCCAGATTTGTCAGTAGACCGCGCCAGCACAACCTCTGTACTGAAAGTATGTGGCGGGTCTATTTTCAGCGCAGAGCCTCTTGAACCCTGTGTATATCTCCGCAAAGTAGATCGAACCAACACAGTTAAACAAGACCCAGACTTTCTGGGTCATTTCAATTCACAGAGAAAACAGTGGGAATAATTTTAGAAATAACAGAGAGTACTTCAGCTCCTCTTCTGAACCCCTCATAAAACACAGCAAAGTATTTCCTTTGGATTAAACTGTGTGACCAGCTTAACATACAGGTTAACATGAATTTCTATATCTATTTGTAACATAGTGTTAGCTAAGTCAGCTGTAAAATTGCATACTACAGAGCACACGGAGAGCACAACCTATGCCAAGGTAGCTCACATTCTGATGTTACATCTATAGCCAATAATATCATGATGAAGTAAGCATCATAATGTGATTCCTTTACCCTTAAAACCTTTATGTAGCACTCAGTATCATGTTGATATCGTTTATGTTAGGCAGTAATTGAGCAAAGACAAACATTTGCTAATGGTGGATCTGGATCACCACCAAAATGTAGTCATTTTATATTAGGCCATTACCAACTTCTTCTGAAAATTTCAGCAAAATTCATCCAGTAGTTTTTGTGTAATCTTGCTGACAGACAAACAAACAAACATACGCTGGCAGACCCGGTATAATCAACAAGAGAAGAGCTGCGTGGCTGTTTTTTTTCCTCTGGTGCATTTAACTGATGTCATCATGTTGATGATATCATCAGCGCTATGAAACAATCAATCAATCAATCAATCAATCTTTATTTGTATAGCGCCAATTCATAACAAGTGTTATCTCAAGACACTTTACAATAGAGCATGAAGCTCTTCATTTTATGGATACACATATATGCATAGATACATATGTACATATAAAATACACATATATATATATATACAAATATATACATCCAACACCCAACATGAATCCATATAGCCAATCATGAATCCCTCCATCATGGCGGCAAGAAAAAACCTTCTGTTAAGCAGCAGGAAATCTTGAATGTGGATCCCAGTCTCATGATGAACAGCAAATCCACACGATGCTGTGATGGGTGTGAGGGCAAAGGAAGGAAGTAAGAGGAGACAAGTGGACTAAGTAAGAACTAAAGTTAGGGACAGGTCCATGTATCATTGGCCTGTCGCCTGATTCCTTAGAGGTTAGCCTCTTGAGATGCTACATCTCATTTCTGGAGGGTCCTCATGTCTGAATGGTTGTGGTGATCATTTTCTAGAAGTATAATCTTAGATATTCAAACTGAAAATAAGAACTTATGGTAGTGACGAACTCATGGGTGCCCAGACCACAAGTGCATCCCAACCATATTTGTCTCCGCTATATAAATGTGTTAAAGGCCTCTTGAGATGTGACATCCCATTTTCAAGAGGGACTTCATGACTATGTGGTAATAAGAAATAGATACTGTAGGTGTAACGATCATGGATATGGAGATCATGCTAATAACTACATGAACAGCTATAATGATAATGAGAATGGAGTGTTCCTAATAGAATGGCCAACTATGTGTGTCATGTTTATAGCTGTAGTTTTGAGGTTTCATGACTCCACAGCAGCAGGCAGTCTCCACCAAGGATCCCAGGCCACCTACAAGACAAGAGCCAGAGACGAGTACAGGAGCAAACAAAAAAGGGCAAAAGCAGATGTGGAGAGAGAGAGAGAGTGATAGAGCCCATTGTGCCAGACCCTCCCCGGCAGTCTAGGCCTATTACATCTAAACTATGAGTCTAGTTTATGAACTAATTTATTTATTTATTTATTTATTTATTTATAACCTATAAGCTGGTCCCTAACTGAAAGCTTTATCAAAGAGGAATGTTTTAAGTCTAACCTTAAAGGTAGAGAGAGTGTCAGACTCCCGAACTGTGGTTGGTAAATTGTTCCAGAGAAGAGGAGCCTGATAACTGAAGGCTCTACCTCCCATACTACTTTTGGAGATTGATGGCACCACAAGTAGGCCAGCATCTTGGGAGCGTAATGTTCTAGAGGGGTTGTACGGCACTACAAGCTCTTCAAGATAGACTGGTGCCTGTCCACTGAGAGCTTTATAGGTGAGGAGAAGAATCTTGAATTCTATTCTATATTTAATGGGGAGCCAATGCAGAGAAGCTAATACAGGAGTAATGTGGTCTCTTCTCCTAGTTCTAGTCAGTACACGTGCTGCAGCATTTTGGACCAGCTGAAGCGTCTTAAGCGACTTGCTGGGACAGCCTGAAAGCAGATGGAGGGGAAACAAGACCACGTAAACAATAGAAAGGAGCATAGAAGATACATCTTCTGTACTTTGTGCTTTTGTCCCTCTTTAAAAATGTACAAAATTGGCACTAATGATACAAAGGCAGATGAAAATTGTTGCTGAGACGGCAAAGAGTAATGTAAGTTACAGATGGAGGGGAAGGGCGTGATGTTATGCCGTGGGTCAGTTACGCAGACGTCATCTGTAAACTCTTCCCACTGAAGCTGATTGGAGGCGGGCCGAAAAAACCTGTATTGTTTGCAGGGCTAGTTGACCCAGGTCGAAATGCCGTTTAAACCTTTTCAAACTGCCAACAGGAGTCGACTACTACCGGGTTTGAATGTTTTTTTTGGCCAGCCTTACAGGATAAGTTCGGTTTCTACAGCTTTTACATTGTATACAGAATGAAGTAGAGCAATATACTCACCCATAAGGCTTTCCTGATCCAAACAGTGCTTCGGGAGATATTTAGATCCAAATTCGAGCGGCGGACATCCATATAATGGTAGCACACGGGGCATGTATAGCACCGCTCCTAAAACTGCATTAATCGTCCAAAAACTCATAAGTTTCACCAATACTTCATCATGGTCCGCTCACGCTACACCGCCATTACCGTCTGTGTCGCTCCACACATGTTTTGAGACTGTGCTGACCTCTGAACTGAAGAAGAAGAATGTTTGCCTCCGCGCATGCGCAGTATGACTCACTGTTTCAGGGGAACACCGCTGGCTACACAACGACTTTCTTCTTCCAGTTTTGTGCAGAATGGACGAATATCTATCAGATGAAGATGTTGTGGAGGAGAACTTTGAATATGATGGGTGTCCTTACAGTTTCGAGCCAGATTATACAGATGAGGAGCTCATCGAAAGGAGGACGCGTACTGCGCAAGCGCAGAGGCATACGTTCTTCTTCTTCAGTTCAGAGGTCAGCACGGTGGAGCGACACCGGACAGTAATGGAGGAGTAGCGCGAGCGGACCATGAAGAAATATTGGTGAAACTAATGAGTTTTTGGACAATTAATGCAGTTTTAGGTGCAGCGCTAACATGCCCCATGTGCTACCATTATACGGATGTCCGCCGCTCGATTTTGGATCTAAATATCTCTCGAAGCACTGTTTGGATCAGGAAAGCCTTATGGGTGAGTATATTGTTCCACTTCATTTTATAAACAATGTGAAAGCTGTAGAAACCGAACTTATCCTTTAAAGGGGTATAAGGCTCCTCTGTCTCCCAATGTCCTGTAGAGCATCATTTGATACTTCTTGAACATTGGCAGCTGCCATTGTTATTTATTACAGCATGCTGTTTGTTTGTCCAAGTGCGTTCGAGGGCCGGAGCTTAGCAATAGGCGACAAAATCAGGCCATTAAGATTGTTTTAAGATTAAGATTTTTTTTTTACTTTTCTCACTCAGCTGAGTTTGTTAATCTGTATAACATGGATGAGGTAAAGACGAATTCAGCTGTTTCTATGGGTGAATCATTTACTTTCACTTTCAAAGCAAAGGCGGAAAATTAATTTGACTCATAGAGAGCTGTGCACCACATCTGGTTTCTCCACCTGTATAGTCAAAGCAGTTAATGAACTCTTAACAAGGGGAAACACAGGGCATGAAGTTCAACACTGAATGAATGCAGAGTAGTCAGTAGTTACTTAATGCTGCGCAGTGCAACGCAACATTTGACGCTCACGGTCAGTTAGGACACAGTGTAATAAAATGGACGGTGGAGTAGAAGTAAAATAAAAACTAAACTCTACTGTAACAAAATAAATGTTCTTCATTTTTGTCCTCAGCTGGTTTAAAATAATTAAGGCAGTGGCAGCATTGGGGGAGCAGGTGTAGGCCTAATATTCACGACTGTGATATTGTTCTGGGAGCTTTGCGTGTTTTCAGCATATATAATGGACTATTCTAATTAGAGGTGCTGAATATTTAAAGAAACACGCGAGTGCTTTCAATATTCAAACATTCCTGCTGTCTCAGTCTGTCAGTCAGGAGTGCTGATAGGAATCCAAGGCCGCAAAAAACACGGGACACGAGCATCGACTACACAATTTAGTCTTTCAAAAGTTAAAAATGTTCCTGAGCTGGGTGCAGACAGAGGGCTGTTAAATTATTTCTCTCCTTCCACCCGTCTCACAGCAGCCATGCCCAGAGTTCTCCGAGTTTGATCATTATAAAATATTTTATCATTGTTGAGGGTCATTAAGCATCTGCCATAGCAGTAATAAAAATTACACATAGTTCAACCCCTTAAGTAATTCGACAGGGCTTCGGTTGCCAAATTAACATATGGTAATGGTCCTCTTGGAGGCCCGGCCCAAATGTGAGCACGTTAATTGCAGCACAGCTTAAAATGTCAGTTTCTTTGGCTGGAGTGCACTGGAAACTCTGGAGAGCCTTAACAGCCACGTCGGTGATATAAATGCGTGTTTCTTCAGCTCACTGGGGCATCTCAGCCAGCTAAGGACAGACTGCTGCGGACGAACAAGGGCAGCAGGAATGAAGTGAAGCTTAGAGCTAATCGTAATCCCCCCCCACACAGTGCATGTTAGCTCTGGATTTACCCCAGAGAGCTCTTATAGCTTATCAAGACAGAAGTGAAGACTTAGCCTGCGCTGATCATGTTTAATTAAGAAACCCTGCTTGAACAGTGTAACGCAGAGCTAATAGAGGATAACATGCCTTATGAGACCAGGGTCATTTTGAGAAACAGCTTATGAAATGATACGTAGATAAGAGCCATTTCCTGATGTGGTTTGAAAAGGTGATGGGCAGGTTAATCACAGGAGTGAGGCGTTCAGGGCTTTCAATTAATACTGCATACATTAGTGCACATTAATGTCAGCACCCTGTAGCAGGTTAGATTCAAGAGTCTGAAACTCTATTAGACATGAGCTGGGCTCCCAAGGATTTTTGATACTCAATATGTTGCTATGCATTAAAGAAGGGATCATCTTCTGTGTAAGCCTGTCTAAGGCTACATTTTTGAGATCCATGTTAGCATCTGACTTTTTAGCTGATCTAAGTTGTTGGCTTGCAAAGTTATAAGAGCTGCTCTTCCTTATATCAAGTTCTTTTATTCCTCTTCTTTTATTCTTTTATTCTTCTTATTCTTGATTCTTTTTGATTCGTTCTTTTATTTTTGCAGCTGCTAATATCCTCTTCAGAATGACCAATTTTTCATGCCATTGTTCATTCTGCTAAATATTTTACTTGGTAGAGTTTTGTGTTGGGTCTTTAACATTAAAATTCTGATAAAAACTAAAAAATAATGAAAAATAATTACATGGCCCAAACCCAAAGTGTTTTATGACTTTTGGCACTCTACAAATAAAAATGTATTATTAAATGACTGATTGACTGAAATTATTCTATTTCTGAAGTTTGATGATTCTCCAAACCATTGTTCAAAACAAATGCTAATGTTTTGTGCTAGTGTTTTGTTTAATTTGTTGCACGACAGAAATATATTGATTGTGAATGAGAAAACATTAGTGGTGAATTAGTGATGCAGAGGATACAAATGTCAGTCAACCTATGCCAATCTTACCTCCTTTTTTTTAAATGTATTTTTTGGGCGTTTTGTGCCTTCGTTGCCAGGAGAGACAGTGGATAGGCTTGTGTAAGGGGTGAGAGAGCAGGGGAAGACACTCTGCAAACTGGCCACAGGCTGGATTCGAACCCAACCGGCAGAAGCATGTACATGGGACGTGCTATGTTGCTAACCACTCCGCCAAACCAGCACCCCAAAGTTTGCCTCTTTTGCAGAAGTTGAAAATATTCCATTGAATAAAAGAGAACTGATTTAATGTTGCATTCCAGGCAACCCATAACTCAGAAATTTCCCAGTTGAAATCTCTGAGTTCCGACCTGAAAGCACTCCAGGCAAATTACGACCTCAGTTTCAGCATAAGGAATTCTGGTATATAAATTAACCAACATGGCAGGCATTATAAGATTTATGCTTTATCAACTAACTCATTTGAGTGAGGTGGAGGTGGAGGGATGCATGTGGCCCAGCTCTGTTTTAATGTAATTTCTCTGTTTGGTTGCATATTTGTGTGATGTTTTGGGCTGTTTTGCAAAGAAACATTTCTAAAAGCTTGTGCTACAGATCTACAGAAGTCAGTGCTAGCTAACACTCTTCTTGGTCATGTGACATCAACCCATCAATACCAGTTGTTTTGAAAATTGATATTAATCCACGAACACTGTTAAAGGGACTGAGGAGAATCTATTACCTGGGACACAAAGACTCTGCTACCCTTGAGCATGCACGGCTGTTGTGTTTACGGACACATGCAATAATAGTTATATTGTGACACTACCAGATATGGCCAGTGAGTGGCGCTATGAGATAGTGTGTAAGTAGACATACTGCGTAGAAGAAGGATGTGAGTGACCTGTCCTACCATGCTACATGATGTCTGTATGTGCCCACTGCTACCAGTTCAGTAAAGTGATTAACTAGTTCACCTGAGTCCTTCTCCCTGAATAATCAACACCACAAATTGGCGACGAGGATGAGTGCTTCTGTACCGAGTCCACCGCCGTTCCTTCCACATGCGGGTGAGCCACCGATACCTTTTGAGACGTGGCGGAAACTCTTCGACAACTATATGCTCGTCATTAACGCCAGAGGGGACGCCTGGCCAGATGCAAGACGACGAGCAGTGCTTCTTCATTGCTTGGGTCCGGAGGGACAAAGACTTTTCTACACTTTGCCAGCACAAGGTACGACGTATGACGAGGCTATGGCTGCCCTCGTTAAGCACTTTGTTCCTAAAGTAAACGTCGTAGCCTGCAGACATACTTTCAGACAACGCACTCAACGAGCGGATGAAACGGCATCACAGTATGTGGCGGCTTTGAGAGCGTTAGCTTCACCGTGTGATTTTGGACTGATGGAGCAGGAGATGATACGTGATCAGCTGATTTCTAATGCTTATCTCACGGCTGTGAGAGACAAGTTGCTGTTGGAAGATGACCTCACGCTGGAGAAAGCTCTCACAATCGCATGCCAGGTGGAGGCAGCGGTTAAAAATGCTACACTGCTTTCTTCAACTAAGACAGTCCCGACTGTGCCGGTGCAAGCTGTCGGCGCGTCGAGGGGGCGTTTCCGAGGACAGAGAGGAGCTCGCGCAGCTACAGCCCCAGCTCCTGAACGGGATAAAAAGAGGAATGGAAACCAGCAACAACGTAAGTGCTTCAGATGTGGCTCCAAAAGGCACTTGGCTAATGATACAAACTGTCCAGCTGCTTCAGTAAACTGTAATAAATGTGGTAAAAAGGGACATTTCGCCAAAGTTTGTAATTCTGCTGCTAGTGAAATAAGAGAGGTTGTTGTTCCAGAATTAGCCATACTGCAGGTGAAGGATGTGAAATTTACGGCAGCAACCTATGACAAAATTACCTGCAATGTCCACATTGAAGCACCTAAAGAAAACTTTCATGTCCTGGAGTTGATTGTTGATACTGGAGCATCCGTATCTATCCTGCCAGAGACAATGTACAGACAGTATTTTGCAGACTGCTCACTGACTGAACCTCAAGTCAAACTGGTCACTTATGCTAAACGTGAAGTGCCTGTTGTTGGTTGCCTGCCAGCAACAGCAGCCATAGCAGGGCAAGACAGCAGAGTTCCAGCCTCATTCCACATTGTTAAAGCTGGATCACCTTTGCTGGGCCTGGATTTGATTAAAGCACTCAATGTCAACATTATTGGGGGCAAGGTGAACTACAGTGCAGAGACTGATTCAAATACAGCTGCTAATGACAATCAAAACACAGCATTACAAATTGTTGATTTGGCCCCACCGCAGCAGCTTGGATGTGTGAAAGGGTTCATCCACAAAGTACAAGTGGACAACACCGTGCAGCCAGTACGTCAAAAGTTGAGACGCCTACCACTGAGCATACGTAAGGAGGTGTCAGCAGAGCTCAATCGCCTACTTCAAGCTGGCATCATAGAACGTGTGGATGCGTCTGAATGGGTGAGTCCCTTGGTCGTGGCACGGAAACGTGATGGAGGACCACGGCTGTGCGTGGATTTGCGTGAGCCCAATAAAAGTGTGATCATGGACTGTTATCCTCTCCCTCACATGGAGGACATTTTTGCTGAGTTGGCTGGTGCTACACACTACAGCCAAATTGATCTGAGTTCCGCTTACCACCAACTGCCTTTACACCCTGACAGCCGGAATCTCACTGCGTTCATAACACATGATGGTGTCTTCAGGTACACACGTGTACCCTTTGGCCTGGCATCAGCGCCATCTGCTTTCCAGAAAATGATGCAGACGATCCTGAAGGACTTACCGGGAGTTCAAAACTACTTGGATGACATCATAATTTTTGGTGAGTCAAAAGAAATGCACGATCGTCACCTACAAGCTGTTCTGCAGAGGCTGACAAATGCTGGACTTCAGATAAACTTTAACAAAAGCTCATTTGGTCAGACCAGCATTCCTTTCCTCGGACATGTGGTTTCAAAGGAAGGTCTGCGCCCGAGCCCAGATCACCTGACTGCCATCGCTGAGGCTCCTGCACCAAAAGACATGGCAGCACTTCGCTCCTTCCTGGGCTTAACTTCCTGGTTCAGCAAGTTCCTTCCCAACTATGCAACACTGGTCGAGCCACTACGACAGCTACTCAGAACAAACCCCCAGGCTGAATTACAATGGGATGCAGCAGCAGACAACAGTTTTGCTAAGCTGAAAACAATGCTTCTTGAGAGTCCTGCACTTGCCATCTATAACCCAAAACTTCCTACCTTCATCACGACAGATGCCTCAGCTTATGGGTTAGGAGCTGTCCTGACGCAGCTACATCCAGACAACAATGAATGCATCGTTGCCTTTGCTTCTCGTACACTGTCAGCTGCAGAGAGGAAATATTCTACGACTGAAAAAGAGGCCCTAGCTTGTGTTTGGGCTGTGGAACGATGGCGTACTTATGTGTGGGGACACAGATTCACACTCAGAACCGACCATCAAGCTCTCACCACCCTTCTCAACACCAAAGGCATGAACAGAGCTGGCATGAGAATTGCCAGGTGGTCAGCGAGACTGATGTGTTTTCAATATGATGTGCAGTACCGCCCAGGTACACAGAATATAATGGCAGACTGTCTTTCACGTGTTCCCCTCGCTACCTCCAACACTGCTGCAGAAGCTGAGCAAGAATTATTCACAGAGATAGCTGAGATTTCCCCTCTCCTGATGGCACTGCCACTTACAGATTTTAAAGCTGAATGTGAGGACTGTCCTGGTCTTACAAAACTGCGACAAGTCATTCAGTCCGGATGGCCTGATTCAAAAAAAGCTCTTCCAGGTGATGTGCAGCCTTACTTCCTGGTGCGACATGAACTTGCTGTTGAGGCGCCGCTGATCTTCCGTGGAGCTCGCCTGGTGGTGCCTAAGTCTCTTCAACAGAGGATTGTTCAGCTGGCTCATGAAGGGCACCAGGGCGTGGTTCGCACGAAACAACGCCTCAGAGAACTCTACTGGTGGCCACGCATGGATGATGTGGTTCACACAGTTTTGTCGGCCTGCACAATCTGCCAATCTTGTGACAAAACAGCCAAAACGCCTGCGGCCCCAATGCAACCTGTGGAATTTCCAGGGGGCCCTTTTCAACATGTGGCTGTGGACATTGTCGGTCTTTTTGAACTGGGGACCTATGACTGCAGATTCGCCATTACTCTCATTGACTATTTCAGTAAATGGCCGGAAGTTGCCTTTACTTCATCTGCAACAACAGACACTGTCATAATGTTCTTGGCTTCCATCTTTGCACGGGAAGGAAATCCCTGTGCCATTACAACCGATAATGGCCCACAATTCACGTCCTCTGCCTTCACTGCGTTTCTCAAAGAGAGGGGCATCAAGCACATCAGGACAAGTGTTTACCATCCTCAAGCAAACGGCTGTGTGGAACGCTTTAATAGAGTGCTTAAGGACTGTGTTCAAGCGGCTCAGGTAGCTCAACGCCCATGGAAGCCAGCAGTCACTGAAATGCTGCAGAGCTACAGAGCAACTGCTCATGCAACGACAGGTGAATCCCCTTTCCAGCTTCTGAGAGGACGACCGATGCGGACAAAATTGAATGTTCTGCTACCACCAAAAGACAGCGGGACATATGCTCACGTTGCAACCAGAGTTGCCATACAACAGGAAAAAAGCAAACGCTACGCAGACAAGAAGCGAGGTGCAAAAACCCCCAAGGTCACAGTCGGTGCCAAGGTCCGGGTGCGCAAGCCTTATCGTGTGGGAAAAGGAGAGAGACAGTACACTGACCCGATGTCTGTGGAGCAACAGACAGGACTGAGCACCTTTGTCCTGAGTGACGGGAAAAAGTGGAATGCAGCACGCCTTTCTCTCTGCCCAGACGGCACAGAGGAAACACAGAGAGCTGGTACTGAAAAGACCAGTAGCCCAGCTAAGAATATGACCAGACAAACTACTCATAGAGACAGACAGAAACCAGCGTGGACAAAAGATTATGTAATGAAGTAGCTCCAAGCCTAAAGTATAACAAAGTTGATTAGGTGACAGTAATTTTAATTTCATTTGCTACATTTTGAGTTTGAAAGTCACATTTTCAGTTATTCTTATAAGTTAGTAAGGTTATTTGGAAATGCCTGAATAATTTATGTTTGTGATATAAACTTATGGAGTCAGACCTTTTTTATTGCTAAAAGTAATACATTATATGGATACAGTATTTCATTTGAGTTTGGGAATGGTTTGCATTGAATAACAGTTAAATTCAGTAATGCTAATCCTACTTCAGTTTAAGATTGTTCATACAAAGAAGTATTCTTTCTGAGTAACAGGGGAGATGTTGTGTTTACGGACACATGCAATAATAGTTATATTGTGACACTACCAGATATGGCCAGTGAGTGGCGCTATGAGATAGTGTGTAAGTAGACATACTGCGTAGAAGAAGGATGTGAGTGACCTGTCCTACCATGCTACATGATGTCTGTATGTGCCCACTGCTACCAGTTCAGTAAAGTGATTAACTAGTTCACCTGAGTCCTTCTCCCTGAATAATCAACACCACAACGGCGACTGTCATAATGCTGTGTTCCAGTAACCTCAGAAATGGGAGTGACATCATCTCCGACTTATCAGCATTCCAGTTGAAGTCGGAAAAAAACATGCCGATCTACAAGGCTATTGTTAGCTGTTGTTAGCACGCCCTGTATTGTTGTTCACAAATATCGCATGAAGAATGTGATTATCACTATGGCAGCATTTTTTTAAATTTAAGTCTAACAATACTATGTATACAGCTGATCTAGAGTGACACACCCCAGTCAGAAGTGCAAATAAATTGATTATTACAGGAGCTAAATAACTGTTCACACTGGGGGCATCCATCTTGGATTGTCAACCCGGAGGTTGGCGAGGTTTCACCGAGTTCCCAGTAGGAAATTCCGACTTCGGGGGTCGTTCCAGTTGCAGTTTCCTACTCGGAACTTGGAAATTCCTACTTCTGACTACAACTGGAACGCACCAAAAGACAAGCCAAAGCATGTGTTTGTTGTGATGTAGCCCGGACCTTCCTCAGAACTCTGCATTGCTTTACAACTTCTTTTTTCAACAACTTACAGGATGCAAAGCGACGAGGTAATGTATCTCTTTCTAGTTACGTAGCGGTAGTTTTTGATGTGTGACAACAAGCAATTTTTGAAAAACTTAGTATCGTAGTTTTGTAGCCAGCTATATATTACTACTAGCAGCCCGGTGCTCTAAGACGTGTCCGAATAATATAAATTTGCTCTAGTTTTAATTGTCTTGTTCCCAAAGTGGAGTATCCAGGCCAGTCCAGTCCAGTCCTGTCCTGTCCGACCGCGAAGCTAAGGAATAGCATTTATAGATAACCTATTTTGATGCTATAAAACTCATCGATAAGTGCGTATTCCGATCAGGCATATATCTAAAAGTGAGACTTTTTTGCAATTACTTAGAAACTCCTCATAGCATCTTTAAGGACAATTCCTTCTCCCCTCCTCTAAACCCAGCCCACACCTCACCTCAACTAAAATGAGCATTTCAAATAGTGACAGAGCATCAAGTACAGATTATTTTCTGCTCAGGGGTCATGTGCAAAAGTCAGATCTTAAAAATATCAGGACCTGCATGTCCTGAAATGATCAGTAAATGTCAGAGGTTTGTGTAAAGGAGGAGAGCTGAACGATAGAGACAAAAGGTGCAGGTGACTCATTACACTGGGTCGGCCCTCATGTGCTCTCTTCATCTTATTCTCTTTATTTCCCTCTGTAACTGTGACTTTCTTTGATGATTAGATTTGTAAAACTGATTAATGTCACAAAGAGGTTCAGAACAAAGAACGAATGGGAAGGTGTTTCAAGCAGTATGATGGACATGAAGTAGAACATTCTGTACCATCTACATTTCTCTGTATTTTAGATTGAACATTCAACACAGCTTTATTCTACCCGCCCTTTGTAATAGTGATTTCTTGGCACAGTGTGAAACTTTCATTTACATCATGAAGATTTTTAAATGTTAAATATTTGCACTTTTCCCCATCAGTTCCTCTTTGTATTAAAATGGAGTCTTATCTCACCGTACTCTACCGCGTCTGTGAAGAAAGTGTTTAATAAAGACTACTCTGCAAGAAGTGGAAAAGGTCACAGAGAGAGTCCGCTTCAAACTAGGAGTCACCTCTTACAAAGGGAACAGTACAGCCTGATATGTTCAAAAATCTACCCTTTTATACTGTCATGCGAATGAAGAAATCTCTGAGGAGAGGTCGTGATGGAAATAAAAAGAAAAGATCAAAAAGGTGAAATGTTGACAGTTTCTCAGGCTGGGTGATGTGCATTTGTGCTCAAGTGTCACAACTCTGGCACAAAATTGATCTTACTTAGGTTTCAGAAGTATTGCAGGACACTAATGATTACTGATATTCTGTCTTTATTAATCAAAAAGCAGAATGAACAATAGTTAAAGCTATGGTCTACAATTTGGAAGCTTTGTACATTTTAATAACACCGTTTATAAGGCTGTTATGGTCCTATGGTCCTATCTACACAGTATAAAGACCAAAAAGAACGAAAAAATCCATTCAGTATATCCGCTGCAAAGCTGCATACTAGCTGACCAATCAAACCTAGAAGCCTGTTAGGTTCAATTGGTCCGTGAGTTGGTCCGTGAGTCCATCCAATCCCCTGTCTCCCTCACTACGCAGCGTCATGCGTAGTGCGTCATGGTCCCGCCTCCTCCCCTCTACCTCCGGTGAGCAGCTAGCAGCGTTAGATACTGAAATATCATGGAGCCGGAAAAGCCTAGCGCCGAAACTGGGAAGCCGCCTCCCTCTCCCGCGGGGCCCAACGGAGCTCTGCCCGCGCGTCGGGGCCTGTTAGCGGGCTAACGGCTAACTCAGGTAATGGCTTTGTTTACTACAGTGGGAGATGTCTGCTGAATAACTCTGGTTAGTCTGTGCCTGTCCTGGCTAATGACTTGTAGCGGAGCGGGTTAGCCTGTTAGCCGCTAATCGTTAGCACTGTAAGCTGAGCTGTGGAGAACAGGCCGAGAAAGACAAATCCTCCCCCACAATCGGCTCCGCTCTGGCGGCGCCAGACCCGCATTGCCGCCGGTCCAATTGAAATGGCTACCGCTGTGTGTTACAAGGGGGATGTCTGTTGTGTTTGATACTTTCAGTTGAGCTGAGCTGTTTTTGATTGAGTTTGCTGCTGATATGCTAGTCGCTCGTACTCTGTCCGAGGGGGCTTGTATGAGGCGCCACGAGCTGGGGGCGGGATCTTGGAACACGGAGGGGAGAGGTGAGGGAAGGGGGGGAAGGCTGCGGTTTCAAATCGTAGACCACAGCTTTAAGAGAGAAGAATTTAGTGAGCAACATTTCCACAAACATGCATTTAGTCTTGATCTGTCATCTTTTGCATTGTGTTCGCCAGGGCCGGGATCATTGTGTTTCCTGACTGCCTCTCAGTCTGTACTGTTTTAGAATATTCAACCACATGTTCACCTGGAAACCAAGAATAACCTGATCAGATTTTGGAGGTCATAAGTCAAAATCAGGAATCCTCTTGTCGACCTATTCTCTTGAAGTAGGGTGACCAGACAACCCTGATTTAGCCTGGACCATCCCAGATTCGCCACACTCTTGACCTTGATTTGTCATGTCAGTCAGCATTGTTGCCAGATCTGTTGCCAATTTAACCAGCAATTTAAAGGATAATTTTGGTTTCTACAGCTTTCACATTGTTTCTAGAATGAAGTAGAACAATATACTCACCCAGAAGGCTTTCCTGATGCAAACAGTGCTTCGGGAGATATTTAGATCCAAAATTGAGCAGCGGACATCTGTATAATGGTAGCACATAGGGCATGTATAGCGCTGCTCCTAAAACTGCTTTAATCGTCCAAAAACTCATTAGTTTCACCAATGTTTCATCATGGTCCGCTCATGCTACTCCTCCATTACAGTCTGTGTCACTCCATCCATGTCTTTGTGGCTGTGCTGACCTCTGAACTGAAGAAGAAGAATGTTTGCCTCCGCGCATGCGCAGTACTCTCTGGAGAGCTGTTCTTCTCTTTGCCTCTGCGTCCTCCTTTCGATGAGCTCCTCATCTGTAAACTCTGGCTCGAAACTGTAAGGACACCCATCATATTCAAAGTTCTCCTCCACAACATCTTCATCCGATAGATATTCCTCCATTTTGCACAAAACTGGAAGAAGAAAGTTGTTGTGTAGCCGGCAGTCTTCCCCTGAAAAAATGAGCCGTACTGCACATGCGCGAAGGCAAACATTCTTCTTCAGTTCAGAGGTCAGCACAGTCACAAAAAAATGTCTGGAGCGACACAGACTGTAATGGAGGAGTAGCCCGAGCGGACCATGATGAAATATTGGTGAAACTAATGAGTTTTTGGATGATTAATGCAGCTTTAGGAGCGGCGCTATACATGCCCTGTGTGCTACCATTATATGGATGTCCGCCCCTCGATTTTGGATCTAAATATCTCCTGAAGCACTGTTTGGATCAGGAAAGCCTTCTGAGTGAGTATATTGTTCTGCTTCATTCTATAAACAATGTGAAAGCTGTAGAAACCGAACTTATCCTTTAAAGAGGAAGTATTATATTGGTGTTCTTGGTGAAATTATAGTGAGACTGTATTTTGATCAGTATGGTTCTAGTGGAAGTACACCTTTGCTGTGTAGCAAAGTGGTGCCTAAACAAAGCAGCTTGGTAGTGAAAAGGTGAATTCTTGGTTTAGGGTTAGGGCTGGTTGGGCAGAGTTGGCAGTCCCATCTGCAACTATATATAGAGTGCTAGCGTTAGTGCTGACTCTTTCCATACAGATGCAGAGTTGAACTCCGTCACTGTGGCTAATGTTCAGGCTAATGCCTTGTACCTCATACAACCCACCATGACAAAAATTACAAATTCTCCCTGAAGGTATGTTAACTCAGAGCTAAAGTCAGTATGTGGCCTTGACTTTATTTTTTTATCTTGCCTCCCATACAACAAATACTTACCTAAAATTGGAAATAACATATTCCGAATTTTCCGCACTATAAGGGGCATCAGATTATAAGGTGCACCTTCGATGAATGGCCAATTTTAAAACTGTTTTCATATATAGGGCGCACCGCATTATAAGGCGCATAGAATAGAAGCTACTGCAGTGGCTGGGGTTGCGTTATGCATCCTCTCGATGGAGCTTCGCTAAAGGAAATGTCAACAAAACAGTCAGATAAGTCAGTCAGTCAAACTTTATCAATAGAATACAAACCAGCGTTCTGACAACTCCATTCACTCCCAAAACAAGTTAGTGCATTCACAATATGATACCGTATGTACTGGTGGTGCTTATTTGCGCTGCCCTCGTTGAAAACAATGTATTTCCAACACCATTTGTCACAGTTCAATGCTACATGAACAGTGCTCGAGACGTGCCTCCTTGTTCTTTTGCGGCAGGATCCATAAACACGCCTCTGGCACACATGAACAGCTGTTTTAATTTTTTTCCCCGAGGTAACGTCAGTGACGTAGTATTTTCGCATCACATTTTATCTTTTACCAGGTGCACCTTATAGTGCGGAAAATCCGGTACATCATGTTTTTTTCTGGTTTTTGATGCACTTAAAAGTTAGCAACAAACATAGTCTTTATATTCAGAGCTGCAAACACTGGTGCACTTTTACGATGAATTCTGAAGGACTTAAACCCATTGACTTTCATCATCTCATTCCAAACTTTACACACAGGTCACAGAATTTAGGATTATCAATCCTCAAACAAACACTCATCTCCTGGAGGATTTACGAGGATGTTTCTCTGCTTGTCATTGTCACCCTGCATGTCTTTGATGCTTTACAATGCGTGAAATAGACCTCACAGATGTTGGTGTTTTCAGAGCAGGCGCTGCCTCTCGCCTTTTTCTGTTTACCTCCTGTCTTCTCCTTTTCCTTCACTGGGAGGATAGTCAGCGGCAGATGGAAAGGAGACGAGGTGATCAACTCTGTCAGGTGGTCAATCAGGATGAAAAACTGTGAGATGATGTCAAGTTAGTGATTTAGTTTGATTTTTCTCTGTCATTTGGCCACTATGTCAAATAAACAAATCCCCAAAGGTGCAAATTGTTGAGTTAAGCTGAGTTGAGCAAACAGATGTCAAATTCCTTGTATGTCTGACATACCTGGCCAATAAAACTGATTCTGATTCTTATCCTGGCTATTTGCCTGAATTTTATGGATATTTTTAGACTTTTGAAGTTGAACTGTATGAAGTACATGTCATTAGCATGAACATTAACCACAGAGGCAGAGATCATCTCTCTGTCTGTCCAGAAACTAGGGTTATTTACACTGAGGCAGATGGTGCCACAGACAGAATGTAACTCAGATCGACTTCATAGACTGACACCAAATCTTTGTTTAAAACAGCTTTATAACAAGGCTAAACTAGAGGCTGCATTTTGTTTCAGTGTCTCATTTGTGTTTTTGTCCTGCTAACTAGAGTGCTCAAGAGTGCTGGAGTCCACTTTTTAACAGCTTATGTCCATCACTGTATTTAAAGGTGTAGTCAGCGATCTTCTAATCTTCTAATCTAATGCACTATTTGTCAATATCACCGTATTTCTCCTCTCCATCCACAAGATGTCACCACTGACAGCATGTTGAAAAAAGAGTCAGGTTTCAATACACAACCTTGGCTCTGAATTTCAGCAGGTAAATACTGTGGCTCGGGCCGAGCCAACAAAACAGGGTACACCCCCCCACATCCAGGGGGCGATGCACAGATCAGACAGAGGGGGGAGGGAGAGTCGTAGGTTGCGTAGCGTGCGCAGTTAGCGTAAGAGAGAGATACAGTATGTGCAGTAGCAATGGCTAAAAAACAGCCCAAAAGAAAAAGGTCAGAGGAGTGAAAAGTGAAAAAGAAGGGCTGTGACCATGAAAGAGCGAAGACCCGGGTCAACATTGGTGTTGCTTTCCGACGGTGGAGGGAACTCCACCAACTGAAAGACCTGAAAACGGACGCGGATGTCTGTCTGCTGGATAGGTAAGCAACATAAGCTTTGTGGTGCTTCACATAACAGTAACAGCCGTTGGACATTCGTCTTCTTGTCTAATCTGCCAAAATGTACTTTTGTCGTGATGTTTTCAATGATAGCAGTCGAGTTTTCTGACGAGTCGGGGTTACCTTAGCTACGTTGGTCACCTACGCAGTTTCTACGGCCGTTTCCATGACGATGCAGGTCCATCAGCTTTCGGGGGTGGAGCCAGGGGTGAGGTATGAAGGGAGAGGTGGGTCTAAATTTGTTTATCAACAACCTCTCCACTCATTTTCTCCCACATCGCTGACTACACCTTTAAGTCATTCATGTGGCAAACAGAATTTCACAGTTTGATAAATACTTACTCTCTGTTACGTCCCAACCTAAAGGATTGTGCATGAGTGCACAGAAGTCGAAATTTTTAAAGAAATTACGTGAATAAACCATGTTAAATACATTACATTTGTTCTTAATAATCACAACACTTATAAATGTTTGTTTTGGCTGATTGAGCTTATAATGTGTTCTATTATTTATCAGAAGTTGGATTGTTTGAATTATAAATAAGTAGGGATGCCCCAAAATGAAAATTTGTGGCCGAAGCTGAATAAAATAAACGCTTGGCCGAATACCGAATACTGAATATCCAATGCGGAGGCTAAGTGGTTTTATATTTTTTAATAGTGCATAAAAAGCTTAGAATGCATTTTTAGACATGTTTTCATAAGAAAGTAATTGTTTTTTTGAATATTATGACATTTTTTAATATTCCAGTAGCCTTTGCTTTTCAAAAAAAGCACAGCAAAGTTTTTCATTCATATTAAGCCTTAAAACAAAACAACACATGCCTTAAAAAATAACCTAAAGTGCAATGAAGTGTCTAAACCTGCAACCAGTGTTGGGGAAGTTACTTTTAAAAATTAGTGTTTGCTCATTACTCGTTACTTCTGAAAAATGACTTGTTACTTTGCTTAGTTACTCTTTATAAAAATTAACTTCTCAGGTTACTTGTCACTTTTTCGTTGCTTTTACATTGCTCGATCTTGGACAGAACCCCATATCTGTTCCTAAATGTGAAGACCTACAAAAGTTCTACAACAGAGAACATAACAGTTATTTCTTTTGTGCTCTCTATTTTACAAAATGTCATATACCCTGTGGAATGAGAGCTCCTGTCCAGTGTTTCCACATTTTGCTTCTGAAATAAGAAACCTGGTCGATGAAAACAAACCCAAATACGCAACCTCAAGCTATTTCCTTTCCTAATGTGATATAGTACTTTTTAAAAAGAGAAATCTACGCAAAGTGTGTTAATTTTCGTCAACATTACATTTCAATATCACAGTTCCAAGTATTTACTCAAGGAAGAACGTCGCTTACAATAAGCAGACCTGGCAACTTTGGCTCTGGAGCATGCGCCATGTGTCTGAGTGTGTTTGGGGGCGTGTAGGATAACCAGGAAACGAGGAAGTGGACAAACTGCCTACCGCGGTCGTGTTTTGCTTTATGTTAGGAGCTGGAAGGTAATCAGGAGGATTCAAACAGACAGAAAGGCCCAAAGAAGCAACCTCACGTTTAGAAACAAGCCCAAATAAGAGCAACCCGCGGATGTGACTCACAAGATTTGTGGCCCTTAGAAGCTCTATAACGAGCAGATTTGGCAATGCAACTCAGGTCTATGCGAGCAGCTGAGAAGGCAGCATCGGTGTCAGATCTGTCCGGGGGAAAAGTAATGTCACGCCACATTAAACAAGGAACTAGATTTCGTTACCAAATTTTCAGTAGTAGTGTGTTACTTTACTTTTTATCCGAAAGAGTAGTTGCGTTACTGTAACGCGTTACTTTGTTACTTTGTTAGTGTTACACACAACACTGCCTGCAACAAATGAAATATTGTCCTTTCAACACAAGTCTGCTTAGCCACAGTCACACGCAGAGGCGGATGGAGCTGACTGTACATCTGTACACAGCATTTCCACACATTTTCCTCATCTATCAAAACTCTGATTTTAATCTTGTGGCTTCCCTTAAAAATGTTTTTGTGCATACGAAAACAGCATTTGCAAGGGAACATAAATATTGCATATTTTCAACACAATCAGAGTGCATATGCTGGAAACCAGGCTTCAGCTACTTTTGATGGTTGTTAGAAGCCACTTTAATTTATACACTGTAGCCCGTCATCATAAAAGCCTGTTTGAAAGAAACCAGCAGAGATGAGCCAACCCAGATCTGCTCCCAACCAGCCAGAAAAGAAAAGGATGGAAATTGGCAAGAGAGCAACATCAAATTCAGAGAAACCAAAAAAAAAGAAAAAAAGCAGAGAAAGATGCACCACATGACTCATGACCCATCTAACATCAACAATATTATCCAGAATTCTCATTTTTAGAGCATATGTTATTACAATTTGGAAGGCCTTTTCAGTCTTTGAAGGTCACAAGCAGGAACCAAGACGAGGCCCTTGCCTGTGTAAGAAAAACAAACAGAATGTAAAATGAGCACTTTGGGACATTTGACATTTTTCCTCATGACACCCTCAGAACTAGTGGGTTAGTTTCTCCCAACAATACTTCTACCATTCATTGCAGCTGATATCAATGATTTAATTTGAAATTGAACTGATTTTGTCTTTTTACTGTGTTAGATTAAACAATCCATTTTAATTTGTCTCCCACCTCAGGGCATGTATTGTTTTGTTTTTGGACTTTGAGCCTGTTAAAGATGTTATGAGGAGTTTTAAGTAATTACAAAAAAGTCTCACTTTTAGATATATGCCTGATCGAAATGCACACTTTAAGATGAGTTTTATAACAACAAAATAGGTTATCTATAAATGATATTCCTTAGCCTTCCGGTCAGGTTGGACAGAGCAGGACTGGCCTGGATACTCAACTTCGGGAACAAAACAATTAAACTAGAGCAAATTTATATTATTCGGACACATCTTAGAGCACCAGGCTGTAAGTAGCGATATATAGCCGGCTACAAGACTACGATACTAAGTTTTTCCAAAATTGCTTGTTGTCACACATCAAAAACTACCGCTACGTAACTAGAAAGAGATACATTACCTCGTCGCTTTGCATCCTGTAAGTTGTTGAAAAAAGAAGTTGTAAAGCAATACAGAGTTCTGAGGAAGGTCCGAGCTGCATTTTTATTAGCATCACAACAAACACACGCTTTGGCCTGGGTCACGTCTTTTGGTGCGTTCCAGTTGTCGTCAGAAGTAGGAATTTCCGGGTTTCGAGTAGGAAACTGCAACTGGAACGTACCCCGAAGTCGGAATTTCCTACTGGGAACTCGGTGAAACCTCACCACCCCCGAGTTGACAATCAAAGATGGATGCCCCCAGTGTGAACAGTTATTTAGCTCCTGTAATAATCAATTTATTTGCACTTCTGACTGTGGTGTGTCGCTCTAGATCAGCTGTATACATAGTATTGTTAGACTTATATTTACAAAAATGCTGCCATAGTGATAATCACATTCTTCATGTGATATTTGTGAACAACAACGCAGGGCGTGCTAACAACAGCTAACAATAGCCTGGTAGATCGGCATGTTCAACTGGAACGCCGATAAGTCACCGATAATACTGTTGGTAATAATAGCTTTTAGCTTTTCAAACTTTTAAATCCCACACAAACAAAATACATTTTTTTTTGTTTGCAGTTTTTTTCTGTATCCTACTGACAGAAACAGTGATGTGATTGTTTTTAACACATTTAATATTCCTGATTATTTTTTTAAAATCTGCCAAACAGTTGAGCTGAGAGTTAAAGGGTTAAGGGCTTGTATTTACCCCTTCAGGGGAAAGGGTAGACAACGGGTAAGACAAAAGGGGAGAGCTGAGGGGTACAATTGAGATTGACCCTTATTGTTGAAGCATTTTAGGTGGTATTCTTTTCTATCCTTGATTGATAAAGGACTTCAGCTGCGCAGGTGAGTTCAGGTCCAAAGAAATTGTAACTTAGTTTCTGGGTGTTGTTGATAAATGACTTTCATTTTGCATGGTAGAGTTTTAAATACCACTTAAGGATGTAGCAGCAAACTGTTAACTGACAGTGGTTTTCTGAAGTGCTCCTGTGCCCACACAGTGGTATCCGTAACATCGGCAATGTTCCAGCTTTTTGGAATGTTTGGCAGGCACGAGTGAATGTTAGTGAAAAAAATGAAGGCAAAAGTGGATCCAACCAAGTACTTGTAAGGCCTACCTAATCAAGTGGCCTCTGGGTGTGCAGTGATTGCATCTTGAGGACTCAGGCAGTTTCACTCCTCAGCCTGATGATTACAACGGTAAGATGGCAAACCAGAATGAAACTTTAGACAAATCCTGTTTGCTTTTTCTGCGAGTATGAAATCTACCAAAAATAAACGCATCACCACAGTTATGACCTTCAGTTCAATAAAGTGTGCCAGTATGAAAATTTGTTTTGTATGGCATCCATTTGTCTGTTTCATCCCCCGAGGTTGAGAGTGAGATTTGCAACGAAGAAATCAGTTAGAGCGAGGTGGCACGACGCTGCAACCTCTGTGAAATTCCACAGATTTGTCTCAATTTTCACCATCAAAGTCCTCCGAGAATCATTGTGATCCTATTAGTGAACGTCTCGGGGTGAAGATGACTTCATTGAGCCGTGGAGAGGAAGAGGATCCGACGGCTGGATGGAGGGGTTCAATGGAGAGGGTGGGGGGTATAGGAAAGGTGGAAGTGGAGAGGGGTGTGTAAAAGACAGCTGAATTGTGAGTAATGAAAGCGGAGAGAAGCACAGACATCTCTTTCATCTTCAAGCGGACTCGCATCGCTCTTTCATCATCGTCATCTGAAAATGTGCATGCTCATAGCGCCGACACGCTCACCTGCAGGGAGGAAAGACACATTTCACTTTCAAAGAAGATACTCTCCCACTTCTCCCGCTCCTGTTATTGCTTCTCCGGTCCTGCAGAGTTTGGAGGCAGAGCGAGGAGTCATTAAGGACGCGATACATACGCCCGCTGTGACGAACACGGGCAGGTTACAATTATTTACCCAGAAATTAGCCTCATTTTTGTTGCCTGATGAATGCATGTGAAAATTAAGAGTGAAGGCTTTGAATGGCGGGCCTACAAAGCAGAATAACAAGAGCACAGAGGGGGTTTTTGAAGGGCCGCTTGTCAGGATGACAGAGGGTAGAACGAGCAGCTAGAGATTCTTGTACATGCTCAGAGATGAATCGATTTGAGGAGAAGGGAGTTTCATTGCTTTGATTTCTTTTGGTTTATCTGCTGTGGGAGTTTAAGTCGAGTCACATCAAAGTCAGATGTGTTTTTATTGAGCTTTAGCCCAAACCAAAATATATCAAAACATATTTTGAAGGGCATGACTTAACACAGGAGGAAAAAACATGGTTCAGAGAGCAAAGATGAAGAAGCCCACATGCTCCCTGAATCGTCTTTTAAAGTGACCTACAGGTCAACACGCTGATCTTTAAAGCTCCTGTGAGGAGTTGTAAAATGTTTAGAAAACAGACTGAAATTAATATTAATGACTGTTAATGACCTAAAACAAAAAAGACCATCAGCAAACAGCACAATATTCTGAAAGTTTTTAAGGCATCAGCAACTTCCCGTGCTGAATAATGAAACTAAAGCAGAAGTGCTCAAACAGCAGCTCCAAGAGCCAAACGCAGGTCCGACACCCCAGTGAAATAGTTTGTTGGAAAATAATTAAGGAAGCAAAATTTATTACATGTATAAATCAAAACATTCAATGAGCTCCAGGGTCATTTGTGTACATTAGTTTATAAAACCCCAATTCAGATAAAGTTGGGACATTGTGTGAAACACAAATAAAAATAGAATACAATGATTAGCAAATCCTTTCTGTCCTGAAAGATGAGATATGTTCATACAGAATGATGCCTGTCTTCAATGTGGTGCTGCCTGAGAGGTCAAATGTCATAGGTATTTATTAAAGGCTTTGGGTTTTCCAGTTATGGAAAAAGGGACATGAACGACACAGCTGCAAGCCTACACAGAGTCACTTCGACAGCCTTAAGCCCCACTTCAACATGACCTCTCTGTTTCTAGAGTACATTAAGCTAAAGTTCTGTTGAGATGACCTGCAGTATGGCAGCTTCTATCACAAGACATTCAAAATGTTCCTTTGATAATCTGACTGACGTCACATGGCTTTTGACCAGATCCTTGACAGTCCATGGACTCACCATTTCTCTTAAACCACATGCAACTTGGTCAAATTACCACAAAAAAAGAAATAAATAGGGAGCCACATTAACCCTTTTTAGCGGAGTTGCCAACATTGATGGAATATGTCACAGACAATATAGACACATCCTGTTTCCTTTTCAAAGCGAGGTGGGCTCTGCACAGGGGCAAGAGGGGGCAACAACCCCTCAAATAAATGTTTTGCATCCTCAAATTGAAATTGTAAAGCACATTTTAATATACCTACAAAATAATATAGTACAAGTAGTGCTGTCAGACGATTAAAAAAATAATCTAATTAATTACCGGATTTATAATTAATTAAGCGAATTAATCGCCTTTTAATCTCATATCTGCTTAAAGTACCCAAATAAAGAATTTGAATTCTAGGATATTATAAAATTGTAGTGCATGACTAATCAAATGAATACACTAAGAAGTGAAGATTAGTAAATCCACATTTTTTTTGGTGACTAAATAAAACCAAAGTCAGAGCAACTTGTCCAGGAAATTCTAAGCTCAATCAGGCAACTCAAATTACACTTTAAGTGTGTTTCATAAATCAAATTCAAAATATAAGAAAAAGGTCGAGGACATCCAGCAAAACAATTAGGCCTGATGCATTATTAAAGAATGTAGTACAAATATAGATAAATAAATTCAAAAATAAAATAAGACTAAGTCTTAAATATGCCATTCCTGTTGTCACCTGGGCTTTGTTTGGTTTGACTAGAGACGCATGTGTGAAGTGATGTGCCACTGCCATGTACGGGTCCTCCAGCTGGCCAGTATCAAAATGTTTGTGTGCTATGATTAATCTTGCGATTAATTTTTATAATGCATTAATTTGCGGTGTAATTAATTAATCTAATTAATGCACTAAAGTGACAGCCTTAATTACAAGTTGACAAAAGTAACTGCATTTGTCGAAAAATATGCCAAAAAAGGGACAAGATACAGTATCAGCATCGCCTCATTTCTCTTGTGAATATCTTCACAGGCTGCAGCTCCCACCCCCCTCAGTGATCATCCAATCACTGTTAGTATGCAAATGAGCCCAGACAAGTCAAATGTCAAATAATCATCCCGTCAGGGGGGCGTTTTTCAGTCACACAGGCACGAAGATGATTGTCCATGCCCACTAAACGTAACAGACCGAGGACAAATGCCCTGTGTCTGACTGTACGTAAAGCTGAGCTGTTACATTGCTAACAAAGAAATACATTTAAAAAACAAACCATAGTAAAGAAAAAGTTATCAAATGTTCTGCCCTATATGTATGTTGTGTTTGTGAAGTGATTTTTTTATTATGTATAAGACATCCCTTAAGTTTTGTAAATATAGAGTGTGTTATTTTAGGTTCAAATTTATTTGAATATAAGACCCTCAAGTTAGGGGAAATGTTAAGTTGTTGGTTGTTGAAATCTGAATATTTTATTTTTTACTGCTTCGCACGGTTAGGAAATGGTCCACAGTTCTTAAATCCCTGCCCTGCTTTTGGTTACAGTTATTCTGATAATGACGAAAGGCACACCAGAGTGCCCCACCACACCACTGGTCAAAACACTAAGTTGACTGACATGGACACATTTTACAGTTTGGAGGCCAAATTATTGTCCCCTTGTTGATGCTAACAGTCATCATCATGAAGCTAAGAAGGAAAATCATTGAGACTACATCCTTCAACAGTTAGGCTCCATCATGATGCTGCAAAAAATCTGTTTTTATGCACCATGAACTTTGGCACAGATCTAATGTAGCTGAAGGGCCAAACTGAAGTACTGTCCAGTTTATTTACTGCAGCTGTCTTGCTTTGGTTTGCATGTTTATTTGTTTCCCCAAAGGGACAAAATTAAAATAATTGGCTTGATAGAAGCTGAGGCTTCACTGCAGCCAGCACACACCACATCTCAAATGAAGAGCTAATTTTCAGACATTTAACTCTCGAGCCAACTGGCTGTGGTGAAAAAAATATAGTGTTACAAGTCAATGAAAGACCACCATGTAAAAATATGAAACAGATCAAAAACTTTGAAAAAATACACAAAGTGGGTCTTTTAACAGCAGATACTAGGCTGAGCTTTCTGTCCTTTTTAATTTCAATTTCAAGACACTGTTTTAGTTGAACAGGGAAATAACATTGTTTGTTTGTTTGTGGCCAAGTGAGATAATTACAGTTCTCTGTCAGAGGGTCTTTAAAATACAGTAAGCTCATGGATTTTGACTCGTACAGAAGTCAGCCCCTCAAATCCTGCCCATGATGAAAAAAGATCCTACCTCATGACTCTAATCTTCTGCAGTCTTCATTGTTTACCTGTTGTTTTCAAAACAACAGTTCAAAATCCTCTTTTTGGATTACCCTCTAATCTGGCTCAAAGTAAAGCTCTTCAAATTTGGTTTGTTTATAGCCCTCTCATCTGGGTCTTCATCTGAATCTCATTCTCTGTCTTATTTTCACTCTCTGTCTTTTTATTTCAAAGGGACTGCGAGGAGTTTCAAAGTAATTATAAAAAAGTCAGAAGTAGGAATTTCCGAATTCCAAAGAGGAAACTACAACTGGAACGTTCCCCGAAGTCGGAGTCAAAAATGCTGCCATAGTGATAATCACATTCTTCATGTGATATTTGTGAACAACGACGCAGGCGTGCTAACAACAGCTAACAATAACCTGGTAGATCGGCATGTTTTTTCCGACCTCAACTGTAACGGCGGTAAGTCGGAGATGATGTCGCTCCCAGTTCCGAGGTTACTGGAATGCAGCATTACAACAGTCGCCGCATGTGCTCATAGGTAGCAGAGTCTTAATGTCGCCGCAAATAGATTCGGAAACTCAGAAATTCCTACTTCTGACTACAACTGGTACGCACCAAAAGACAGGACCCAAGTCAAAGCATGTGTTTGTTGTGATGCTAATAAAAATGCAGCTCGGACCTTCCTCAAAACTCTGCATTGCGGTAGTTTTTTATGTGTGAGTACAAGCAATTTTTGGAAAACGTAGTATCGTAGTTGTAGTCGGCTATATATCGCTACTTACAGCCCGGTGCTCTAAGACGTGTCCGAATAATATAAATTTGCTCTAGTTTTAATTGTCTGGTTGCCGAAGTTGAGTATCCAGGCCAGTCCAGCCCTGTCTGACCTGACCGTGAAGCTAAGGAATAGCATTTATAGATAACCTATTTTGATGCTATAAAATTCATCTTAAGTGTGTATTTCCATCAGGCATATATCTAAAAGTGAGACTTTTTTGTAATTATGTAGAAACTCCTCACAGTCCCTTTAAACCAAGATATAAAGAGGGCAGTTTCCAAACATTTTGGATCTTTAAGAAGATGAGCTGGGACTATGAAGTCCTAAGGCAACAAATCACAAGGGCTTGTAAAAACTTGAAAACAGAAGTCTGGCTAAATGTTTCCTTTCCTGGCACGTCTCATTTTGTGCAACAACATTGAGAAGGTATGGTCAGAGTTTGGATTAAAGTGCATGAGGGCATTGATCCATCTTGCCTAGTGTCAACAGTTCAGGCTGCTGGTGGTGGAGTAATGGTGTGGGAGAGATTTTCTGGCACACTGGGGGCCCCTTCTGATTAAGTATTGCTTAAACACCACAGCCTTCCTCAGTACTGCTGCCGATGAAGCCTGTCTCTGTATGATCACAGTGTACTCGTCATCTGATGGCTTCTTCCAGACGGATAACTCAATAAAGCTCAAATCATCTCAAAAGGTTTCCTGAACCTGTCCGTGAGTTCACTGTACTCCGTGGCCTCCACATTCACCAGATCTCAATCCAACTGAACACCTTTGGGATGTTGTGGAACAGGAGATTTGCATCTTGATTGTGCATCCAGCAAATCAGCAGCAACTGAGTGATGCTATCATCCCCTATATGTATTAAACTCTCTGAGATCTGTCACCATCACCTTGTTGAATTAATTTTCTTCTACTTCTATCTTTGTGCTTAATTAAGTGTATATATATTTTCCCCTATATTTCTCTTCTTAATCTTGAAACAACACCATGATTCATATTTTCTAGCCTGTTTTTTTGGTCTTAAATGCTCTTGATATCTTTGTTTTTAACTCTGTAAAGTACTATGTAATGCTTTTTGTATATGCTTCTTGCCTTGCCTTGTAAAAAGATTGTTTTGGGGTCTGTTAATGAGTGTGGGTCTTTAGCATTTGGACTCTGTTGTTGGGTAATGAAGTTCATTTACGTTGTGCTGTTTTGGTATTTTTTGCCCCATTCGCACTCTTAAAACTGAACAAAAGTAATCTTGTTTATTTGGTGTTGCATGTTTTCTATCTTATTGAAATGTGTTTCTTACACCAACCTTTCTCGCTTCATTTTCCACCCAGTTTGATAACTGGGATTATTCTAATTTCCCCAAAACATTATTTTTCTGTAGTTTGGATTAGAGACTGAAGCAGAAGGCAGAGTGTTGTTGCACAAATATGGCAGCTGGATAATTTCTGTATGAAATGCCCAAAGAACCAGATCTTGGTGTGTACTCGGGAGCTTTGGAGACACAGTTTTGCTTTGTTTCTTTTCCTTTAGACCATATGCAGCATGGTGAAAGGAAAAAAAGAAAGTCTGTGCTTTTTCTCTGAACATCCGCTGGTGATGTGAACTCACTCACACCCTATCTGTCTCTCTGTGTGTTTCTGTCTAAGTGTGTGTTAGTGTGTAAGTGTGTGAGTCAGTGTGAAGGGCTGAACTAAAGCTCAGTGGCCTTACTCGGTCCACAAGCAGAAGACGTGATGTGCTCGGACCATCTGACTGGATTTACTGTGACCCAGTTAAGCTGAATCCTCGTCTCCTGCTGCTCCATACAAACCTGGCCTTGCTTTATGAAACCCGTCTCTTAATTGAAGAGACAGTTTAGTGAGGGAAACAGAAACTTTCAGAGGGCATTTAGGTAAGAGTATTATTCACTTGAGGTGAGCTTAGTCACTGCTTTAGTCATTTGTAAGGCACTTCTTACTTTATTTTGCACCAAATTGGAGCAGCTACAAAAATCCTATAAAGAGCAAGGGACATAGCATTTGATCATATTTGTCTCTGCTGAAAATACATTTATTTAAGGTTAGCCCCTTGAGATCTAGTTTACAAGAGGGTCCTCATGTCTGTATGATGATAAAGGTATGGAGGTATAATCAAAAACAAGCATGGATATTAACTTTAACATCTATAATGACTATAAACTGGAGAGGATGTTGATAATATGGCAGCGCCTAGCTGAACTGCACTTAAAGGTGTAGTCAGCGATGTGGGAGAAAACGAGTGGAGAGGTTGTTGATAAACGAATTTAGACCCGCCTCACCCTTCATACCTCACCCCTGGCTCCACCCCCGAAAGCTGATGGACGTGCATCGTCATGGAAACGACCGTAGAAACTGCGTAGCTGACCAACGTAGCTAAGGTAACCCCGACTCGTCAGACAACTCGACTGCCATTATTGATAACATCACAACAACAGCACATTCTGGCAGATTAGACAATAAGATGAATGTCTGATGGCTGTTACTGTTATGTGAAGCACCACAAAGCTAATGTTGCTTACCCATCCAGCAGACAGACATCCGCGTCCGTTTTCAGGTCTTTCAGTTGGTGGAGTTCCCTCCACCGTCGGAAAGCAACACCAATGTTGACCCGGGTCTTCGCTCTTTCATGGTCATAGCCCTTCTTTTTCACTTTTCACTCCTCTGACCTTTTTCTTTTGGGCTGTTTTTCAGCCATTGCTACTGCACATATTGTATCTCTCTCTGACGCTAACTGTGCACACTATGCAACATACAACTCCCCCTCCCCCCTCTGTCTGATCTGCGCATGAGTATGATCGCCCCCTGGATGTGTGTGTGTGTGTGTGTGTGTGTGTGTGTGTGTGTGTGTGTGGGGGGGGTATACCCTGTTTTGGTGGCTTGGCCCGAGCCACAGTATTTACCTGCTGAAATTCAGAGCCAAGGCTGTGTATTGAAACCGGACTTTTATATCAACAAGCTGTCAGTGGTGACGGAGAGGAGAAATACGGGGATTTTGACAAATAGTGCATTAGATTAGAAGATTAGAAGATTGCTGACGACACCTTTGAATTGGGTTTGACTGGTCTAAAAGTATACACCTCTATTAAATGATTTAATTTCTTTATCAGATCTGGACTGCATTTCTTTATCAAATGAAGAACAGACAACAGTGAAAGCATTTTTCAGTAGAGGGTATATTTTTTTCCACTTCATGACTGTTTTGATGTCAGTTTGTTCAGCATGATGGCTTAGGTTTTTGTATGTCTGACCGAAACAGAAGTGCCTACCTGCAACATTTTCTGATTGTCCTGGAATGAATGTGATTGAGCCAATGATTATCTTGAAGATTCAAAAATGAGCGACTGGACTTTGTTGAGTTTTTGCCTCATTTTTGAATCTTCAAGATAACCTTGATGTGGATGACTAAGAATCTTCACAGACGTGCTGACCTAATGATCATCCATTCACCAGCTGGATTTGCTTTTGAAAGGTTCAGCCCACTCCATATATTTCTGAGCTTGTTGCCTAGATGCACAAGTGAGATGTATTGACCTGTTTATCCGGTGTGTCAGGTTACTCTTGTGCATGTGTTCACAGTGTGCAGACTTTCAACGTCCTGAGGACCACAGCATGGACAAAGAAGGATTCATGATCGTCCCATCACAACGTTAAATTTGTGTCCTCAGTCACTCAGTTCACCCTGGTTATGGCATTGTTGTATCAAAGTGGGTGGGGGCCTGTTGAACATGCCCGAGAGGAGCTTCATCAGGAGTGATGCACACAATAAGCCATAGTGATAGGAAGTTCTATCAGAAGAAAGATGGCAGACTCGCTGCTCTGTCAAGCTTTTTCTTGTGGTTCAGATTCTGCAAACTCAAGCTAATTTTTTGTCAGGACGTCTAATGTAACCTGACACACTAGATGAACAGTTCCATGCATCCACCATAGAATAAATAATAGGGTCTGTTCATGAGTGTGAATTTTCAGCATTTGGACTCCATTGGGTAATGAAGTTCATTTATGATGCCCGTAGAGCTGTTTTTTTTTCTTTTTAATCCATTCACATTCTTAAAACTGAACAAAAGTAATCTTGTTTATTTGGTGTTGCATGTTTTATATCTTATTAAAATGTGTTTCTGATATAAACATTTAAATATTATCCCATAACAAACAAGATTTCTAACCTCTCCAGTAAGTATGCGGGTCAAAGGACTCAGTCAGAGATATAAACTGCTCCATGCTTAAGACCAGACGGCTCTGTCTATAAAGTCTCCAAATTGGCCCTTGAAGAGGCCAGTTTACTCTCCAGCATTCTCCAGCTGTGAGGCTCATGTTTGTCTGTTGCAGCCTGTGCTTTCCAACAGTTCACCATTGGCCTCAAAAGTGCTGATTCCTTCTGCTTTATTAGAAAACTTACTCTCTCTTAATCGCCAAATGGTCTCCAGATGCCTTTTTTAGAGCGAGTCAGCCCCGGTTTGATTAATGTGATCTGGGAGCGCTGAGTGCTGCCAGGCACAGAGGTGTCAGCCGACTCTGCTGAATAAATGAACAGAACTAATTGTTTGTTTATGATTTGAAATATTAATAACACTGAATATATATGAGGCTGTCAGTTGTAATCTCCATTTGGGACAAATGCGCCGTGTTACTGGTGTAACATCATGTTAGGGTCAGCTGGTTAAATGATGACAGCCCTGATTTCAGGGCTAAATTCATCTCATACATTAGCTGCAACATTAGCTGGACTTTGATGCCATAATATACGTCTCCGAAGACAGGATAATTGATATTTGTTATACAAAAATGTTTTGAAAATGATGTTTTACTTCTCCATGCTGGCATTAGCCAAAGGCAAGAGCATTAATTCATGTTTTCAGTTCTGTCTATTTGTTCATCCATCTGTGACATTCTTCTGAAGAAAACACGGAGAGAGTGAAGGGTGTCCTTCAAATTTTGTAGAAGTTTCCATTGACATAAAAGGGCTGATAAGACTTTGAGACCAAAGGTTAAGACCACCAGACCTCACGTTTATCTTTTGATTGTGGATCTAATTTTCTTCCGATTGCTACGCAGGATTTCAATCAATTTGTGAAAATCTTTCACTAAAGCAGCACTAAGCTTTCAAGGTCTGAGGTCAAAGTCAAGTTCTTGGCTTTCTATTCACTAGCAGTGTCTAGTAGCAATGTTTCAAAAAAGACACTGTGACAAAAAAGCTTTTCAGCGTGATTTACCTGAAGGTAGTGAAAACGATTACTAGTTTATATATAAAGAACCATAAGGAGAAGTTGTTGTATTTACTCAACATTAATAGAAAAAAGAAAGAGATGGTTTGTAAGGCTGTTAAAACAGCGTAGGATTAGATGAAGGGGAGGCTATATACCTGTAAGGACAATGCCAGAGACAGATGGAGAAGTTTGGGTTGTATATGAGAATATACTTTAGAAAAATAAGCCCTTCGCTTCTTTTTGAGCTGATGATTATTGTAGGCCTTTAAAGCCATTTTGTTGTCCCGAGACTTGGCAAAACTCCACAGCAGGGAACCTCCGCCAAGGGCTGTGTCTGGATATTTGACTTTACAATGGCCTTACAAATGTGCTGAGCATAAAACAGGCTTGACTCTCACTGTCTTAAGGATGCCCTCCCACTTTAAAGAGACTGTGAGAAGTTTCTAAGTAATTCCAAAAAAGTCTCCCTTTTATATGCCTGATGGAAATACACACTTTAAGACGAGTTTTATAGCATCAAAATAGATTATCTATAAATGCTATTCCTTAGTCTTCTGGTTGGGTTTGGCACGGCTGGACTGGCCTGGATACTCAACTTCAGGAACAATTAAAACTAGAGCAAATTTATATATTTCTGACACGTCTTAGAGCACCAGGCTGTAAGTAGCGATATATATTGCCGGCTACAAAACTACAATACTAAGTTTTCCAAAAATTGCTTGTTGTCACACATCAAAAACTACCATTACGTAACTAGAAAGAGATACATTACCTCGTCGCTTTGCATCCTGTAAGTTGTTGAAAAAAGAAGTTGTAAAGCAATGCAGAGTTCTGAGGAAGGTCCGAGCTGCATTTATTAGCATCACAACAAACACACGCTTTGGCTTGGGTCATGTTTTTTGGTGTGTTCCAGTTGTAGTTAGAAATAGGAATTTCCAAGTTCCGTGTAGGAAACTTCAACTGGATCAGCCCCCGAAGTCGGAGTTTCCTACTGGGAACTCGGTGAAACCTCGCCACCCCCGAGTTGACAATCGAAGATGGATGCCCCCAGTGTGAACAGTTATTTAGCTCCTGTAATAATCAATTTATTTGCACTTCTGACTGGGGTGTGTCGCTCTAGATCAGCTGTATACATAGTATTGTTAGACTTATATTTACAAAAATGCTGCCATAGTGCCATCGTAACAATAGCCTGGTAGATCGGCATGTTTTTTTCCGACTTCAACTGGAACGCCTATAAGTCAGAGATGATGTCACTCCCAGTTCCGAGGTTACTGGAACGCAGCATTACGACAGCTGCCGCGCGTGCTCATGGGTAGCAGAGTTTTTATGTCGCCACAAATAGATTCTCCTCATAGCACCTTTAATGTCCAATTAATGTTCAGGCCTCATGTCATCAATTGCCCTTAAATGTGACAACGTCAGAGCCCTTTGATGGATTTTCTTTACTTTTGCAAATATATACTTTTTACCAGGATGAACTGATTTTGAACCTTTCAAAGTTCTTGGGCCTAACAATCATCTCTTGCGAGTCAATGTGATACTCTCTGAGGTATGAGAGATTCACCTTGAAGTTTGCACAGACATTTGTATAGATTTTGCACACTAAGAGAAAAAGTATAATAAGAATAAGTTGGCCTTATATTCACCTCTTTCATTTAAGAATTCTACAGTCACACGGCCACATAACTCCCCCACCCCCCAGAATTTCTCCTTGACCCACACTTGTACATACAGATGACGGGGGATGATACTGGCTCCTGATCACGAGGTGATGAAATATTTTTCTCCAGCTTGCTTTTTATTGCACGTCTGTTTCAGTTCACTGTACGTCACTCACGGGGATGAACAAAGAGTCACGCAATCACAGATACAGTTCTACATCCATGGGGACTGTGGCTTCGACTGAAAGTGGCCGTCACGATTATCATAAAGCCTGATTCCACTTCAAGCATCCTCGAGTTCCAGGCCGACACGTATTCCCGAGCCGCTGATTAATGGACTATTATACAGCATGCTCAGCTCTCCAGCCACTTAGAGGAAGTATCAGGGTTCCTACAGGCGGTGGGATAATGAGTACAGAGACCGCACTGTGCCTGTGTTTGAGCCCTGGAAATCCCAGCCGAGCGCTTTAGTTCAAATGTTGCCGTTTGGAGCTCTGCTGGGGTTCATCGGGATTTCTGCGCCGCGCCTCTCTGCGGGGCCGCAAGTTTAAAGAGGCTGACGGCAAATCTGGTGACTAAATCCCTCCTCTCCCTGGTGGTGCAGACCTCGGGCTAAGTTTTGTTTACGCCGTGCTTTATCTGTGATCTTGGAAGCATTGTAAATCCTTTGCATCTCCTCTTTCATCTCCATACAGCACCTTGATCCTCGCTGCGTCATTAGTGCCGCAGCAGTAATGAGAAGGAGAGGGGTGAAGAATCGCAACCTTCTGGTTTGGTTGCTTTGTATAGTGAGTGTGTGTGTGTGTTTATCATATGAAGGGGGGAGGCATCAGTGCTACTCATTACAGGGAGACTGTATGTAAATCCAAAAGCCTCTGTTGTTGTTAATCTTGGCAAAGAAGTGTCTCAACATTTTTTGAGCAGCATGCAGCGTGAGAAATGAAATCAGATGATGAAGCTGATTATGGATGACAGTGGAGAGCAAATAGTGAGGTCTGAATAATTCTGAAGCAACTAATCAGCTTCTTCATTTTTATTTCATCACATAGTGAAAGGACATCTTCAAGGGTGGAAAATACAAGCAACGTACTGATTAGAGATGCAGCATGGTGGGAATACTTCCTTTTTGTTGTACTTGCCCTGTGAGGGATGCTTGAGATCTCTGAAAACTCATTTTTAAAATTTCTGTTTTAACATTCTTGTTATATGTTTTTATTTTAAATCAAACATGCTTTAAAGTATATACTACAAGCATGGTGCTGTCATCCTGAGTTATAGACAGAGTTCCCTAATATCTGCCTTTATGGTCATTTTGGGCTATTTTTAGTGTTTAGTATGGTCTTGTGGTTTATGATTGAGAGGATTTTCCACCCTGTCAGTCAGTTAAATCCTGGAAAAAACACTTTAGATGAGCCTTTTCTCCAACTTTAAATAATCTCATTTAATGGATGCATACTGACAATGTGATGCTTGAGTGGGGATGGCTGACCAGGGCAAACAGGATGAAACACTCTAAAGGCTCTGTTTTGACAGTTTGAGGCACTCTGGTTTGGGGCACTGTAATTTATATTCTGCAATGTTGAATGAATAGTCTCTTTATAAAGTCAGGGGCAAAGGGTAAAGATGGTGAGTTTTGTGCTCTGACTATCAGTGTTGGGATTAATGCATTAGTAAAGTTATTACTGTAATGCATTCCTTTTTACTGTAACGTAGTAATGTAAGGCATTACAAAAAAGGTAATGTTTTACTCCTAAATCTACTAAATCTCAGTAATGCACGTTACAATGCATTTTTAATTTAACCCAAAATAAAGAGGTGTTTGTTTTTTGTTTGTTTAAATACAAATTTGCCGTATGCTCTGTGAGATCAGCGTGGCAGATAAGTCCTCCGCTAGGCCTAAAGTTATCTTTAGGCGTCCAACACAATTTACCCAAATTTTACCTTTTATTGCTTTTTGCTGTGATTGTTTCTTGTATTGTGCCATGAGCATCAATGTGGCTATAATATTCTACTGTTTTAGCCTTAAGCCAAACTCAGTCAGATAGCCTCCACATCACCTTCCACTGGATGTGTAATGAGCTTTTTGAGCGTAATCAGTGTTGGGTACGTTACTTTAAAAAATTAATTAGTTATAGTTACTAGTAATTTTTCCAAAAAAAGTAAATGAATTACTAACGGAATTACTACTTCATAAATGTAATTAGTTACCAGGTAAAGTAATTGATGCGTTACTTTTTTGAAAAAGCTTTTTTCTGCTTGAACTGCGTTTCTCCGTCTCTGTGTCCTTCCTTGTTGTTTCCTGCCTGCTGCAGAAGCTCTGACATCATCAATTCTCCGACGCGCCGCAGTGCGTGCAGTGGAATTTGCATGATAGACTAGAATGGGAGCAAAGAGCTCCGCAATTCGTTTCAAGGGCGCAATGAATTTAAGAGGTTTGGAAGCGGCCGCGCAGAAAATCTCCAGCGCCTTCACCAACGCAGTTCTGCGCGGCCGCTTCCAAACCTCTTCAATTCACTGTCATCAAGAAAGCAACAGACCGGAAGTCAACATGCGGAGTATCCAGAAGTTTCAAAATAAAACACAATGCACGGACTCTCGAATGTAAATTTGCTCCGTTCTTTGTCACTATGTCAAAAGTAAACCGGAGGCACGAGCATCAGGTCAGCAGTCCATCAGAGGGTCCCAGAGTCAACATGACACCATGGACGAAGAAAAGTGAATCGTAGAGGTACAGAAATATATAACATTGTATACATGACACCAAACATCTTTTCTACAAGGATATAGGATATAGACGGAAAGAAGTTGAATAAATCACGAAGCTGTGTGGTTGGGACCAGCAAAGGGACCTTAGAGAAGCAAAGTGAGGCATTGTTTACTTCTTTTCTCAGTCCATAACATGCTTTATGAGCGTGTGACATCACTATTCTCATGAGAGCCTGTGGCTCTCCGGGGATCAGCCCTTCCCCTACTGGGCTGCGCGCCGCAATGCTCCTCAGTGCGCTGCTTTTAGTGGGGTTTGTCTGTCGGGCAAGACGCGGCGCGGCGCTTCCACGTGCCGTGGAATTTGGGGATGAAGCAGGTCGGACAACAGCTGACTGACATCGGTGCAAAGTAACGCGCCACATTTCACTGTCAGTTACTGTAAGGGTGTTGTGACACATGAAAAAAGTAATTAATTAACTCCTCCTGAGTAAAGAATTTTTTAGTCTGTATTTACATAGAACTGGTAAGTCCTACAGAGGCTTCCTTTTAGTTTAGCTTAATTTATGGCCCTTTTCCACTAGCACGCCTTGGCCCTACTCTACTCGGCCCTACTCAATTTGCAGCGTGTTTCCACTGGCCTGGTACCTCCTAAAACAAGCTAGTTTTAGTACCTACTCCGCTCTGGTTCCAAGCAAGCTGAGTCGATACTAAAAGATGACGTTACCAACTGCCGACTACTGATTGGTCAGACAATGTCGTCACCGATGAGTCATGAGCACGACGAGGCAGCATGCTAGCGGTAGCATGCTAGCGGTAGCTACCGTTAGCTTACCCTCATAAGTCTTTTCCTTGCAGCTCGATTGCTCTCGTCCTCGGCTTCATTCTGTTGTATAGCTTCCAAAACTCTTCTGTGCTTCTCAAGGGGTATTTCTTCTTACCACCTGCAGCCTTCTTCTGCTTTCCTTTCTTACTCGGTTTGTGACAAAAGGCCACAGATTGTTGTGTCGCGCTCAAAATGGCGTCACCGCACTGCAGTGCCGCTCAGCTGTTTACAGCGACACTGCACCCCGTTGGCCAGGCGGCTGGGGCTAATGGAAAAGCAGCACAAGGGGAGTAGAGTACAGCTGGGTAGAGTCGAGTAGAGTAGGGCTAATGGAAAAGGGCCATTAGCTTAGTTTATTTCTGTCACTTCAAACATGAAATCTCACGTACAAACACCAAAGTGAGAAATTGCAAAGCAGACAAGTGTTACGTTAGTGCTTTTCCCGCATTGACCCCAAACAATCAACAAAATAAAAAAAAAAAAAACAAGACCGAAACAGGTGTAGGCTGAAGCCTTTGCTTATTTTGCCTACCCTTTTCAAATTCATAACTTACCCAGCTTCCTTTTGGTTGATATGAAACAATAATAAATTCACATGTATCCAAAATCTGAACACATTTTGTGCTCACACCATAGTTCTGTACTTTACAATCATTTTTTGTTTAAGCAACTTTTTGAACCTACCATGTGTTTGACATTCTTTCATTTCTCTGTCTAATCCATCCCACAGACTAACTCCATACACTGAAACACATCTTAGTTTAACATTTGTCCTGCTCTTTGTTTTTGTGAACATACAACTCTACTCTGGAACAATCTCTGGATACAGTCTGGTAACATTTTATGGTATGCTTTGTGAAGCTATCCTCAGATCCACAAGTTCACAAAATTTTAGAGCTTGTAGCTTTATAAATAATTTGTGTGTTGGTTCTCGGTAATCTGCTCGATTTATGAGCCTGATCACTTTCTTTTGAAGCAGAAAAATTGGATTTGTGATCGTTTTGTATGTTCTTCCCCAAACTTCCACACAGTAAGTAATGTATGGAAGTGTGAAAGAACAATACATCATATGCAATGAATTTGAGTTAAGAATATCTTTGGTTTTATACAATATTGCAGCTGATTTTGATATTTTGGTTTTAATGTAATTAACATGAGGTTTCTAACACAGTTTGTGGTCTATAATCACTCTAAGAACTTATTCTCATAAACACGTTCTATTTCCATACCATCTATCATAACTTTTACCCTTATATTATTTTTTCGGTTTCCAAATATAATGTATTTTCCTCTGGTCTATAGACACTACGAACAGCTAAGAGGGACATAAAGCGCTACACAACACAACTAGCTAAGGCTAAGCACGTTTTCAGAGCCAGTGTGACTGAAATGAGGAGCGTAGCGAGATGCACTTGTCACTGCCCTGGCAAATTTGAAAGTCTGCACTGCCCTTTCATTCATAATTCAAGAGCATACTTATGCCATGTCTAGGGGGAGGATATTGTTGTCATAAAAAAAGGGAAGACATAGCTTCCAGGCATATACCTGCTTATTTGAGTTCAGTGGTTGCAACGCACAGTTGATAAATTGAGGTGGTAGACAGCACTATTCGCGTAAACAAACTACAAAATGTGGCTTTGAGAACATAAAGAATTTCTCTGTAGAGGATCAGATGTTAAACTTTTTCTTTTCCTATGGAAATGCTTGGATTTGACGGGGCAGGTAGGCTATGATAATGAGCTCTGAGCTCTGATTGGCTGCTCATACAAAGCCCACTGTGGGGAGGGAGGAGGGCTTACAGGCAGGGGAGGAGACTTTGCAAACAGCGATGGGGTCTGCCTGCGAAGAGCAGAAAACACACATACATGTGAAGGTTGTGTATCTCTATAATAAAACCCAGGAATTATAAAGTAGTATAAAGTGCTTTCAGAGGCTCTTCCTTTAAACAGGCATCACTCATGTCTCTGTAAACTGTAAGTTAAGTAATAGGTGCATGTTCCTCTGCTCCCTGAGCACATTCTAACAGCACTGACCAAAAAATTGCATTTATCAGGAAATGGGACCTTCAATAATGTTATTGTAAAAGTCATATTCATATTCAAAAGTCATAAGTCATACAGATTCTTTATTTTAAATGAACTCCTTGATTATCATAAAGTTTGCATGTTTCATCACTCATCTATCCAGCAGCGAGGTCACCTCCAGCTCTCAGCAGCTGATCATTTTCTCCTCAAACTGTACATTTCTGTTTTCATTTTTGTCCTTGAAGTAACGTGCTATTTGTTGCAAGGCAAATTTACACAGAAAGCAGAGTAAGTTTCCCCAGATAGTGGCTCAGCATCTCCATGTGCCTTATATCCCTGATAAACAGCTCATGAATATTCCAGTCTGAGGCAGAGAAAGGGCTGCATTCAAACTTATGTGTGTTTTTGTGATTTAGGGCCCCCGTAGAACAAGGAAAAGCACTGTGATAAATTTACCTTAACGACAGTGGGATAAAGTCCTACAGCAAATAATGACCTGCTGCAAACAACAACCTGTGACTGACCTATAGTCACTTTAAAAAAAAAACAAAGTTTAAATCACCTCTAGGAAGCAAAACAGAGAGGTGTTGCTACTGTGTCTGGATTAGTTTGATGGCATGTTAGATCATCCCTCTTTGTCTTTCAAAATGATGGACTGCCTTAAAATTTTTCTGTCATTAGCCGAAAGTTCTTTTGCCTTTTTTTTCTGAAACACTAACTTACACATAAATGAGGCAGCCACATATTTCTCTTTAAAACACTGTTTGATACTGCTTTTCATTCAGAAGTGTGCTTTGTTATGGATTATTTTGTAATCAGCACAGGCTTTAGCAAAGGTAGCTTTACTTCCTATCTAAGTAAACCTGCTTTATATTAAATGCAAAAATAAGGAGCTTGTGCAGTTTGGGGGTGGGGGTGGGGGGTTCTTCTGGGCATCAGTGGTATAAAAAGACTCAAACAAACAAACTTCATGCAAACAACTTATTTTCCACCAGCATATGGAGCCAAATTTGTTTCTTTAATATGCAATCAAAAAGTATAGATTTGAAAACAAAAAAAACTTTGCAAACAAAATTATAATTTCAAAAATACAAAAAAATGTGCTTGTGATGAAAACTGTATCTTCATCAATCCATAAGTTTTATTTACAAATAAAAATATTGCTCTCATGAACCATGGATTCCTTTGCATTCATTTGCCCTGAAGACAAAACAAATAACTCCATGAGTGAAAACTGTAACAGTTTTTATTGAGTCAGTTACCTGAGTAACTTACTGACTGATACAGCTTCCTGGTACCAAAACAGATAAATGCACAGTCTGTTGTTTCTGCAACTTCAGGAGACCGAGTGTATTATGATTAATCCCTATCCACACACACACCTGATGATCTATTCTGACAGAATATCTAAGTAAAGTTTTGTTTATCCATAAATAAGTTATTATCTATGAAATTAATCAAACTGTTACGGAAGCCGGGATGAGCCTGACGAGCGCATAACGCTCGGCTGATAGGTCTACATTATGACTGTTAATGTCTAATGCTGCGTTCACACCGGACGCGAATTGGCGTCAACAGACGCGCCTAACGCCTGTGACACGCCGCGCTTAACGCCCGAGGCTGGACGCTGGACATTTTGACAAGCTGAGAGACGACGCGCGTACTGGCACAGGCGCAGTAGAGAGCCAGAGCTTGTCGGACTCAGTGATAACCCGTGCAGGCAAATCCAGCTGGAAACGAATATTTACAGAACTTACCTTCAAAACCTGTCTCCTCAGCCACTTTCTCCCAAGCCTGCTTCTTTTGTTCCAGTCTCTGTAGAGTGCACACGTCGAGTAGTAGAGCTCCGGATGATAGCAAACACCGTAGATAAACCTCTCCTCCATCTTTGAGAGGGGGTTTGAGCAGGAGCAGGAGACCGGGGCGTCACACGTCATCAAATCAAACCTGTCTGTCTCCTCGGCAACTTTCACCCAAGCCTGCTCCCTTTTGTTCTAGTCTCTGTAGAGTACACACGCCGAATAGTATAGCTCCGGATGATAGCAAACAGCGCAGATAAACCTCTCCTCCATCTTACAGAGGGCTTTGAGCGGGAGCAGGGGGACGTAGCCTCATACGTCATCAAATCAATGACGTCGGGGGGGGGGATGTCATCGCTGATTGGCTGCCACGCCACAGCGTCAAGCGAACTGGCGTCGAAAGTTCAATATTTTCAACTCGAGCGTCGAGGCGTCGGGGCGTCGAGGGTGTCAAAACGCCTCGACGCTCGACGCCTCAAACATACCGGACGCTCCAAACGCGTCCAACGCGCCCCAGGCGGCGCGTTGGACGCGTTGGTCGAAAGTTCAATATTTTCAACTCGGAAACAAATTCGGCTCCATAATTTAGTGGTGTCCTTCAGTAACACGGCAATGGCAAGTATATCTCTGGTTTAATGACATTGCAGGGGAATTTTTCTAAACAGCTAAAAAATAAATTTACCTGAAAGTTCAGGCAGGGAACAAGAGTTTATTTTTATTGTGTGGCATAAAAAAATGCTTTCTCCCTCTTTTCAGATATTTTTTCATTGTGTGTTATATATTTGCTCTATTATAAGAAAATGTGCTGCTTGAAATTTTTTGTTTTAGTTTTTTAGGCTGTATTTGGAGCTTGTTATTTTAATTAATAGATTTCTGTTCTTTGTAGCCTTTTTTCCTTTTACTTTAGTGATTTGGAGGTTGAAACAAAAATCATTTGTCAACGAGGAGGCTTTGGTTTCTCTCTCTCTTTTTATACATAATTGAAGGCAATTGATTCAAATGTTTTTTAGCCACATTATCTTGAAAATATTAATTGAGCTTTTGATGTCAGCAAATAGTTTTCAGCTTCTTGTTGCAAAGTAGAGTGGCGTAAATCAGAAACACTTCTTTGTTGCTCAGGGGATACATTTGGAAATCAGCTTAACTGAATGCCTTGAAGTGAATAACACTGCTGAGAATTAGAATTGACTCAAATTTCAAGATATCAAAAGATTTACACAAACTCACAGCACATTTGTCTCTGTCAGCTTCTGAACTACAACTGTAAGACTCCCTTGAATATCCCTTGCACAAATAAAATCTTTCAGGATCATTTTGTGTTGAATGTTCTCCCAAACATTAATGCATCCTCTCTCATTTGATTTGCTAGTGTCCTGTTAAATAGCTGCATCAGCCTCCTATTATTTCATGTCTGATCATTATTCCAGCCCACATTACACCCCTTATTACTGCTGCCAGAATGGCCCTGCTCTTAATTTCCCAAATTAACATGTCCTTATGCTAATGAATGGGGTCTTAATCGCTCTCAGTAGACAGCACTTGGAGTGCAGGAGAGACTAGCAGTGATGGTCTCCACATGCTGACACACATTTTCTGTAGAATAAGTGTGTTGTAATTGATTACTGATAATACCTGTAGACATCCAGTAGAGATAATCAGTGATGAATAACTTTTTTAATACAGCAAGTAAATTTCCCATTCAAATCTTGCACACACACTAAAAACAGTTGGGTTAAAAAAATAACCCAATTTTAACCCAACTGCTGGTTTAGAAAAGGACGAACCCTTTTTTTGTGTTACTTTAACCCAACATGTTGGGTTCTTTTTTTTTACCCAATTTTTGGGTTGTATTATTTAACACAAAAGTTGTGTTATGCCAACTACAATTTTGGGTTGTTCCTAACCCAATTATTGGGTTGCGCAATTTAGCACTCCCAGTATTTTGACACGGAGGCAGCTAGGACCCAGAAGCAACACTGATTTTGCAGTTCGCAATAACTAGCTTTATTGAAGCTACATATAAGCTACATATTGAGCTACACTCTCATACCCCAAGTCAGAGTCTTTAAGATGCAGCAGGTTAGGACTCACTTTGTCTTTCAGAGCAGGGAACGGTTCTGATTGCCAGAGATCAGGTTGCCACCACTGATCAGGCTCACAGACGGGTACTCGGCATCACACACAGGCAGAGGGGTCAGATACCAGCGAACAGATGGCCACCACAGATCAAGATTCACGAACAGGTACTCAAGGTCGGCAACCGGGTACCTTGTAGCCTAACCGAGGATTAGGTGATAAAGGCGGAAACAGGAACAGAACAGGTCAGCAATGGGTGATCAGTCCAGATAGCAGGTCTGGAGTTCTTGGCATGAGAGCGAGACGATCTGATGCTCAGTGAATGTGGAGCTGGGGTTTAAATAGGTGGTGTGATTGCAGCAGATGAGGTGCAGGTGTGAGCAGGAGCGCAGGTGACAGGAGTTGAGCTTGATTAGGCTGAGGCTGGAGTGTGGCAGGCAGAGGCTGAGACTGAAGTTGTGACATAGTTGTGTTAAAATAATAGCCCTATAACCCAGAAAATGGGTTACCCTTTATAAAAATAACCCAAAAATTTAACTCGACACAAGCAACACATAAATGGGGTTACCGAAATAACTCAACATTTTTAGTGTGCAGACAGTTCACAAAATCTTTTTAACCAGTAGTTTCAATCTTAGGACCAACAACAACCTGAAGACCAATGAATACTGACTTTTTGATCAGGTGGAAAAATGTCAGTCCAAAGCAGACATAAGCAAAGGTACAAGGGCTACAGGAACTACTGTATGCATCTCTCAATCCACTGTGATTACCCAAGTCAAAAGTTATATACTTTTCTTCATGCATGTTAATTGTAGTGTTGATATTGCTAATGAGAACTTGCCAGTTATTTTAGTCAGAGCATAGGTAGTATAGTCTATAATCTGAGACACCAGACAAATTCACAGTACAATAAATATAATGGACATTTTGGCAAAATCTCATTGTTCAGGATGGCAGGGCCCTTAAAATATCACATTATTTCACATTGACTAGGCCAATAAGATCAACAGAGCAAGTAAAGTAGTATACGGGCAGTACTGCTAAGGAGTAAGCTACAGTAATACCAGCTGGGTCTACAGCATTAACCTGACACACCAGATGGACAATTCCATAGATCCGCCACGGAAATATTTCAGTAGTTCACCTGGGAAAAATGTTTTCAGAGGCTGAACCTTCAGAAAGAACTGCAGCTGGTGATTAGGCGATTGGTCTGTCAGTCACACTCATCACAGACCAATCCACACCAAGCAACAGTATGACAAAGCAGCCAGACTCTGTTGTTGAACAACATTTCAGTCTTTAGACTATCGTCTTCCATTAAAGTATATAACATAGATGTATCATTTACCACTTATACTGTATGTGACATGAACCTCATCAACGACAGTCCCCACAAAGTTCTCCAGATAAACTTCTGAGGAGGGCATATTTCACCAAGTATTGTTGAGTAACCATGACTTCAGGCAATCTTGACTAACTGGCATCGTCCGACAGGAGATTCCCGGATGTCTCCCAATTTCCCGTCAGTGACCCCCAGCTTCTCTGATTTGATTGTCCAAAACAAAACGTCAATGTTTCCCTTAAGAAAAGCTTTAAGTGACACTCTTTGCTCCACTATTAAAGAAGAAATAGAGTCCATTTCTGATAAAACCACAGATTTTGTCAGTTTCCGTCTCTCTTCTCTGATTGGGCTGTCTGGCTTGTGACCGTGACATCATGGGAGATTGGAGCTTGACAAGATGGATCTGCATGATTTCAGGCAATGAATCAGGCAGGTCCATCTGCACTGCAAGGTTACCACAGCATTAGATCCAGTCAGAAATTAAACTCTTGCCAAAACCAGTCAAGAGAAAAGCAAAACATCTTCAATTCTATTCAATCAAGAAAAATGTTCTTTACATATTATGTTTGGGGACACAGTGACGGCTGCCTTTGGAACGTTGTTTTCAACGCTTAGTCAAACCATCAGAAATCTGGGACTGGTTCTCGACACATAACTGAAGTGAAACAAACAAATCAACAATGTTGTCAGGACTATTTTTTTCCAGCTACATCACCTGTCCAAAGTAAAAAAATGAAGCTGTCACGACCTTGAGATAGCCATCCATGCTCTTTTAAGTTCGAGACTGGACTATTGCCATGCTCTTTATGTTGGTGTCTGCCAGTCTTCTCATAGGCTACGTTCACAGGCTACATGCAGCCCTTAATGCTCAATTCCGATTTATTGCTCAAATCCGATTTTTTTGTTTGGCTGTTCAGATCACTCCTGTAAATGTGGCCTGACTGCAGACTGTGATGTGAACAGCTCACACTTCAGAAGTGACACGCATGCTCAGTTTAACATTAATGACAACACGCACAGCACGGCGTGATGAGGGGCAACAAACGCAGACCAAAACTGTGCTTCACAACGCTGGAAAGTTTGTTTCAAGAATGCAAAACCTGATGTCACAGCAGCTCACCTTGAGTGAGCTCTTATTAAAATAATGATGGCTACATTTTATTTCTTATAAACCTTAAGGACGACACTCTCTCCCGCACTGGGGTCTCTCCCGCCGACCCTGCTGATGAGAGATCGCTGCTAGATGGCCAAACATCTCAGAGCCATAGCGCACTGAACAGGTGAACAAAGAGGCAAAAACTTAGTCTTGTCATCTATTCTGATGTTTCGCAGTTTGTCTGAGGGCAGATCAGACAGGAGCAGACTGTTTTCTGACTGACGCTGTCTCATACAAACATACAGCAGTGCGCAAATACGCACAGATGAGATGGACAGCAGTGGATCATCAGTCTCCGCGTCCTGTAAACTGTTATTTTAGCCTGATTAATCCATTCAAAAGGCAACGAAGTGTTAATAATCTAAGGTTATCAGATATCATAAAAAAAAAGTGTGATTCATTTATGTTTATTGTTTATTGTGTGTGTCGCCAGTCGATAGCCCCAGCACTCTGTCACTTTTTCTCATCACTCTTCCTTTTATGCATTGTTTAATCAAGCTTGTAGCTGGAAAAACAACTAAAACTCTTTATTTTAGGGGAAAAAAGGCATACACTTTTTAATAATCATGTCTATATTAACCTCTAATTATGTTCTGTCCATGAAGTGACTTTGAAAACATTTGTCCTGAGGTGAACTGTTGCTCTAACCTGGCTGTTTAGACCGCGGTCACATTCAAGAATATCGGATATGTATCTGATTCAGTACCACATTTGAAAGTGGCCCGAATTTGATTTGAAAAGGTCAGATTCAATGCGACTTGTGCTGTTCACACTGTCAGAAACAAATCAAATACAAGTGCACATCACTTCTGTTCTTAAATCTCTTCACTGGCTTCCCATCCATTACAGGATTGATTTTTAACTTTTGTTTTTAAAGCTCTTAATGGTCTAACCCCTGTGTATTTAAAGCCCCGTTTGCACCAGAGGGTTCAGTTTGGTTTGTCTTGGTACAGCTTGCTTTTTGTGGCGTTTCCGTAGCCTAAAACCGGGACAGGACCCCTTATAAGCCACTTAACCGTACCGTCCTACTTTCTGGGACCCTTCTGTTGGGGTGCCAAGCATACCGATCTGACCCCAGTAGGTGAAGCTAGAAACGCTGCAGTCTGTTGATTGGCTGAAGGAGGCGTCACTTCCTGTGCTACAGCGGTAATAAAGAACAAGACATAACAGACATGTTTAAATCTCCACTCGTCTTCGTGAAGATAACTGTCGCGGCACAGCCTTCTCTGAAACAAAACTTGATTGCACTTCGTAACAAAAAGCCAATTGCTGATCACAAAAAAGAAGAATTACTGGATGTCTTCCATCATTGCCCTTGGTTTACTGTGTTTTTGTTGTATTAGCCGGGTACACTGTGTCGCGCTGCTATGACGTCATGCAGCGGCGGCTGGCCAATAGAGGGCGCTAGGGCGCCGCCCCCCCAGTGGAGAGTGTGATAGTAAATGTATTTACTTTATTTTGAAAAAATGAATATTACCAAAACTTACTTATTCAAATGTGTGATATAAATACAAATATAAACATAAATATATACATATTAATATATATAGTAATTAATTTCATGAATGTAAAACAAAAGTAAGCCTTCTCGTCTCTGTCTCCGTGTCTCAGGGGCGCTAGAAAAAGCGCCCCTGAGACAGTGACGAATAGCCAATAAGGGACTGTTGCTTGGACAAGATAAGCGCATATCAACGTGAATTTGGCCAATCAGCGTCGTTGAAAATAATCTCCGAGGGGTTTATTCGGGTTTATTCGGCTCGTGTCGGCGTGCCGGTGTGATGAATTAACTGGTGACCGTCCAGGCAGATGTGAAGGGGGAAGGCCTTTGAAGGACCCTTTTGTTTACTATCCAAACGCCTCCCGTTATTACATTATACTCAAAAATGATCTCTTTACACCTATTTATTTACTTACTTAGTGGTGGAAGTGACTTCACAACATTTAGAGTGACAACGAAAGATTTTGAAGACTTACAGACTTATTTTACAGCGTAAATATACGGAAGGTAATATATAGGTAACTATCTTAGATGCCTGATGAAAATGTCAAACTTTCGACAGTGTCAACTTCAGCCGAAACCGCGATTTTACATCGCGCATCAGCAAACAATTCGTTCATGTTCAGCGTATAACGGAGACGGGAGGACTTGAAAAAAGGTAAAAAGAAGTAGGTTTTTTACGTGGAGGAAAAGAAATGTGAACAATTAGACACATGTTCACCTAACTAATTTCTGTATAAAGTTATTGTTAATTTACACATGCACACATGTTCCCCTTACTCATTTCTGTATAAAGTTATTGTTAATTTACACATGCACACATGTTCCCCTTACCAATTTCTGTATAAAGTTATTGTTAATTCACACGTGCACACATGTTCCCCTTACTAATTACTGTATAAAGTTATTGTTAATTTACACATGCACACATGTTCCCCTTACTCATTTCTTTGTATATAGGTTATGTAAGCTTTTCAGCAGTATATGGTTGACCGTTTGTATGTAATTATGTGTGTGTGTGTCTGATATGTGTGTTCACCATTCTGTACGAGCACAGGTATCCTGTAGTTTGTGTCGAATCGTAGTGGGATGGTTGTTAAAAAACTGAGTGTTGCAGAGTACTGCCCCACCAAGAATATTTTTCACCAGCCGCCACTGACGTCATGCTATTGGCATCCGGCTTATACGCTGCCTATCAAGTTGTGTACAGCTGTGGAAACGCAAACAGGATCAGGCTTTACCGATCTGGCCTGAGCCAAACCATGCTGATCTATACAGGACCATTTGGTGGAAATGGGGCTTAACTGAGCTTTTAACTGTTCAGGAACCTGGTGGAGCTCTGAGGCCGAGGTCAAACATTAGGGCGACCAACCCTTTTGCTGCTCCCAGACACTGGAATAAGCTGTCCCGGCAAAATATGTCTTTATTTCTTTAATACCCAGTGTGTGGTGACACGTTTACTCAAGTTTATAGTGTTTTTTAGTCTTTTCTATTTTTATTTAAAGGGTTGTTGTGTGTAGTTTCATGGACCAGGAGTCGCGTTGAATGTCCAATTTCAATATTTAATAACACGTAAATCAGGAGCCGACATAGGTGTGTTGACAACCGGGATATAGGACCGAGACCCGAACCAAGACAAAACAGATCTCGTATCGAACTCTCGTGAGACTGACACAAACTACGGCAACACTTAACGATCAAACAATTAATACAACTGTCTACATCTCTCTTCTTTAGCTTTAGCTTCTAACTGAAAGGAAAGCAAAATTAACATAGCATCACGTGTTCTGACTTCAAAACATCATACTTGAAAGAAAACAATTCAACATTTTCACTATTCAAATCTTAATGTCTAATAGAAACATTTTAAACGTTAAGTGCATAGAAAAAATTACACTTGAACATTTCTGGTGTGATGACTAATTGCTTTAACAGTTCAATAAACTTCACATCACATTCTCGTGTGTCTGGTTATGTTTCCTGAAGTATTGTTAGCCTAAGTATTTTCTATTTGGTTTGGATACTCTTCCACATCTGGTGATGTATGCAGGAACAGTAGATGGAACTGGGCTTTTGTCCTGTGTTTCTGCACATTTCTCAAACACGCTGCCGGGAGTTTTTTCCACACTCTTTTCTTTTTGACATTGCTTGCTGGGTGTCTGCTTAACATCATCAGGGTAGTCAGTCACTGGTATTTTGTCAGTTTGTGGCTCATGTCTATGTGGCACATCTGGATTAGGTGTGACAGATAGCCTAGAAGTCTTTGGTTCCATCACTGGCAAGAGGTGACGTCGGTTGGGTCTGAACTCCTGTCCTTCAGACTCTACGATGTATGAACGTGGTTCAGCACACTTTCCTTTTACCACTCCCGTTTTGTCATGTCCTTTTCGTGTTTGAAGTCTTACAACCTGATCTTTTGTTAGGGGAGTTAGTGGCCTACTGGACCTGTCATAGTGAACTTTCTGGGCTCTGCGCTTCTTTGTAAGCTGGGCTTTGATGGCTGCTGTTGGTCTTGCCACTGGTTTCAGAAGTAGTTTGCTGACTGGTAGGGTCGTTCGAGTCTGCCTAGAGAGAAGTCTTTGTGCAGGAGAGCCTAGGATGTTGTCTCTGGGCATGTTTCTAATGTTCAGCAGGTTCAGGTGGAAATCTGTTCCGTCTCTTTTTGTTGTCTCCAGCAGTTTCTTTGCACTCCTCACAGCTCTTTCACTGAGGCCATTGGACTGTGGATATTCGGGACTGCTTGTTACATGCACGAAGTCCCAAACTTTAGCAAAGTCTCGAAAGATCTGACTGGTGTACTGAGTGCCATTGTCCGAGTACAGCTTCTGTGGAATGCCATGAACTGAGAAGTGTCTTTTGAGCTTGTTAATTACACAGAGGGATGATAAACAGCTAAGTTGGTCGATCTCAAACCAACCTGAGTATGAATCCACTAGCACGAGGTAGTGATGGTTGTTCCACTCGAATATGTCAGATGCAACAGTGGACCAGGGCAGGTCAGGGACTGTGTGTGGTTTTAGTGGCTCTTTTTGTTGGTGAGGCTTCAAACTGTTGCAGATGCTGCATGTCTTGATAACAGTCTCAATATCATTATTTAATAAAGGCCAGAACACAGTTTCTCTTGCCCTTCTCTTTGTGGCCTCCCCACCTGGGTGACCTCCGTGCAACACTTTAAGATATTCTGAGTGCAGGGACGTGGGAATGACTGCTCTATTACCTCTCATGACGATGTCATTGTCCAGAGTGAGTTCATTACGGAGGCCAAAAAATGGTCTTATCTCAGCAGGCAAACCGGACATGCGTCTTGGCCATCCGCTTTTTATGAGACGAGTGAGTGTTTGGAGGGTTGGATCAGCCACTGTATGCTTACGGAGTTCCTCGAGACGCTGGGGAGAGATGAGTTGGACTGTCATCACTTCAAACTCGTGCTGTTCCTCTTTTCGGGGAGAAACGTTGCTCTTGATGCACGTGAGAGAGTGTCAGCCAAGTATAGCTGTTTCCTTCTTGTAGGTCAGAGTCAGGTTAAATTTCTGCAGTCTTAGCATCATACGTTGCAAACGCAGCAGGGATGGAATGGAATGGTTTGTTGTGAATTGTTACCAAAGGCTGGTGGTCAGTTTCAATCACGACTGGTTTGCCATAGATGTAGTCGTAGAACTTGTAGCAAGCAAAAACCACTGCTAATAACTCCTTTTCAATTTGTGCGTACCTGGTCTCTGCCTGGGTTAACGTGCGAGATGCATACGCTACTGGTTTGCCATCCTGGAGACAGGCAGCTCCTAAACCATGCTGGGATGCGTCACAAGTGAGAGTCACTGGTTCTTTGACATTGTAATATTGAAGCACTGGTGGTGTGGTTACACATGCTTTGAGCTTATTAAAAGCCTCCTGTTGGTGCTGCGTCCAACTCCAGACTACATCCTTGTGCAGCAGCTGACGTAATGGTGCTGACAGTTCACTCAGGTTTGGGATGAACTTCCCTAGGTAATTTATCATCCCCAGGAAGCGTTGGAGAGCTGATTTATCCTCTGGAGGTGACATTTCGCTGATTGCTGAAATCTTTGTGGGGTCAGCTTTAAGTCCTTTGTTAGTGAACACATGTCCCACATAGCTCACCTCATCCAGTCTGAACTTGCATTTTTTTGGATTAAGCCTCAGCTTCACCTGTCTGGCTCGTTTCAGTACTTTTTCCAGGTTTCTGTCATGCTCTTCGACAGTCTTGCCACCGACGATGATATCGTCCACAATAATGGCACATGGGTAGCCGGCAAATATCTGCTCCATGGCTCTTTGAAAAACTTCAGAAGCTGTGTTGATGCCAAAGGGCATCCTCAGGAATTTAAATCTGCCAAATGGAGTTGTAAATGTAGTGTACAGAGACGAAGCTTTGTCAAGTTTGATCTGCCAGAAGGAGCTTTTCGCATCCAGGACAGAGAAAACGGTGGCACCTGACATTTGTGCTGCTACCTCCTCTACTGTGCGCATCGGATGGTGAGGGCGCATCAGGGCATTGTTTAATGGCCTTGGATCTATGCAGATGCGAACATCATCAGTCTCTTTCTTATGTGTGGCAACCATATTGGAGACCCATTCTGTTGGTTCATCCACGGGCTCGATGACACCTAGAGCTTGCATTCTCTGGAGCTCTTGTTTTACTTTTTCCTGCATCGCCACGGGGATGCGTCGTGGCGGGTTGACAACAGGTGGCACGTCTGGATCCACTTTCATTGAGTAAGTTACAGGTAAGTCACCAACGTCATCCTTGAACAAGTCGGGATATTCCTCAAACACACTCTGTGACAGGGTTTTGTTGTCAACGGTGTCTATGTTGTGTACTTCTTCGCTGAATGTGACTAGTTTCATCCTTAAACTGTCCTTGAGCCCTAAAAGGGATTTGACATCTTCATTCACCACGTGAAATTCCAGATCATATGGTTGTTCATTTAACCAGCACTTTAGCGTTACTGCACCAATAGGTCTGATCGTAGCTCCTCCAAAAGCTATCAGTTTGACTTTCCGATGTGGTGTGTATAATTTTTCAGTGTGTCTGACAGCTTTGTATGTGTTAAGAGACATGGCATTGCATTTAGCTCCCGTGTCAACCTTTAACTTCAGAGATTTGTCGTTGGCTGTCACAAAACAGTGTCCTTCCATTTCTTGGCTGTCATTTTCACTTTGCACTGAATTTTCATCAACATCTAGCTGCAAGCCTTCTATAGTGAACGATCGCTTATCAGAGTCATTTTCAGAGGAGACCAGGTTCACTTGTTTGTTTGATTTGCTCTGTCTTGTGGATCGACATTGTGTTTTGAAATGGTTATATCTCTTACAGCTGTGACATTGTTGTCCAAATGCTGGGCATTGTTCACGTTTGGCTGGGTGTGTGCCTCCACAGTTTTTGCAGTTTGAGATTATCGTTGGGCTTTCGGACTTGGGTTGTTTAATTTTACTTCTGAAATTGTTGCCTTGTTTTATCTTCACAGCATCCACACTAGCTGTAGTCGCATGCTTGGGTGCAGAGGACTTTACTGTGCTGTTCTGTGAGCTCACTTATCTGGCAAATGTATGGCCTTAGCTAGTGTGAGATCAGTCTCTTTGAGCAAAGCACGTCTAACACTGTCACTGTTAATTCCAAACCAGTCTGTCTCTAATGAGCTCTTGTAGTTCACCAAAGTTACAGTTCTTGGCTTGATTTCTTAATGTGCTTGCATAAGCTTCCACGGTTTCACCTTGTTTTTGATATCTGGTGTTGAAATTGTGCCTCTCCATTATCACATTGGTCTGCGGGTTGCAGATCTCTTGAAACTTTCTTTTCAGACAGTCAGGGTCCTCCCGGGACTCCATCGGTGTGACGATGTCGCCCTCTGCTGACAGCACTGTGGGTTCATATGTGAATGACCGCTCTCTCTCTATAGCCTCGGGTCCCGCGAGATTGAGGAGTATGTAGGCTCTGGTTTTAGCAGATTTGTCACTATGTGCAGCGGCAATGAATATCTCATATTCACGCTCGTACTTACGCCAGTTTTTCTGCCACATTTCCATCGAAGGTGAGGGGGTCGGGACGTCGGAAGCCATCCGCCATTTTCCTAGTTGAGGACTTAGTGCCGCGGCTTCACTTTACCGTTGGGGGACGCGGTGAGTTGTACAGAAGGCGTCGGAGCACATGAAGGCATCCCACTTCTTACACCATGTAGTTTCATGGACCAGGAGTCGCGTTGAATGTCCAATTTCAATATTTAATAACACGTAAATCAGGAGCCGACATAGGTGTGTTGACAACCGGGATATAGGACCGAGACCCGAACCAAGACAAAACAGATCTCGTATCGAACTCTCGTGAGACTGACACAAACTACGGCAACACTTAACGATCAAACAATTAATACAACTGTCTACATTGTGTAAATAAAGAATATTTACATAGAAGAAAAGCTTTCAGTGATGTCTTATGCCGTTCTTTTAATGTATACATGTTGTTCAGTTCAAATAATGCTTCTGCTATGGCACTGTTTATGCCTGTCTCTTGACTTTCTGTTAGTGTAAATGCAGTGTATGCAGTCCTTTTTTTGCTTCTGGCACACTGCACAACTAAACCAAAGGATGCTGATTGGCCTGGCCATTTTTGACAGGAAACAAATATATCCTCATCCCACTGGGTGAATACAGTCTATCTTCTTGATGGCACAACAAATCTGACCAATCTGTCTTTGTGAGGTTGTCAAAACAAGGTGCAACTAGTGAAATAGAAATGACCTTGATCTATGACCTCCAAATTTGATCAGTTTATCCTCAAAGGAGAATGTGAATATGTGCAATGTTTTGAGAACATCTTTCTTGGGATATTACATTAGGGTACATGTTTTTGGGGGGACCTAAAATTAACAGAGTAAAAGAGGGATAATCTAATAACACACTCCCTCCTGTTCTGCTATCATACATAAAGAGGCAAAACAAATATTATATGAAGAGCAAAAGAATTTCCTTATCAAAGCTCCCCCACCTCCTGAAAAAAAAACCTGTGACCCTAATTGAAAAACATGATGATCAGTAACCTGTTAGCTGTACCTCCGTGTCATCATTTATACTGAAAAACGTGTTAAAGGAAGTGTTGGTCGCTCCACTGTTGGTTTCCAGGAAATGTCTCCCTGCAGGTTTTAAAAGCAAGCTGTCTGTGCCGCTCTGACGTATCCTCAGCTATTTTTCCTGATGTCTCCCATGGGGTCGTCCTCTCCATAAACTCTTCCCCTTCACCGAGCCCCGGCCTCCCATCACCAGCATGCTTGTTAAACAGACTCACACATTAGTCTAACTCATGTTTCCTCCGAGGCCCGAAAGGCTGCCAACCCAAAGCTCCTGCTTATCACTCAGCCTCTGCCCCCTGTGAATGTGTGTGTATGTGTGTATTTGTGTGTGTTTGCTGCTTTCTCACATCATACTCCTGCTCTGCCCTCGGATAAAACCATTCAACGTTTGTGTACCTTTTTCTTATCCAGAGTATCCTTCCTCTTTATCCCTGAGTGTGCTCTCTTTGTTCAGGTTTGAACTTGAAGGTTTGCCGTGAATACATCAAGAGATGGGAACTTTTTTTTTCTGTTTGAATGAAAAAAAGGAGCATCTTGATAAAGAAGGAAGGCTGTTAAAAATATTAGTGTGTTAAAATTTTATCACCGCATATTCAGACTCTCCAGAGCTGAGAGGAATCTTGCATTGGAAGCATAAATGCCCTGAAAGTCGAGCTGGAAATTAAGTGTATCAGTTTATCTGTTCTGCCAAAGCATCAAGGTCACACATATTTAAACTACTCCTAAATATCAAGAAGAGACATTTCCTTTTGGGTGAGCAAAGGAATTTAGAGAAAAGCTAGTGTGATGAATGAAATCAGTAGACTAACAGACAGACAGGATGTGCCAGAGGTCCAGGGTATGTGCAGGTTAGTGCTCTGCTTTCTTAACTCATGCAAAACACAAATAAAACACCTGTTAGAATAGAAACAGTATGATCCTGATTAACACCAGATCCAGGTCTGTATACCCCAGATATTAAGGCAAAAAATAATGATATCAACCTATTATTACCCAGACCAGGGCTCATCAACTACATTCATCCAAGGGCCAGTTCTTTCCTGACATATGTTATGGGGCTGGACTCTAAAATAAATCTCGTTAAAGAGACTGTGAGGAGTTTCTAAGTGATCACAAAAAAGTCTCACTTTTAGATATATGCCTGATCAAAATACACACTTTAAGATGAGTTTTATAGCATCAAAATAGGTTATCTATAAATGCTATTCCTTAGCCTTCCTGTCGGGTCGGACAGGGCTGGACTGGCCTGGATACTCAACTTCAGGGAAACAAGACAATTAAAACTAGACCAAGTTTATATTATTTTATTATTTATATTACACGTCTTAGAGCACCGGGCTGTAAGTAGCGATATATAGCCGGCTACAACTACGGTACTAACTTTTCCAAAGATTGCTTGTTGTCACACATCAAAAACTACCGCTAGGTAACTAGAAAGAGATACATTACCTGGTCGCTTTGCATCCTGGAAGTAGTTGAAAAAAGAAGTTGTAAAGCAATGCAGAGTTCTGAGGAAGGTCCGAGCTGCATTAATCACAACAAACACACGCTTTGTCTTCAGTCACATCTTTGGTGCGGTCCAGTTGTAGTCAGAAGTAGGAATTTCTGAGTTCTGAGTAGGAAACTGCAACTGGAACGTTCCCCGAAGTTGGAATTTCCTACTGGGAACTCGGTGAAACCTCACCACGCCTGAGTTGACAATGGAAGATGGATGCCCCCAGTGTGAACAGTTATTTAGCTCCTGTAATAATCAATTTATCTGCACTTCTGACTGGGGTGTGTCACTCTAGATCAGCTGTATACATAGTATTGATAGATTTATATTTACAAAAATGCTGCCATAGTGATAATCACATTCTTCATGTGATATTTGTGAACAACGCAGGGCATGCTAACAACAGCTAACAATAGCCTGGTAGATCGGGATGTTTTTTTTAAGTCGGAGATGATGTCACTCCCATTTCCGAGGTTACTGGAACGGAGTGTTACGACAGTCGGCGTGCGTGCTCATGGGTAGCAGAGTCTTTATTTCGCTGGATGTAGATTCTCCTCATAGCACCTTTGAGTGTTTGTGAGTAACATAGTTGGATTTCTTCAGAACTGTTTTCATTCCTTTACCTTTAAAACTGCGATCAGTCCTATTACCCATACTGTTGCAACCTACAAGGAGATACTCTAGCTACTTCTGTAATGGACTGTCATATTTTCCAGCTCTATGTTTGGCTCCAGTGTCATCGTTTTCTGTTTTGATTTCAGATCACAGGTGACTTTATGTAAAACAATTTTAATATGAAGTCATGCCTGATAAAACAGTTTCAATCAAAGATATTTTGGGGAAATTCATCAGTAGTTTTGGGAATTTAACAACAGCAGAGAGATGCCTTTGAAACCACAACAAAACTTTTGCCCTGGATATTTTTCTGAATTTGACCATGTACAGCCATGTACAAAGCTAAGGGGGCCGGATGTGACCCCGGGCCGCCAGTTGGTGATCACTGACCTAGACCAAGAAGGTCATTTTCTCTTATAACTCCATACATTCTCAAACAATTTTGCTGACATTTTTAGGGTATGTTTGTTATGACACGGGGGGGACTCATTAGAGTTAGGTGGTGATCTGAATCTAAATGTGGATGCAGACTTTAATGTGAGACAGGGCAGAATTTCACATTTTACACTATAACTCGTCTGATTGGAAATGCCTTGCTTTTGGTTTGTGCTCTCAGAGTACTTCTACTTATTATAATGATGTTGTGCCTTTGAATCATTCTTTTAATGTTTATTTGCACGAGCTCTACATTCTCATTAAATTAACTTGGCCTTCAGTGCTCCATTATTTGACTATTTTAAAGGAGTCTCTTCTGATGTCCCTCCTTTCTATCTAATCCAACAATCTCTATTCTAATGACAAAACACACTTATGCCTCCACCTAACAAGGACATAGCATTCATTAAATAAAAAACACAGGTGCACATGGTTTTGTTGTTTAAGCATACTTGATAAGTACTTCACAGATTTATCCTGGAACCTTTTATAGGATCAAAACTAAGACAAGATCTTGAGAGCATGTTGATGAATATGGCCCAGTATTATTTTTCATAAATCTACTTTGTATATTCAGTTTCTTGAGCACTTATTGTTTTGTCAGCTCTTTCCAGTCTTCAGCAGGGTCATTTATTTAGAAATCAACACTTGTCGGCTGTTTGGAGGCTGTGCACGGCTCTATTTAGGAAAAGTCCTTTGGGCATATTTTTAATTAAAACTTTATCGACCAAGCAAAAGTTTCAAACATTTTCTACTTCTGTTCTTTAATACAAAAAAGAAGAAAATAAAGCAAGAGAGAAAGAGAGAGAGAAATGTGTTGTTCAGAAGATCCTGAACCAAGAAAAAATGAGGGACAAAGTTAGCCTACTTCATTGACACAAACAACCCAGATACATTCAGCGCGGCAGCTTTAGTAGTCTTTTAAGGCATTTAATGTAGGAGGCAATCAAGTAAAATTTTGAATAAATTAATCAACTATGGTGGCTGACAAGGGCGTATGGGCTGCAGACAAACAAACGCTAAGCAAATGGCCAAACGCTGCAAAAAAAGGAATGATGCACAACTGAACACACACAAACACAAAACAAATGCAACAACAACAACAAAACACTGCATAAAAAAAAAGATAAAATCACAGAAACACCACAGATGCAAAAACATACAAACCACTAAATGCAAAAGATAAATGCTGCATACAAAACCCCAAAACAACTGCAACTGTAACACAGTTTAAACTTTTTCTTTTCAGAAGTCAACATTCAGCTCACACCGCTGTTATGACCTGAAAACTATTTTCAGCGTTAAAGGACCTGGTAACTGGATGTCAAGATATTACTAGAGATTTACCAGAACACAATATGATGCTAATGGCAGCAGTGAGTCAGGACAACACTAAAAGCTGACAGGTTACAGGCTTCAAAAACTCTTCCATAATGTGAAGACTTGAGACTCTTCAGCCCACACAGTTACATTCTGAAATCCAAATTTGATCAAAATGTAACAGAGACTTTTTTGTATCTGTTATCAAGCTAATTTTAAGCTAGGTTTAGCAAAAAGCCTGGCAGGGGAGCTACTGTGCAAGATAATAATAATGTAGCTACCGGACACAAACAGCCTCACTTACATATCTTTGTTGTAGTCTCCAAAAAAAGCAAGATAAACAAAAATAATGTAACATAAAATCACACAGGCTACTACTGTATGTTTAATTAAAAACTAATTTAAAAATCTAGTAGTTACAGTACTATATATTTAGCATACAAGCCCCTAAGAATACTAAAATGACAAAAGGCTAACAAAAACCCCACCATGGTAAATGTAATACAAACAAGTTTCTGTGCAAGCAAGACGCAGCGTAAAAAAGCTGACTGAGTATTGTTTGGTGTAACAAAATGTGGTAACCAGGGTTTCCACAGCCTTTTGATATGTAGGCTATGTTTTATTTATTTATTTATTTATTTTTTAACCAACTTCAAGCTCCTGTTGGCGTTTGCAGTTTATATGATAGCTCTATGCTAACAATTGGTTCAGTGCATCTTAGCCCTTTTATAGCATTCAGGCGATGCAAATATGTAATACCTTGAATTCCTTGAGGAATTTACCTTTTGCTTCGTGCAAATATCCGCCATGGCTGAGAATAAATGATTACACTTTGGCATTTAAAGGCCAAGGTCAATGAGATGTTTACCTGTTGGTTGTGGATGTGACTTCTAAATGCTTTTTTCAAACTATGCAAAGTCAAAAAATACAGGGACCTCAAATTTTGTGAACAATATAATTTTGTGGACGTGTTTTTAAAAGAAAGTAATTCTTTATTGAATATTAAGACATTTTTTATTATTCCAGTAGCCTTTGCTTTTTATAAAAACAATAGTTTTTCATTCATATTAAGCCTTTAAACAAAACAAAACATGCATTAAAAAAAACTAAAGTGCATTGAAGTGGATAATTACTGTCCTTTTGATGCAAGTCTGCTAAGCCACAGTCACACGCAATGACGTATTTGATTTCGTCATTGTGTCACACGGTACTATTTGGCCTTACAATTACCTCACTCCACCGAAGGCCGAATATGGCTTTTTTTTGCAATATTCGACCAAATATATGCGGTCACCAAATATTCGGTGCATCCTTAGTTAAAGGTCATCATTTTATGTATACATTCATTTGACTCATACTCTCTTATAGGCTATCCATTATTACTACTTTAAATGAATCTAAGAAAATGTGACTGCTGAAAGACTATACTATATCGTCCAAATTTGAAATTGTTTTTTTTATTATTAGTTAATTTTGGTTTAGAATTTACAAAACCCACCCACCTCTGTGAAAGGTGACTAAAAGCACCAAAACCATAAATGCTAGGGTTGCAGGATATTGAAATTTTGCCAAAATCAAACATGTCAGTATTTCCTAACTCATTATCATTGACACTAATATCGGTTGCATTTTTTAAATCAATTTAACCCAATTTAATTGCAGTTCAGCAAGCTGCTGCTGTATTATGTAAGTATCATTTAATGTTCTTTCTGCCCATATAATCATTGTCAATGTTAATATGAGAACAGCCTCTCTTTCCATGGGCAATATTGATTATACCTGCATAATAACTACCTTTTCAATATAGGAGAACCCTCTTGAAAAGGAGATGCCACATTTCCAAGAGCTAACCTCAAATAAATTTATTTTCAACAGAGACCAATTTGATGAGGAAAAATTTATGATTGGCCCATGGATATGCAAAGCCTAGACACGGCTTTGGTGGATAGCAGTTCAACATGAGACTGGATCTACTCTGAGATCTCAAACTGCTTAACAGTTTTTTCTTAAAAATGAACTGATGTGTGAATATGTAAACCACTTGTGAAATTATGATTGGCTGATTGATTTTTTAATATTATTTTGAGAGCAAAGCCTTCAGTTAACTAAAATTGACCTGCTCCTTTCATATTGACAGTCCATTTGTGAAAGAAACAGATATAAAGAGATGAAAAAAAAAAGGATTTCTTGAATATATGACTGTTATGATAAAAAAAATTCTAACATTTAGTGATGATGTGGCCAAACATACTGGTGCATTTGTGCATTCTGCAATATTATGGAAAATATATGGGATTATTTATGACCAAGTCTTATGGTCTAAAATGTCATTAAAAATGTTCATGGCTGCCCATACTGATAATCACCTGTTTAGGCAAATACCTGCAGATACTGATACTGTGAATTCCCATTAAATACATTATTTTTTGACTTATCAAACTAACACAGAGTTTGTTTTTCTTGACTCTTCAATGTGATTCTTCTGTTTGGCTCTTGGCCCAAACAACTTCATGAGGAGTGTCAGGGAAGTAAGTCTGACTTGTTTTATCAGTGGTTTCATTTCCTCACATAAAATTGCTGCTTATGTTTGCCTATTAATGCATTATTTTTATTATCTGTGAATGCCTATCTTTGACAGAAACCTGCTCTTTTGAACCCTCTGCATCAAATGGACCAAAAACTTTGCAAACTAATATCTCAAGAAAAAGTTAAATGTCCTCAAACAGCAGCATGACCTCCAAAACAGATCAACAACAAACTCACCTGAGAGGTACACTGGACGCCGTCCAATAACTCTGCACCGCATTTCAAACCCAGATGCAGAATATGAGCTTGTTAAAGACAAGTTTAAAAACACACCAGATGCCTCCTGTTTAACCACAGGCATTAACCCATTTACCGGGACACGGTCCAGATTCGATATCTTTCCCACACACCACCTTTTTCCCTGCAGTTGATCAACAAACTGAAATAAGCAGATACTTGAATGTTAAAAATTACCGCTCCCCCCAGTGCATGAAGCTGTGAAAAATAAAGTTTTTGAAATGAGAGCAGAGGAAATGAAATGACAGGAGTGTAAAAAGGGAATTTTAAAGGGGGATTTAAATTTGATATGACTAAAGCAGCCAATAGCAGAGTGCTGTGATGTGTGATAGCTCAGTAAAAGAGTCAAGTAACAGCCTGGAGACGCACAGCTGGGTCTTCAAATGTGTCAATAACATTGTAAAATCAGAGCATAAAGTTAAAGATGGGGGATGCCAAAACTTGTAATGAAATAAATGCCTCCAGCATATTTCCTTGATATTGCCCATCAATCCCAGGCAACAAAAAAACAGATTAAACAGATTCTCCCCTCTTTGAAAACATTCTGGACGATATCTTCAGAGCTGATTGTTTCTGGCTTTAATCTCAAGAGAAACATGTCCTGTGAATCTTGATGAAGCTAGTACTTTACTACACAGGCTCTGTAGATGCTAACCTAATGAAAGCTTTAGCACGCTGCTAGCTGTGGCTCCTCTGCTGACAGCTTTTGGCAGATTAAAGCTGATTTCCCGTTTGGTCAGAGTCACTCTTCTGAGGGTCCAGTGGCGGGCAAGAGTCTTCTCCTTGTCACTGATACCTAGCTTACTTTTGTTTGATGCCAGGCATGTCTCCGCTGCGGCCAAGCTCATCTATCACGGTAAGTGTGAATGGCGGATTGGGATGTTAGAGGAACAGAGGGAGGGCGCTCACAGCCCCTCCCTCCCCTGTCTCACTATATACTTAGTAATCTGTGCCAAGGCTGCACCCTCGATGGAGAAAGGAGACCTTGTGTTCAGGAGCTCCAGATGGGCAAAAACAACACACACAGAAATGCGCGCACACACACACACACACACTCTCCAGCAGGATAAAGAGAAAGATAAAAGGGCTGTGAGGGTGAGTTAATGCCTATGAGTCTTTTGTTTTTAAATGATTAATATGTGACTTGATAATGATATTAAAGACCTGACAATTTAAGTCCCTAAATACAGTGAGTGATGTGCTTTCAATGAACACACTGACGGCTAAGACTTTATTTTATTGATTTATTTATTTTTTACAGATTTTGACATTTCAGATTGTACATGTATATGTACATGTATGTAAAGTTATTCTTCTTGGCAAGGCAGTGTGAATATATTTATCAATCTATCTATCGATCCATCTATCTATCTATCTATCTATCTATCTATCTATCTATCTATCTATCTATCTATCTATCTATCTATACTTTGTCTATGTTATAAATAAGTTCAGTTATACGTGTCCCTTTCACAACATTTTTTTTTACATTTTAGTGAAACCAAATATGTTATTATTTCAGGGGCTGCTAACATGGAATTTAGATGGGGTGCTTTAGACCCCTTAAAAGTATTTGAAATTGCCTTTGGGTAGAATCTGCCCAAGTGCATAACCATTTCAAACCTCACATTTTGTCTATTTGTTATCATTTAGTCTTTGCTTATTTTCATTCTATTGCTTTTAAATAATGTGTGAAGTTCCCCTGGAACAAAAATTAATGACTCATTAGCAAAAATTACAAAACTGAACATTTTATTGGGAACATTTTTTCAAAAGTACAAATATCTTTACCTAATACTGAACCTTGTGGGACTCCAGAGGTTACTTTCTGTAAGCAGAATTTGGCTCAATATCAAAGATATTTCATTGCATAATGAAACCCCAAAACTGATTAGCACACACACACACACACACATGCACATACACCCACATAGGGACACACACAAACACACACACACATATTTATAAGATAAGATAAGGATCATTTTAACAGGTTTTGATTTAAAGGAAAAGTAACTATGAGGGATGTTGGATGCTGCGTCCCAGTAACCTCGGAACTGGGAGTGACATCATCTCCGACTTATCAGCATTCCAGTTGAAGTTGGATAAAAACATGCTGATCTACCAGGCTATTGTTAGCTGCTGTTAGCATGCCCTGCATTGTTGTTCACAAATATCACATGAAGAATGTGATTATCACTATGGCAGCATTTTTGTAAATATAAGTCTAACAATACTATGTATACAGCTGATCTAGAGCGACACACCCCAGTCAGAAGTGCAAATAAATTGATTATTACAGGAGCTAAATAACTGTTCACACTGGGGGCATCCATCTTCCACTGTCAACTCGGGGGTGGCGAGGTTTCACCGAGTTCCCAGTAGGAAATTCCGACTTCGGGGGACGTTCCAGTTGCAGTTTCCTACTCAGAACTCAGAAATTCCTACTTCTACTTTTAATTTTTGTACCTGTCTGCTAGTTTTTGTTGGACCTGAGTGGGTGGGAAGGGGTGGGTTTTTGTTTTGTTTTCCCTGGTTAACTATCACTATTCAAAGTGGTTGTAATCTCTGACTCAGATTTGCAATACATAAACAAAAACATTTGATCACAAAAAAAAGAAATTCCTACCTCTGACTACAACTGGAATGCACCAAAAGACGTGACAGTTTTTGGAAAACTTATCGTAGTTTTGTAGCCGACTACATATCGCTTACAGCCTCTCTAAGACGTGTCCGAATAATATAAATTTGCTCTAGTTTTAATTGTCTTGTTCCTGAAGTTGAGTATCCAGGCCAGTCCAGCCCTGTCGGACCTGACCACGAAGCTAAGGAATAGCATTTATAGATAACCTATTTTGATGCTATAAAACTCATCTTAAAGTGTGTATTTCGATCAGGCATATATCTAAAAGTGAGACTGTTTGTAATTACGTAGAAACTCCTCATAGCATCTTTAAATCAAATTTTATTACTTTTGAAACTTTTTCAATTTTGCATCATTGGAAAATTGCTTCACATCGCAGCCTGGGTTACACCAATCACCATAGTTTTAGTTATACAACTGTTGAGTAATACTTATTTAAACAAAACCATTTATTACACTTGATTAACCGTCTTTATATTATTAATGTCCCTATCGGGCATAACTTATAATTGTCCTCAGCAAACATGAAAATTGAATGTATCACATGTACCCCTTAAATTGTACAAATATGCTAAGGCACCAATGCTAAACCTTGAGGAATTCCACTGGTTACTCTACAGTAAGATGGGATAAAATGACCAGGTCTGTAACTGATTTAATTTGATTATTCATATTTAATGGCTGATCAGATCAAAAAGGTTCTGATCAAAACCCTTTTTAAATAACCTGAAACACAGAAGTTGTACTTCTTCATAATCTTCAACTCTGTTGATATATCCAGTGGTAATCTGTAAATATGTGGATCATAGGTGTTTTATTCCTCAAAATCAAACTTTGACTCACCCTGTTCAGTCACAAATCCACAAAAATAGAGGCTTTAAGCCATAAAAACACACAACTCTTAAAAACATCAAATTTTATTGCACAGATGTTTTGTACAACAAAGCCTTGAACAACATATCACACACTTCACACAAATGGATCCAGCTGACAAAGGACGTTGGCCCGTCTGTGGCGAGGGAACAGTAGAAAACATCAAACTGTCCATTAGGTGCAGAGTTTATTTGCCTCATATTCTACATTGTTTGGCTGTCTGGCACTAAAAGCCTGCAGGGCGCTGAGTATCCTGCTCACGTCTGCACTTGACAGTTTAAGTCTGTGGCGCAGCAGACAGGAGAACAGATCCACGTGCTGGGCCCCTGGAGGCGAGAGGCGGTTGACCCTGTAGCGCAGTTCGACCAGCTGCCGCAGGGCTGAGTCCTGTGATCCCTGAGTGTATGGGTAGTCTATCTGCAGAATCAGGTCCTGTATGGCCTCGGGGTCAAAGTGCACACTGTATCCGAATAGCTGCATGCTGTTCACTTTCATGTAGCCGATGTTGTTAGACGGTTCTGTGGCCTCCAGGGGCTCGTAGTACACCGTTGTATTCTTGCTTCCCCCTGTCGCCCCCACAGGGTCTCTGATACGACTCCTCAGGTAGAAATGTACTGTCTCAAAAAAGCTTTTCCATCTGTTTCCTAGAGTCAACGTCCAGTTGTAGCAGTCCAAAGGGATATCTAGCCTCGTCCGCTCCCAGTCTGGGTACCCCTGCTGGCCGATAGGCATGGTCCAGCTCTCTGAGTGGCTGCCCCCGAAGGGATTCACAAACAGAGACATTGCCGGCTCGAGCGTGCTGTTTCTGGTGAGGCAGAACTGCAGGGCGAGTCCCAGCAGCATGTGAACACGGTTAGACTTCACCCGGTTGCTCTTGAGCGTGAGCAGCATCCTTTTCCTCCAGGACGGGTCGAACCAAGTGTTGACACGCACGTCGTTGCTCACAAACACGGCATGTAGAGTGATGCGCGGGTCCCTCCTCTGCAGAAGGTAGCGAAGCTCTAGATCCTGCAGGTCTCTGTCACTCTCCAAGCCCAGGTAAGGGTCTGTGGGGTCAGGCACGGCAGGCCGGCAGACTCCTTGGGTCAGGGTGAAGCCGGTGTTGCAGCTGGAGCATCGCGTGCGGTTCTCTGTGGAGCAGGAGGCACAGCGGGGTCCGTCGCCTACAGAGCAGGGGATGACGGCCTGGCAGGGCGGGTGGGTGTAGGGGCAGGAGCAGCTCCGGCTCTCGTCGCTGAACACACCCACCTGGCTGTTCTCACTGCAGTACAGGACGGAGAGGGCGAAGTTCAGCCAGTAGTGAAGACGCCTGAGGGGAAACAAGAGCTAGATTAGACTTTTTAAAACTGAGAAAAAAATCACAAGTTTAGATGATATCAAACAAATGGACTGATCATGAGAGGAAAACTTTAGTTATCTGGTCACTTAAACCAACACTAAGTATTTTTTCTTTTTAGGTCACCCTAGAGCAGGGCTATTCAATTAGAAATTTAGTTGGGCCAGATTGACAGACTTAGGACATGAGCTGGGCCAGACATTTTTGGCAGAATGAGCAAAGTTAACCACTTAAAAGAAACACAGATAGATAACAAATATACTGGATGTTTATTAATTTATAACCACATCCAAAAGGGCATAAACTCAATAAAGAGCAGTACAAAACTAAACTTCTGCTGAAATACTGTTTCTTTAAATTTTACATTACAAACAGATAACTTCAACACATTTTGACAGGTAAATACAAGAACATATTAAGGTCCGTATAAACATAAAAAAAGTGCAGATTAAAAACACCATCTTTAGGTCACATTTGAAAGTGCATTAACAGAAACTTGCTTAGTAGCAACCTTTCAGAACGTGTTGCATTCAATGGCTGTGTTAATGTTGGAATTTTTGTAAAACCTGTTTTTCTGTTTTTCTCGTGAGACCTAAGCCTTAATCACTTTGATTCTGGGAACGTTCCAGTTGCAGTTTCCTACTGGGAATCTGGAAATTCCTACTTCTGACTACAACTAGAACGCACCAAAAGACGTGACCCAAGCCAAAGCGTGTGTTTGTTGTGATGCTAATAAATGCAGCTCAGACCTTCCTCAGAACTCGGCATTGCTTTACAACAACTTACAGGATGCAAAGTGACGAGGTAATGTATCTCTTTCTAGTTACGTAGCGGTACTTTTTGATGTGTGACAACAAGCAATTTTTGGAAAACTCAGTATCATAGTTTTGTAGCCGGCTGTCCGACCCGACCACTTGGCTAACGAATTGCATTTATAGATAACCTATTTTGATGCTATAAAACTCATCTTAAAGTGTGTATTTCGATCAGGCATATATCTAAAAGATAGAGACATTTTTTTGTAATTACTTAAAACCTCCTCATAGCCTCTTTAAAGTAACTATGCACTTATGGTCTTATGGAAATAGAGACCTCTGGCTCACACTACTGCCCAGTGGGTGGCTGTAATGCTCCTCTGACGTTGGATGCCACCCATCATTAAACAAGAAGAAGAGGAAGAAAGGTAAATGTGGAGTTGTTGTCATGGCAGATAAAACAGAAGAAAAAAGTTTTGTAGGAGACGAAAAGGAAAGCGGGAATGTAACAAGCTACATGCCGGGACAGGGATAAACGTTGGCCTGGTGTCACTCGCTGGCGAGAGCTGAAAGACGAGAAGGGATGTCTGATTTAGTGCTGTTATTGCTGGACATGTAAGGTCATGATGATTTAGTCCAATAGAAACATGATCAGACTGTACCTTGTCAGTCCACATGGTTTATTCGTCTCTTGGGATGTCTAATCGGCTCACTACCCCTCCCTCTGTATGTCAACAAATGCACGTTGGTGTATGACAGTGCAGTTACACTCAATGACCATAGAGGTCCCAAGAGAGCTGAAAGCAAAAATCTTACATAGTGCTGCTTTAGGTGATCATGTGAGTGACATAATGTGACATGCTTCATTTGATCAAGGCCAACTATGATAAATCAGATGAGGGAACTAAGCATTTTGCCCTATTATCAGTTTTATTACCTACGCCAAGGTGGTAATGTCTTTGCCAGTGTATGTTTGTTTGCTTGTTTGTTCGAAAAAAACTACTGGACAGATTTTGCTGAAATTTTCAGGAGAAGTTGGTAACAGCCCGACTTAAAAATGATTAGATTTTGGTGTTGATCCAGATAATCGCCATTAGTGAACAATCGTACTTGCTCAATAACTGTCCAACTAATAATGATATCAACATAATTCTGATGCTAACTTTATCATTAAACTATTTTGTATAGATTTAACAGCAGTATGTGAGCTACCTTGGCAGAGGTTTGCTGTCTCTGAGTGCTGTCTCGTTTTGAACATCTGTATTCTTTATTGTGGTCTTTTGGTTTTCCCTCACTGCAGGTGGCTAAGAAGAAAAAGAAGCAAAAATGGCAAACAGCAGCAAAAGAATTGTGAGGGGCTGTTTTCTAGCCAAGTATAATTTAATTCAATGTTAAAAACAGGGATATTTACTGTACATTTTCCGTTACATAGATAAGAGGAAATAACAAAATGGAGAATCTAGTCAAAGTAAATGGTAGGTTGTGAAAAGTAAGCCAAAAGTTACTAAGGGGGGCCTGTTGTATGCCCGGTGCAAAGTGTTCTGGCTTGAAGCGCAGGTGTCTTCTCTGTTTTCTGCCTGCTGCATTCATAAAATAGTAAATGATCATGCACTCCCGTTTGTGCCCAGGGGTGTCTGAAAATAAGTTGGCACAAACGGGAGTGTTCCTGACCTGAGGACGCAGAAACTGACAGAGCTAGACACCTCCTGATATCTGATCTGAAGTCTAAAGGCTGAGTATTTCAGACATTTTAAAGAGATTACTTGAAAAGACAAAAGGATTTAATAGTTCTTAATTATTATCCTGAAGAACTAATTCTTTAATTAGTTCTTCAGGATGTTTGACAAACTCTCCTGCTGAGTTCCTTTAAAGACTGACGAAGGGCGTTTTCACACCAACCACATTTAATGTGCACCAAAGAAGTTTTGGCCCAGGGTTTGGTACGTTAGTATCAATGTGAATGCAACCACTGCACTTTGGTGCGCACCAAATCAGTCGGTCCGAGACCTCCATGAAGGGGTGGGCTCGATCCGCTCCATCTCCCTACATTTGGTGCAGTTTCACTGGTTTGAAACAAAGTGGTCTGAACCGATCTACTTTTGATGCATTACTTCCTGTTAATCCCGCGGTTGAATCTTTTGCTTACTCAATTTGACGATTTGTTTATTCTGGTTGAGGATTACGATGATTTACGAGGGTCCAGAAGGTCGCTGATGCCGTCTCAAACATGATAAAAAAACACATTTGAAGGAAAATGTAGAAGAGAGCGAAACGTAAACATTGGTTGTCTGGTGTAGGAAATGGTTGCCATGGTAGTCTCTTCTTCGTTCTCCGTAGCAGGTTTGGTAACCAGTTACGTGCATATCGCCCCCTGCTGTTTCAAACTGAGTAAATACACAAGTGGGTCTGGGCATGGTTCGATATTGCCAGTGTGAATGCAAGCCAGCGGGGGAGGGGGAGGTGGGGAACCTATGGTGAACTGCGCCGCAGCACGGTTCGAAACAAGTGGACCGAATGTGAAAACGCTTTAAGTGTACCTGGAAGAGTTGAGCTGTTTCAAAGGCAAATGGTGGCAAATGATTGCTCGCTTTGCAGCTGTGAACAGGTATATTTGGAATACTAAAGTTTATGAAACCTGCTTAAATAAGAGCTGTATTTATCAGAAGAAGACATGAAGCATATATAAATGCTGCATGTATGAGCACCATGGTCCAGAGCTGCCTGATGAGAATCAGACTTGACCGAAGGGGAGGAAAAGAAAAGCATTCAACCAGCAACAACAGTAAATACCCCTCAGGTTCCTTTTGGGGCACATTTTAGTCACAGATGGTTTATAAATAATTTATCATCATTATGTCAGCATTGCTGGCTTTACACAAAACTACTTTATGAGTGATTTTTCTGTCACATTGAATATTCCAGCGTCAGAGAAAAAAATGACAGTTTGTTGGAATTCGGTGCATATATTTCATCGTCATTATTTTGTGTCTGTAGAGCTCGGTATCAGCCAGGCTCAGCTTCACAAAATTCAGACAGCTCTCAGCTCAGTTAGAGTTTGAGTAACAAGAATTACTGTGAAGTGACAGAAAGTGTAATGTTAGTAAATAACTGCAACCAGTGTTTTCCTATTGTAATATGAGTGGTAGGGCTGCACTGTTGGTTGGAAATAAGAAAGACCATATTTGCCTTAACCTCTGGTTTCATATACTGATACAAATTGTATGTATACTTTAACTAATACAGATCAGTTAAAGCATACAGTATAACACTGCAGTGCAGATGGCTCACAAGCACCAATCTACAATGACTGTGAGTGGCCCAGTGGGGCAGTCCTATCAGTGCCCTTGTTCTTGGACTGATCCGTGTTTTAGTGGTCTCTGGTGTTTCTAGCCCTATCGGTTGAAGGCACTTTGTTATTTGGTCTATGTTGGGTACCTGGGCCTGAATTTTTATGCTGCTTTTTGTTGGGTTTGCAAAATAAACTATAATACCCATAATGACGTAAAATGAATGGGATTTTCCATTGCAAACTTCAATGTTTTTTATGACGCAATTCTGGATCGGATCAGCACCAAGATGTAGTGGCTTGTTTCAGGGACCGACCCATACCTCTCGTGGAATTTTCATGTAAATCCATCAAATAGTTATTGCATAATCTTGCTAACAAACAAACAGACAAATAAGCAGACCCTGGCAAAAACACAACCTCCTTGGAGGTAAAAAAAATCAGATCTGGATCTGGTTTGAACGACTTTACAGTAGCTTTTTGCTGTTTTTTCATGTTTTTCAATGCTAATGAAAATGTCCATTTATATGTCCTGTGAAATGTAAGTTGTTAGGATAACATGTTTATCGTGTCATCGTGGAGAGTGGGCAGGTTCTAGCATGCTATTGTCATGGACTGGAAAAGACTCTGCCAAAGAAATTAATAAAATTTGAAAAGCTTCATCTGTATGTATTGCAAAAATAGGAAATGTCAGTTTTTTTCAATATTGTTTAGTCTGTATTACAAATTAGTATTAGCATCAGTATCAGGTAGCATCGATTTCCCATGTTCATCATAACGGTTTGATTCTTCAGATCTCCAATAAATGAAGGTCAGTAACAATAAATCAGGTCACTTTTGGGAGATTCATTGTGGTTCTTACTAAACTTTCAACCAAATCTCATTATTGGGGTGATAAATATGCAGAAATGGAGCTGTGACAGCTGGAAGATGCAGCCACAGCATAGCACACACATGCTGCTGGTAGAGCTTGAGCTGGTATAATACAGGCATCAGAATTCACAAGCAGAGGAGAGAAATGTTTAAATCTGTAGACTTGAAGCCTTGGAGCTGTGCATACTAACATGTTAATCCATTAGCCCATCTGGTGAATCGTTTATTTGTCAGAATGATCCTGATTAGAAGTGTTTCCAAAATAATGCAGCCTCAGTGATCACACTGATATCTGGAAAGGACTCTGATGCCAAATTTTAAAAACGGATAGGAAACATCATCTGTATCAGAAAGAGAAAAACGTATATGTGAGCATCTCTGGTTATTACAGGATATCTAATCTTATTTTTCATTTTGATTCTTTGTTATGTTGTTGTGATTACACAGGGATGGAAGGTTTTGCCCAAGAAGATTAATCCTGTCTTTCATAAATAAAATGCGTTGTTTTCATATGGGAAAACATTTTTTATCCAAAGTCATCCTCAGCTGGAGACAGAGCTGCAAAATCTGATCAAAATGAGCATTTTAATCTGCTGAAATCCCTCTGCCTGTGCAGCAGATGGACGTCTGCGACGCACAAACATGCAAACAAATAAACACACCCATAATTGCATTCTCTTTAAGACTTCTTTTCTTAGTTTGAACTACTTTACAGCAGATTTTGCAGGATGACAATGCCTTTAACATTCAATTAGAGTGTGAAAAAGAAGATAATAAAAGAAACAGAAGTCCTGTTTTAAATGTGCTAAAAAATCAGTATTACTCAGTGACCCAGCAGAGCTATTCGGGCCATTTTTACAAGCACAAAGGGTGTGATAAAGACATGTAATTGGATTGTGGACTGAAGGGGCTGAGCCTGCCTTTGACTCGAGAGCTGATGGATTGTGTCATTTAGTTAATTTCCCTGCCAGAAATAGCTATCAACATGGAGAGTGCATGAGAGAGGCATAAATCTGAGGAAGTTATGACCGCAGAGAGGTCTCTTAAAGGCTGCTGAGATCGAGTGTGCAGGTGGGAGTGATGCTGAAACAGCTGAAACTGTACAGAAAAAAAAAACAGTTGTTTATTAGTATAGAGCTGGGAAATAAAACAAATTTGAAAGACATGTTTCAATACATTTTTAAAACCATGTCATATATATTGCGGATGATTCTGAATGATTAATCCTAAAAGAAAATAAAGTTATGAATAATAACATGCAGATTATTTGGGCTTAGAAATCAGTCATTTACAACAATGTAAGTTTAATAAAACACTTAAAGAAATTTCATGTGTTATAAATTCTAAACAATACCTCCATCTCCCAGATTAGCACCACCTTAGACTGATTAATAATTAAAGCTAGGGTTGGTAATTTCATATAGATTCACTTTTTGGTATACTGGTTAAAGTGATCATTATGTCCCGATTTTAATAAATGTATGATGTGTTCATGAAAAAGAGTGAAAAACAACTGCTGTTCTGTCCACCTTCTGTACATTTTGCCGGCGTGCACTGACTCTGATTCAGTGCGTATCGCTGAGCTGAGCCCCGAGGCGATGCTACATTCAAATTCCTGCTAGTTTTCCAAAATAACCGACCCTAGCTTTAAGAATTAAAGGAAAGTAACTTGTTAATATTAATGTAGTTTGTGAATCAAACCTTAATAAGGATAAAAATTGATTGGATAGAGCCACATAAAAGAAACTGAGCAGCTACCTGTAATACAATCCTTCTAATATCATTGATATCCAAAAACACTTTCAATAAATGTATCACAAAAGCTGTAATCTAATGTATTTACTAACCAATTCAGAAAGTTAATTCAGAAAGAGTGTAACTTCTTTAATACAAATAATTAAAAAATAACTTGCCTAATGCTTAGCAAATGTATTGTTTACAGCTAGAACCGCTGACAGTGATTTGCTTTTGGCCACAAAATAATACATTTTAAACATTAAGGGCCTATTTTCAATAGGGCATTTATTTTGAAGGGATACAGGGGTTTGGGGCATCTGTATTTTACCATTTTTGAGTAGCAAAACAGAAATGCCAAGCTTGGGTTGGCTGGCAATGTGAAAGCTCCAAACTGATATGGAAAAAGACTTTGTGTCAGGCATACAAGATCCTGTGCTCTGGCAAAAAACCTCTTTGTAAGCAAGCTTCTCTTAACTGCCTAAACTGAACAAATATCTCATAGCATTTAGAAAAATCTTTGAACTGGTGAGTCGTCAGGTGCTTACCAGTATGCTATTTAGACAATGGTCTCTCTTTATTATTTAAAAACATGACACAAGTTTCTGACATTACAATCATTTAAATTATGTTGTGTAGGTTCTAAGTTATCCAGGTAATGATTATTTAAACATTTTTCCGGTTTGGATTAACCTTTAGGGTTTAAATAATCTTATTAATTTTGAAAACATCTTGTTAAAAATATATAAAAAACAACAATCTAAGTGTTTGCAGCCACTACAAACCATAATATTTAAGAAAGTGTACTGTGGTTTCGCAATTTTTTTTTTTTTTAATAAAATGAGCTGCTCAATGCTGAGTTTCACTGTAACTAATTGCTTACTATTCTGTTTTTGTAACAGCAGCTTTTGTTGTTTTTTCTACAAAAATATATCATCATAGATCAGTGGTTCTCAACTGGTTGGCAGGGCACACTGGTGGACTTGAGAAAAGTCCAGGTAAGCCTTGGGATTTGTTCAACCATGTTAACATTGTGAGTATGCAGCAGCTGATGATTTGGTTTTAGATGTGAGTGCTTTTTATGCTTTCATGACTATGAAAATGTAGATTATATCACTTAGAAGCCCTGCAAACCTCAGTTTTTCATTTACAGAATAAGCACATTGGAATAGAAAATAAAATAGGCCATCTTAGTCATATTTTTCAAAACCTAACAATCAAAATTTGGCTAGCTTAAGCTTATCAATACTCAAACAAGTCCCAAATGCATCAGCATTGAGCATCACATTAAACCAAAATGGCAAACCTTTTGACTGTCATCTTGTAAAAATCTTAGATAACTCTGAATCCTGTTTAATATCAAGACAATGTTGAAATCTGTGTTGAAACCGACCGAGTAAAAGTTCATTTCCTGACCAAACAAGCTTGATGTAAATATGTATACAATATATTTGAAATAGATAGCTCAGAAAACTGAGTCTTAGGTGATTTTAAATAAATCATGGTTTTAATTAGTTTAAATGGGTCATAAGGGTCCAGTTTATGAGATATTCATCCAAATGTAATATCTAATGAATAACAGTGTTTTCCATTTTATTAGGCTACTATATACAAATTAAGATACAGAATTAACAGATACCTGTAAACAAGGCTTCTAAGCAAGGGGAATGAATATGGTGTGAGTTGAGAAACTGCCTGATCTTCGGTGTGCCATGAGCAAATAAAGATTGAGAACCACAGCCGTGGATTTTTAGAACTGCCATTCAGCTCATATTTCCCAGCCCTATATCAGAGGCCTGAGCAGCTGAAGTTCATGGATGTGATTGTGTTAAAATAAATGGGTTATTATATGAGGAGTTAAGATGCGGGCTGATAGTAATGCAGTTTAAATCTGCAGACAGTGAAACGACTCTGTTTGGCCGAACATGATCCCGTTTGTCTCGAGCAGACGAGCAGCTCTGCTCCCGTCAGCACTTTCACCTCACTCCACAGCTCCTCCTCATCCTCCTCAAGTACCTTCTAATAACCGCTGCCTCGCTCGACTGCTCTCCGCTCTCTGCTCGGCGCCTGGCACATAAATCTTTTTCATAATTATACGTTTTTTGGGAGCACCTTGGGTTAACAGGCTGCGGTATAAATATTCCTCCCCCTGTGTCTCCGCCTTGCCTCTTACCTCGGCCTCCGCAGGACCACTTTGGGCTGTTTTCGGCACCTCTTGCTAAGGCTGAAGAGCTTGTTAGCGGTACGGCGGGCTTTGGCGAGAAGCTGGTCGCTGCTGGTCTCCAGCTGCCTGTAGCGCTGGGACAAGCTGGCATCCGTCCTCCACAAGTGCTCCACGACAGATGTGTTCACGGCGTAATGGGCTGGCAGTTTCCCAACAAAGCTCTGAAACTCTTCTGGTGGGAGGAAAGAGAAACAGGAATGAGTAAACTCTGCCTGTGGCTACGAGCCTCAGGGTAACAATATGAAAAATATATAAAAAAATACAAGTCTGCTCCCTATTGTTTGTCCCAGAAAAGCAAACAGCACAAGAGGAAGGATAACAGCGGCAACATGCCGGGAGAGCAGCGTTTGTTATTTTGATTTTTCCTTTTGGAGGAAGGATTGCTTCTCTCACCTGCTTGTCACTTTCTCTTTTTGTACTTTATGATAATCATGGTCTTTTTCCCCCCACGTATACAGCTCTGTACACCTTCAAAGTGGCAATTAGCCAGAGTGACACTGAAAGCTAAATTGCTGTTCCTGCCTTTAACAATGAGAAAATAAGGCGTTTAGCTAGCACTGGCTGTAATCGCATATGTCGAACAGAAAACAAAAATGGCATGTTTCTGGAAAGTTCCCAGACATTTTCTGATGCTCTGAGAAACTTTCTGACACATTTGCATGTCACATTTCAGAAGTAAAGGTAGATTGCACATATAGGTGCACACACGACAGCAGTGCACTCCCTTCAAAGGATTGATTTAAGAGCCAAAAATAGAGAGAACCTGAAACAGCCTCAACACCAAAGGGGCTTGTATCAAAGGTGTACCACTGTATGATCTTCTCTTCTTTTCACTGTGGTACTTCAGCAATATAATCTTGGATATATTACTCAAAAATCAGATTGTCTCTCCTAATTTCTGCCATAAACAATTTGCTCCAAACATCTGCGTAGATTTCCATGAGAATATTGAGGCAACTAATCCTCACTGTAAAAGTGTGATGTGTTTACAGTAATTACCGTCTCCATCAACATCTCACAATTAATGCAATAATACATTATTAGGAGGATTGGCTGCTAGCCAGGCTTTGCCCTAATTGCAGGTCATTTATTTTTGTATGGGCCTTTTTTAAGAGCTCAGAGCCGAGGGAGATGACTGAAGCGTGAGGTAAATTAAGTGCGCTCTTTCAGCTGGAGCCACATGGGCACAGTAAACATTAACCAGCGTGGTGATGACTTAAGTGGTGCTCTGCAGCTTTAGTAGTTAGGTAAGTAGACTGGTAAATCAGCTCAACGCTAAGAGTTCAAGATTTTATTTATTTTATTTAACCTTTATTTAACCAGGAAATCCCATTCTCTTTTACAAGAGAGACCTGACCAAAATAGCAGCCGTACAGAGTCGTGGTACATAGAAAATGGCACAACACAATCAACAGGTTTAAATAAATAATCATATACACATTTGGCTTTCAAGAAAACAACCACATGCCTCTGTAACCACATTCTTAATGATGCTCTTAAATTCATTAAGAGATATCATTGAATCCAGTTTTAGCTATTAAGATTTTATATCACTAATTGTCTTCAACTATATGTAGTTGTTTCACTATGTCCGTTAAAAGAGATGTACTTTTGTTTTTAATTTAAACTGACCAGCTCTACTTGATGGTTTGGAGTATAAGCTACATTCCTAAGTATTTCACAAGTCACTAAAAAACACAAGTGTTTTTTTTTCCTTGCTCATGGAAAAAAAACAAAAAGATTAATTATTTTATACTATATATATCTATATCTATATCTATATCTATGTATATATATATATATATATATATATATATATATATATATATATATATATATATATATATATATATATATATACATATATATATATATACACACACACACACACACATATATATATATATATATATATATATACATCTATATATATATAGTATATATAGTATATATAGAATTACTTAATTTACTATTTTTTCCTCATTAAAAACTGATTTACAGAGTGTTTAAACACAAACAGTGATGTTATTTGCACCTTTAATGGACACAAATTAAAAATAAAGTTATTAATACTTAGCAGAAATAAAATATCTCAAAGTACAGCTTCCTTGTTCTTTCCCATTCTCCATTATTGTTGGTGTAAACATATGATGTGATTACAGCCCCCAAAAGATAAAAAGTAACTTGGTAACTAAGCATAACACTGATTGGTAAAACTATAACATTCTTGTTTTTAAATTATTTGAAGTAATGTAACCATAGTAATATAAAATAAGTTACTGTTTACTTCCAAACATTTTCTTGAGTTAAACTAGACAGGAACAGTGGAGATATTCCTGAGTGAACAATTTGATAGTTTTAAGCTTAAAGAGGTCATATTATCCATTGACTCTGGTTCATATATGAAATTTTAAGACAGCAAGACTATGTTCCCAATTGCTTGCTTTGTCTTGACCTGGAAAAATCTTCTTATTCTGCTGCTGCTGCTTCTTATTTTTCTGAAAATACACTACAGGGTATTACTGCCCCTGGTGTTTTAGGCTAATTGCACAGGATTTCTGTTTCTGCTTTTGTGAGTATGCTATGACAGAAAGTCTGAACATAAGATGGCTTTATTTTACTCAAGATGCCTCGAAGACCTGCCTTGTGCAGGGATGTACATCGGCTTGTAGAAGCAGCAGGCTCAGTCCCGTGAAGCAAATGAGAAAAAGGATCCATGCTGTATCGAGTTTCATTGGCAACTATGAATGTAATATACACAGCGTTAGCTTGCTGACAAGCTAGGTGTAGTCATGTTACTGTGACAATTCGACAATCTGACCCAGATTAAATGCTTTAATCTAGGGTAAGGTTCTTAAAACTTTGATTGAAAGGTTTGATTTCTAACTCACCACAGTTTCAAACAAAGAGGAGTCAGGAGTGAGCTTCTGGGCTACGTGTCACAGACCTGTGACACGTAGACCTGTCAACAAGAAAGACTAAAAGAAATTCACAATCTCAGAGCAGAGAGGATGATACTGTATAAAGTGTTCTTTGTTTCTCAGTTCAGTCAGGTTCATGTTTTGGGGTTTTGGTGTGGCTAGAGTAGTATGTGAATAAAGACTCAAATGAGTAACCATGGCTAACATGTGCTCACTGTCTGTAGCATGAAAAGGCTACATCAATATTTTCTTTTGCAGCCCTGTGTTCTTACGTCATGTGGTCATAAAACCTCAGAAACTGGATCTCTTGTTCAGTGTTCAACATTTTATAATTAATTTGAATGTTAGTAAATTGAGACAGGTGACAACAGCTATTCAAGGGTTTTTTAATGTACTTAAATTCAAATTATCCAAGCTGAACAAAATTATTTATTTATTTATATAATTATTTATCTGTTAGACCTCAGTGCCATGTTGGCAGAGGCATTTTGCTTATTTCCAATGTCCGTCCTAAGCCTTCCAGCCTGGGTAAGGGGGCTTTAAATATCACCTATTATAGAGGAGTAGATATAAAGCCAGAGCTTACTGCCTGTAAGCAGAGCTAAAAATGCCTCATGGGTTTACAAACCATACTGTGTTGCTTGGGGTTGTGAAGTACAAACTCACAATGTTTATTTTATGTACCAATGTACCATTGTTCTCTCTTAATGCAGAGACATAGTCTCATGGGAGAAAAGCTGTTAAATAGTGGTGCCACGGCCTGATCTGCAATGATTTGCATCCTAACAAGGTCTGAATGGCTTGCAAAACATAGCTACTGAAAGCAAATTTTCCCAGACCTCGGACCTTGTGCAATGGTTGATAGTGGCACCCACAACTGTGCGAATGACTGCACGTCTCAGCATTTTATATTAGAACATTGGTCATAGTGATGTAGAGGATACTAAGAGCAAATATATCGTATGATCATCAGAACAATAAGTGAAGCAATGTAATACAATAAACTACAATAAGACACAACAGGATATAATACCATGTCTTGGCCACAACAGGAGTCTGTATAATATAATGATTCTGCTGTTATTCATAAATATTACATGATAATACACCATATCTTTTTCAAGAATGTGGGGGCACAGTGCAGTATCACGCCTTATTTCTTAATTTCATTTTACCCCTGTCTGATATTGTCCTTTCTGCTTTGTTTTAATTTTTGCCTTTTTCTTCCACCAATGAGCTCATGTCAGTTCATGTCACCCTGGTTCATGTCATAACCACCAGTGTGATGAGAATGAAATGGTGATACAGCGAGTGAAACTGTTGTTGAATGTTTTTGTTAGTTATTGCTTGTTAATCTTTTATCTAACCACCGAATGCGACTTGGCGACCGAAAGATACCGTCGTCAGCCCAAGTCGTGCCCCCGTCCACAAATAGCTCATTTTGTCACCATCACATTGCTCAGTGACGACATGCTCTCTCCAGTTTCACTGTGATCATATCCTAAATTTGTATGCATAGGTTTAGCTGACATTATTCCTGTACATTATTACTGTATCCTTTTCATACATCTACCAACAGCTGATGGCCCTGCAGCAGCATCATCTGTCAGTTGCACCTCGAGTAGGGAGTTTTCTGTCCCACCTATGCCGAACTAATATGACTACTGGCTAAACTTCCCACATGGACAAGGACTGTCACTCTAGTGTGAGCTGGAATAAAAACAGTCTGTCATGGGTGTCGTCACACACCTACACACTGCTGATTGGCTGTCACGGCACAGCCACATGCACCTGCAAAGTTTAAAATTTTCAACTTTGACGACTGAGCGAAGTGATTGGCAATGTGACCCGGTTGCGCGTCCAAAGCAGCCAGTGTGAGGTCTGCTCTTGCCTGATCCCTGGTGTACATTGACTTTGCATGGAAAGTGGTCACCTAGGTTGCCCAAGTTGCATTCAGTGTGAACTCCCCTTTAAAGCTGCATGTTTCTATCTAGAGGTGTAAAAAAACAGCTAAAAATACTTGTAAATTTATTTTATTTACTGCTTTCACTAAAGTTGTAAATGACATTACATCAGCACTTGACAAAAAATAACATGGCGTAGCGCTTTTTATTGATTTATCAAAAGCATTTGATACTGTTGATCATTGCCTATTGCTGCAGAAGCTACAAAATATTTGATTTGATAATAATGCTTGTTATTGGTTTAGGAGCTATTTATCAGACAGACATCAATCTGTTAAATTTGGAAGCTATTTTTCAGAATTAATATATATTAATAATGTTGTCAGTTCTATGTCTGACTGTCATGCTCATCTTTATGCAGATGACACAGTTCTTTATTGTTTTTCCAAAAATAAATACTATGTATTTGTAATATACTGCAGCAATCTTTTAACATATTACAAGACAATTTCTCTGATCTTAACTTGGTCTTGAATGCAGAAAAAACAAAATTGATGGTTTTCTCTAGATCAAGAACAGTTGACAAAAATGATGTATTAATTATTTTAAAAAATGGAGTACCGATTGAAAGAGTCAGTTCTTACAAATATTTAGGTGTATGGATTGATGATAAAATGCCTTTCAATTATGACCTTGTTGACCGACTTAGACAAAAAGTAGGGTATTTTTATAGAAATAAATTAAACATCCCTCGGTTTTGTAGGAAGAGCATTGTGGAGGCTGTTTTCATGTCAGTCCTTGACTATGCAGATGTCATATACAGACATGCAGCCCCCTCAACCCTAAAATGGCTCGACCCTGTTTACCATTCTGCATTACGGTTTATCACTGGTGATCCTTTTAACACGCACCACTGTGTTTTATACAGTAAGGTTGGCTGGTCCTCTCTACAGATGAGACGTGATTTTCATTGGCACCTTTTTATTTATAAAGCCCTTTTAGAAAAGTTACCATCCTACCTTACCAAGCTTCTTCATATTTCTTTTAACAATCAGTGTCATACACGGTCCTCTGACAGGCTCCTGTTGCATGTCCCGTGAGTCAGGTCTGAACTGGGAAAGACCGCCTTTTCCTATTCTGCTCCTGAGTCCTGGAACAGGCTACAGGAGCTGCTCAGGATGAATGACCTTCTACCTTTTGGGCTTTTTAGAAATCTTACTTTAATTTCCACTCTTATGTGTGTAACTGTTTTGTTTAAGTGTGACCTATTGTCATATTCATCATCACAGGTCTGATGATTTTAATGCCCCTTCTTAAAGTTGTCTGTTTTATTGTTTTGTGCTCTCTCAGTTTCCTCTGTACTTGACTCATTGTAAATGACGATGCACCTCAATGATCTCTCAAGTATAACTAAAGGTTGATTGATTGAAATTCTTGAATGATACCTCCACTTTGTAATTTAGGTTCATGATAAATCAAGTGCAAAAAAAACTTTCTCTACTTCTGTATGCATTAAGCAAGCACAGCATCATATATTAGATTTCATTCATATTTAATGCTATTGGTTTATTCCTCTAACACTAGAAAATCCATGTGCATATTTATTTATAAGACGTCAAACTTTGCTTTTCATTCCACCTCTGGCTTGGGTTTCTTCAAAGCTCTTGTTGACAACAGATGGACTTCTTAAAGAGTCTGTTTCTTCTCCTGCTGCAGCCCCGAGCACACCAGAACATCTGAGCCATCATTTGATCTGACACTTTGACTGACAGCTCTCCTGATTCCTCGTCTGGCAGCTGTGTGGAGTTTGACAGCCAGAAAAGCTTTTAGAACAAAGACATGTGTTCATGTTCGGCCTCATATCCAGCTTTTTGACTTTTTTTTTTAGAAATGCGATCTTGACTGCAAAACCTCTGAAAGACTTTTTTTAAGGACAATGTTCCTGTGGGGGTTTTAAAAGATGCTGTTCAGGCTGACATTTTTAAGTCCACTTTCTTTAAGAGACACAAAGAATCAAAGCCCCCTGACTCACCTGATTCCTCAAACTCCTGGTTGGTCAGCCTCCAGGCGTCTGCTAAGCGCAGCAGGTTGTTTTCTAGAGTGTCCAGATCAGCGTGAGGACAGTTACACTGAGGGAAGTCCAGGCTGCACTCACACCAGCAGTCACTGCTCTGACACACGAACTGACCCTCTGATTTACAGCCGATGTAGTTCAGAGCTGCCTGAATGAAGCTGCTCTGCAGGTAGCTCGGCAAGATGACCTGCAGCCCTGAGTAGAGAGACAGAGCAGGTAAGTGCAGAGCTTGAGCATTGTGAAAAATAAAATAAAGTATAGTATAGTGTAAATATATAAATATATAAATATGTATATATATATATATATATAGATATAGATATAGATATAGATATATATACATATATATATATGTTTTTTTTTTATTGTTTGTTTTTTTCTCTGAGAAAAGACTTTCGAAGACAGCTTTGGACCTTGAAATTGAAATATCTGTTTAATTGATTCTGATAGCATGAAATTTAAGTCATGTATCATTTCAAATCATGTATCATTTACTCATGTATCAATCAATTTAGTCATGGACCAATTCATGTAACATCTATGATTATTTTGTCCATATATGAAGTTATGTGTGTATGAACTATACTATACAGACACACAGACACAACCATGTAGAGAATGTCAAGCACTATATAGGTATCCCTCAAATGCCAAGTGACCAGTGAGTGTGAGTTAGAGACAGCATGGAGACCGAGACACTCACTCAACCGATACCCTCATTTATTCACTAACACAGCATCCAAATGTATCTATGTCTACTTGTGTCGACCGTGCAATAATGTTGATCACAGTCTGGTATCAAGAATCCTCCATTGAAACATCTCACGATCTGGAGCGCGGGAGAGCAGCTGATAACAGATGGCACTGCAAATACTTACTAACAGATTCCAAGACTATCTTACAATATGTTCAAATCATTATCAAATTCCTCCATTGTCCTGAGGGGAATTTTCCTGAGCATTTTTCACACCAGCTCTTACCCACATAATGCAGAAATTCCAGTACAGGTTAACTTTGGTCTGGAAAAAATCTGATTAAAGAATTTGTCTGTGTAGAGAATGTAGCACTAAAGCTCACATTGAAAACTTTAGATGTTGAAGTTTTAGAAAGTGTGAATAAAGACTGTTTTTTAAAGACATTTTTCAAGGATGTTTGTGACCTTTTTAAAATGCTGTTCGGGATGATGTCGTTTCGGTTATTTGTACTAAGTTCTATTTCAAAGTGTTGTCCTGCAGAAAACTTTTTCTAACCTCACCCCCTTTGCAACAGAGCTCCATTGATCTGTAACATTTAATAATTCTGTACACATAAAGGTGAAGAGCTGCTGAGAGAGGAGGGAGGAGTCCTGAGTCAGAAACCATATAGAAGATATTGATGAAAACAGCCCAGGAGATAATTTATTAATGACTCATTAGGTAAGTTCAGGGCAACAATTAGCAGCTGATTAAAGAAAAAAGACTTGACTGTAAACCAGTTAAATAGCACATCTGAGAGACCAAACTGTCTCAAGTTCATTCTTTAACACTAAAACAGTGGTCTAAACAGACAAGGGTCCCACAGCCTCGTGTTAAACATATTGGATGAAAGGAAATACACTAAAGGGACTTCAATGAAAAACAATGCAGCTTAATAAAGACAAACTAGTGAAGGAAGCCGAGGGAAAAACCCTGATACAGAGATCTTTCAGTATTCACTTAAGACCATCAAGAGAGAGCCCCTTTTACTGCAGTCAGCTGAACAGCAAAAACAAAAGATAAAAAAGAGATGAATAAAGAAACAGAGCACTGCTTTTGTTTTCATAGGCATCTTCAGCTCGGTTTTCTGCTGCTTTAAACTCATTATTGAATAAAATTACTGCTCTAATCAGAACGATTCAGAAACTTCTGAACATTGGTTTATTGACTTCCTCAGCATTTGTTCTAATGTAACACGATACGCAGTAATAGCAGTTTAGTTTGTTTGGTAACCCATAAACATATGGGACCCTTTTTCACAGTGTAAAGAACATTGTCTAAAGCATGTGGTGTTTGGTGGTTTGCGGCAAGTCTGTCATTATTTAGGGATTTTTAGGACGCATATTTTTCACGCAAGGCCGGACACAGACTGCAAAGTGGATATTTCTTTTTCTTGGGCATAGCATAAATCAAACCAATCAGAGTGTCTGCTCTCATTTCCTTTAAATCAGTGCACACGAGGTGGCCAGTGTTTTGCTGCTTACACAGTGGTGTTAACTGTTTGAGCTGAAGTTTGTATGAATTATGTAATTCCTCTGTTTGTATTATGAACACACACAGTACTGAATGATGTACGTTAACATGTACAAAGGTGTGTTCACACCAAACGTGACTGAACAACCAATATCGTGTTGCTTACGCCTATTGCGTTGCGTCTCCATAACTAGCTCATTTTGTCACGGGTGTGTCTTGTCACTCAAGTTTCCCTGCAAACCTGTCTCGAAATATAAAGATCCAGCTGACATTATTCCAGCTGTATCCGGATAAACGGTCGAGGAAGGACAGGACAGCAGAGAACTGCTACCTCTTCACCTGCCCTCCTGCTGACCCGCTTTTTACCCCCTCCTACCTTTTTTCCCTCATATTCACATCCCACAAACCTTGGCATCTCTCCTGGCATACATCCACTCCAAAACAGACAGACACACACACACACACACACACACACACACACACAGGCTATCTACAACAGCTTGACTCCCTCATTTCTACAGTGCTGATTAGCTGTCGCGGCACAGCCACATGTAACGTCGCCTGAAAAGTTCAACTTTGGCGACCAGGCAACGCGACCTGGTCGTGCACCCAAAGCGACCCAGTAGCGTGACCAAGTCGACCAGATTGGGCCAGTTTCATCGGGCTGGACATGCCGCATTGTGGCTGTACTTTGACTTTGCTTGGGAAATGGTCGCCCAGGTCGCATCAGTTGCATCCAATGTGAATGCACCTTAAGACTAATGAGGTGTTTTCCCCTGAAAACTCGTCTTTCCCCAGAAAGACGAGTCAAAAGACTTCATTGTTTTAATTTCCAGTTAAAACCACGGTGAGTGACGAGGGCAAACAGCCTACAATGGCTCTCCCACACACTTACCCTGCTCCAGGCCCGACTTCTGTTGTGCTGCTCTCTGCTCTTTCAGGTGTTTCCTTGGTTTGATTGTTTTGGGATTTGCTTCTTTTCCAATTTGCAGTGTGTTTCTGTTATTGCAGTTGTTGTCTGGGTTTGGGTCATTTTTTACTTTGCTTTGTTTCTAACTTGTTGTGTGTTTCTGTTTTTGCAGTTGTCTTTTCTCCTATTGAACTGCATTAAGCCGTTGTAGGACATTTTCCCATGTTGGCCACATGGACGGCTCCACACCGGGGCTAGGGGGTGCTATAGCCCCCTCAAAAATCTGTTAAGCCCCAGTTAAGCCCCTCCAGAATTTTATTTCATATTATAATACATGTATATTAAGTTAAAAAACAATTTCAATCATTTCATTGTATATTTTAATATATATTTTAAGTTAAAAAAACATTAAAAAGTTCACGAGTTCCAATCCATCCCCGCTTGCCTGTTTCCCATTGATTAGTGTAGCCCAGTGTGTAGCCTATGTGTGTGTGTCCAGAAGATTATAGACTCATTTGCACTTAACCACAGCAACAGACGCATCGTCCTCTTATAAAACAACTCTGGTGAGTTTTTCCCTGACGTTGCGATACATTTGATGTGATGATGTGAGATTTAATCTGTTACACTGTAACTAATGCACAGCGGGATGTGGCATGTATTTTTGTTTGCAGTAGAAATATAATCACCTAGATTGTGATGAGCATGTTCCTTTTACGTTCTTTAAGTGTGTGCCTTGCCCATTTAACAGGCACAGGGTGTCTGTTGTTTCTTCTCGCTGTGGCTATTAATTCCATTTTTGACCGTAGCCTATGGTGTGATCCAAATGAAGCTGTTCTCGTTGCGGCTGCATTTTGTAGCCTTATTAATTTAACTGTTATTTCATCTCTTATGATGTTGTGACAATATTGCCAATGCATAGTTGTTAGTTTTCATTAAGTGCTAAGGAATAAATACATTTGTCACATTTTGGGTATTGTCTGGTTATTGGCAGGCGCATGGTCGCTGTCTGGTGCTGAATCTGTCACCTTTGCAAGTGATGGTCAGCCGCTGTCCGGTACTAAATCTGTCACTTTTGTAGGTGAAACATTTTAGCCATTGCTTTATTGTGGTTGCTTGTATGAGGCTTAGTTATTTTATTGAATATTCTTTGGCCAAATTCAATTAAAAAAATACTTGAATATACTTGTGCTGTGTATCAAATAGCTGCATTTATTGAAAAAACGAGAACCTCTTTATAAAATTACCAATCATGAAAATCGATGATTTTCTTAGCACCCTCACGTATTGGTCAAGCCCCCCCTTAGCACCGGTAGAAAAAAAATCCTGGCGCCGTCCGTGGTTGGCCAGGTATAAAAATGACAGACTCCTATGTCTTTGTAAAAGACCTTACATCAGTGAGGTACAAACACGTACTGTTTGAAATGCCACCTCTATCTGATTGTATCGTAAAGCCACTAAAAATCAATTAAGAGAGAAAAGCTGCCAGAGAGCTACAAGCCTCTTAGGGAGCGACAAATTCACCTCCATTCATTTCAATTCATTCCACATCCTGTACATGGACTTAACAAGTAGAAGCTGCAAGGATGTTAATCAATGTCCTTAGTGAGGGCATACAGGCAACGTGCATTGAGATTACTAGGGCTGTAATCAACCTAAGAAATTGTTGGTCGACCAAAACACAGCAATTGTCACCAAAAATCGACCAATCGTGGGGGGGGGGGGCTCAGCGGACCACGGCTCAGTAAAACTTATATCAGCACCTGCTTCTGTTTTAGCCCACTTTTTCTGCTTTGTGTCCCTTTTCAAAATGTGCCACAAAATGACGTGCTGCAGCTGGATTAAACTTATATCAGCACCTGCTTCTGCTTCTGTTTTACCCCAGTTTTGGCTTTGTGCTCCTTATTAAAATGCGCCAGAACATGACGCGCTGCAGCCATGGCGGGAGTGTGCCCGGCGCGCCCGGCGCGCCCGGCGCACCTCCAAATGCCCTGCATCTTAAACCATTCATGGGACTCCTTAAGTGTTTCCATACAGAGCTCCATATTAGCCACGTTGTTCACTACAACAGACACTTTTTTTTCTGCTCGACCTTTGAGGCATCGGCAAGTTCATATAATCTGCAGCAATGTTTCTTCCCATGTCCGCCTCTCCTTTTTTACCTCTCTCAAGCAGAAGACTCTTTGCTTTCCAGTATTCATCAATGAAATGGGCAGTCACTGTCATATAGGACTCCATCCCAAGAGACGTCCACATCTGTTATCTTTATCTATTAACTCAGAAACTTTCTCTTTTTTACTCCCTCGTATTTTGCTGTATGTGCGTGCGTAATTGTGTGGCGCGCTGGCACTGAATATCCAGGTTCCAATGTTTTTCTTGGCCTTCCATGACACCAATGGGCCTCATACCCTCAGAAATAAAATTGACAATTCCATCTGTGATGTCGTTTTTGCATTTGGATATTTATATGAGACATACAATCCAGCGCGGACTGGGTGAGGGATGCCGCCGCTGCAGTGGGCAGAGCGCATGCAGCAGCAGCATGCAGCTATAAAACCAATAAAGGATTATTAGACTAGAATATTGAAAATTTCTTAATATAATATTGATATTGAAATGAATGATAAATACATTAAAAGACAGGCTGTTCCCTGTGAAATGGTTCACTTGATACATTTCCCCTGATAAAATGAACCATATACTGCAGGGGAAAATATAAATTGATTTGATTTTCATTTGGTCGACCAATCAGAATTTTGGTCGACTGAGCATGCATCGACCAATAAGTCGACCAGTCCTCTTGGACTTTACAGCCCTAGAGATTACACATTTGAATTCTGTTTACTTGGTATTAAATGCCCAAAACTAAAGTTAATCTGATTTCCACATCAAAACAGAATTTTTAATTGACAACAATTAGGGCTTAAAGCTAAAATTCAAGCAGCCTGTTCCTGTTCCTCACTGCTGACTCCCTACTCAGGCAGAGCGTGTGACCTCACGTGTCCACACACACCTGTATTTTCTTCCACTGCTGTCGAGGACAAGCCAAAAGAACTTTCATGTCAGCACTGGTTAATGCTTTAGTGCATTGTTTTGCTTCCAGTTAAGTCTCACCTACTGATAACATAATACTGTTTACCAGAATAAAAAAATTACATGACACCCACCGCATGAGTCAGAGCCCCTATTTTCCACCATTTTCCACTGCCTGTTTGACCTCTGCAGAAGAGGATGAGAGCCACTGAAAGATTTCGAGAGACTGACTGTTTTTTAGGCTGTGGAAATGGTTTCTATCTCAGGATTTCGATATTTAGAAGTCTGAAGTTTTCTCTTGCAAATTCATGAATTTTTCTCCGACTTTGATCCCAAACCTCAGATTTTCTAAGAGTTTAAGTTTTTTTCTCTAAGAATTTTGAGATCAATTTTAAGACTTTGACTTTTATTCAGAAGTTTAGTCAGAGGTTTACAGTTTTTTCTGAGAAGTCCGATGTAAATCTGAATGGGCCCACGGATTCGGAACATCGTCCTGAGAGGCCAAAAGACTAGAAAGGCTGATGGAAAATTACAGTTGTTCTGACCCAAACTATTCCTTTTCTCTATCTGTTTTGGCTCCCGTCTGTCTGTCCTTGAGCATACGTATCTACTCTCCTGGAATGTTTTGCTAACAGAGGCTTGATCCCCCCCTCCACTCCTTCATCCTGTAAACTTTGCTCTGGAACAGAAACTCTCTCTCTCAAGGCCGTACAGTCATCTTATCGGACAACAGAGACTTTGTAAGGTCATAAGACAAGGTCAGTGGTCTTCCTTCGAATCAACGCCCCCGCTGGCTGCCCCCCTGACTCCATGTGCTTGTCTGTGCTTGTTGTGTCATATGTTGAGGTGTTTTATTTCCAGTCCCACACTGTGCTCCCCTGACAGGTGCCTAGTTTGGAATTGATTTTTTTTACCCCTCTCCTTTCCTCATGTTTTCTTTTCTGCAAGCACTTTGAGTTGCATATGTTGTAGGAAAAGTGCTATATAAATAAAGTTTGATTGATTGATTTATAAATCTCATAATTCTGACTTTTTCAAAGAAAAAAGCTAATTCTTAAGATTCTGAGATTAAAGTAAAAAGTCTGGCTTTTTCCCCAGAATTCTGAATTTCATTCCAGAGGTCTGACTTTTGTTTTACTATTTTTTGGTTGTTTTATTGTTACCAAGAAATGTGACTTTAATCTCCAAATTCTGGCTTTTTCTCTCAGCATTTTTACTCTTTTTCTGGGCTTAAAGGGACTGTGAGGAGTTTCTAAATAATTACAAAAAAGTCTCACTTTTAGATATGCCTTATCGAAATACGCACTTTAAGATGAGTTTTACGGCATCAAAATAGGTCATCTATAAATGCTATTCCTTAGTCTTCCGGTCGGGTCTTACAGGGCTGGACTGGCCTGGATACTCAACTTCGGGAACATGACAATTAAACCTAGAGCAAATTTACATTGTTTGGACACGTCTTAGAGCACCGGGCTGTAAGTAGCGATATATAGCCGGCTACAAAACTACAACACTAAGTTTCCAAAAACTGCTTGTTGTCACACATCAAAAACTACCGCTACGTAACTAGAAAGAGATACATTACCTTGTTGCTTTGCATCCTGTAAGTTGTTGTAAAGCAATGTAGAGTTCTGAGGAAGGTCAGAGCTGCATTTTTATTAGCATCAACAAACACACGCTTTGGCTTGTGGTGCGTTCCAGTTGTAGTCGGAAGTTGGAATTTCTGAGTACCGAGTAGGAAACTACACCTGGAACGTTCCCCGAAGTCTGAATTTCCTACTGGGAACTCGGTGAAACCTCGCCACCCCTGAGTTAACAATGGAAGATGGATGCCCCCAGTGTGAACAGTTATTTAGCTCCTGTAATCAATTTATTTGCACTTCTGACTGGGGTGTGTCGCTCTAGATCAGCTGTATACATAGTATTGTTAGACTTATATTTACAAAAATGCTTCCATAGTGATAATCACATTCTTCATACAACGACTCAGGGCGCGCTAACAACAGCTAACAATAGCCTGGTAGATCGACATGTTTTTTTCCGACTTCAACTTGAACGCCAATAAGTCAGAGATGATGTCACTCCCAGTTCCGAGGTTACTGGAACAGCAGCATTACGACAGTCGCCGCGCGTGCTCATGGGAAGCAGAGTCTTAATGTCGCCGGAAACAGATTCTCCTCACAGTCCCTTTAATGCAAGAATTTTGCCTTTTAGCTCCATTTATCATTGAAGTCTGCATTTTCCGTTGCAGAATTCTGGCTGTAGTCTCAGACCTTTTCAACAGCGTCCAGAGATTTGACTGTTTTTCTCTGGATTCTGAGATTGTCAGAAGTCTTGCATTTTTCTAGGAATTCAGAGTTTTGTCTCAGGATTCTTACTTACTTCTTTGAATTTTGATTTGTTTTCCCCCTCAGGATTCGGACTTTCATCTCAGACTTCTGTTTTTTTTACACACACATACACACAAAATCAATCTCTCTGTTCCTTTTCAGTGGCCCCAATCCTTTTCCCTAAACCTCTTTTGAAACAACCAGAATAGCTTAAAAAGATCCTCTAATGTTAGATCGGGACATTAATTTCATCACTTTGATTTACCTTGTAGCTGGACCTTGTTTTCAGGACTGTGAACCAGCACGGAGCTGACCGTGTCCAGATTGTCATAGTTGCTGCACCCGAGCGGCCCTGTCCTGGTCTCTGTCACCTAAGAGGACATAAGGAGAATAAGATTTTAATTCTTCATGAATACATCTTTTTTTATTCCAATCTGTTTAAATACAGAGAAAAGGGCAGCAGGTAATCTTCGATAAGTCAAATCTCTATAATGTAGCACACTTTATGTTCATATCTTTAAAAGTGAAGGTCAGGAGAACATGAAGGGCTTTTTAATGCCTCAAATGAATGTGATGAGTCAAAGTGAAGTCACATTTAAAGGTCTTTTTAAAAGCATCCCCTCCTCAGTTCGATTATATGTTCTGATCTTAGAGAAGAAACATCCTCCGACGTCAAAGAAACTTTGAGCAACTTCTCTGCTTACATCATTCAAAGCAGCAGCCTTCCCTTGTGGTACTATTAGCAATTCTTACGCACAGAAGCAAAAACACAACACTTATTGCGTTAAAGAATAAATTTAAGTCCAGACTCATCCCTGTTTCTTAGTGAATATCTAAAAAAACACAGGTTATTTGAATAAATGGCTCTGTGTTGCAGGTGCTCTTTTACATCCTTAATAAAATGTAGTATTCGTCTCTCTCTCTCTCACTCTGATCCTGAATCTGCCCCTCTCTCAGACACACACACTTACACACACTCTGTAAAGTGGTGAATGAATAGAGGTCCGCCTGGCTGGAAATTAATGGAATGATGCATCCAATCCATCAGGCTGATTCATAACCAGAGGAACACGTCCTCAGTTTGGTGGGGGGCACTTGTCTTCATCAGTGGCTACTCACTTTAGCATCCACGTTTGCCCCTCAGGCTGATTAATGCACACACTCTAATAGCCACTTCAGATGATAAAATGGATGATTGGTGTTTTATAGTACAGGACGCATGGCTGCTTCCCCTCCCTGCTCCTACACTCCCCTTTTTTAAAGCTTGCAACCATGGAGGTAATCTCTTAGAAACATCAGATCTGTTTCCTATTGCCTTAAATACTTTGTAAATTAGTCTGTTATAGAGCTCAACAGTGACTGCCCCACTTCTTCAGCTGCTCTGGTTTCCAAAGTACATCATCTTTTCAAACCCTCCAATGATGTTACACAAAACCCTTACATCCAAACTTTGAGTCAGGGAACCAGGCAAACTACATCCCAGGATTGTCATGACCTTAAAACATTTGGTCTGGTGCAAAAACAAAACACAATAAAAAAACAAACAAACATCAGAGAACAGAGAAAAGGGCATCATGACAAGAACTCGATCATACTTATTCCCAATTTCACATAATTTGGAAAGTAATAAATTAAGAGTACGTTGTCAAAAGATTGTAAAATTTACAGTAACTTACCAGCAACAAGATACCAGCAACTTACTGGAAATGTCTTTGCAGCAACATTACTCAAATTTAATATACAGTATTATTACTGCAGTTTTCTATTATAGTTTTACTACAGTAATTGATTTCAAGATATGGATTCTAGGTATTCAAATTACAGGATAGTTAATGTGTTTTTAAAAAAACAGCCTTTCTGTTTTTTTCATTTACAATATAATTTCAGTATTTTATTTTACAACTTTATTTAATGTGTTTTCAATTTCAGTAAACTTTATTTCATGTGATATTATTATATCTTTAAAGGATGAGTTCGGTTTCTACAGCTTTCGCATTGTTTCTAGAATGACGTAGAACAATATACTCACCCAGAAGGCTTTCCTGAATCCAAAATCCAAAATCGAGCGGTGGACATCCGTATAATGGCAGCACACGGGGCATGTATAGCGCCGCTCCTAAAGCTGCATTAATCGTCCAAAAACTCATTAGTTTCACCAATATTTCATCATGACCTGCTCACACTACTTCTCCAAGACAGTCTGGGGTCGCCCCACTCATGTATTTGTGGCTGTGCTGACCTCTGAACTGAAGACTGCTCTCTGGCCAGCTGTTCTTCTCTTTGCCTCTGCGTCCTCCTTTCGATGAGCTCCTCATCTGTATACTCTGGCTCGAAAATGTAAGGACACCTTATCATCATATTCAAAGTTCTCGTCCACAACATCTTCATCCGATAGAAATTCATCCATTTTGCACAAAACTGGAAGAAGAAAGTTGTTGAGTAGCCGGCGGTTACCCCTGAAACAATGAGCCGTACTGCACATGCGCGGCAGCCCGTAAGAAAGTTTCCAGTTCATAGGTCAGCACAGTCACAAAACCATGGGTAGAGCGACACCGGACTGTCTTGAGGAGTAGCCTGAGTGGACCATGATGAAATATTGGTGAAACTAATGAATTTTTGGACGATTAATGCAGTTTTAGGAGCGGCGCTATACATGCCCTATGTGCTACCATTATACAGATGTCCGCTGCTCGATTTTGGATCTAAATATCTCCCGAAGCACTGTTTGGATCAGGAAAGCCTTCTAGGGGGGTATATTGTTCTACTTCATTCTATAAACAATGTGAAAGTTGCAGAAACTGAACTTATCCTTTAATGATTTTAATGATATCACATCAATCAATATATATTCACTAAAATTCAGCTACACAAACATTTGTTTCACCAAACAGTGTGAAAAATGTTGTCAAAGAAATCTTGCCTACTTGCGATCTTTCTGGTCAACACGCAGTTTCTCTTGATCCATTGTCCTTTTCAGTAATTTACTGTTTAGACATTTTACAGTAGAAACTGTAGATTTTATGGTAAAATACTGTTAAGTTTACAAAAGTGTCGGACTTTGCCTGTCACAAGTGTTGTAAGATTTTAAATGTATTCTGTTTGGTGACAGAGATGAATATTTACCACTGTATTTGTGAGGATAAGCATTGCCCATTTTAAGAGTAAAACATTGAAACAAAAAATTATAAACAAAACTACAACTGTTTTAAAGAATAGGTGTTTTTTCAAGTGGGGTTGTCATGGCAAGAGCCTGAATGTGTGCCACTGTGTCACAGCTCAGTTCTCCCTCTGTTCAGAAATCTCGTGATAGACACTAACGCAAGCAGATTCCTGCTACCGACTTTTGCAGCAAATATGACTGTCCTTTACTTGGATTTTTGGAATATTTGCATTATGTGGAGTTTACATGATGAAAATCTTCTGCAGATGGAGAACCAACATGTCTGAAATGTAAATGATGGAATCTACTACAAGAACTGGAGGACCAGAGTAAACACACAGTTCCTGTTGATTATGGTGAATAAATCATGAGTTTGTGTTGTCAAACTGGATTAAATAAGAGTGTGACTGAGAAAAATCACCTGAGGATGTTTCAGAATGTTCAGGATCATTTGTTCCTGATCGTTTGTTTTCAGTGAGCAGCTCTCATCAAGCAGAGTCTTGATCCCAAGAGTCTCAAGCTTTAATGGACATTTATATGTCCAGATTCACTGTTTTACAAAATCCAAGGACAAAACAGAGGAGCTGAATGAAAGTTCATCTTAAAAGTAAGAACTCAGATGATACTGATTGTTAATTCTGCTCACTATGTAGGTCCTCTAAAGGCTCACATGATAGAATTATGTCCTTGCATTGGCTTTCAGTTTAATTCAGGATTTAATTCTTGTCACTGTGTTAGGAGCGCTGCAGGCCAAGCACCTGCTTCTAACCAGGGTCTTTAGAAATCATTTAACAGCAACAGGACTCTGAGATCCTCTGAGCAGGGTCTGCTGGTTGTCCTTTATAAACAGCTCAAAACTTAAGGAGACTGTGCATCTGAGTCTGTCACTCCTAAACTCTGGAATATTCCCACTGGAGCTTAAAACTGTGGAATTTGGACATTTCTATTAGGCAGCTGAAGACCCGTCTGTGTAGACTTTCTTTAACTGGCTGCTTTTGTGTTACTGTCTTTAACTGCCCGTGGCTGTGTGTTCTGTTTTATATATTTTAATCATTTGCGAAATACTTGGTGACATCTTGCCTAGTAAAAAAGCTGTGTACAAAACTTTTCTTATTTCCTTAATTATTAAGCTTAGTGGGTAATTATCAAGGACAAGCTAAACTGACTCACAACTAGGGATGTATGTCGATATGATTTTATCGATACCGATATAGACACCGATACTCCTTATCGGTATCGTTACTTATTGATACTCTTATCGAAAATGCAACACGTAATTTTGTGTAAAAAATAAAGACTTTACAAGATATTAAAAAGATTCATCCTTTTATTACCACAAGGTAACAATAAAGCTTCAACAGAATAGAAGTAATCCATTACAAATGCTTCTCAGAGGCAAAAAGAAAGCTAAGGAGATGGCAAAACCCCTTCATGCCGCCCAACAGACTACATGTACAGACAGACCCATACATCCTGTGGGGCTAAAATCAATGCTGTAATAATGACTACTAGGGCTCTCACTTTATATTAGATATTCGAATAACCGTTCGAATATGGGGATAAATATCCGTAACCGAATATTAAATAAATATTAAAATGTAAAATATTAAGTGTAGCGGCACATCAGGGCGCCTGCAGCAGTGGACCGTTTCATCCAACAGAGGGCGCTGTGAGCGCAGCTTGACCATCAGACGCATCCGGTGCTTTCTTGACCTCAGTAAACAAAGAGTTTCCACTCCGAGCGGATATTAACAGTTCTGAATGTTCTGAGGAGAGCTGTGCCGTCGGCTTTTCATCCAAGATAGACGGCCGAGTGCAGCGGCGCTTCGTTAACCCCGTGTGACTGTGTTGTTTTCGGCAGGGTTTTTACCAAAGGGGCGGATAATAGAGTCTCTAGCTGTGTTTGAAATCGTCCACTCATTCACTCACTCACTATTCCCTATGTAGTGTAAATGATATAGTGGACTATATAGGGAATGACCAAACGACATTTCGGACACTACACTCAAATTTTCTGAACGTCGTAGCGTCAGCTGATGAGCCGGATATTCCTGTGACGTAAGTTGACGCGCCGAGATTCACGTAACAAACCGGGCATTTGGGAGGATAAGTAGCAGATTTCGAAGCTGTTTACAGCCGCTAAAAGACGTTAAAAAGCTACGCTATGAACGTTTTAAAGATACTCCAACGTTTATTTACATTTATGAATGAAAGCAGCGCCTAACAGCCTCCGTTCTTTTCTTCTTCTATGGAAAAACACGACTGCATTGCATTGTGGTATACGGGAGTACGGTATAGTGTACATCGCGTGTACACTCAAATTTGCTGTGCATTGTGGGTATTTTGTAGTGCACTATACAGTGGATGAAATTAACTGCAGAGAATTCGGACACCACTACAAAATGGCGTATACAGTATATAGTGCACTATATAGTGAATAGTGAGTGATTTCGGACACAGCTTCTGTCTCTGTCGGTTCTGCAGCCTTTGGTGTTAGCCGAGCTGCTAACTCTACTCGTGTTGCTATAGCAATCAAACAGCCTGCACTCCTTTAACTTTATACTATGCGCGCGCTCCAAGTGTTTGGTGATGTTGCTAGTATTTCCCCCCTTGGCCGCAACTTCTCTCTGACAAATATTGCATGGGGCCGAGTTTTCATTAACTTTGCTAAGGTGAGCCCAAACTTTCGAGCGCTTAGCCCTCACCGACATGCTTGAGCCAGATGGCGGTAGTGTCATAACTATGTGACAGTTGAAGAGATGTTTAAGTACCAATAACAGTACTGTTTTTCCAGATTCTTAACGGTATTTGGGTACTGACCCAATTAGGGACCGATACATGAAAGTACTGGTCCACGGTATAACGGTAAGTGTGATGATTTGTGCAGTACTAATCAAATCAAATCACCTTTGTACGAACACTCAAGTTGTCTGTGATAATATAGCACAGAAACTGTGGATAGAGATTTGACAGTCACCTTCACCCTGCAGCTAACAGGTGAATTTTCCAAAGTGTCATGCCAAATCTGTAAATAAGCATTTGTTCCTAATCCTACCCGATCAAAAACATCAGGAAAAAAATATTCCCTGAGCAGGATTTGTAGGAGCTGGTGCTTGTTATTTTTAGTCGAGCTGCAGAGAGACAAACTGCTTTTCACGTGTTAAAGAAATAAACTCAAGGTTGGACTAAAGTGCAGTCTTAATGTATTTGGAATTAACCTTTTGCACTGTGCAGAACAGCTGAAGAGCCTTCACCGTCATTTTTAACCGACATGTTATTGAGGATTACACTCAAATCCAGCATATTTCTAAACCACATTCAAACCTAGGTGAGATGTTTTTTGATTATTAAACCCTTACACACGGTGAAGGTTGTTGAAAATTCAAAGAGTGAGACTTGTATATTATTAGGTTGTTGTTAAATAAGCACAAAAACATATTGATCCAAAACAATCAAACCTGGAGAAGCCTAAAAAACAATCTGCAACACTCTGTTGACTGGACTTGTCAATTTTCGAGAGAAAAAGAAATATTCATTTTAATGACCTGAGTACAAAGTGTTTTTTGATTTAGAGAAACACATTTGAAATACAGAGTCCACATTGCCGTTTTGTTATGATGACATTGCTCAGGGTCAGTCTAAATGCATCACCTGCACCGAGGATGTGAAAACAGCTTCTGAAGGCACAATCATAGCCAGAGAAAAAAAACCAGTTTTCAGATCAGTATTGAGTATTTAGATTATTTTAGCTTGTCTTCTGAGGCTTATTATGCTGTACTATCCATTTCTTGCCATTCCCATGTCAATAACATCACTGGGTGAACATTATTCTAAAGGTCATTAACATTTGTCTAGTAATTTTTTAAGATTCATTGATATGAAACCACCTCACAGTTCCTCTGACACCGTTTTTGACAGTAAACAGTGTTAAACTACTTAAGTGCAGTCATATATGATTTTAAGATTTAAAATTATAAGAGCTTTATTCATATAACATTTGCTTTTAAATGATCTATATTTGATTTGCGTAAACTAACACGTCACATATCCTGTTTATTGCTGTTTTCAGTTTGAAGTGTTAGAAGTAATCTACCGCTCAGCATTTTAGATGCACTTAGATGCAGTAATGTGTAAACAATTCCTTAATAACTGTTCCCGTGCCCGTCATGCCAGTGTCTGCTCATCTTTTTTCTTTGGTGGGTGAAACATTTGACTGTTCTGTCCCTCAGCAGGAGCAGAGCCATTGTAGCGTAGCCTGCAGTCTAAAGCTATTGATGACAGAAGATTTGGGCTTTTTCTCTTTGTGCTCACTTTGTTCACAGCCCGTGCAGGTTCTGATCCTTTTTACGCATGAAAAAACCACATGGTGTCACAGAGCCCTGAGGGTTAATTAACCATGACTTTTAAACTTTGGTCAACTGTCACACCCTATGATCGCCCAATGCCTTATCTGTGCTACTTCAAGGTTTTGTATTTAGCTTCAATATTTCTTCGAAATAGTTTGGTCCAGCTGACTAACTCTGGTAACAATTTAGGTAGAGTACAGACTAGACCTCCACCGTATCAGGAAAGACTGCAAGGTAGGAAAAGAGTATTCATTATGTTGAGAACAGTATGCTCTGTTTATCCTTTGCTAATATATTACAAAATAACAAAAGCACATTTAAGCTTCAGCTTTGTGTTTGAGCCCAAACACTTCTACCTATTTTACACATTTGCTATAACATGATATTTCAGAATCGATAATAAATCCAAGAGCTATTCTCTCCACTTTAACAAATACATCTGAGATAAGCTCAGAGGAGAATGGCCTGAGTGGCTATAGATGATAGAAAGGCAACGGTGACCCAAAACTTGTTACAACCAAGGTGTGCAAAGACTACTTCTAAAGGAACACCACATCAAATCTTTAAGCAGATTGGCTGCAGCAGCAAAAGAGAACACTAGGCGTCACTACTGTTGGACTAGAAAAAGAGGAGTTTGCAGATCCCTTCCAAGCAGACTAGAGTCTGGAAACCAAATAAAGGAAACTAAAAAGGAGGGAATTGTGGGTTGAATGTGACTAATGCCAACAGCGAGCAAACTAACATAGCATTCACCAAATCAAGTAACCAACCTGAGCATGGCTAGCACCCCCAGCCTCTGGTTCTCTTAACAGATTACTGTCTGTAGTTCTGGGAGGAAGTTGGTTACGCATTGCTACAGTCAATATGAAAGTACTACCCAGACACAGCCTGAATACAGTTCTATCTTCTGAGTTGCATTAAGTTATTCAGTGTTATTACTTGCACTAGTTGTGTGTTTATGAATCATGGCACGGCAGTGGGCTAGCTAGCAGGAATGAAGACTGCAGCAATAGTCCTTACTAGTGGTAAATGGCTATATTATGTATAATTTCCCATGTTTTGGCTTACCTGGCAAAGTGCAGTGTCCAACATTGTTGCAGGATTACAAGTCACTTCACACTCTCTACTGTTCTTTAGTTCTGCCATACTTCATGTACTGTGCTGAGGTTTGGGGAAACAACTACAAAACTACATTACAGTCACTAATCACTTTACAATAGCAATAAGAACCATACATAAGGTTGGCTATAGAGAACATACCCATCAGCTATTTCTAAAGTCAAGATTACTAAAATTCCTTGACACTGTTTCTTAGCAGACGGCAATAATAATGCACAAGGCAATAAACAATCAACTACCAGAAAACATTCAAAGTCTGTTTTGTAACCGTGAAGGAGGCCACAATCTGAGAGGTAAAGACAACTTTAAAATATTAAGTAGACGCACAAACATGAAAGGCTTCTGTGTATCTGTTATCGGGGTGAGCATATGGAACAGTTTAAGTGAGGAAATGAAGAAATGTTCAAGTAAAAACAAGTTTAAAAAAATGTACAAAATGATGATTTTTGGAAGATACCATAATGAAGAGAATTAAGTAGTCTGAAAATATTATATGGTTATTATTAAAAAATAATGATGGTATGAGAATTATGTATATCTGTGTGAAATTATAATTACTATTGTGGATGGAAGTTTTCTGTTGCAATGTCCAAGCATGAAATACGGGTGCATGGACATAGTTGACTATGAGTATATGTACAGTAAGTGCATAACATCTGCATTTGTTTGTAAATAATTGTTTGGTCAAGGGGTGGGAATTAATAAGTTTTTACTTCATCCCACTCCTTTTCGAATATGTGATTAGATAATGTCTGTTTGTTTTGTTTTGTATTTTTATCTGTCTTTGACAATGATTTTACTTTAACCTCATGTTCGAAATAAATTTCAATCAAGCTTCACCTCTGAACCAAACCAAACTGGGTCTGCCTAACCTAGCGTATGAAAGGGACCTGAGGCAGTGACCCATACAGGCTCACTAAAACTTGACAATAGAAAAATGTGATGAATATTGTCTGGCCAGATTAGTCTGCATTTCTGCAGTCACGCTGAGATGGCAGGATCAGAATTCGGCATAAACAACATTAAGCATGGATCCAACAGACTGGTGGTGGTGGACTAAAGGTTTGGAGGATATTTTGGACATTTTTTGGCACACTTTTGGCACCTTTGCACCTACTGAACATTTAAAAACCACAGCCTTCCAGCCTTTTGTGACTGCAGTGCACCCATATTCTGATGGCAACTTCTAGCAGGATGTTTCAAAGCTCAAATCATCTCAAACTTATTTTTTACCATATCAATGAGTTCACTCCACTCCAGTAGCCCTGGCAGTTACCTTGTCTGAGTCCAACAGAGCACCTTTGGGATGTGATGGAATGATGGATTTACATCATGGATGTGACTACAGCTGTAATGCTGTTGTGTTAAATATGGACCAAAATCTTTGAGGCACCCTCTTAAATCCATGCCATGAAGAATTAAGGCAGTTCTAAGGCAGCCTAATCTGAAACTAGCAAGTTGTACATAATAAAGTGATGGATGAGTGCATGTCAGAATTTTGAAAATTTACAAGATTTGTTGTGAAAACTCTGCTCTTTTTGTCTAAATCACTAAAAAGGGGATATATGCATTGCTTGTCTTGATGATAAACAGATGGGATGCACAGTTTAAAACCTCTACAACTGCTGAGACAGGAGCTGCCAAAGACTGAGGTTTCTTAAATCTGCTTCTGTACACTATTCATCACTGTGTGAAAAAACATATTCAATATATAATACAATTGTTTCATCGTCTGCTGAGGCAAAAAGAGATTTGGAAACCAATTTAAAATCAACAGATCAGAACAGCAACAACAGATGACTGTGCAAAGTATTTCCCTTTAGTTGTTTAAAACAAGGTACTTTTGATCTACTTAGCAAAAGTGTAACTCAGTCAAGAACGCTGGGGGAAACTGACTCACACTTGGCCCCGTCTGACCTGCTGATTCATGGATGTGTTGTTTATGAATGAAGACTAAAACTATTTTCCACCTCATAACACTTCAAGGCTTTTTTTTCAAGTTCAGAAACTCAAGGTGAACTCCAAAGACCAGGAAGATCGGCAGCCTGATCTGAAGTCTAAGTTTCTTTATTTCTGTGTAAATGCGAGACACCAAAGAACCAAAAGGAGAGGCAGATTTAGCAGCTACTGCAATGACACCTTTGTGGATTCCTCTTACCCGTATGGCGGTGGATGCTATCTGGAGGTGGTGCAGCCGTCGCAGAGTGCTCTCTCTGTCAGTGAAGTAGGAAGCAGCCAGCTGATGGAGGGCCTCCAGCGTCACTGTACCCGTACTGTTTGAGTTCCTGTTGCTGCCGTGCCCGCCCTCGGCCCCTGAGGATGAAGACTCCTGGCTGAGCTTCCTCTTGTCCACAAATATTGTCAGGGACTCCTCCCCTGGTGACAGACAGGCAGAGAGCTTCATTAGCCCTGACTGAGCCAAGCTAATCACCTTTCATTAGTATCATTTCAGATGGAGGAGAAAAGCGCAGCAGTGATTAAGTGCTGTTGAGGGGAAGGGGGGGGGGGGGGGGGGGGGGACTGATGGCTTAGATGACTGGAGGAAAAGGCACAGACGAGGTCTATCTATAACTTCATTATATTTGATACAGAAAATTACATTAAATAATCAGCATGTCTTTGGCCTGAGCTGTTGACCTGGTACACAAATGCTCTCTACGAAAGAAAATATTTGCCTGATAGTATTAAAGTCTTATGAAAATAAGCAGACTGGGGGCGCTGGTTTGGCGGAGTGGTTAGCAACCAGGCACGTCCCATATCTACACTTCTGCCAACCCAGGTTCATATTCAGCCAGTTTGCAAAGTGTCTTCCCCTACTCTCTCACCCCCTGTCACAAGCCTATCCACTGTCATCCTTTCCTATCTATAAGGCACAAAATGCCCCAAAAATACATTAAAAAAAAACCAGACTGTTGTATACGATTGCAACTTTTATTTAAAACCAAGCATGTTACGCATTTTTATAACATCTCTTTTGATTTCTTTTAGGTTTTCTGTGTTAAGCCAGAAAAATGTAACTGTTTATGAATTTAAAGTTATGTCATGAAAATAATAAAACATCAGCTACAGCTATATTGTATCTTAGTGTGCAGTGTGACTGCCAAACGACTGTTATATCTTAGTAAGTTGGACCAGGCCAAGATGATTCTCCTTTCGTTTTCTGTAAAAGGTTCATTACCGCCACGCATCGTGCTGAAGTTTGGAACACAGCAACTATTTCTACATACAAAAAAACTACAATTAAAACACATGGATAATTCAGTTTCTTTTCAATTACATAAATTAGGCTTTATGATTTCCCATATCCTCCCAATACATTAATCTAGCTAGTTTTGTTTCTGGTCATTAGAAAAAGAAAACAGCAGCTCTGTTGATGGGTAATGGGGCTAAATTAACATCAATTAATGGACTGAAAGGTCTTCAAGTGTTTTATTTAGATATTTTTAGGATTTTTACCCTTGAACACACTGATGAGGAACTCCATACGTGCAAATTTACAGAGATTTGCCCATCTTTGCTTCTATGTAAGAGTTACAAAATAAATGCTAATGCTAATAATGCTAGGGCTGTTGCCATTTCGACCCCTGACCTGATGGCTCTTTGCATTGTTGGACACCGTGTGTGAGGAAGAATGGTCCAATGAATACTGCAAACTTTTCTCAAAGTAGTATGAAATCCAGATATTGTTGTCATACTGCATCACTACGTACAGTTAGTGCAGTATGCCATTTTGAAAACAGACTATGGCTTTTAATATATTGATCCAACATGGCTGTTTAATACAAGGCAGGGCAATGCTCCATTTATACAGCGCCATTCACACATACAGAACTACGAGCTTTGACTAGGTGGGCGGATTACTAGTCAGGTGCTTCTTTTTGCCTCTACAATTACCTTACTGTTACTACAACAAGAGTTTACTATTGTTATTCAATTCCTACATTTGACAATACTCTTTCAAACTTACAATGTGCAGTTTTGATTTAAAGTTTTTAAAGTCCATTTTCAGTCAGACTAACAGGACAGTCTCAGTTGTTCTCCACTTAGGCCTTTTTCCACGGAGTGGTTGGTACGGTACAGTTCAGAACAGTTTGGAGCAGTTCACCCTGGTCTCGTTTGCTTTTCCACCACCAGGATGGTAAACAAAGTGCAACAGTGGAGGACTTCCAACACTCCAGTACTCTATGGAGCATTGTTTTGTACGGATGCTCTTTACAACAGCAGAAGACAAATCCCCCTTAATCCACAGATTATTTGAACATGACAGGGTATGTATTTTCCTTTTAGCTGCTGTGGCAAAGAAGTTCGTTTTTTTTCAACCAATCAATAGACTGCAGTGTTTTTAGCTCCACCCTTTAAAGTCACTTTAGATTAGAGATGTAATGGTTACTGGTAAAAAGATTAACTGTGGTTAAATTTCTGATGACTAGTAGTACAGTTTCCTATTTTAAAACCATTAAAACTGTTTGATTACCTCACTTTGTCAGTAACTAATTGGGCTACCTGAAAAGCTAGAACTATGTGTCTGCTCCTCAGTAAAGCAGCAGTGGTCCCTCAGATGGAGGACCACTTGTGCAGTTTGCAATGTTTGGCCTCTGAAAGCAAAAGTATGGCAGTTGTGGACACTGTACTGAGATTTGTGACTCTTGAAATGGACAAAGTTTGAATTCTGGTTGTATTTTGGATTTCACGAGGATGCGGAGGGCAAAATGATTGAAGATGATCACCCTGTCTGCAGAAAATGTGAAAGAGGGCTCTGGGAAAGGAGACAGGGAAGAACCACAACCCCCCACCACCACCACACACGGCAGCATCAGAGGGGAGCGGCCTGGACCACTAATGGTCTTTCTTAAATTCAAATTATTTCTGAACTAAATAAAACTCTGCTAGATGATTTCAATGTGTCCCTTCATATCCCATTTCAATGCCATGCACCTTTTGCCTTCCAATTGATTTAAAGCACTGCCAATTTAGAAAGGACTGTTAAGGATTTAATTTATCTTTTATTGGATCTACCTCTTCACAGTGAAGCACATTGTGTGTGTGTCTGTGTGTGTGCGTTTGTATAGGTTTTGGTTGGCGAGTGGGGTGGGGAAAGGGGGTTGTTCAGGGGCTTATAATTTACTGTGTCAAAGTTCAGGGATCATATGGTACCATTTTTAGGGCTGGGTGATGATTCAATTTTCACCCGATTCGATTTTTTACGATTTTTTAGGTGCTGATTCGATTCAAATTGCGATATATATATATATATTGCCAATTTTTGCAATCTTTAGTTAGCTTTTTTAACACCAGCGAAAAGATGAACAATGATGATGCCTACAGACTATATCAGGAAAAACACACATCACATGTGAGTCTGTTTTTAGGATTTATCCAGCAGTATATTTAACCAGCTGTTTATACTCTCTCTTCAAAAGCCTGGATTGCATTAAAAGTGGCTTATTAACCCTTTAGGCGGCAGAGTTTTTTCAAGAAAATAACAAATTTTGCGGTCAAGATTTGAAAAGGATATAGTTTGAAAGTGATTAGGGATGATGGTAAACTGTCAAAAGACCAAGGCTCAAAATTTGTCAGAATTCTGTCTCTACAGTGTCCAACAGGCTCATCAAAATCTCTGATCCACTTGTGGTACTCTTCCTCATCCCAAAATAAACCCAGCCATCATCATCACTGTAATTTACAGGCCGAACATGAACGCCTCTGCTGCCTTCACTGTGCTTTTTACCCCCGGCTTCTCCCTCGTCTGCCCAGAGCTACGCGGTCTTTCTCATTCCCGCTAACACTGTCACTTTTCACGGTGTTTTGAGCTCCCCTGCATCCCGGACCACATCCCCTCCTCAGCACTTGCCGATTACTTCCAACCTAGCCACGGAGAGGCAAAGCATCGGCACCGGTATGTGCTGCTTGGGGACGGTAAAATGAAGCATTTAAATTTGGAAAAAAAAAATCGATTTTTGAATAAAAAAAACCAAAAAATGTTTCTTGAACAAAAAAATCTATTTAAAATGTGTCAAACAAAAAATACCAATCCTTATGTGAATCGATTTTTTCTCCCACCCCTTACTATTTTTACTTGTTTTGAATTACAATTTGTCAGTACAGTTGAAATAATACATGGGGTATTGTCCATCTATTTACTGTGCATTTGTATTTATTTATGATTTTGTTAATTTACTATTGCACCAAATCACCTTGATTTACATTTGTAAAAGGATGCTGTTGATAGCTGTTTTTGTATATGACTGAATATCACGCCCCACTGTTCTGAATAAAAGTCGGGAAAAAAAGATTTCAATGTGTGTATAAGTACTTTTTGAACATTTTAAACACATTGCTTCAATCCGTAAGAGTAATGGTAACCGTGATTATTTTAGCCACAATACCCATGAAATGAAATTTTCATACTGTTACATCCCTTAGTTTGGATATAAATAGACACCACAATAGACACAGTGGCAAAAGTGGGAAAGCATGGATCAGTTATTTGGGTGCCTTTTCTCTTCATGTGACAGTGGAAAGACCTGAAAGCATGTGCTGTACTTGAGCCAAATTGTCCGTATGAAACTGTACTGAAATTGCTTCATCCAAATCTGGCTTATAACATTTGCAGAAAACAGAGATAGTAAAGTTTCCAAGCAATGACAAACAAAAAAGAGGTAATAAATAAGTCAAAGGAAAAGGCTAAGTGGAGTAAATCTTGAAGTGGTGAGTATCGATGCAGTGTGCGCTCTTTAGCAAACCATCGCAGACTTTAATCATCTCTAACTCTAACAGCATGTGAAGGCTGTTTTATCAATGCACAACTCATTGGCTCATTTCCCAAAACTCTGCTTGCCACAAGTACTTAGGGACTGTCTCTTCAAATAAAAATACATCTGCAGCTGTGACAGCTCCTCTTTATTGTATTAAGGAGAGGGAATAACAGTAAATATACAAATAAACTGGAATGTCATCTGCTACAGCTTCAAGTGTAAGAGGGACCTATACCTGGATGTTTTGTCCTCAGTTAGAGAAAGATTTTTTTCCTATTTACCTAAATGTGTTATTTAATATCAAAAGCAAATGTTACCTTCCTATGAAGACATGTTTTAACCATGCTTATCCAAAGCTTCCTGCATTATTAACAGTTTTGGTACCTTTCAGTCCATGCTAATTTCTTCAACCAAACAATTGAAGCTTCTGCATTCTCCCCTGTCTGGCAGCAGCAGATACAAAGAACATCCTTGGCTCTTTATTAAACTACTTCTGTGTGCTTTTCCTTTTTGCCAACTATCTCAAGCCCATCAACAATAATAAAACTTAATTCTTCAGACAAGTAATTCATTAACTTTGTTTCAGCCTCAGTGCCAAATCAGCAAAGGCCAGGAAATTGAACCATCATTGACATGGTGATAAGAATAAATGCTGATTTTTGGTTTTACAAAGAAATGACTTGGACCTGGAGTTTATCTGTTTCTTGTTTCCAAGCAACAGTCAACTTATTATTTTTAAGAAGCAGAATTTATTTTCCAAAATAGTTTGCAGAGTAGAGGTGAGACAACCTTTATAATGTCAGCTGTGAGTCATTAGAGAGCAAATGTCAGGATTAAGTTTTCTTGACATCAATACAAAACCTTGTCCGTCACTGCTATACAGAATAAAAATAGCTGATAAATCTCTGCTCTCTAATGCTGCCAGTCTGCGCGTCTAGACCAGAGATCATCAACCGGTGGCCTGGGGGCCAAATCAGGCCCCCCACATTTTTCCATTTGCCCCCCACAGTATTGTCAACTTTTGAAAATAAGAGGGGAAACACACATTGGTGTTTTAAGGATATTTGTGGTTGTTTTGTCTACAAGAATTTACAAGCATTTAAACAGCCTCCAAAACAATTGCAATTGAAACAGTTTTACTGGGAACGACTTCATATCTGATCTGTTTAATAGACATCCATCTGTCAGCCAGTATTAGCCAATATTTGGCCAGGAGTTTCAGCATTTTACAGTCAAATCGATCAAATCAAACTTAATTTATTAGGCACAACATAAAAAACAGAACAGAACCCCCCCCCCCACACACACACACACACACAAATACAGAGACATATCCAGACACACTCTCGCAGACATCAACATGCGCACACACACACCTGCACCCACACACATTCATACAAGCTGTAAAGAGAGACAGAGAGAGACATGGCTGTGCACCGAGGACTGAGGCAAGGAATAAGCTGCCATTGGGGGTCATCAACACTGAGGAGGGCTCCTGGCCCACAAGGAGCACAGCCAGGGACTTCCCCGCCCCACGCAGACACGAGGCCCCACACCACAGTGCAGGGACCTCCGGCCATGCAGGCGGAGCCGTCCCCCGGCAGCGGCCCCACAAGTGGTCCAGAAGCAGTTCCCAGTGTGGAGAGCCCCCATGAGGAAACACTGGAGCTAAAAACCATCATACTAAAACAATAATAAAATTATACAAGAAGAGAGATAAAATAACATAAAATGGATAACTGAAATAACATAAAATATTAAGAATTTAAAGCTATGGTCTACAATTTGGAAGCTTTGTACATTTTGATAACACCATTTATAAGGCTGCTATGGTCCTATGGTCCTATCTACACAGTATAAAGACCAAAAAGAACGAAAAAAATCCATTCAGTATATCCGCTGAAAAGCTGCATACTAGCTGACCAATCAAGCCTAGAAGCCTGTAAGGTTCAATTGGTCCGTGAGTTGGTCCGTGAGTCCATCCAATCCCCTGTCTCTCTCACTACGCAGCGTCATGCGTAGTGCGCCATGGTCCTGTCTCCTCCCCTCTACCTCCGGTGAGCAGCTAGCAGCGTTAGCTACTGAACTATCATGGAGCCGGAAAAGCCTAGAGCCAAAACCGGGAAGCCGCTTCCCTCTCCCGCGGGGCCCAACGGAGCTCTGCCCGCGGGTCGAGGCCTGCGGGCTAACGGCTAACGAATGGCCTCAGCCGGCCGTCAGACCTTGAGCATCGGCTGTTTCGCCCCTGGTTGATCAGGTAATGGCTTTGTTTACTACAGTGGGAGATGTCTGCTGAATAACTCTGGTTAGTCTGTGCCTGGCCTGGCTAATGACTTGTAGCAGAGCGGGTTAGCCTGTTAGCCGCTAATCGTTAGCACTGTAAGCTGAGCTGTCCGCCGGTCCAATTGAAATGGCTACCGCTGTGTGTTACAAGGGGGATGTCTGTCGTGTTTGATACTTTCAGTTGAGCTGAGCTGTTTTTGATTGAGTTTGCTGCTGATATATTATGCTAGTCGCTCGTAGCTCAGTCCGAGGGGGCTTATGTGAGGCGCCACGAGCTGGGGGCGGGATCTTGGAACACGGAGGGGAGAGGTGAGTGAAGGGGGGGCAGGCTGCGGTTTCAAATCGTAGACCACAGCTTTAATATGATAAAAAGTTTGACTACAAGAATAAATAAGTTATACAGTAATAGAACAATAAAAAGTAAGGAATGAATAAGTCAATTAAATCAATTAAAAGCTAGATTAAAAAGGTGGGTTTTAAGCCTCTTTTTAAAAGTATCAACAGACTCTGCAGCCCTGAGATTCTCCGGCAGGCTGTTCCGCAATCGGGGGCCATAATAAATAAAAGCCGCCTCAAACAATGATTGAACAAAAATGTAGTGGCAAAGATATTTACCTGGCTTCATGTGGCTGCTAAGGACTGCTGTCACTTTCAAAGGCTAATAAACACATACAGTTTTGGAAAGAAAAGGCAGATAAAATTTTAATTTTGACAAAAAAATCTTTTCTAAGTATTCAAAAATCGGGCCCTGAAGCATATGTTGAAAGATAAACTGGCCCCTGTACAAACATAGTTGGTGACCTCTGCTCTTGACACTTAGTGCCTGAAATCTACTTGCACTGACTGACATCGTGCGCACCCTCTGCACAACAATGTTTTTTTCTGTTCAACACTGAATCAATAATCTTTAGCACAAAACCAATATTACTTGGAAATTTAAAAAAGAATACATTGGTTTTGTATTGTAGTTCACCCACTGGCTGCGAGCTGACAGCCGGCATTTAGCCATTTGGCTCACTCTCTCTCCATTACATGAACAATCCTATCACTGAGAAAGCCTGTTTTTTTACTGACACCGTATTGCCTATCCCCTCTGACTGATTCCAAAAGCCCTCTTTTGGTCTTGTACATGCTTTGTTGTCATATCCATCCACCTCCACTTGCTCTCTATTAAGTTATGAGACTTACTGGCAAAGTCACTAAAAGACAGCCATCATATTTTTCACAGGGGTCCTTGTCAGACAGAATTAAATTAAGGTCAGTCTGAGAAATTTGCTTTCAAAGACATCTGCCCCTGTTGGATCAAGTTTTAAGGTCTGAAACTCAAGCGCTGACTGAATGTCTTTTAACAACAAGGGAATCAAAATGTTCAAGGTGAGAGAGAAAAGTTGGACCCTGATATTTCAAACAGAACTCTGACATGTTCGAGTTTAAGAGTTCTCAATGATATTTGAGAGCTGTGAGAGCCATGTTTTAAATAAGGATTGCAGAACAATAAGAACAGTTTACAGCGTTTTCCTTGATTCCGGGACAGTGATAATGCCATATGTTTACTTTCAGGTACTGGCCCATTACTGTTTTGTCTGGCACACTAAATTTCAAACTAATCCTGGATCGTAAAGTGCATTGCCAATAGTGCTTTTTAACAGAATAGAGTTTGGAAGCATCTCCAAATCTGCTATTTTCCTACAGTAAACACTTTTCAAACTGCCACTTTATCTCATGAAGTATTTTTTTGCTATTTATTTAAGAAAAGAAAAGATAAAATAAGCCAGTTACTTTCAAATTATGGTGTTGTACAAAGGAGACAAAGCTCCATTTAGGGAATCATGCTATACAGTGCCAAACAAAGATATTAAATCTGTCTTTCACTGCCTCTTCCAATTAGTTTTTGTACACCAAACTAGAGCAAATTGATGTTTCTGTGAGCCAAAGAGCGCTTATCCAGAAAACATTATTACAAGCTTTGTTGTTTGTAAAGCAACAGATGGTAAAATTGCTGCCCCATGTGCTGTGGAGAGAAAATAAAGGAATCAGAAGCTGTGCGGATGAGGCTCCCTTTGAAGCTCTCCATACACTACTGTACCTCCCAGGGTGGCAGAGAGAAGGAAGTGGGTGCCATATTTCTTGATCAGACTCTCGGTGATCGTCTGGAGGGTTGGACGCCTCCCCAGCTGCCGGATGGTGTGCATGAAGTCTGGATCGAGGGGGGGAGCGAGGCCTCCGCTGCCGCTGACAAGACTGTCCCGCTTCTCCGCTGCCAGGCTGTTGACCTTCCATCGACCAAACTCCCTGGAAACACAGCGGCACACACATGCAGATTTATGCTAGCTTTGTCTTGTTGTTTGTGTACAAGGCCCTTCGGCAGCTGTTTAACAAGCTGAGTTAGAAGAAAATGTACGTTACATACATTGAGGTGGGAATTCTTTACAGCATGTGCACCACACTCATCAAAAACACAAGATGAAGATATTACTCTATGTACCGTCAAGAGCTTGAATAATGAGCCACTTGTGTATAAGAAACAAGGAAACCCAGGGGTGTATTTTCCATAAAGCAAAGGCATATATAAAGATATCAAAAATGCCAAGACTTCTTTTTTTTGCTTAAATCAAATCTAAGCAGAGTGAAGTAAATCCAATCTTGCCAAAAAGGCCTTATTTTTATGGTGAGCCAGAAAAAAACAAGAAAAACCAAAAAAATACCAACAAATAGAGAAACACAACAAAAAGATCACAACACACAACTATTAGAACAGCAAAAAATTGAAGGAAACTCAGAACAATGTGAAAAACATTAAGACCTTAGCCAGGATAGTTGGGTGAGCTATTTATGAATGCTCCTGAGCAGTTTCCAATAAAGAAATTGGATACTGTATACCACTGTGCTTTGCATTTTATTACTGGTTGCAGCTATTATGTACATCACTGTTCCCTATATGCTGTCGCGCACTGTCCTTCCTTGTATGTTTGAAGACTCTCTCATCATACAGCTGCAGGTCCCGAGAGTAAGAACTGATCTGGGCAAAAAGGCTTTTAAATTTTCTCCCCCATCTGCCTGGAATGATGTGCAGAAGGATTCGAAGTTGACACATTTGTAACCCTAGGGGAATTCAAGACAATTATAAAAGACAGAGAAGTGAGCTTAATTGGCTCTTGTGATTGCACTGTATAATAACATAATCCTAAAGCAGTTTTTTCTGTAGTGTGCGTCTGTAACCGTAGTCTGTTTTATTTTCTGTTTCTGTGCTGCCGTCTTGGCCAGGTCACTCTTGTAAAACAGTTTTAAATCTCAATGAGTTTTTTACCTGGTTAAAGGGACGATGAGGAGAATCTATTACCGGTGACATAAAGACTCTGCTACCCATGAGCACGCGCGACGACTGTTGTAATGCTGCGTTCCAGTAACCTTGGAACTGGGAGTGACATCATCTCCGACTTATCAGCGTTCCAGTTGAAGTCTGAAAAAAACATGCCAATCTACCAGGCTATTGTTAGCTGTTGTTCACAAATATCACATGAAGAATGTGATTATCACTATGGCAGCATTTTGTAAATATAAGTCTAACAATACTATGTATACAGCTGATCTAGAGCGACACACCCCAGTCAGAAGTGCAAATAAATGGATTATTACAGGAGCTAAATAACTGTTCACACTGGGGGCATCCATCTTCGATTGTCAACTCAGGGGTGATGAGGTTTCACCAAGTTCCCAGTGGGAAATTCCGACTTCGGGGGACGTTCCAGTTGCAGTTTCCTACTCGGAACTTGGAAATTCCTACTTCTGATTTCAACTGGAACGCACCACAGCACGTTACCGAAGCCAAAGCGAGTGTTTGTTGTGTTGTAGCCCGGACCTTCCTCAGAACTCTGCATTGCTTTACAACTTCTTTTTTCACCAACTTACAGGATGCAGAGTGACAAGGTATGTATCTCTTTCTAGTTACGTAGCGGTAGCTTTTGACGTGTGACAACAAGCAATTTTTGGAACACTTAGTATCGTAGTTTTGTAGCTGGCTATATATTGCTACTTACAGCCCGGTGCTCTAAGACGTGTCTGAATAATATAAATTTGCTCTAGTTTTAATTGTCTTGTTCCTGAAGTTGAGTAGCCAGTCCAGTCCAGCCCTGTCTTGTCCGACCCGACCAAGAAGCTAAGGAATAGCACTTATAGATAACCTATTTTGATGCTGTAAAACTCATCGATAAGTGCGTATTTCGATCAGGCATATATCTAAAAGTGAGACTTTTTTTGCAATTACTTAGAAACTCCTCACAGTCCCTTTAAATAAAGGATTGATTGATTGATTGGTGAACAATGTGGAAAACTGCACACAAGGTTGTCTCGCAATGTTACCAAATCCGTGGAAAAAAATTCACATTTAGATCACAGTCAAACCAGACAAACCAGGGGCTTTACTGTGTTGGGCTTTAAAAAAGTTAAACACTATAAAGAATCTCATGGTAGCATCTAGAAGAGACAATGTTGTTTCTGTTTTAGCAATTTTAAGCTAATATTGGGGTATTAGCAAGGTTTTGGTAGCACTATTGACTATCCCCTATGTCCATATCAGCTAGAGATGGCCGGTTTCTTTATTGGAAATTATATTTTCAAGTGCTATGGGCCTTGAGGAACACAAGGTCATCATATGCAAACTATCCCTTAAAAACATAAATCAATATACCTTTTGCTTTTTTCTAGCATTGCATTGAAGATTCATATTTGTCATGACAGCCCTCAAGCCAATTTTAGTTTATCAGGTTGCAACTGAATGATCCCCAGATAAGGCTGTGAAGTGGTAAAGGCAGAAACCTGATAGAACAGTGAAGTGTTCATCTAAAATAATGGAGACTGAACTTTGTTTCACTGTTAATGAAACAGTCTAAAAATGGAACACTGTTGCAGTGATAAAAGTCACCCTGCAGGATTCATCTCATTTTCTTTGACTGCAGGTGTACTTGACCTTGATTTTTATTCCACTTCCTCGTAGCGAAGAAACTTGACTTCGAACCATATCTTCAGTACTTTTACCGTGCTGTGCTGAATTCTCATTTGATTAAAAATTTCAGACATTTCAAATTGATAAATAAATAGAAGAGATGCTTGGTCATACAAAAACAGCAAATTTGATACTTTTTGGCATGAGACAACAGTTCAAAAACATGCACCTGCAAAGTTCCTAGCATTACAATCTGATCAAAGTCAAGATATGTAATGAAATTTTATAACACAAATAGGTCCATTCTTAGGCCTTACCACTTTTTGATTCCTTCCCCTTTTAACAGAATTGTGCAATAATACCGTCATTAATGCAAAGGAGCATACAGCATCTATGCTCAAGGAGATTCTGACATAATTCAGGAGCTGGACGACCAATGCCAATGCTCAATCAGCTGCCTCTAATTGATCATATTAATCTGTTTGACATTTTGATGGTCTTATTATGAAGAGCAGAGCAATAAGTGGACTCTCAAGCTTTATTTATGTTGTTGTGACATCAGACAGTGATTAAAGTCAGTGAAGTTACAGCAAGCATGCCTGTCTGATACGTCCCTTCTGGCTGTTGGCTGTTGGATAGCAAAGTAGTTTTTAAACAAAGCTTGCTTATAGCAAAGTAAGTCATTGTAAATTACTTAAAGGTGCTATGAGGAGAATCTATTACCGGCGAAATAAAGACTCCGCTACCCATAAGCACGCATGGCGACTGTCATAATGCCGCATTCCAGTAACCTCGGAACTGGGAGTGACATCATCTCTGACTTATCAACGTTCCAGTTGAATTCGGAAAAAAACATGCAGATCTACCAGGCTATTGTTAGCTGTTGTTAGCGCGCCCTGCGCTGTTGTTCACAAATATCACATGAAGAATGTGATTATCACTACGGCAGCATTTTTGTAAATATAAGTCTAACAATACTATGTATACAGCTGATCTAGAGCAACACACCCCAGTCAGAAGTGCAAATAAATTGATTATTACAGGAGCTAAATAACTGTTCACACTGGGGGCATCCATCTTCGATTGTCAACTTGGGGGTGGCAAGTTTTCACCGAGTTCCCAGTAGGAAATTTAGACTTTGGGGGACGTTCCAGTTGCAGTTTCCTTCTCAGAACTCAGAAATTCCTACTTCTGACTACAACTGAATGCACCAAAAGACATGACTGAAGCCAAAGCATGTGTTTGTTGTGATAAATGCAGCTCAGACCTTCCTCAGAACTCTGCATTGCTTTACAACTTCTTTTTTCAACAACTTACAGGACGCAAAGCGACGAGGTAATGTATCTCTTTCTAATTACGTAGCGGTAGTTTTTGATGTGTGACAACAAGCAATTTTTGGAAAACTTATTATCATAGTTGTAGCTGGCAATAAATCGTTAGTTACAGCCCGGTGCTCTAAGACATGTAATATAAATAATAAAATAATATAAATTTGCTCTAGTTTAAATTGTCTTGTTCCTGAAGTTGAGTATCCAGGCCAGTCCAGCCCTGTCCGACCTGACCACGAAGCTAAGGAATAGCATTTATAGATAACCTATTTTGATGCTATAAAACTCATCTTAAAGTGTGTATTTCGATCAGGCACTATATCTAAAAGTGAGACTTTTTTGTAATTACTTAGAAACTCCTCACAGTCTCTTTAAATACAGTATCCAATAACCTCATGCTGTTTTAGTGGCTTGTTTTCACCTACAATGCTAAAATTTTTATGGAGTAGTGGTGGTCTCATTTGTAGTGATAAATGACTTAATCTTCTGTATGGGCTCTTTCTGTACAGGTGCAGAGCTGATCTTCATTACCGTGGGTAATATCAGACTAATGCTTTGTACCTTTATTGCCATGCCTCAAAGATCCCGAACTGTCTCTTTTAATAATGTTCAGAAAAAATGTTTTACAGTCAAACTTTTGAATCTCTGTGACATCCCCCTGTTTACACCCACTCACTTTTGCATTCATTCAGGGATGGTTCAGAGTTTCTATGTACAAGTGGAAACAGTGGAAGCAGCTTGAGGATAAGTGTCTTGCCTGAGGACACATTGACATGTGACAGTCGGAGCTTGCTATATTGATATAGCTGCTTTTACTTGTATCTGTTGAAGGATTTTAAGCTTTGAAAGAATAGTACGGACAAGGGATGAATAGAGTATTTAGGTTATTGTGATGTTTGTTTAATTATCAAATTATGTTTTCCATTGTGAAACCCCTATAAAAATCCTAACCACTTTCTCAGACTCTATTCAGTGGCACATCCTCAATAATAAGCATGCTACTTGTAAAATGTAGTAAGTAGGGCTGTCACTTTAGTGCATTAATTAGATTAATTAATTACAACGCAATTTAATGCGTTATAAAAATTAATCGCAGGATTAAATATAGCACATGAACACTTCAATACTGTCCAGTTTAAGGACCCGTACATGGCAGCGGCACGTCACTTTCCACATGCGTCGCTAGTCAAACTAAACAAAGCCCAGGTGACAACAGGATGGCATATTTGAGACCCCGCTTTATTTTATTTTTGAATTGATTTATCTATATTTGTACTACATTCTTTAATAATGCACCAGGCCTAATTGGCGTGCTGGATGTCCTCCACCTTTTTCTTTTTTTTTTGATTTATGAAACACACTTAACCCTATAAAGCCAATTGTATTATATTTGATACATACTTTTATAATACCTCTATCTACTCAATATGATCAACAAATTACAAAAAACCCCATCTGAATACAATCAGATAATTGATAAAAATGTTCTCAAATGGATTATCAGTTGCCAAAAACACCTAATGTATCAAATGAGATACGAAAAATCTACATGTTGAGTTTTATGGACATTTTGATTTCTATGGATTTTAGCAGAAAGTGAAACAAACATTTCAGCTCCAAAGAATTTATAATTTTCTGGATATAATCTATGGTCTTGGGCCTTAAAGGGTTAAAGTGTAATTTGAGTTGCCTGATTGAGCTTAGGACATAGGCATCTGGACAAGATGCCCTGACTTAAGTTTTATTCAATCACCAATAAGAATGTAGATTTACAAATCTTCTCTTTTTAGTGTATTCATTTGATTAATCATCCACTACAATTTTATAATATCCTAGAATTCAAATTCTTTATGTGGGGACTTTAAGCAGATATGAGATTAAAATGCGATTAATTAGATTAATTGATTACAAATCCTGTAATTAATTAGATTATTTTTTTTAATCGCCTGACAGCACTAGTAGTAAGCTTAGTTACAAATTATTCATAAAATATCTGCTTTTTTTATACTAAAGCTACAGCCTGGTGAAACGAAGCAGACTTGGTTACAGCAACATGACAAACATAGCTAAACATTCAAGCTATTTTTCAGTAACAAAAAAAAATCCTATTATTAGCATTACCATTATTATATCAATATTATCATTATGACTATTTGAGTTATTATTTTCATTGTAAGTAGTATTTTCACTAAACCAATATCAGATATAGCTGTATGTCTTGCTGCTTGACTACATTTGGTTTGAAAAAAAACAAAAACACGGAAAGTAAATGTATCCTTATTTTCATCATGAACAAAAAAGTGAGGAAATCAAAGTCAGGTGAAAGAAAATAGAAAATAGGATCCACTTGGTCAAACTGTCAGTTATAGTTTGTTGTCCTGACTGTTAATCATGTGCTGAGTTCTGGCGTCTGCAGAAAAGAAAATGCAGAAGTGATTTGTATTCTTTTTTTCCATTTGACTTGTTTATAGAAAAAGCAACAAAACACAAACCAATAGAGCTGAAATACTGTCATCGATAATAAAATGTATACTGAGGAATACTTTAACAAAACAGGCCAATATCAAGTATTCCATCTTTATTTAATCTTAGGATTTAGTTAAAGTTTGATGTGGTGTCTGTTTCTGCACAGACTCTCACTTCTGTCTGTTATTCTGGCTTTTCTCATCATGTTGTTTTGTTTTGGACATCTCTGTTTGTCAGTCATCGTTCAGTCCTGGGGAGCTCACAGCAAACACTGCCGGTCAGGACTAAAGAAAAACAAAGTGATCTAAAAACATCCTCATCTATCTGCAGTGTCTGACAGACGCTTATGTAACTCCAGCTTCTTAATGAGACGCGAAAGGATTTTACAAATGTTGGTGTTTGCTGACTTGTGGATTTGAATGCTCTCTGTGTGTTTTGGTTGTGTTGCTTTAGATGAAGGTCACTTCATGCAAACAAACTTCCTTGCACATTTGTGTGGACATACTTTATCTATCATTATAAAGTGTCATGTGTATAGAATTATTTATATGTACATTTATTCACTTTATTTACACCATCAGTGCTCCCTCTGTTGCAGCTTGAGGATCATGGAAAAAGCCAACAAGCCAAACAGTCACATCCAAATACCAAAACAAATCATGTTTTGGCAACCAGTGCAGGATGTGCCCACCATGCTGCCTAATGACAAGCCCCCTCAATCCAGTATGGAGATAACAGAGTGTTGCAGGAATGAATCCAACATTTCGAGGGTGAGTTAGCATTTAGCTTAAAAGTTAACAACCCTCCAAAGTAGATCAGACTTAGAAAACTGGTTTCAGATAGGTGCCTGAAATACGGTATGTGGACATACGCCCATGAAATGTTTGATTTTTAATGGGAAATAATTTGTTTCATATTTAAAGGTGTAGTCAGTGATCTTCTAATTTTCTAATCTAATGCACTATTTGTCACATTCACCGTATTTCTCCTCTCCATCCACAAGATGTCCCCATAGACAGCATGTTGAAAAAAAAGCCTGGTTTCAATACACAGCCTTGGCTCTGAATTTCAGCAAGTAAATACAGGGGTGGGGTACACCCTCAGCCTGTTGCCAGTTGATCGCAGGGCCACATAGAGAGACAGACAACCATACACGCTCACACTCATACCTCTTGGCAATTTAGAGCCACCAATTAACCTAATAAGCATGTTTATGGTCTTATGCTGCGTTCACACAGCAAGCGACCCAGCTACCAAAATCGTGTTGCCCACTGACGTATCGTCGCACGTCCATAAATACCTCATTTTTGTCACCGTTGCCGTTGGCCGTTGCTCGGTGACGTCATGCCCGCTCGAGTTTCACCACGATCATATCATATATCATTTAATAATTGTATAAGCGGGCATTATTCCAGCTGTATCCTTTTCATTCACTTATCAACCACAAAACACTGCAGCTGAAGCCCTGCAGCAGCATTATCTGTGAGTTTCTCGCGGTCCGTCTAGGAGGAACTAATGTCCTCACTGACTAATGTTTCCCACACGGACATAAATTGTTACTCTGTAGTCCGGATGAAAAACAGCCTGTCTAGGGTACCGTCACATGTGAACACACCGCTGATTGATCAACTTTTTTTTACTTTGACATCGCGCGACAAGCTATGTGGTAGTGTGAAAAGTGGCTGTCGCATCATGGGAGGGTTAGCCCCGCCCCATCGCGGCTGTATATTGACTTTGCATGGAGAGTGATCGCCGGGGTAGTACAAGTAGCGTGCGGTGTGTACGCACCTTTAGGGAGGAAGCTGGAATGCCCGGAGAGAACCCATGCATTAAAGAACTTTTGCATAAGCCTGACCTGATTCATCTACCTACAATGATAAACTGCATAAAAGGAGCAGCCTTTAAAGGATGTGTTAACAGAGTGAGATCAGACAGTTTTCAACATTTTTGGTAATTACTCAACATGTTCTCCATGGATCCTGATGTGGATCGAGGATTTTTTTTCCCAGTTGTCAGAAATTCTTTGGCAGAAGTCTATGCTACTGGAGCAGTTCCAGTTCTGTTTTATTAAATTCAATGTTATTACTGATTGTTATCTCTGTAAATGGTTTTTAATATTTATTATGCATATCAAGTGGATTTAATTGAAAAGGTTAGATAACTATGTTCAGGCTACTTTTTAAGTTAATGAGAGCTGACACCCTGTTTGGCCTGAATACCACCAACACACACCAAGGAATAATCAGGGCACATAGTCCATCCTCTTTGTGCTCTGTTCACGGATCTGCACTGGCATTGAAACACCAAATGACCAAATGACACCACCAGCATCACACTGCTTTAGAACATGCCACACTCGGTCAAAACAGTGCCCAAAAACCTTGCATCCTAAACCAGATCCATGCAGTTAAACTCTGCTACATTTCTGCTTGTGAATGTCTGTTGTTCTTGCTGCTGCATTAACAGGTCTATAAAAGCTTTAAATAACTCCTGCCCAGGTTCAACACACCTCATTGAAATGCAATGTTGTTCCTCCCAAAAGGTTTTACGGGAAGGTGTGTCACCAGAATAAAGTCCCACATCCTCCACAGCTGCCATCATTTGTTATCGTGTTTTTGCCATTTGGACACACGTCTGAACTGAACTGAAGCTCCTCATGAAGCGTCAGGGAGATATGGCTGCCACTCTTTCCCTCCCTCTCTTCACAGCTTCAGTTAATGTGTATGTCTCCCACTGTGCTTCCTGCTGCTCTGTGTACCTTCCCCTCCGTCTCACAGGCAATCAAATTGCTGCCAACAGAAAAAAAATGATCGGCACAGAAATAATTGGGGGACTGGGACGGTGCGGAGTGTGTCATTACAGCCAATCATCATAACGAGGGGACAGAGAAACAAGAGTCCGTCCTCGGTGGACAGATGGGGCAGTGTGGATCCAGCCCGCGGTTTAGCCCACAGCCATCCCATCAGCATGTGCACGCTGCAAACAGAGGCGGGCTTACTGTCAGGAAATAGAAATCTGATTGTGACATTTTCTGCCACTTTGCACTGTAAGAAATCAATAGTTATAAAACAGCTCCGCAGACGGACTTAAAACTAAAAAATCTTCAACATATGGAGCTGCTAAATCCTATGTTGCTGATTGACTGACAGTAACTGACAGCTTTTCTGTGATTATAGGAGTCAGAGTGGTAGACAGAGAGTTCAGGCCCTCAGGATATTTAAGAGCTTGTGGAAAAGATATCTACAGCTCTGTGGATGCTGTGAAAAATGTAGTCATGGCATATTTCTAGAAACAAAAGCCTTCAGTTTTTCTGCAATTTATTCCTCCGCTGATATAATCTCTGCATTAAATGATAGCAAAGTGGCAAAGAGACTGAAAATCCCCCCAAATTGACTTTCCTGTCAGTTATCATCAGAACACAGCAGTGTTTTTAACCTTGATCGGAGCCCATTTTGGAGTCACCCCTGATCCATAATCCTTTAAAGCGCCTTCGGGAGAGAAAATGTGAGCAGGCAGCTTACAGGTTGCAGGATCGACTGCTCAGGGGTGAAAGACCCTGGAGTGGTGAGATGTCAGCTCGCCGATACAGGAGGCAGCTGCATGAGACAGTCCAAGCTGTCCGCTCCTTTGTCACTCACTGATTTTCACTGATTGTGGAGGAGCTCTGGGAGAGAAGGAGCCTGAAGTCAGGCAGCCAAGGGGACAGCAGGTGCACTGAGCAACTGCATGTGTGACGGGGAGATAAACAGCACAGTCTATAAGATACCACAGAGGAAACAATGGAGCGATTGATTCATACACCTACAGATGCAACACCAGAGACTTTAGAAACAGCAGAGCAGACAGTGTTTGGCCTGAGGCAGTCCTTCTTTCTCTGCATGAGGGGATGTACTCCCATATATACCACAGTTGTCAAGACACAAGAAATGTATTTTTCCGTACAATTCAGGTAAAAATCAAAATGATATCAATACAGTTTGATACTCAGGGTAAGGTCAGGTCAGTTACAGCAAGAATAACAGAAGGCTACAACACTTTGAGCTGGTGTCAAATGAATGAATGGGGAAAATGTTTCAAAGATATCTATTTGAATAGTTTATGTTGATTATCTTGTAAAATACAACAGGAGCACAGGAATTAAATATTAAAGGGACTGTGAGGAGTTTCTAAATAATTATAAAAAAGTCTCACTTTTAGATATATGCCTGATCGAAATACACATTTTGAGATGATTTTCATAGCATCAAAATAGGCTATCTATAAATGCTATTCCTTAGCCTTCCGGTCGGGTCGGACAGGGCTGGACTGGCCTGGATACTCAACTTCGGGAACAAGACAATTAAAACTAGAGCAAATTTATCTTATTTAGACTTATTTGCTTGTTGTCACACATCAAAAACTACCGCTACGTAACTAGAAAGAGATACATTACCTCGTCGCTTTGCATCCTGTAAGTTGTTGAAAAAAGAAGTTGTAAAGCAATGCAGAGTTCTGAGGAAGGTCTGAGCTGCATTGTTATTAGCATTGGAATTTCCGAGTTCCGAGTGGGAAACTACAACTGGAACGTCCCCCGAAGTTGGTATTCCCTTCTGGGAACTCGGTGAAACCTCGCCACAGCCGAGTTGACAATCGAAGATGGATGCCCTCAGTGTGAACAGTTATTTGGCTCCTGTAATAATCAATTTATTTGCACTTCTGACTGGGGTGTGTCACTCTAGATCAGCTGTATACATAGTATTGTTAAGACTTAAATTTACAAAAATGCTGCAATAGTGATAATCACATTCTTCATACAACAACACAGGGCGTGCTAACAACAGCTAACAATAGCCTGGTAGATCGGCATGTTTTTTTCCGTCTTCGACTGGAACACCGTTAAGTCGGAGTTGATGTCACTCCCAGTTCCGAGGTTACTGGAACGCAGCATTATGACAGTCGCCGCGTGTGCTCATGGGTAGCAGAGTCTTTATGTCACTGGAAACAGATTCTCCTCACAGTCCCTTTAATCAAATCAATATTTGGTGGGACTACTAGATATGCAGCATTACACACAGTTCAGTACCTTGTCCTATCTATCTATCTATCTATCTATCTATCTATCTATCTATCTATCTATCTATCTGTCTGTCTGTCTGTCTGTCTGTCTGTCTGTCTGTGTGTCTGTGTGTCTGTCTGTCTGTCTATCTATCTATCTATCTATCTGTCTGTCTGTCTGTCTGTGTGTCTGTGTGTCTGTCTGTCTGTCTATCTATCTATCTATCTATCTATCTATCTATCTATCTATCTATCTATCTATCTATCTATCTATCTATCTATCTATCTATCTATCTATCTACATATAAAAGAACATGTGAGCAGGACCTAAGACTTCTGCTGTTATGGGTCTCATTCTTATTTCATGGTGCTCACCAGTGATGGACCACCATTACTTTGTACCTGCAGTTTGTTATGTCACCAAACCTCCATTAGCTAGCGCTCGAAAGCAGACAGTTACAAGTTGAATGGACATTTATTGTCTCTTCAGTCTTACTCATCTTTTAGAAATGAGAACTCTGATATCCTCGACACAGCATATCAATGTTTGTTTCCCAGTTTTCCTATGAAGCAGAAATTTTAGTTTTCTTTTTGGTATACACATCTCAAATAGTACACCTTTTATAGAATAGAGTGCTCCATCTTAACAATGGTAAACAGTTATAGTGCAGCTGTGGGTGACTCTGGGTCACTGACTGAGGTCCTGACGCATCAGCAGTTGTTTTATTTAATTAAGAGCCCCCTACTGGTGAAATTTACATACTGGGCCTTTAAAATGTAGACCAGCCCAACTCTACTTGTTGGATGAATTTGTAACAAACAGTTTTGTGTCTCCTCATATACCATGGTAAGATAGGGCACAGCAACAAGACAAGAAGTAGTTAAACTACATCAACAAGGTCTCTCCCAGGCACAGATATCAAAACAGACAGGGGTTTCATGATGTGCTGTTCAAGCTCTTTTGAAGAAGCACAAAGAAACAGGCCATGCTTGGGTTCACAGACACATAAAAACAGATGTAAGACTCATAGTGCTTTCTTCCCTTTGAAATCAGAAGATGCCCTGCAGTGCTCTCAGCTCAGAACCAGCAGCAACCAGTGGGACCCATGTCCACATCTACTGTCCGGAGAAGTCTGTCCAGATGTGTTTTTCACGGAAGAATTGCAGCCAAAGAGCCATGCCTCAGAGGTGGAAAAATGCAAGTGACTCAATGATGCACAAAAACAGAGAAATTGGTACAAGTAAAATGGCAGCTGGTGATCAGAACTAATGAGTCAAAATCTGAGATGTCTGGCTGAAGTACAAGGCAGTTTGTCTGCAGAAAGGCTGTAGAGTAGCAAAATAATGAATGTCTGCAGGCAACAGTGCAATATGGTGGAGGTTTCTTGCAAACTTAGGGCAACATTTCTGCAAATGGATTAGAGGATTTGGTAAGAATTAAAGTTCTCTGTTCTGTGAAAAAAGGCAGGTCTCCATCATGCAACACCATCAAAGAGGCGTCTGACTGTTTTTATATACTGAGTGCATGGGGGCTGATGTGTGTGCCAACTCCAGGTCACAAGGCTATGGCTTTCATGTAGGCCCATGTGTGTTGCGTTTTTGTTGCATCGCCCTGCTGCCACACCTCCATCCCCCCACTGAATTTCTCCTCAATGGAGATCTTAAAGAGAAAGTTTAGGAAGAATATCAATCAGTCTTAGAACAAATGACCTGATTTGCTGAAATGTGACCCAGGTTAACCTCAGAATGATACTAGAAAGCACCCTGAGAGCGAAAACCTCTGCCAAGACGGCTCAAATATTCATCTATATGAAATGGTTCTATAAGTTACCATCATTATATGATTCCTTGATCCTGAAAACCCACACCTAGCACTCAGAATCATGTTGATATTGTTATTAGTTAAAAGAATTATATGGATATAAAATAATTGTTTGCTTATTATTATTACTTTGTCTTTGGACATACATATCGCTAAAACAAAGTAAATATGGCTCCCTATCATTCCTCATCTATTTTAGCCAATTTAATCCTTTTCTTTAGAGTTTTGGCACAGGAGACAGGAAGGACATACATCCAAAGCTAAACTGACATAATTTGTCACAAATTTGCTCCACCAATTCCTAATGTCTAACCTTGCAAAGCAGATGGATCTGCCTGTTTTACTGTATGTTAATCTCCATTGTCCATTGACTGACTAAATGCTTAACAGCCCAATCAGGTGAAAGAGGGGAACTGTAGACATGACGACAGCAGGAAGTGACTGTATGTTTAAAAACAATGGCAGCTTCTGAAGCGGTATCTGTGGATGTGGTAAAATCTGCAGTTTTATCAGACATGGACTCAATTTCTGTGAGGAGTCAATGATTCCTCACGGTCGCCTCTCTTCCTTCTCCCTCACTTTCCCTTTCTGCTCCTGTCTCGGGGGCGGAGTCTCCCGCTCTGCTCCTGGCACACCTGTTACCTGTTCACCTGATTGCCCGGCCTATTTAAGATGGCTCCTCTGGAGGATTCAGCGCAGGAGTATTGAGTTACTTACCTCGGTTTGTGCCAGTCTGAGGCTGTGTCTAAAATGGCATACTAATATACTACTCATACTAAGTGTGACGTCAAAATGAGTTTGTAGTGCGTTCACATTAGATTGTATGAAAAGATTGAGTGTGCGAGAAATACCCGGATGTATACTGTATCGGAAAAAAATTTAAGTATGCGAGGTGGGCATACTAGTCACACTCAAACACCCCATAATGCATTGCGAGCCCCATAATGCATTGGGCCATGCATTAAGACCGACCAAACCGCCCGGCATTCAGCTAATAATCAGCCACTAGCAAACTTCACGTTTTCAAAATAAACATATCTTTTATTATCTCCTCTTAGTTCTTTAACGCTTCTGTAAATGGGCTCTTGTTTTGGAGCTGACCGGAAGTTTCTTCCATAGCATAATGGGGCGCATAACGGAATGTCCGAAACGCCAAAATGAAATTTGTATCTGCGTGTTTTATGGCTCAAATGACCACATTTTGGTATTCTACTTGGTGACCTTCTCGCCTAAAATGCTCTCTGAACTCTCAAATGTGGCATCAACAGAGATATTTGATGAAGCCTGGTGTGCTTCTGATTTTAGTTGTCGGAGGTTTGAAATGCATCATGGGAAACTTAGTAGTATACTACAGTGTGAACGGTTGGCATTCTAATCATACTAATAGTATGTAGTATACAGTATATACACATTCGGTATGTAGTATGTAGTACATTAGTATGCCATTTCGGACACAGCCTGAGTCTTTCCTGCCTTTTTTATTTTTGGCTTTAAGCCTTGCACTTTGCAGGGGTGTTCTCATGGTTTTCGTGGTCTTTGCTCTTGTGTGTTTTTGTGGACTTGTGGACTAATTGTTTTCCTCTGCTTTCCTTCCAGGTGCCTACCACGAGCCTCCACCACCTTGTACATATGTTCCTGTGTTTTTGTGGTTTTTCATACTTATTAAACTTGTTAAACCTTCTCTGGCTTACTCCATTCTTGAGCTTTTGGGTCTAACGGACAATTCTGGTGACTACACCTGACAATTTCATTATTAAAAGAGGACTGAGGAATGTCACTTAAACCTCTCTTATGGAAAATCATGTTTCTGCTCCCCTCACGACCGGGGATCGCTGCTGGAAAACTGGGAGGGATGTGGAAATCCTTCACTGACGATGACGCTTAGATGGGCTTTACACGAGTACGAATTTGTAAGACTCCGGTAAAATAAACTATCGATCTGGTGATATTGACACATGGAGACGCGTATTTGTCCATGACTCCGCATCTTATTTGAAAACGGGTCTGCAAGTGGATACCTTCGTATTTGTCTTCATGCCGTAGTTGGTATAAACAGATAAGTCCGAGAAAGACAATGACCTCATAGCACCCCTCCTCCTCCCCGACCCCAACCCACGCTGTCACACACAACAACAACAATGGCGGCAGCCGGGCTGAATCCGATCCAGCAGCTACAAATATTGCTACGACTTTTATACCAACATTTGCTCACAGAACACCAACAACACCAGCTACGGCAACAACAGCAACAAGTGCTCATGCAGAGACGCAGCATGTTACGCGCGCATGAGCACTTGTTGACGCGGAATCTACCTTGGAGCAGAACCAGACGGGCAACCCGACAGGATTTTGTGTGGATTTTGCGTTCTCGTGTAAATGCACAAGCCTATGTACAATACGATGTGTAAACAGCGATACATGTTTTGATGCCGACGCCAAGACAATACGAGGCCGTCTATGTGTGAGGAGGGCCTGAGGGGGATGTGGAAATCCTTCACTGACGGTGACGCTTAGTCTATGGTCGTCATGGCTCAGTGACATCTGGCGAAATTTGCTGTCTTCAGAAGTTTACCGGGAAAACTTGGTGGGGATTGTCGCTGATGAGGTTCACGTCAAATATAAGTGTTAAATGATGCATCTATAAGGCTTTAATTTAATGTGAGATGATAGTGTAAGACTGAAAATTAGTTAAGCTAACAGCTAGCAACAGGACCGAGCTGCTACTTCACACTGTGGCTTGATATGGATTGGTCAGTGATGAATGCGACGAGCAGAATGAATCACCAGCTGCTGTAGTTTTTGAAGGTTCTGCCCCTGAAAACATTTTTGAACAGCTCTTTCCCAGATGGACTAGTAAATTATTTCCATTACTGATATATAGAACTGTCTGTCTGGCGTGTCAGGTTACCTAAACACAATCAACGTCATAAAGAACAAGAAGAAGAACGAGTCCAGAGGGTGATGATGTGGCTCACAACGATCCCCGATCAAATCATCATTGAGTGTGTCTGTGATTACATGAAGAGACTGAATGATATGAGCCAGAATGCATCCACACAGGGTTTGTGCTCAGTTTTCCAAGATGTCTGGAAGAACCCACCGTTAGAATTTCTTGATAACAGTGTGCATGTTTACAAGACACAAAACTGAGATGAGATATGATTTAGACTTTGACTGTTCACTCACTATTTCTTAGTTCATAAAAAACAAACAATTTACACTTTAATTTGTGAAGGCATTCTTACAATTTCAGCTATTTTTCATACCTGCATGAGTGCTCATTAAATCTGAAACAGCTGCATCTGTGGTTGAATTTCAAATGTTTAAAAACAGTGGTTTAAAAATTAGTTTGCTCAGGGCACACCTAAGAACAGACAATAAACTCAAGGCACACAATGATCATAACCTTTTGCAGCATTTGGAGCGGCCTGATTCATTGTCTCAAATTAAAAATAATTGGTAGTGGCCAAAAGTGGCGTGGTCCAATCAATAAGAGAAAGTAGGTGCAATGATTGAGTCGACAGCAGGAAAATACTGCCCATCTAAAGATTAGCATAAATGTTAACAGCTTTAGCAGCAAGGCTTTAGATCTGGACTGCATTTCTTTATTATATGAAAAAACAAACACTGAAAGCACTTCTCCATAGACAGGACATTTCCACTCTACTTTCCAAATGTTGTGGCAACAGCTTGCTAAACAAAGTGGCTAACATTTTGTTCTTTACACAGCAGCAGTGGCGCCTGCCTAGTGCATTATCTGAATGGTGCTTAATCAATGTGATTGACTGACTGATTGTCCAATCACCTGCCAGATTTGCTTCTGAAAGCTTCTACCCATTCCCGAACACCTTTAATGGGCTTGTGCCCAGGTGGATCAGTGAAATATACTGATTGGTCCATCTGGTGTGTTAGGTAGCCATATTTATACCCAAGAAAAAAAGGGCTCTTTATTCCAATACATTACTTTAGGTAACTGCTGTACACTACTTTTCTATACATGTCTATTTCTGACTACCAAAGTGTAATGAAATTGGCCAAGAGCTGTATGAAACTATTTTCATGAAAAACTCTAATATGATTAATTCAGGAGCATATAAATAAACCTGGTGGGCTGTAAATGTAAAATTCAGTACGTAATTCAATAGGAGTAGTACAAAAAAATAAAACCTTTCACTATAGTGCTATTGATGGCAAAACACCTTGAAGTTCTTGTTTAAAAACAGAATTTGCAGTTTTATATGTATATCTGTGCACAGAAATGATAGTGGAAATTAAAGTTTTAAATTGAGTTGAAGATTTTGCTGATGAACATTTCCGAGTCACATCTGTACAGAACCACTGCTTTAATAACACAACTTGTCTTGAAAGGCAGCAACAGTCGTGTAACGTATCAAGCAAGTAACTTTACATTATCTTAAAAGGTCTTACATTAGTTTGATAAAATAAATATTTTAGGGCTGAATATACACAAGGACAGGTTAAAGATCAGTGTGCTCATGTATGTTACATATTATTTTTAGTTCATGATAATAGTAAATACAATGGCAAATACTCTTGGTGATTGAACTCTTAGATGAAATATGCACGCTGATGACTTCACTTTAAACCATATTGTGAATCTTGTGAAAAATATATCATTTTAAGAGCTTTTGTGAAAGCAAGAAGTAAATTTTGTTCTGAGTTTTCAGTCCTCAACACATGAAAGCTCCTGTGGCAAGCTCATGAGGACTCTCCTTTGGACGAGCCCGAGATCTTACTCTGCTAACTTTGCTCTGCATCCATAAGAAGTGCTTTCTGGCCAAAATACAATCATGCTCCACTTCCCTTTGAGGCTGTTCCTTCCACATGCTGCTAAGAGCTTTGTCTGACAGAACATCAACCCCATGGCAGCAGTGAGAGGGATAAAAAAAATTAACCATATAGAAAATGTCAGTCTTGTCTTGCCAGCTCCTGTTACTCATATCACCATTAATGTCAGGAATTTTCAAAACTATTTAAAATCTCGATGGGGTTTGTACTGTGACTCTTTAGTAACCATTTAAATGGTTGAGGGGCAACACTCCTCAGTTGCTGCCTCAGTTTCAAATATTCCGTACAAACCTCTGGATGAATGCCCAGCAAACACGTGTGTAGAAAGGGTACATTATGTTCAGGCACAAATGCTGAAATACGTTAGACTGAAATGCATTGACGGATACTTTGTGCAACAGAGCAGCAGTACAGGACACTAAAACCTTGAAGAATTTTCTTCATAAATGTTGAGAAAGAGCAGCAGCAGCTAAGTGCAGTTCAAGGACACTATAGGAAGACACAAGATGGATGAACTTTTTCACATCATGTGATTATTTCTGCTGGAGGTGTCATTTGAAACATGGGCACGGATATAATCCCATCATAGCTTGAAAAAGAGACACAATATGTTCAGCTTTTCAGATAAATTGCGACATAGGGTTAGAAAATGCAAATTGTTGACATAATTTTGCTTTAAGGAGGCTTTCACAACTAACTAGTTTGGTAGGACTAGAAATGCATTACATTGGAGTTTTGCCAATACCTGATATGCCAATATGTTTTAATTCATTATCGCCAATACTGATACAGATACCAGTATTTCTGGTGAAGACCAGAAGCTCTGTACTTAAGAAAACTGTCTCGTTTCTTTCAGTGTTCCATTATATTTTTGCGAGGAACAGATGTGAAATAAGAAAAACAGCATTTAACTCGTGCAAAAATGAAACCCCTTATTACCTCCACCATGGAGGTCATGTTGAAAAACTCCTGGATGGATTTACATGAAAATTTTACCAGTGGCATGGTTTGGTTCATTACATTTTGGTATTGATCCACATATTTGTCTGGATGCAAAAATTCCCCAAATTTGTGACGAATTCCTGAAGTTAAGATTGGGTTGATTTTATGAAATCATATAATTGATATCACTTGATGGATGCACTTCAAATGTACATGAATATATATATATATATTATATGACAATATCATCATGATCAATTTCATCTAGATCTAATCAGATTGACATCACAAAAAAACATCAAAGTCTATAACGGCAAATTCCATTCATTTCTCCTTGGCTTTTGCATGTTCCAATAATCTACATGTATTCTGCATAACCATGAAGGCAAATATGCTAAACTAAAAATGTTTTCTACAATTGTTAAGAGCAGGTCAATAAACAACTTGCTGGCCAGCACTAGGAAGCCCTTCAGCTAAGCCCAGCTCACCCATACAGGCAGGTCCAGAAAGTAATGGGTTACTTTCACTCAAGTTTTTCTGAGTAGCTTCTTTGTGTACTTGTACTTTTTAGTAAACCATAAACTTTCACCTGAGTAAGTTTATTTGTGATGTGTTGAGGTTCTTAGTTTAAAGAAGTTAAACTATAACTATATAAACTACATAAAGCTTTTCGTCACTCAGCGTTGTCATGACATCAAAAACTTCAACCTCAATACTTAGTAGTTCAGTTAAATTTTCCTTTAGCTTCGTGGAACTGTTTATGAGCCAAATAGCTTTTAATTACCTAACCATTTTGCTGATTAAGAAGTGCAGCATCTAAACAGATACATTTCTTTTAGCAAAGAGTAGAGCAGTAGCAGAGTGTTCTGTCTCAGTCTGAAAAGCACACTTTTCAATCAATTAATCAATCAATCAATTAATCAATCGATCAATCTTTATTTGACACTCAAGAGAGGATATGCACACAGCTGATTCACTAAGGATATACCCATAAAACACTATTTTGGCCAAAAAACTAGTACTTTAGTATAATAAATGACAATATTAAAAACTTGTTCATTTACCTAAATATATGGGCATAGAACTGAATGTAGCTTATGAAAATGGTTTTTATTATATGCAAGTATGTAAATGTGTGGGTAAAGTTTATCAGTACACAACCTTACGATGTGATGCACAGGATTAAAAATGCAAATCATAGAGATGAAACAAGTAAAGATATCCTCACAAGAGTAGAAACAGAGTACAACAAACAGAGCAGTACGCCTGTGCTCAAAATATCAATAAAGCAAAATATCGTCATGCACTCCTTGGGGATGCGTGTATCGATACAGATCCCACAGAATCGATACAGCCTCATTGTTTTGGCAGCTGTTGTCATTACAATTTGAATAACAAACAATGGTACAGTTCAAAGTAGAAGCCAACATGAAGAAGCGCATGTTCCAAATTTAAACTTAGGTCTCCCATCTTTGAATTTCAGTTTCTTAAGTCATAGAATCATTTAAAATGCATCCTTGTTCTTTTTCTTCTAGTGATAATAAGCAAAATTTGTCAGGAATTTCGTTAAAAGAGAAGTCAATGTCAACAATTTATGTGTATCAGGATTCGTATCGTATCGTGGGGTTGCTGGAAATACCCAGCCCTACAGAGCAGTCCAACTAAACACACAAAAAAGCACTGGCCATTGTCAAAATTGGGACAATATTAGTAACACTAAAATATCTTCAAAAATGCCTGATGCCAAAAGCTTATTTTGTTGTCATGCTGTTACTTAGCTTGCTCCTATTCTCCAGGGTTTGGTTGGCAGTGTAGGTTGGGGTGAAGATGATTTTGCTGTGATCTTGTGGCATAGCTTACTGCATTTCAAAAGTAACTTGCCCATCACTACTTTCTTCACACATATCAGAACAATTTACAGCTCTGTGGTTAAAATGTGTAAAAGACTACAGTACAAATGTTAATATACTGCACTATACTTAACTGCACCAGATATACTTTGCCGGAGTTTGCCTGCTTTTTAAGGCCCCATCCACACAAAGCCAAACTGAGGCCTAAATGCATAAGTATTTTGTCTTCCATACGAAGACGGCGTTTTGGGGGTCTGTAAACGATCATTTTTGAAACCAGGTTCCAGAGTGGAAAGATTTTGAAATGCCGTATACGCAGCTCCATGATTACTGGCTCTCCGCATGTTCTCAGATACGCTTACGTCATAGTTTCATATCTTCATTGACACACATGCGCCACACGCGGCAACGACAATGGCGGCGTACGTGAAGCATATGTGCTGATGAAGCTAGTGACCCTACTATCCCTGTTGCACCAAAATCTCCTTCTTCTCAATCACCACCGAGTTGAACAAACAATTATCAAGGACACATCACAGCACTTTATGATCACTTTATCACAATCTCTGTTTACAACTTTTGCCGCAAGTGCACATGCCCACTGTTTTTTGTCTGTTTCCGCTTGTTTCCATCATAGACAGCTGCCCTAGAGGTCTGGCATGTGTTTTACAGCATTTTGATGCGTATCGAGTGCATTCATATAGACGCACAAATTTTCTGAGACGCCTTCATCTTTATGACGATCGTTTTGGAAATTGTTAAGCGTTTCGTCTTCGTGTGGATTGGGCCTAAATTACAGTGATTATCATGATTCTGGTTGATGATGAACATACAAATAAAACATGTATGAAACTAAACTATCAGTGACGGCAATGCTAAATCAGGAAATCTTGATAACGCCTGTGCCATGGTTATGATAAAAGTTCCGACATATACAGCAAAGTTCATCTGGGGACACATCAGACAGAAAGTCATTAAAATTCTGAACCTTTCACACATTGTCACAGGTTTATAATCTGCAGAGGGGTCATGAAAAAAAAATCTGCAAAGACACAATTATTTCAAAGCCTGACCCCACAGAGGAAAAGCTGTGGCTCTTCAGCTGACTGATCGGTATTCAGCCTGACAGTCAGAGCAAAGGGCACACTCTGCATCACTACACTGATTCTTCACGTTTGCTCATCAGCTCGCAGCTAATCTAGTGCAGGTGTGATACCTGTGAGAGCAATCCTGAGAGCGAGCAGCTTCTCACTGCAAACTACAGCAGATGCTTTCTCTGATTAAGTCGTTAGCTCTAAATTCTTATCACTGAAACCATCCAGAGCTGGGCTTGGAGGAATAAAAACCTGCACATGGAAACTTCTGATCCAAACTCAGGTGCAGTTTTACGTAAGTTGGAGGCCCCAGGCAAAGTTTGTACAGGAATCTGTGAAACAATTATTTGCTGGATACGGAGACATTTTGAGACTTAAAAATCTGAACATTACATATATCCTTTTAAGAGAAGGAGCACTTCCTGGATTGCATTAGTTAGTTGGAAACTTAAAACAAATTAAGGAAAAAAATATCTGAAATGTACAACACAGTCTAAATAACTATCTTGATAATTTACAAACAGATAATAAAATTAATTAAAAGCAGTGAAAACTAATGCCACACTATTTAGAAATGCACAAATAAGTTGACAATCTTGCAGTAAGGGATAGTTCATTTACCCAGTTTTGCCAGCTGGTCCTTGTAATGCCAAACACTGTCACCGTATTATAGAAGTCAGACAGTGTAAAGAACATCTTTACCTCTGCCAGGAGGTTATGTTACTGCTGGCATCTGTTTGGTTTTTTTTGTTTGTTTGTTTCTCTGTTAGCTCAAAAAGTTATGGACGGATTTCAATGACATGTTCAGGAAAAGTCCGGATTGGGACAAGGAACAAATGACAAGATTTTGAGAGTGATCCGGATCACTGTCTGGATCCGCTATGACGAAAAATGTGATTTTCTGGAACAACTACTGAACTAAAATAGATATCATTATGAATCCAGTTGCTAATGATATGTTTTCATGGTCAAGGAATCTAAATATGTAGATGATATAAAGGTAGGACTAATGTTTATGTGGAAAACACATGTGTGAGGTGAATATGGATCGGACCTGAACTTCTGATGTTGTTCACTTTTAATCAGTGTTGCCACAGTTAGCCTAAAAAGGTAGTCAGATTACTGAATACTCCTTTAAATGTAACTTAATGGAGCAAAGGGTTAGTTCAGACAGGCACGGAGTCAATCTGCTTGGCCGAGCTCTCACTCATATGCATATGGGATGGCCTCATCGCGCAGTCTCACGTCAGATGACAGGTCTCCCCTCCCAGCCAGATCAGCTGATCTATTTGGCGCGTTATTTAAACTGCCCCAGTCTACCTGAGTGTCTGGCTGTCATCTGCACGCTGCTCAAGAACCCACCTCCTCCCCAGCTCCTCCTTCGTGTTCTGACTTACCAATGTCAATGTTTTCATTAAGGCTTGCTCTGTTCCGGGGGTTCTTGCTGCCGCTCTCCCTCCCTCATGCTCCTCCAAGTCGGCACTTGAAAAGGCAGGGAGGAGTGCTCTCCCTGCCTCAGGCTTTCCCCTCAGGCGTGGGGAAGGGGAGGGAGGTCCCAGAACAGAGCCACACCGCCAAAGTTCAATTTGCTTTGTTAAGCTTTTGTAATTCCATTAGTCATTGTTTACTCAAGGCAATGTAATTGTCATGTTATTCTAATGCAAGCAGTTGTAATTAATGTTGATGTTATGCAAATAATTGTAATTTCAAATTTTTATGCTTTTACTGAATTAATTGTAATAATTTTTTGACAAAGTGATCCTGGCTGAACATATGTCATTGATTTTCAAGGATTCAAGGATTCAAGGAGTTTTAATTGTCATTCAACACATGTTAAACATGGATAGAATGAAATTGGTTACCCTGGTCCCGGTGCAAGCCCGAGTATAAGAATAAACAAATCTATAAAAATATAAAATTAAAAAAGAGAATAAAAAGAAGAACACAATATAATATAACTAGCCTTTAGAATAAATAGGCATCTTGTTCAGTGCAATATTGCAGTATGCAGTTGTTGGGGGGGGGGGCTATAGGGGACTACCAGAGTTCAGCAGTCTCACAGCTTTGTTTAACAAGTTTGGTTCGGCTATACCGTATACGCTCGTTTACACAAGCAAAACACAAGCAAAACACAAGCAAAACTTTTCTGGTTGGCCTCAGGACCAACCAGAAAAGTACTAAAAGGGGGCTTGTCCCCGGGAGCATGAGAAGCTGCTGCACTGCTGCGCGCCACCATCTTGTCTAATTGACTGTATGATTTTAAAAGTAACTAAGTTGGATTACGAGTTATTCTATTAGATATATTCAATATATTACACACATCTCTTTCTCACTTGTGTTTTATTTTGAAAGTACCAGATACTCCACACATTTGACTTCCTTTTCTGGTGCTTTCTGAACGACTGGAAATTTACGAGGTTTAGTAGAGCTGAAAATAGACCTGGAGCGTATCTCAAGCAAAGCAGACCGGAGTACTGGCCGTGGAAATGCTCTCGGTGGAAACTGGGAGCCATAGTCACAGCTCTCTGCTTTGCACCACCTAGTGGGACTTGGTCTAAAAGTTTGACTGCGTCATGCTGTGACTCCAAATGTTTCTTCTAATTCAACAGTGTTTTTGAAGATAACACTTTGTCGCCAGCACAGAGTGTTCAAGGAACCTTAATATTGTCATCTTCAGTTGACACAAAGTCTAAATAGGGACTGTATTTCCTGCAATGAAACGCTCCTTCCATTGCTGTTTATGATTGTGTAGCTGGCTGCTTGGTATGTGCCACACATGAGATGTCCTCATGCTGAAAATATGATTTGTCTCATATGTGACGTACTCCCCGAGACACAAGAAAAAAGCAAATACATGTTCTACTGAGGAACATGACAAAAGTAGAAACACAAGGTGACCTGGATAAGTAGCTTTAATATGATTTCTGGTTTGGAAATAGTATCCCATTAGATTACTCATTACTAACAAAACTGACCATGCTGGAATACCATGTAGCATGTTTCCGTCATCACTGTTTTTAGTGTAATGCTTCGAAGCCTTTTTGCTTGCAGGAATTACCTGCCTTATTATGGTAAAGCCAGTTGTGTAATAGTTAAACAAGTGCACACATAGAATAAGATGTCAGCTGTCTCACCTGTAGATCTTGTATCTGGTGCCATAACCTTGCTGGTATCTCTCCGAAGCTTCGGTGAACTCCAGAGACTGCTGGAAGGGTCCTTTATCGGACAGCAGCCAGCCCAGGGATCCAGAGGTACCTTCATCTTGTCCCGCTGCAGCTCCACCGGCCGTGGCCGAGGCAGAGACGGCCGGCTCGGAGGTCCAAAAGGAGCAGCAGCAGCAGATCCAAAGGCTGAGAGCCGCCCCCTCCCATAGCAGAGACAGCCGCTTATGACTGATCCTCTGACAGCTCATGCTTCACCCAGCGACTCCTCATTCTCTCCAGACTGCAGGAGGAAAAGAGCATTAAGAGATAGAGCTGGGAAATATATCCACCTCTGAGGTTGAGTCATTATATTATCACAAAATTAAGTATAAGAAAATGCTGTTGACATCTTTGTAGTTCATGTTATTGGTTTGAAAAATAACAGATGGGAGGTCAAACGCTCAGTAAGAGGATTGTTTGCAGACAGTAATATGCTTATTGACCACAAGATAATACAGTTAAAAAGCTTCATCAGGAGATTACCATCATGTTTCATCCAGTTTAGGAGCATTTGGTTTATTAGTATGAAGCAAACAGGGATGGAGATTAAAAACCCATTCAAACCAGGTTGAGTATCATCTGTCAATGCTTCTTTAAATGCTTTACACTTGGTTCTATGTGCCTTATTAATCAATGATGTTGTACTCTTGAGTGAGGCAGTCAGCATGAACAACAAAGAGGGAATTAAAGAAGTAACAGCGGCAAACTCAAGGCAGAAGCTGCCCCAAGTGTGGCCCTACTTTACTTAATTAAATGCCAACAGGACAAAATGCAATGTCTGGCTGTATGATTTCAATGAAGGGTGGACACATCTGTACCATGCTTTAATATCTGTCAATGCAGCATGCCTTCAAATATCAGGAATTTGTTTGATGTTGTTGACGCTGATTGTTTACTCACAGAAAATCCACAAGTATTGATATGGGAGTTGACCAGGATTCAGATCGATCAGCACATTCAATAGTGGCATTGGTTTCAGTTAGGGGTGTTCAATTGATCACCATTTTCTTGTGACTGCAACATGACACTTCATGATAAACACATCGGAACTGTACAGATGTAATGCATAATATTACAAACTACTTTTCCTACATAAAAAGCAAGGCATTAAAGATATCTCTTAGCTATTTTCGCTGTATTTACACCCTGTGGTCTAGAAAAAGGTTATTTAACCTCTTGTGGATTAAGAGAAATCATGTTGAATTAGGTGATACAAAAAGAGACCATTAGTATAGTCTAACACACCATGTTGTGGCTTTTATGTAATGAGTTTAACTTAAATAAAGCATATATGTGTGAAGCAAATATATGTGAACATTATTATCTGCCACAGTGTTCAAAATGGATTTGTTTGTTTTAATTGGTTTTATTTACATTTCCACATACGTTTTATTTGTGTTTGGTTTCAAGCTTTTTTGTAATAGAGATAAAGCTGACTGTTTATTGCCAACTAATGACTTAGGGCTGAACCACAGTAGAAAACGAATATCCTACATTTTGTTTCCAAAAATTTCCCATGAAAATTTTATATTTTCAAATTAATAATGTCCACGTAGGTGTCTCAAGACCCTTACAGAGGGGCAAAGCACACCCTAAATTTCACCTTAGCCTAGAAAGAGGTGACACATTGGAGTTTCTGAACATGACAACATTTTTACAAAGTTCTTCGATTTAAAATTTGCGGCCATAGTCCAATAAACGAAAGGCAGACCCAAAAGACGGGTGTTTTTGGTGAGAAAGTGTGGTTTTCAAGGCACTCCCACTGAACAAAAATGTAATGTGAGTTTTGGAACAACACTTCCATATTTTGTTGAATAATAGACAAAACAGTTATGATTCACAGGCTGCACATTGAATATGACAGGTCACGCATTAGATACGTTGATATAATGGTTAGAAAATTATGGCATTTCAATGTTATTTCCAATAAAAGTCTTCCAATAAAAGAGCTGAGACCCCCACGTGTTCGAGATATGTATATTTTAGGATATATTGGTACATTATAATTAAGCAACTGGACATGTTGAACAAGATCTCTTGAACTTAATTGACAAAACATGTTAAAAAAAAAAATAAAAAGTGAGCGCAATTAACTAGTAGCAGAGGACACCCTGGCTCTTTACAACAAACTTTTAAAAATTCTACCAATTAAATATATTTTAGACAGGTTGTGTTCTTTTTAAAAGGCTTCCACTGACCATCATAATAATGGTGATTTTGTTTTTAAGAAGTCTTCTTTATGAGCGTTAACAATCTCAATACAGGCTTGATTTGCTGATAATTTTTTGCAACTTGGAAACTGTGTCAACATTTGGTCAACATTTTTTGATGTTGTAAATTAATTAATATTGGTGTCAAGGACTTTGTTTTTATTGTTCAGTTTCTTGTGAAGGATCATGTAGTGTATCAATTTAAAATACTCTTCAATTTTTAACCATTAAAATGTAATGGTTCCAGTATTGTTGCAATTATTTGCTTTTTCTTACAGGAACATATCTTGTCTAGATAGCGCACTGACCTTTCGTCCAATCTATCAAAATATTTTTGGTCCATATTTCCCAGCCCCAGCGAGAGGGTCATTGAACTAGTGCGATGTGCGCAGGAGACAGTTTAAAGAAGATCTCATCGCAGCCAAATTCTAAGGTTTTAATCAGGCCAACAGCACTAAATGTGTGCTTTAAAGAGAGGGCACTCACCTGATTCTCCAATATTGAACTCTTCCAGTCTGACACGAGCTGTGAGTTAATCCTCTCCGGTCCAGTGAGCCGGTCAGATTCATTAACACGAAATGACTCCTTCGTTTCAGATGCGACTCCAACTTGATTTAAGCTCTGTAACAACTTTTACCTCAGGGCTCCATCCTCCCGCATCCTCCACGTATCCCTCCGCTCCTCCTCGCGGCAGGAAGTCGCAGCAGTGGAGGCACGAGCGCAGCGGAGTTCATACTGAAGATGTCCGCGCGCTCAGAGATATTTCCAGTTGAGATGTGCCGTGAGATGAAGACTCCTGTCTCAGCAGCAAGGTCCTCTAGATTCACTGAGTGGTCCGCAAAGTCGCTGGTCCTCTTCTGTGGTCTTTATTAATGTCGCGCGCGAGCGGTTTTTCCGCAGCAGCAGCGAGAGCCGGTGGATGAATGAGCGCGTGCCTCCACACAGAGAGCTTTTCTTTCTTTTTTTTTTTCAGAGTGAGAAAGCAAGAGGGCGAGCAAGTGCATCCTGATGAGGGTAACGAACACAGTCTGAGTGAAGGGGGAGAGCAGGGTCGGTTGTCACATTGCTTATCACAGACAGAGAACCAAGGAGCCGTGTTTTATCATCTCCATGACAGTTATTTCACCGGGTGCCATGCACAATTCTCCTGAGCAATTTAGCAGTGCAGGCATAAAACATTAGAGCTGTGACACCAGGATTTAACTTGTGGTGTGACCCATAATATTAGGGAAAAAGTCAAAGAGTAAGACATTAGCACCTGTTTTTAATCAACACACAGGTTAGTTAGGTTCATGCAAACCCTAATTGCTCACTGCAAGCCGATAGTGTCCTTTGACCCTGAAGCATCTTGAGGCTGCTTTCTCAGTTGCGCTTTTATGTAATCCAGTTTAAAGACATGAGCTCACAATTAAATCACATGAATCAACCAGCTTTCATATCAGATTCCACCATTTCAATTCAGACCCGTTGACTCTCCGTCTGCAGAAGTCTTTTTTGTGTGTTCATGCAAGTACTCTAGAATATCCAAAGTAAATAGTGGTCATATTTCCTGCAAAAATTGTCATTTTATCCTCTTTGGTAGCAGTTGTTTCCTCTTGCAAAGCAAACTAGTTGGAACTGCTGGCAGGATATACAGTCCTGCTCATCATTATTGGCACCCATGACGTTTAAGTACACAATGTGACAGTACAAACAGCTTCTTTACAAACCTTTCTAACTTTGCTCTGCATCACTGTATCGGACACAAACTTGGCAGAAGTAATGTTCACATATTAAGGTTTGTAAATTATACTTCATTAGCTACTATGATCATGCAGTCATATGTAGAACAGGCAGTTTTAATTGCAACCACTTGAAGCCTACAAGGAAAAGAACACCCTACCAACAATGAAGCATGGTGGAGGTTCCATAATGGCTTGGGGCTGCTTTGCTGCATCGGGTACTGGAGCCTTTGACCGTACCACAGGAATCATGAAATCAGAGAATTATCAAGAAATTTAAGAGCGAAATGTCCTACCCAGTTTAAGGACACTTGGTCTGAGTCGAAGATCGTGGGCCCTCCAGCAAGAAAAATACCCAAAGCACACATCCAAAAGCACGCAGGAATGGTTGAAAAGGAAATAAATTGCCTGTTTTAAAATGGCCAGCAATGAGTCCTGATCCCAATCCGATTGAAAATCTTTGGTATGGCTGAAATCTGCCATTGGGGAAAAGAAAACTGCAAATGTTCAAGAACTTGAACAATTTGCATAGGAAGAGTGGGAGAAAATACCAGCTGAGAAGTACAAGAAGCGTATAGATGGCTGCAAGAAGCATTTGGAGGCTGTCATCAGTGCCAAAGGGTGAGCAACAAAATACTGAAGAGGGGTGTCATTATTGCTGCACATGCTTTTTTTTCAGTTCCCTCTTTGAAATTATAATATGTAACTTGTAAAAGAGATTATTTTTGTTTAAGTATTTTGGACCTTCAATTAAAAGATCCCGATGACGTGAATTTTGTACATTTAAATTTATTTCTGAAGATATTGTTAAAGTAATGAAAATAATAAAGGGGTGTCAATAATACTGAGCAGGACTGTAGAGGCTGAGCCTTGTCCCAAATTAGTGCCTAATACAGGCAGCTTGGTGGTGGAAATTGAAGCAGATGTAAACAAACTGTAGGGTGGGATAACTGAGTTGTTTTTTGTGCCTTGAATTTAACCTCAATTCTTTTAATCACTGGAGAGTTTGGCACCACGTGTAGTGTACAGCATTAGTGCGTGTCCTGTTTTTTTCTGAACAGAGAGAGAACTGAGCTGTGACACTGTAGCACATGTTCAGGCACATGCCATGTACCTCACACAGCCCTTAAAAACCTAGACTATGGCTGTGTCCGAAATGGCATACTAATGTACTGCATACTACAAACTCATGTGTATATACTGTATACTACATACTATAAGTATGACTGGGATGCCAACCGTTCACACTGTAGTATACTACTATGTTTCCCATGATGCATTTCAAACCTCCAATGACAAAAATCAGAAGCACATCAGGCTATCAAATATCTCTGAAAGTTCAGAGAGCATTTTAGGTGAGAAAGTCACCACGTAGAATACCAAAATGTGGTCATTTGAGCCATAAAACGCACGGATACAAATTTTATTTCGGCATCTCGTACATTCCGCTATGCACGCCATTATGCTATCGAAGAAACTTCCGGTCGGCTTAAAAACAAGAGCCCATTTACAAAAGCGTTAAAGAACTAAAGGGAGATAATAAAAGACGAGTTTATTTTGAAAATGGGAAGTTTGCAAGTGGACGATTTTTAGCTGAATGCTGGTCGGTCTTGCTTGGCGCAATGCATTATGGTGCTCGCAATGCATTATGGGGTGTTTGAGTGTGACTAGTATGCCCACCTCGCATACTTAAATTTTTTTTCCGATATAGTATACATCCGGGTATTTCTCGCACACTCAATCTTTTCATACTATCTAATATAAACACACACCATACTCATTTTGACGTCACACTTAGTATGAGTAGGACGCTAGTATGCCATTTCAGACACAGCCTATATTTTTAAGGCAACAACAGAGAAATGGTTGCCATTGTACAGCCCATGTCATCTGTTAGATTAAGAATTTCTGTCTTTGAAAGCATACGGAAATATTTGGGAAAATGTGAGCTGTTTACAAAAAAATCTATTTAACATAGAATCAATAAACATAGTACAAGAAATTAAAGAATAAATGTAAAATTATTCATACTGTATGTGAAAGGAAGGACCCTTCAACTGCACTTAGAATGGAGTTGGATTTTCAGCCCCAGCACGTCCCTGAAAAGAACTATTTAAAAAAATATAGTAATATTATTTAGCTACTATCACCAAAACGACATTATAGCCCAATCCTGAAAATCTTTTTTGTATAAATCTTTATTACAATTGGGCTCAAAGAAGTAGTTATTTTCATTATGGAAATTACTCACATTTTTATTAAATGTGTGGGGGAAAATATAGTTGGCTATGGCACTTTTATGATGACTTAAAAGACAGTCTGCAAGTTGCTGATTAAAGACAGCAGCTTTATTATCACCAAGTTACTATTAAAATCAGTTTTATAACGCAGCCACAGTGGAGCTAAAGCAGTAATAACACACTAATGGTCTGAGAAATAAGTTTCTTTATTTAAAACAAATTACTTTCTTAAATTAGACTACATTTTGTATTCACATGATAAAAGGCAAGGCAAGTTTATTTGTAGAGCACAATTCATACACAAAGCAATTCAAAGTGCAAAAGTAGCCTATAGATAAGGGAAAAGTTTTTTTTAAAAAAACAGAGAGAGAGAGAGAGAAAGAAAACATGTTTCTGACTGATGTATGTTTTGGCCCACCATTCAGTTGCTCAGAAAAATTTTGGCCCAAGTCCAAACTTACCTGCCGACCCCTGCAGTAGAAGATGATGATGATGGTGCATTGCTTGCCACCTCTATCATCTACCATTACCTTCATGTAATTGACTCCCATTACATTAAATCACAGCATGCTCCTCCTCGTGAGCACGCTAAAAATGTTAAAAGGAGCTGATGATGGACTGCAATCTTCTGGTGTTTTATTTTTCATCATTTGCCTTACTTAGGAACACACAGGAGCTCAGATATCCGCCTCTTCTTTGACAAGCTCATTGCATTTATCAGAAAAGTAATTACATGCCATTACCAGGGTACAAGATTCTTGTTTGATGTCCCTTAAGATCAAGAGTGCACTCATTCTGCCTACTTTAATTACCTTGATTTTGACAAAAAGAGACTTTTTAATAGCGAATGGTTGCTAAAATTCATGGCTGTCTTGTAACTTTTGAATTACCAATTCAGAGACCCAAAAGCATTAGACAGTGAAAATCCCAAATGCACATATAATTGAGGACCACTACTAAGTCAGTATCAGTTTTCTTGAGGAGTTAAAAGTGAAGCCAAAGCAGATGTGCAACAAACTGCAATTCCTTGCATGTCTACATGAAGCAATCTGGATATTCCCCCCAGAACCCTGTTAACCTTCATCAGTAATTCAGTTACACAGCGGTGCAGAGTTTAATATACTTACAACTAGACAGTAGATGAAGAGCGCAAATCTCTGCCAGGGGAGCTCATAATGCTGTTACACCTATAGGCAATAGTTCCATGTTGATGTTTCCCATAATAATATGATTCCATGATCCTGGAAACCAACACCTAGCACTTGCAATCATGTTGATGTCATCATTTGTTTGCTAGTTGTTGATTCACAAATGGTAGTAATCCAGATCAGCACCAAAATTAAATCTTTTTTTAGTTGGGCCATTTCTGACATCTCCTGAAAATGTTAGTAAAATCTATCCAGTAGTGTTTGTGTAATCTTGGAAACAAACTAAAAACAAACTAAAATTAGTCATTTTTATTTCTCTGGTACCAAATGATTTACAGTTTTGCTGCCCCACTAACCCACAGACTTTAGACCTCAAACCAGATTCTTGGTGCTGTACTGCTCAGTCATTATCTGCATCCCCAAGATAGACACACGTCAACCCTGTGCCTGAACACTCCTCATTTTGCATGTTTATTATCTGTTTTTACTCGTGTAATCACAGGGCAAAAATGACAAAGGCAGGTGGAAAATTCGGTATACATCTGTGCTGCAAGCCAAAACACTTGGAGCTATGTGTAAAACAGGACCTGAAAGACTTGTGACAGCAAGATATTTGATAAATGTCACCCTCAGCAGGTAAAATATTTCTCTCTGCTGCATGACAGTCCAGCAAACACCAACATTCAGCTGGTGGCTGATTTCCAACCCTGAAATGATACTGGTAGATGAAAAAAGCACAGACCATGTTAAGGGTACTCAGTGTTATTATCTAGGCATTGAGTGGATAGCTGGTTACTTGATTAAATTTAGATACAAAAATATCCATATCTCTCTATTTTAAAATACAGGCCTGCAGTCCCAGTCATCCTCTGTCTTAACCATATCCTAGCCGCCCATCAGTAGTAACAACTTCAACTCTCTTTAACTCCTGTGCATGTTCTTTCTCTTCCTCTCTCTACCTCTTTGCAGGAGTTTGGTTTGGAAACAGTGTTGGTGCTTATTTGCTTCACTTATTAACAACCTTATATTATTATATCTAAAGCACATGGATTTGAAAAAGCAGAATGACTGGTAGGTTGGGCAAAGTTAGCAGACATTGACCATAAAATAAACACGAGTATTTTGCTTGGTGGCTGATTTCCAGACCTGGAATGATGGCACTGGTAGTTGGTAAAACAACAGACAGAGTAAGTGTTTTATCAGAGAATTGTGGAAAGTGTACTTAACAGTTAATTCAGATAGTAACCACTATATCTGCTCAATTTCTGCTTCCTTATTGCCACAAAGTCCTCTGTCCCTCAAGTAAACAAAGTTCCAAATAAATGCTTGGAACCAATGGATAGCATTGGTGATGTTTCACAGCAACAATATTATTTGATTTATTTGAACCCAAAAAATGAAAATTAAGTCATACTTAAGCTGTCCGGTTATATTCTAGTATTTCCACCTGAGTAGAGAAGCTGATGATGTCATACAGTACAGAAATATGGGTGTTAAAGTAAGCAGAGGACTGACTGTGTAAGCATAGAGCAGCATTATCCACAATCCTTTCTGGAAACCAACCTCGCATTGATTAATCACTTTGATTTTGATGTGGTGATAAACAGACTTTTAAATTTTTACTGTATACACAATACAAAGTCACTTAAAGGTGTAGTCAGTGATGTGGGAGAAAACGAGTGGAGAGGTTGTTTATAAATGTTGACCCGGGTCTTCGCTCTTTTATGGTCATAGCCCTTCTTTTTCACTTTTCTCTCCTCTGAGCTTTTTCTTTTGGTCTGTTTTTCAGCCATTGCTACTGCACCTATTGCATCTCTCTCTTACGCTAACTGCGCACGCAAGGCAACCTACGACTCCCCCTCCTCCCTCTGTCTGATCTGCACATGAGTATGATCGCCCCCTGGATGTGGGGGGGTGCACTCTGTTTTGGTGGCTCAGCCCGAGCGACAGTATTTACCTGCTGAAATTCAGAGCCAAGGCTTTGTATTGAAACCGGACTTCCTTTTCAACATGCGGTCAGTGGTGACATCTTGTGGATGGAGAGGAGAAATATGGTGATTTTGACAAATAGTGCATTAGATTGGAAGATTAGAAGATCGCTGACAACACCTTTAATACATGGCAATAGACTGGACAAAGTAGACAAACCAATCAGAACGTACTGGGTCTGACTGTGCTCTAACTGAACAGGACAATTGTTGTGCCGCATCACTCAGCGTTGCAAGCCCGCTGTTCACAGCACCTGTCAGCAAATTTCATTTTGTACTCTAAATTTCCCTGGTATGCAAAAAATCATGTGGTCTGATTGTACAGGTGGAGAAACCAGTGCTTTCTGTTGACAAAAATTGGACTTATAAGTTTGTCAATACAAGGAGCAAGCTAATTAGAGACGCTTCCTCTTTGCTGAAGGTGAATCAATAAACTATTTATGTTGCTATTTTTCCACAGTGATGCTTGTGATGGATTGGAAAATAGAGACAGTAAGTCGAGCGAAAAACATCACCCAGCCTCACACGGTGTTTCTTGTGAGCAGTTAGCATACTCTTTCATGTTTCCATCTAATTAGCCTGATTTTGTAACTTACATTTATGCATGTCAAGTTTAAGTAGGACATACTGTAGGAGTTAAAAGAGCTTTGAAATAGCATATTAAACAAATTGAGTGTACATGTCAGTTTACTCAGTATTGTAAAACTATCTATATCCACTTGATCATATCTTCTCCAAGTTTAACACTGATTTCAACTGATATGTGGATGACACTCTGGTCTACCTGTCCATGAAGCCAAACTCCCTTCCTTCTCCTTTACAGGCTGTCTTCAAGAAATCAAATCCTGGTTTTCCTCCAACTTTTTAAAACTAAAAAGTCATACAAATAGAGGTTCTTCTCAGCACTGGATCCACATTAACAAAATCAGACATTATCTCCCCTCTCATTAATAACTCCTCTGTTTCTCCCACCCTCCAGGGTAATAGTCTTAGGGCCTGATCTACTGAAGGTTTGCGGGTATTAAAACACATGCAAACTTGATCGCACAAGCAATTCTGATATACTAACAGGGTGCACTGAGCGTTTGCCCTCATGAATATTCAGAATACACGCAGATCATCAGAACGTGGCAACATACTGGGAGGAGGAGATGCATTTTTTTTTAGCAAGTTTATGCAAAAACTTCTGGGTGGATTTACATGAAAACTTTACCAGAGGTGTCATTTTGTCAAAGGAAGATACCACTCATTTTGGTGCTGAGCCGCATATTTGTCCAGATGCAGAAAATTCCACAATTTATCAAAAAATCCCACAAGTTAAGACTTTTTTTTATTATGAAAAAACATATCTCTGACATCACTTCATGGATTTGCTTAAAACTTTCCAGAATAATATACATAACTCAACTCTATTGTCCAGGTGAATTTCAACTGGATCCCATCCAGACTGATGTCACCAAAAAATATTGAAGCCTATAATGACAAATCCCATTCATTTCTCCTCGGCTGCTGTGAGGGCTTTGCTCCCTGTACGGCATTTTGGGAATTGTAGTTTGTTTGCAAACTGACATCAACATTTTTCAAGCCTATATCACTACATTTCCCAGCTTCCTTTGCAGTGCCAGTGTAGGAGTGCACATAGACAGACATGAGCGGAGACTCGCCTGTCCAGTCTGAGTGGAAAAGCCACTGCTGTAACTGAGCTGTTTGATGGAGATCTCTGCTCACTAGGGATGGGATGAAATATTGTTTGGCGAAATATCGTGATACAAAACGGGACGAAATGCATCGAGTTTGAAAAAAATGGATCGCGTAATAAAGACGTCACGTCCAGTAACAGCGGATGTGACCAGAAGAGACGACAACAAACATTAGCACCAACTACCTTGTCTCCAAAAGCCGAATGATGGAGTCGAATGAGGTCGAAATTGAGGACGCTCCGCCTGGATGCAAGTCATCTGTCTGGTAGTATTCTGACTTTCTCATTAAAAAAGACGAAGACGACAATAGAGTAACTGACAAAACTAAAAAAGTGAATAAACTTTGCTACGCTGTCATTCTGTACACCGCCTCCAACACAACAAACATGAACCACCACCTTCAGCATCACCATAAAAATGTGAAGACAACCCCGGCGAAAACGAGCCTACTGCTCGTTAGCAAACACTCTCTCTAACCTCTATAGGGTTAGAGAGAGTGTTATTGTTTGTGTTTGGCCTGTTAGGCCTTGTGTTTTCCTGTGTGCAATTAAAAAAAAAAAATTGTAATTACACAGCAATATTTTTTCTTTTTTACTTCTTTGATATTGTATCTTGACGTATCGTATCATGACCCGGGCATATCGAGGCGCAATGTATCGTGAGATGAAGTGTATCGTCCCATCCCTAGTGATCACAGAGTGATTTAAAGCTTGTTTTTAACTTTGCCCTGAAAGGTGACCTTGAGTGCTGAGAAAGCCAGCTATGACTAATATGCATTTTTCTAATTGTGAACATACCATAACGATCAGGAAATTTTATTTGTGGCAAAATTGGAATTTACCTTTTTTGTGGTTATGTCATCAAAAATAATCGAAAAAAAATGAACCACAGATTAGCAAAGAAACATTTTATACGATTTTGGTAACTTTTGAAATCCTGCTGTAAAGTAGAACAGCTTTAATATCAAGTTTATTTTGGATGGACTCACTTTTGGAACCAGCATCTCATGGACTCTTGAGGAACTGCAGTTTATTTCAACTCATTCTTCGATCAATCAACGGCCCTGGAGGTCACATTACAAATCTAGTTTTCAATACAGTGATGGGTGAGACAGGTGTAGGAACAGATGCTGATAGCCCCCCCCATGCACCCACCCAGCCAACTTCTCCTCCCCTCTTCCTCCCGGCAACATCACAGCTCTTCCACTCAGCCAACAAATCTCTCACACATGTGAAGGCTGAATGACGTCGGGGGGAAGTTACCTGCCACCAGCCTTCAAATTCATGTGGAGGAGAAGCAGAGCTGTAGTATCTCTTGTGTGCTTGTTGGTGCAGCGACAGGTACAGCAGATGAATCTCTAATTAGACTCCTGTGTCTGCTCCTCGGGGAATACAAAAAATGAAATAAACCTAAATTCCCCGTGCCAGAAGTTGTTTGATGTTGCTGCAATTATGCTTTATGTTTGCCAAGAGGGTCCTTTGTCTCGTTCTTTTTAGTTGTCTTGTTGTTATGCTTATCAACCAGACTGAAAACCTGATTGACAAAGGCCCCCCTCTGTTAAATGAGCTGTGAGGAGAGTGTCTGTTAACCATGATGGGACTGAATCAATAGTCTCACCCATTGATTCCCCTTTTTGCTTTAATGTTATTTAGCCAAAAAACCCTCAGAGCACAAGGAATTTTTTTCTTCTTTTCAGACTTAAAATGAAACAATTCAATATTAGGACTTGCATGTTTTAAGCCTTAATAGCTGCAGTCACTATCAGTGCTGCTTGTGGTTTGAAATGGAAAAAGTCTTAAACATTCTTTCCAGTGACTCGGCAAGGGGGCTGACTGGTTTCAAAAACCAATTCCAATTTAGTGAAATAAAAACAAAAAAAACACTCAGTTATTGTTTTGTTGTCCCTCAGAAATACTTCTGCTAATGATCTTCTAGTCTCAGTCTATTGGTAAAGGACTTCTTCACTTAAAGGTGCTATGAGGAGAATCCATTTGCGGCGATATAAAGACTCTGCTACCCATGAGCACGCGCGGCAACTGTCGTAATGCTGCGTTCCAGTAACCTCGGAACTGGGAGTGACATCATCTCCGACTTATCTGCTTTCCAGTTAAGTCTGAAAAATACATGCTGATCTACCAGGCTATTGTTAGCTGTTGTTAGCACGCCCTGCGTTGTTATTCAGAAATATCACATGAAGAATGTGATTATCACTATGGCAGCATTTTTGTAAATATAAGTCAAACAATACTATGTATACAGCTGATCTAGAGTGACACACCCCAGTCAGAAGTGCAAATAAATTGATTATTACAGGAGCTAAATGACTGTTCACACCGGGGGCATCCGTCTTCGATTGTCAACTCGGGGGTGGCGAGGTTTCACCGAGTTCCCAATAGGCAATTCCGCCTTTGGGGGAACGTTCCAGTTGCAGTTTCCTACTCGGAACCCAGAAATTCCTACTTTTGACTACAACTGGAATGCACCAAAAGACGTGACGCTAATAATAATGCAGCTCGGACCTTCCTCAGAACTCTGCATTGCTTTACAACTTCATTTTTCAACAACTTACAAGACACAAAGCGATGAGGTAATGGATCTCTTTCTAGTTACGTAGCGGTAGTTTTTGATGTGTGACAACAAGCAATTTTTGGAAAACTATCGTAGTATCGTAGTTTTGTAGCCGACTATATATCGCTACTTACAGCCTGGTGCTCTAAGACGTGTCCGAATAATATAAATTTGCTCTAGTTTTAATTGTCTTGTTCCCGAAGTTGAGTATCCAGGCCAGTCCAGCCCTGTCCGACCCGACCGTGAAGCTAAGGAATAGCATTTATAGATAACCTATTTTGATGCTATAAAACTCATCTTAAAGTGTGTATGTCGATCAGGCATATATCTAAAAGTGAGACTTTTTTTGTAATTACTTAGAAACTCCTCACAGTCCCTTTAAGATTTATTATCTGTTATAATTGATTTATTTGTCTTTTAAAAGCACATAAATCAACATTTTTTTCTATATTTTCTTAAACTCATCTTTGGCACTAGAAACTCTTTGAAGGTGAAGGTGAATGTTCAAAATTTGTATTAAACACATGAAATGCCTTACATGACATTACTGAAAATACAAAATTGACTCATTTGTGAAGTCATAGATGCATTTACAATAAGCTGCTTAAAGATAAAATGAGCTTTCAAGAGCCTGCATGAGAAAAGGATACAGATAGAGTCCATGGGCCCTATGCGTAGTGAAAAGTGTTTTGGAATAAAGGACAGAAATTTTTTAAAATTTCTGCCTGACACATATGTCATTTGTTTATCCTGTTCTCATGATGTTTAAAAAGCAAATGATCGTGTGCTCCTGTTTGCACCCTGGGGTGTGGTGCGGCCCAAAGCTGGTGTATTCCTAACTTTATGTGGCAGGAATTAGCAGCGCTAAAAAAACGACTTTTACTGACTAAAGTCCAAAGTCTCTGGCTCAGAGTGTTTCTGCTGTCTTGAGGATGCACTAAGGAGATTGACACATCTGGGATGTTTCATTTGTTCAAGGCACATAATCCATCCTCTTTGACCCCTGCATCTGGCTTTGCACCAACAACATGGGTTCTCAAAATAAATACCAACCCACCCCTATGTGCTTTGTGCTTTTCCACGTCTTTTACATTTTGAAAATGGGGCCCCACGATTGTAGGGGTCCCTTAAAGGTACAGTGTGTATTATTAAATGCTATCTAAAATAACAGACTTGGTAAAAAATGGAATAGATTACTTAAAATTATATTTAAATTAGTTTCTAATCAGTCTTGAATAATTAATGTTTGTTTTCATTACCTTAGAATAAGTCATTTATATCTACATAGAAGCGGGTCGTCTCTTATGGTGGCTTCCATCTTGCGTCGCCATCTTTTCTACCGTAACTCAGAACGGACAAACTAAACGCTTTCGCGTTTTTTTGTTGACGCCTACCAGAAATGCACAGTTGTGAAATAGACGAAGAAGAAGAGAGTGATTACCAAGCAGCTGTGCTAATACAAACAAACATGGAGGACCACACATACAATTTGCCATCAGTGGAGCGTGAATCTTTGTCAAAGAAACGAAAACTCGATGAAGCCAAATGCAATCGGGACAGAAAAACAAAAAAAACAGGGTCAACATCGGCGCTGCCTTTTCCAGATGGAAGTCCCTGAAGGCAAGGATAAGTTTGCAGACAGATGCCGAAGTTGCCTGTTTTTTGATGGACAGGTAAGACTAAGTGTCGAATTTTACTCTTATATGGAGTCGAATTTATTTGTTTACTTTTGGGAGAAGTCGGAGGAAAACGCAGAGAATGTATCTGCTATGTGAGGCTGATTTCACGGCCACAAGCATTTTGAAATGATTGTCTCTTCCAAACGACCGGTGTGAGCGTTAGCAAGACTGAAAGACAATAGGGAGACAACGCCGGGCTAAAACTCCACGATTTATTCATTTTCTGTGGCAGTAAGACAAAACATAGGCTGATAACTAAGCTAAAAACACTTTTTGTCCTTGGAAGGCCTCTGTAGCTCCGGAGGTTCTCCAACAGGGAGGGGGGAGCGCCGGAGTGCCGCAATCTCAAACCTCACCTTTAGATGCCACTAAAAACTACACACTGTACCTTTAAAGATTGTGGCAGGATCAGACTGCAAAATGCTGTAGACAGAGGCTATTTTTTGCTCTACTTTAAGAATGCATCATGCATTGATTGCCACTGGGACATAACGATCATTTATTCATTCATTCATTCATTTTCTATACCTTTTATCCCTTTCAGGATCGAGGGGCAGGTGGGGGATGGGGGATGTACCCTCGTCCAATGCTATCATTGGACGAGGGTACACCCACCCTGAACCGGTTACCAGTCAATCGCAGAGCCACATAGAGAGACAGATAACCATTCACACTCACACTCATACCTAAGGGCAATTTAGAATCACCAACGAACCTAATGAGCATGATTTTGGTCTTAAGGAGGAAGCTGGAGTGCCCCGAGAGAACCCATGCATACAAGGGAAGAACATGCAAACTTCACACAGAAAGGCCCGTTACTGACCTGGAAATCGAACCGGGAAGCCTCTTGCTGTGAGGCAGGCGCACTACCTGCTGCACCACCATGCCGCCCCATAACGATCATTTTAACCAGTATTACAAAAATGTATCTGAATCTTATTCCAGCCCTGCCTCTAAATATTAAACTATAATATTTTATAATTGCATTTAGCAGAATTTGAAATTATTTGCAAAGAAGCATGCTTACAACTTGACAGTTGGAAGACATTCGTAAAATGCCAATGTTAATCTTCTTAGCATCCGATTATTTAATTCCAGCTGGAGCTACCCTGAATAAGCTGGCACCAATCTCATACACCCAAGCATTCTGCCACCATCCAAAAAGAGTCACTTTTAGTTTTTAGAGAACAACACAGTTTTTGGACAGCTTGTCCAATATCTGACTTTGAGAGCATTGCAGATAAATACATAATGTAATGGTAGCTATGTCTGTTTCTAACGGTCACAAACAAGTGAAACATTTTAAAATTGAAGGGATGTTTTTCTTTTTGTCTCCCACCACCAGATTTGCCTCCCTAGGTGGTCGAGTTTTGCATTCAGGACATCTGTAATGATTGGAAAGCTTGTGTTTGCTTGTGCAACAAAAAGAACGCATTAAATATTCCAGCTTGTAATTTGTGGCAAGAAGAAGAGGAGAAATGAAGGAGGCTAAATGAGCTTTTCCCTCTGGGCTGCAGATTGTTATAGTCTCTTGAAATCTGGGTCTTTGTTGTCTGTGTGAGCTGTAATTGAAAGTTCTAGCCCCCCCATCCCTTCCTACCAGCCCCCTCTCTCCTTTGCTCTTCTCCTCTCACTCCCTCTATCCCAGTTTCCTTGTGTGACACCACATAACTTCCCCTCCACCATTCACAGCCGTCGCGCTCTCCTCTTTTAGCGCCATCTCTGCCTCTCATCTCATCTCCTGTTCCTGCTGTCTCGGTTGCCTGCTGCGCTTTAGGACGAATGTAGACGATTTTGATCATTTATAACCCAGCCTCTTCCAGCAGATGAAAAAAAGGGGGCGGAGGAAATCTCTCAGAAATCCTCCAGGAAGTTGATGTGAAAGAACTTGACATGACTGCGATGCTTATATGCCTCATCATAAATGTCAAACATGAAATATGCCAAAGTAATCACAAGTGAAGAGTGACACCAGGATTTTCTGCCATATTAGCTACAGGGGGAAAAAACTTTCAGCTGCTTCTTATATAAATCAATCTTTCAACCAATTAATCTTTATCTGTATAGCACCAGTTCATAACAAGTGTTATTTCAAGACACTTTTCTTTAGAGAAGACTGAAGACAAACCTCTCATATAAAGAAACACATACATGCATTTATACACACATACACATATAAAATAAATTATGAGTATCTGTACTTTGCCTGAGTATTGTTTAAAAAAACTTATCTTTTATTTCAGTACATTTAAAAGACAAATATTCTACTTTTAACCCTCTACATATCTATGAAAAGGTCTTGTTACTTAGGTATAGCTTTCAAGTCAGTAGATGACATTTTTTTCTCTTCCAAGATGCGATCTGCATAGGATTTGTTCAAGTGGTGATGCCGTACCTTTACCTTGCACATGTGCAACTCAGGTAGGGTAGGTAAAACCTTTGTTGTTAGATAAAAAAACAGCAAGGGTTGTTCTTTTGTCAATTCAACCATGAACCAATAGGCATTTCTGTAGGCTTTGCAGCATATTTTCCAAGCTTTAATGTATACAGATTCTATGAGCAGGTCAATATTCAGTTGTTTGGTTTTGTAAATTCCTTGTGACATCAAAACAATAATGTGTTGAGGTCAAAACAAAAATGTACTTTTAATACTTAAAGATGCTATGAGGAGTTTCCAAGTAATTACAAAAAAGTCTCACTTTTAGATATATGCCTGATCGAAATACACACTTTAAGATGAGTTTTATAGCATCAAAATAGGTTATCTATAAATGCTATTCCTTAGCTTCGCGGTCGGGTCGGACAGGGCTGGACTGGCCTGGATACTCAACTTCGGGAACAAGACAATTAAAATTAAAACTAGAGCAAATTTATGTTATTCGGACACGTCTTAGAGCACCAGGCTGTAAGTAGCGATATATAGTCGGCTACAAAACTACGTTACTACATTTTCCAAAAATTGCTTGTTGTCACACATCAAAAACTACCGCTACGTAACTAGAAAGAGATACATTACCTTGTCACTTTGCATCCTGTAAGTTGTTGAAAAAAGAAGTTGTAAAGCAATGCAGAGTTCTGAGGAAGGTCAGGGCTGCATTTATTAGCATCACAATAAACACACACTTTGGCTTGGGTCACGTCTTTACGACAGTCGCCGCGCATGCTCATGGGTAGCAGAGTCTTAATGTCGCCAGAAATAGATTCTCCTCATAGCACCTTTAAGTATTTTCAAAAGCAGGTACTGAAGGACTTTAACTTAAGTAAAAAAATCACTGTAAACAACTTTCACTTGTCTTGGAATAATATTTGACAAGGAGTATCTATTAATTTCACTCAAGTAATGGAACTGAGTACTTTGTCCACCACTGACTAGGTGTACATAATAAGACGGGCAGCCTGAGCCTGTTTGCACCTTAACCATGTGCTGGTCCAGGCCTGTGTTAGCCTTTACTAAAAGCTTTATCAAAAAGGAACATTTTAAGCCCAACCTTAAAGATAGAGAGGGTGTCTGCTTCCTGAGCTGCAGGCAGTAAATGGTTCCAGAGAAGAGGAGCCTGATAATTGAAGGCTCTACCTCCCATACTACCTCTAGAGACTGATGGTACCACGATCAGGCCAGCATTGTAGAGTTGTACATTATTAAAATCTCTTCAAAATACTGTATAATGGTGCCTGCCCATTGGGAGCTTTATATGTGAGAAGAAGAATCTTGACTTCTGTTTTGTATTTAAAGGAAGCCAATGCAGAGAAGCTAATACAGGAGAAATGTGGTCTCTTCTCCGAGTTCTTGTCAGTACATGTGCTGCAGCATTTTGAACTAGCCGAAGTGTCTTAAAGGAGACATATCATGCTTGTTTCTCCTTTTCACTATGCCAGACTAGGATGCCTGTAAAGCATTTCTGCCCTCAGTACAAGTCATTTAGTTCCTTCATTGCCCCACAATTGCGTTCTCAAAATCCTCATTTTAGGCCATTATCAAGCTCTCGTTGAAACACAAGGATCTCAGGATGACCTACAGTTACCTCGCAACGTCACAGCCCTTTGTGCTCTGATTGGTCAGTTCTATCGGGGGTAGAACCAGCCTGTCCTTCTTCTTCTACTGCATTTTCCGGCAGGCTCAAAGCAGCGACCGCGTATTGAGTCCCCCTACAGGCCAGAGCTGGTAATGAGTGAGTGTGAGCTAGGGATCTATATACTGCTGCTGGACGAATGTGTTCCTTGGTGACGGTTTTGTGGCTAACGGACATCACAGAGGAGGAAGTGTTTTATCAGATTACTCCAATAAAAAGAAAGGTACCTCGTGTCGTCACGACGATTTAAATCTAGCGGACATCTCGCAATGACCTATTTTCAGAGGCATCAAATCTCATTCTAGGATATCAGAAAAAATACAAAATCTCATTTTTTGAAAATTAAGGGGGTGTAAGGTCTTATTTTCAAATTTATTATATTATATGTAAGTATTAAATCATGCATCAGCATGATATGTCTCCTTTAAACAACTTGCTGGGACAGCCTGAAAGAAGAGAATTTCAATAATCCAGTCTTGAGGTGACAAAAGCATGTACTAGCTTTTCAGCATCGCACTGAGACGGGATAGGCCTGATTTTTTTGCAAACCCCACATCCCAAAAAAGTGTTAACAAGTGTAAACTGTAATAAAGCATCGAACAGCTAATGGCAAAACCTTTGAAATGAAAAAAAAAAAAAAATTGTGAAATTATTTGATGATCAGACTGATACATTCATTCATTCTGCAGTATGTGCACATTCAGAATTTTATGTAACACATCACAGTAAGTTGGGACAGGAACGCGTTTACCACAGTGTTACATCACCTTTTTTTTCTAGCAGCATATCAGGAAACATAATGAATAATACATTTTCCATGGAGATGACAGATGGGTGCTGAAACTCAGTATCATTGTGGTACTAATACCAACTCATCTGATATCTACCAATCTGAACCAGATTTTGGTGCTTCTTTTTGCTTCTTTTCACTAAATGTTTGAACTGAAGATGCTGAACCTTGTCCGCCTTCGATACTCAGTTAACCATCATATATTGTCCTCCTACTAAAGAAATGATTATTATAAGTAGCAGTTGTCAGAATTTCTCCGAAGTTCTTCTGTTAGGGTTGGTGGCCTGGTTTTGGCGGGCATCTAACTTAAGCTTCGAACTTAAAAAAGGTAAAAAAAAACAAAAAAAAACAAACATTTGTTGTATAGCAAGAAATGGAAAAAAAAACTGCGTGGAATCAGTGGTTTGCTTATTCAAGAAAAAAGTCTAAAAAATACTCATATGGAAGCTCCCCTCGAGAATTCATTGGACAAACAGTGACTTTTCAAGCCATACTGCATATTTTTGTGCTTTATCATTAAATTGGTTGGGATCCAGTGCCCTACATTGGATGTGCATGTCTGCTTAATCTTTCTGTACTTGATTATACAAGGAGGCTTCCAAATTTGCTGCCAGTCTCAAGCAGACACTCAAGGATCTGCAGTTCTTTGGCACTTAACCATGAGCTTCATTTTTCAACTCTGGGGGCTGCCACTTAAAAAAATCCTCCACCAAGAGGGTTGTGTTTTTGCCAGGGTTTGTTGGTTTGTTAACAAGGTAACTTAAAAGTTCTGAACAGAACTTGACAAATTTAAGGAGAGGTCAGAAATGAGTCCACCAATTAATTAGATTTGGTGTTGATCTGATGCTGATCCAGAAAGGACAGTTTTCCACACAAAAACAAATCTGGCATGATACAAGTATGAAGCTAGTTTGTGTGTCATTATTTGGTTGTCAAAACAATATCTTAAGAAACTTTTTAGGGATTTCTGTCAAACTTTGCACAATTGTCTTTTAACACTATAGATGACCTAATTAGATATTGAAGGTATGACAAATGTTCTCGTGCATCATGTTTCTAACCTTTCTGTGAGCACAATATCTTAAAAACTCCCAAAGATTTTCTTTAAATTTTGGAAAAAAAGTTTACTTTGTCTTAACAACACAGATCTTAGAGGGGCAAGATCCAAGAAATGTCCAGGGCCTCATGATCATGCCCTGCTTGTGAACAAGATTTGTCAATAATTTTTTGAGGGATATGTGTCAGACTTTTCACAAATGTCCTCATTAACCTGACAAATAACTAAATACATTTGGGAGATACATGGTCCAAGGCCAAGTGACCTACCACTGAATCTCACTCTCTGGCTTTGTATACCATGCAGCAGCATAATGCTGCGTTCACACCGCAAGCAACCCAGCTACCAAAATCGCGTCGCCCACTGACGTAGTGTCGCACGTCCATAAATACCTCATTTTGGTCACCGTTGCCATCGGCCGTCGCTCGGTGACGTCACGTCCGCTCGAGTTTCACCACGATCATATCATAGATCATATAATAGGATGTATAAGCAGACATTATTCCAGCTGTATGCTTTTCATTCACTTATCAACCACAAAACACTGCAGCTGAGGCTCTGCAGCAGCATTATCTGTGAGTTTACCGCGGTCTGTCTAGGCGGAACTAATGTCCCCACTGATATCAGTTCCGTGTTTCCCACACGGACATGGATTGTTACTCTGTAGTTCGGATGAACAACTGTCTGTGGAGGATACCGTCACACGAACACACACCGCTGATTGATCCACTTTTTTTACTTTCACAACGCACGACAAGCTATGTGGTAGTGTGAAAAGCGGCTGTCGCGTCAGGGGAGGGTTAGCCCCACCCCATCGCGGCTGTACATTGACTTTGCATGGAGAGTGATCGTCGAGGTAGTACAAATAGTGTCCGGTGTGAATGAAGCATAAGACAACTATGCATTATGTTCAGTTTTGGACTCTGAATGTGACTGAAAGCATTTGAAATTCTGCATCTGCTCTGCTGAAATAAAACAAAATGATTTATTCTACTTAACAGATCTGCAGACTTGTTTCCCTTTCAACTGATATCAGTCTGCAGCTACATGTGCTACAATGCGTTCCACCAAGTAATTATTGGCTCCTCTGCTGCCTCTTTTGTGAGAGAATGAATTGTTCTTGATGAGCAGAGTGAGACACAGATCATGTCCGTGCTGTGCAGCGTGAACCCATTGTTCTTTAAAAGTCTCTCCAAAATGGAAAGACGATGTAACTTGGCGGCAGGTGGTGAATGTGAAAGTGCAACACAAATTGGAATGGATGATGATGATGAGGTCTCGGGAACGCTAATTCCATTTAACCCTGGAGTGAGAAAAAGGTGCTGATTGGAGCAAAGCCTCTAGAGGGTGAATAATTGGACAGAGATCTGCAGAGAAAGATGTTTGAACAAGAAACATAAATAACATCTTCCTTTTTGTATGCTGGGGGGTGGCAGAGGCACGTTAGTGATCTCAGCACATTAAACAGTGTACATTCAAAAATGTAAGCTTGACTGCATTTCTGTTTAACCTTTTGGTACAACTACTTGGCTATGTTTTGGCCTAAGTCACAGCTGCAAACATTTTAAGTTATCACAACATTCAATACTTTAATACTTTTTTAGATTTACTCTTCACAGGCAAACATCAGAACGTTTGTTAACCCTTTAACCCCCAGCTCAACTGGTTATGGAGGTCAATAAATGCAGGAATATGTCATTTGTTTAAAAAAAAAAAAGCATAACGTCATTGTTTGTTTCTGTTAATGATTTAGTGAATAAAAATAACTGAAAAAAACCTAAAGAACTAATATCTTCTAGGGTAAGCTAAAAGTTATTATTACAATCATTAGTATTTTAAATACTTGTTTTAAACATTCACCGATGTCATCATTATATATATATATATATATATATATATATATATATCTATATGTGTGTGTGTGTGTATATATTTATATATGTGTGTGTATGTATATATATATTTATATATATATATATGTATATATATATATATATAATCTTTTATTCTTTTATTTAGATAATTTTATATATATATTATCGTTTATTAATAAAACAAACTCAGAGTTGACCTTTTTAGTCAAGCTTTTACCTGAATTACCTTTTAGCGTTTTTATTTATTCTAATTACAGACCACTTTTTTTATTATTTTATCTCATTTTATTTTTATCTTTTTTATCTTTTCTATCTTTTCTTATATTATTTATTAGTTTTTCTATTTCATTTTTTTATTTTTTAACTTCATTTCAATTTATTATTTTTTTAAAATTCTTTTTATTTTATTTTATGATATATTTAATTTTGCACTTTAACCTAACCTCCTGTGTTTTCACATTTTTAAACCTTTAAGATGGCGTTTCCTCAGTACGTACTTGTACAGCTGTGTGCTTTATTATTGTCTTTTATTTATGATGCTTTTTATCAACACTGGGTATGGATTGCATTGTGGGTGGGTTCAAGGGCTGGGTGGAGTGGGTTTGGGTCATATATCCTTCATTTAATTCATCTATCTGTTTGTAAAGCACTTTGTGCAACATTTTTTGGATGAAAAGTGCTACATAAATAAAGTTTGATTTGATTTGATTAAAAAAACTTTTTGTGTGTTTGTCAAACGCAGTATCATCTATTTTAAGTTATTTTTGCTTTAATGAAATAGAAAACTGTCTCGTGTGTTTCACCAAGAAACATCAAGAAACCCACACACATTAAAAGACTGTCACGCAACAGGGTGCTATATTTATTAATTTATTTATTTATTTATTTAACCAGGAAAACCTCATTGAGATTAAAAAACTTACATGCAAGAGTGCCCGGCCAAGACAGCAGCACTTTCAACAGTCAACACAAACATATGCAGTTAATCTGTCAATCAGTCTTTATTTGTATAGTACCAATTCATAACAGGTGTTATCTCACGACACTTTACAATAGAGCATAAAACTCTTCATTTTATGGATACACATATATGCATAGTTACATATACACATAAAAAATACACATATACATATATATATACAAATGTACAAATCCAACACCCAACATGAATCCATATGGCCAATCATGAATCCCTCCATCATGGCGGCAAGAAAAAACCTTCTGTTAAGCAGCAGGAAATCTTGAATGTGAATCCCAGTCTCATGATGAACAGCAAATCCACACGATGCTGTGTTGGGTGTGAGGGCGAAGGAAGGGAGGTAAGAGGAGACAAGTGGACTAAAGTAAGAACTAAAGTTAGTGACAGGTTCATGAACCATAGACCTGTCGTCTGATTTATTAGAGGTTAGCCTCTTGAGATGCTACATCTCGTTTTTAGGAGGGTCCTCATGTCTGAATGGTTGTGGTGATCATTTTATAGAAGTATAATCAATGCTATTCTAACTGAAAACAAGAATTTATGGTAGTGACGAACTCATGGGTGCCCAGACCACAAGTGCATCCCAACCATATTTGTCTCCGTTAAGTATAAATGTATTAAAGATAGACCTCTTAAGATGCAACATCACATTGAGCCCTGTGTAGTTTTTGCTCGTTCTCTTGGCACCCGAGCGATTGACTGGCAACCAGTTAGCACTTTGCCCTTCACGTTTTAGCTGAACTGGCCCCAGTCTCCCACAACCTGCAAAAAAGGGATGGATGGAGAGACAGATTTAAAAGTGCCATCAGTAATTGCTCTCAGCATTATTCACCAGGGTTGAAGTAGAAAACTTTCCATCAGAATTTACAGGAATAAACAGGAATTAACATAAAATTGACAAAACTGAGAGTTGGCCCTTTACAGGGATTTTAAACATAGTTAGGAAAATATGAAGATTTCTTTTCCAAAACGCTATAAAAGCCGAAATTAACAAAGATATATATTACTCAGTGCTATTCTTTTGTAAACCAATTGTACTACCTGCCCTATCAGTATTTAATGCCAGAAAGCAATATATCTCCCATAGTGTGAGACCCAGTGGTGGGTCTGGGTAAATAATGTCATTTTTGCTAAATAAAAATGGATTTATAGCGTTTTGGAGAAGAGCTCTTCATATATTCTTGCATAATCTTGACTAAAATATCAAAATTTCATGCAAGTATGCTTGAATATCTATGCTTATTCCTTAATCGCATAAACATTGTGCATGGCTTACTGCAGGGATTTTCAGGACACCCCGCCCCCTACACATGCACTGTGAATTCCTGCATAACAAGCACACATGATTTGTACAACCCTGGGCTATTGAGGCTACATAATTGATCCCAGAGCACAAGACACAGTTTTTAATAATTAAAAACTGGAAATTACCCATGACTTCTATTTTGGTTGCCATGTCATTTTACCAGGTATTTGCATTGTTCTTTTTCCAACTCAAGATCACATTGAAGCACAACATTCTGGCATGGTGACAACCCTACAAACGACAAACTCAAAGGCACAGGTGGATGTAAAAGAAAAAGCAGAGCTATTTTCTGACAGGTCTGGGGTCTACCTGATCGAGCGTACCGCAGCTCTCTTGGTTATTCAGGTCAGGAATCACACATGTCCGAGCCTTTGTCAAAGCAGTGGCTTCTGTGGCCCAGCTGCTATTTTTGCCTCATCCCTGTACATGCCCTTTCATTCTTGAGTCACACCGGAGCACTGGGAGGCTGACCCAGAATAGTGAGAGGCTGTCACACGATAGGACATGAACATCTGCTCACAGAAAAGGTAACCAAACAGTATCAGCACTCAGAGAACAGAGATAACTTTCCATTAATGTAAGAGCATCGTGGTAAGAGGGCTAATGAAAACACTTCAAAGTGATCAAGTTGATCAGTGACACTGTATATACTTTATATTCACAATCATATACAAAGGCCTCAGAGAGTCATTGCTGAATGCTGGAGCTCAATCTAAAGCATCTGAAGAGTACAGTAAAGTGAAAGCTCTTCTCATTAAACCTTCAGACTAAAGACCTTCAGCTGTAATCACAAGTTACTGCAGAAGAACTAAAATGACTGTAAGCTTCATTTGAAATTTGAAACACTGCTGAGACAATGAATTAAACTTGATGCTATTACTTCCTTTAAGTTTAACATAAAATATGGTAATGACAGCTGGGTTTGCTTCAAGCTGTAACATTTGAGGCCCAAAGAAATACGAAAAATTAAGTCAATGAAAAACTGTCGAAACAGTAGTTCCACATTTTGCCACCAGAGGCTTGTTCCATAAGTGATTCGGTCGTCAATAAGACTGTATTTAAAAGTGCTATGAGGAGAATCTATTACCAGCGACATTAAGACTCTGCTACCCATCAGCACGAGCGGCGACTGTCGTAATGCTGCGTTCCAGTAACCTCAGTACTGGGAGTGACATCATCTCCGACTTATCGGCTCTCCAGCTGAAGTCGGAAAAAAACATGCCGATCTACCAGGCTATTGCTAGCTGTTGTTAGCACACCCTGCGTTGTTGTATGAAGAATGTGATTATCACTATGGCAGCATTTTTGTAAATATAAGTCTAACAATACTATGTATACAGCTGATCTAGAGCGACACACCCCAGTCAGAAGTGCAGATACATTGATTATTACAGGAGCTAAATAACTGTTCACACATGGGGCATCCATCTTCCATTGTCAACTCGGGGGTGGCGAAGTTTCATTGAGTTCCCAGTAGGAAATTCCTACTTCGGGTAACATTCCAGTTGTAGTTTCCTACTCGGATCTCAGAAATTCGGACTTCCGAGTACGACTGGAACGCACCACAAGCCAAAGCATGTGTTTGCTGTGATGGTATAATGAATGCAGCTCAGATCTTCCTCAGAACTCTGCATTGCTTTACAACTTCCTTTTCCAACAACTTACAGGATGCAAAGCGACAAGGTAATGTGTCTCTTTCTAGTTACATAGCAGTAGTTTTTGATGTGTAACAACAAGCAGTTTTTGGAAAACTTCCCATAGTTGAGTATCCAGGCCAGTCCAGCCCTGTCCGACCCAACCGGAAGACTAAGGAATAGCATTTATAGATAACCTATTTTGATGCTGTAAAACTCATCTCAAAGTGTGTATTTCAATCAGGCGTATATCTAAAAGTGAGACTTTTTTGCAAATACTTAGAAACTCCTCACAGTCCCTTTAAATGTCCATGCTGCTGACCAAACTAAAGATTGTTTTAGCTTTATTCTTTGATTATACATAGTTGCCATATTGTGTGCTGGGGTTCAGACTGTTCAGCTGCAGAAGAAAATTTGAATTATAAAAGTGACATGAAAAGCATTCTTTATAAGTCAAACTTAGACTACACTTTAGTGGTAAGACAAACTAAAAACTCATGACTGCTTTCAACAGTCCACTCTGCAATACCCACTGAAGTTTGCAAAATCACACTGCTGCTGCTGGCACAGACAATTTGTTGTTTCCATATTGGTACTTATTAGCAATTGAGCAATTAGTCAATTCAGACTATATTAAAGGGTAGCAGCAGATGAAAGTATTTTTTTTATTTAGCTGATGCTTAAGGTTATGCTAGCCAGGTCATAGTAACTGATAAATACTTTGGCAGTTTTCGAAACCACCCACTACATACAACTAATAAACACTCAAAAAGTAATGGATGGATTTTGATTAAATTTTCAGGAAATGTTCAGCATGGGAAAAGGAAGAACTGATTCAATTTTGGTGTTGATCTGGATCACCGTCTGGATCCGCCATGACAAAAAAATGTGATTTTCGTGAATAACTACTGAACTAAAATAGATATGATGATGAAACCAATTGCTAATGGTATGTTTTCATGGTCAAGGAATCTAAATATTTACATGAAATACAGGTAGGACTAATGCTTATGGTAAAAATCACAATATGGAAGAGGACTGTGGTGCTTGCAGAGGTCTGGGCTCTCAGTGCTTTTCTAGTGGTACCTACTTTAATTCAGTAGTTATTCACGAAAATAGCATTTTTCGTCATGGCGGATCCAGACGGTGATCCGGATCAGCACCAAAATTGAATCACTTCTTCCTTTTCCCATGCTGAACGTTTCCTGAAAATTTCATCAAAATCCATCCCTAACTTTTTGAATTATTTTGTTCACAGACAGACAAACAAACAAACTCTCCCGAAAACATAACCTCCTTGGCGGAGGTAATTACCGCTAAACAATACTGTGCTCTTAAGTCGGTTTTATTTTTGCTTGAGATCACGGCAAGTTCCTCCCCAATGCCTGTCTTTGCTAGGTGATGCCAACCTATGGCATGTTCGCTCCATACACAAAACTTGACATCATCTCTTTCACTCAGCTGAGTGCAGGTGAAAATAAGACACCTTTTTATGCTCTCTCTTTTTTCTTTGTTGGCTTGGTTCTTTGGTTTGAGAGTGAGGTAGTAAAGGAAGAGCAAATACTCTTGGTATTATAATGTAAATGTAAAACTCCTGGTTTTACATTTACATTATAGACCACTCTCATATTCATTTAAAGTCATAAGTCAACACAGGAGAGACTTTGCAAGAGTGTAAAAAATGTGTAAGCATCTTGTTCAGAGAGAGAGACTACAAACTATCTGGTTTGACATAAATAAAAGGTCATTCACTGCTGCATCTGAGGAGCCAGAGGAGTTCAGAAGAGGCCAGGAAAGGTTAACACTTACACTGAACCTCTCTTTCAGTGGGCTGGATGTTTTTTTCTGCTTCTCAGACCTCTGATACAGAGGTTATTCAAGATTGTGCATATGTTGTCTAGTTTTAAAGTGGAATTGCCTCTTTATGTACCTGAAGTCACACTTAGGCCTGGTTCACACATAGATTTTAAAATCATAACCTACTTTACATAGACAAGTGAGAGAGTCCATACATTAAGACAAACAATGACAGATCATCAGTTTTGTTCCTGTAGTGTGTGTTGTATCACAAAGAGAGGGATAGAGCACACTACAAACCAACTGTTTTATTTTCCAAGAAGCCAGCGCCTCTGCACACAGCTTGTGATCTTGTGATCAAACATGACAGATGTCACAACGCTAAATGCAGCTAGCAGGAAGCTTCCTTTAACATCCGAGACGGGAGAGATTTTTCTTCACATCTCATAATCAGTTTCTCATAAATAATTTTCAAGTTATACTGTTTAGATGTTCATGTTTTTGCAACAAATCAACATCTTGGACCTCCATCCTGACATCTGTCTAAGTTAATGCCTCGCCCCAAACTCTGGTTGCCATGGCTACATTTGTTTCCTGCTTCAGCCAACTTTCTTCATGATCAACTTTGATGTAGTTCACTCCAGTGTGGAGTGCACTGTCGTCAGTGCACTCCACACACACACACATCAACATTTATGGTAGTAAAAATTTAACATTTTTATATGTAAGATTTTGTGTGATCTCCTTTGAAAGGACAAAATGATTCTTAAAACACCTCACATCTCAGGATACTTAGGAAAGATAATCTTCAGGACTTCAAGATAATCTGGTCTTTCCTGAATTTGATTGGAATCAGAGCCGAAAGTCAGTCAGATTGTGGTCACCCTGCTGTAAAGATTTGGTTTAAGTTCCACCTGATGCAGTGCAGTGCTTATTTTTATGCTGATGATTTATGTTTTTGAATAGTGAACAAGCACCCTGCTGTGTTGTTGCATACTTTGAAGAATAGCAGAAAAAACTGAAATGTTCACAGCAGAAATGTTGAATTGGAAGTTAATTACACAGGACATGAAAGGGTAATTTTCTCCACCTACAAGAACTCAAATCAAAAAGTAATACCACAGTTTAAGAGTACTCTACATATGATTGTTTTTAAGTGCATTAACACTTTGGAAATATAAAGTTTATCTGGACCTAAGTCAACTCACGTCATATATCCCTCTGTGCAGCGCTGCTGCTAGCTGCTGAATCACTCCACCTCACTCTCAGCTGTACTAAACATACAAGCAAGTGGCTTCAGACGCTGGTTGTAGCTTTGTGTAACTTTTAAGTATCGTAATTCTTTTGTTTTTACTCTAAGCAGTGTGAGGAAGAGACAATGCAGGAAATTAAAAAAGGGATGATTATGACCGCGCCGATGAAGTTCCATTCACTTTGGAGTCAAGAGGATACCTGTATGAACCAAAGTTCACAGAATAAGAGTTGCTGAAGATGGAGACCAAACAGACCAAAGGTAATACAGAGGAAACATCCACGGACACTGGACATCAAAATAGAGTCGGAAATAAAAAGTGGGGCGAATGTAAGAGCTAGCCATAGGAAACAAGTGATATGGAAGGCAGTATTACTCATCAAACAGATTTTCCTGCTCTTCTGAATCCTGGACTTTTGTGGATATTCTTCAATTTCCCGAAGATGAACTGGAAAAACGTCCCAAACCTGAAGGACCTAACGACAGTTTCTCCTCAAAGTAAGTAGTAATGATATGTCAGAAACAAACAAGCAGAGTAGAGGAAGCTGTGTGTTTATCAAAACAGTGCAGACTACTTGTGTCTGTGTCTCTCTCTCACACACACATGCACACACATGGAACAATTACTGTGTATTAGCCTCTAATGTATATAGATGTATAGATATGTACACACAATCTGTCAGGTAACACGTAACGAGAGATGCATTCACTATACGATGTACCCGCATGCCCTTGTCATGCAGAGGAATACGGTGAAAGCTGAGTTCTCCACGATGCACATCTGTTTCTGCATCAAGGGAAGCATCACAAAAACCCACCTTAGAAATATTTGTCATATAATGTGCTTTCAATCAATCTGCAACTGGCATCTAAAGCTGCTAGCTTGTTCTGTTAACAGCTAAGAGTGAGGCAGAGTGATTTAGTGGAGGGCTACATGAGGTGAGTTGGCTTAGATCCAGATAAACTTTATTTTTACGAAATGTTAATGCCCTTAAAAACTCTCATATGTGGCGTACTCTTAAACTGTGGTATTACTTTTAGATTAGAGTTCTTGTAGGCGAAGAAAATACCTTTTGTTCTTGGTACGGTATTTTCCTGTTAGCGGCTATTTCTTTGTCACAGAGTCTTGCAGTCTGTGGCTTACTGAGGGAGAGGAGAGAACTTTCTACTGCATCTAATGTACTTAGTGGCCATATGGAGCTCATACAACCCCACTTCAAAAAAACTGAACTGTCCCTTTAAGCTGTCTGATGCTGTCAGTATATACACAGCGTTTGGTAACCATCATGAAGATACGGCACTTAAGCAGAAGTGTTTGGTAAATCTCTATGATCACAACTGATGTTTGAATTCCTAAGGGAAATATAACTTTAACTGGAGCATCAGTACATACAAGCAACCACCGCTTTATCGGCACACTTCGCTATCACCAGGTTGGACCCCCTTTTGCTTCCAGAGTTGCCTTTTTTCAGCATACAGTATCCTGACTTTTCCTTGGTTAGCCATAGTGTTGAACACAAACAGCAGAGTTTACCCGGTTAGTGTCTTCGAGCCACCCTAGTATATTTCTGCTCATGTCTGGCAAGCCAAAGTGTGATCATTCTGTGCTACTGGTGCAAAACCAGAATAGGGATACATGACAGGATTGACAAACACAGCTGTGTTGCTTGAGACATGTGTTTGATTGTGGGTAGAATAGAATAGAATAGAACAGAATAGAATAAACCTTCATTCGTCCCACCCGGGGCAATTTAAAGTGTTACAGCAGCAAAGTGGACAGCATTAGTAGAATAAAAAATACACTTAAAGATGTAGTCAGCGATCTTCTAAGCTTCTAATCCAATGCACTCTTTGTCAAAATCATTGTATTTCTCCTTTCCATCCACAAGATGTCACCACTGACAGCAAGTTGAAAAAAAGTCTGGTTTCAATACACAGCCTTGGCTCTGAATTTCAGCAGGTAAATACTGTGGCTTGGGCCGAGTCACCAAACAGGGTACACCCCCCACATCCAGGGGGTGATCATACCCATCCGCAGATCAGACAGAGGGGGGAGGGGGAGTCGTAGGTTGCGTAGCGTGCGCAGTTAGCTAAGAGAGAGATACAATAGGTGCAGTAGCAATGGCTGAAAAACAGCCCAAAAGAAAAAGGTCAGAGGAGTGAAAAGTGAAAAAGAAGTGCTATGACCATGAAAGAGCGAAGACATGGGTCAACACTGGTGTTGCTTTCCGACGGTGGAGGGGACTCCGCAAATTTAAAGACCTGAAAACGGACGCGGATGTCACCGTCTTTCTGCTGGATAGGTTAGCAACATTAGCTTTGTGGTGCTTCACATACCATTAGCAGCCATCGGGCATTCATCTTATTGTCTAATCTGCCAAAATGTACTGTTGTCGTGATGTTATCAATAATGTCAGTTGAGTTGTCTGACGAGTCAGGGCTACCTTAGCTATGTTGGTCAGCTACGCAGTTTCTCTCCATGACGATGCATGGCCATCAGTTTTTGGGGGTAGAGCCAGGGGTGAGGTATGAAGGGAGAGGCGGGTCTAAATTCGTTTATTGACAACCTCTCCACTCGTTTTCTCCCACATTGCTGACTACACCTTTAAGTATGAAAGATAGCAGCATGTACATTACTCTACCTTTGTAAGACATAAAATATAAAAAAATATTAAATTTAAAAATATACAAAGGGCTTGGAACAAAACTAAAAGTAAATCCTATAAAGATTATATAAACATTTACTGAGTAGAGTAGCACATACACAAATGTGCCTCTGGACATTTGAAAGTGTTGTTTCCACTGCACATCATCAAAGCTCTGTTGTAAATCTACTCAGAACTTCTATCGCACACAAATAGCCTTCTTAGACTGCTGTAAGATACCAAGCTAAAACACTGCAGTTTTCTTTCCTCAGTGAGATTGACAGCTTGATACTCACTTGTTTATACTACAATGCTCTGCTCATCTCTCATTGTTGCTACTGATATGCTTTTTAATAGAAAGTTAGGAGTCTATGAAGTTAGGATATAAGTTGTGATCATGGTCTGCTGCTTTATCTGCCACATTGCGAACACTGACTTTTGCAGCATAGTTTTGAAGTCCAGTCCTGCCTATAAAATACTCCCCCACCAACAACACTTGTCAACCATCCAGTAGGACACAGAGGTGTGAATGATGATATCAAGACCGCATGTGTAAAAAGGGCTTCAGTTACTGTTTTGATCATATTGACCCATTCTGACCATTCACCTCAGACTTCTGGCATGAGCAAGGCATTTTTACCCGGAGACATGCTGCTAGCTGGGTCTTTTCTTTTCTTTTCTTTTTTTTTTTCTGAAAATCCAAGAAGATCAGCAGTTCATAGTTTATTAAATACTCATATCAGCCTGACTGGTGTCAACAACCATGCCACATTCAAAGGCTCTAAAATAACCTTTCTGATTCTCAGGTTGAACTGCAGTCTTCTTGCCCATGTCTGTATACCTCAATGCATCAAGTTACTGATTATTGGATGACTAGCTAACCTGTTTGTGTTTACAGTTAAATAGATGTAGGCTACATATAAACCAGGCCAAAGGCAAACAGCCTCTGAGAACCACATCTGCATGTTATCTCTCTCTCTGTAATAAATTAGAGCATATTTTGTTGCCGAAGAACTGAAAATAAAACATAAAGTCAAGGGTACATTAAACTCACAGATCCTCGCGTGGTAGCTATTGTCAGTCTGTTTTACTGCAGTAAAGCGTCAAAGTCAAACTGATTCAAAGTGCAAGTTAAAGTTATTTTTTCTATTTCAAACACATCAGTCACCATGAATCTCCAAACCTTTTAAAAGAGGATTGTTAAATGAGGTAAAGAAATTCAGCTCTTTGAGTGTCGGTCTTGAATTACAAAGCACTTAATAAACATTCATGTGTTTCCTCTAAGGCACAGTGTACTGGTTTTTGACACCACAGCTATGAAAGGAGGTATCAATAGATGATGTCAACCTGCTAACAGGAATTATGTTCTTCTGAGCTGTTCACCTTTGTCAAGGAGAAAGTTTGATTTGAATATAGTGAAAAATAAGTGTTCATAATTAATACTTAAATGCAAGTGAAAAGCCCTGTGTTCATCCTCCCATGTCTGTTTTTCTGAATATCTGAAAAAGAAGCAATAGGGCTTGTTATCATAATTGTTCCATCCATCATGTAACTAGTTTGTTCTGTTGATTTTAATATAAACCTTCAATCGACCCTTATTTGCTCTCGTATTGGTTCACAGACCAATCAATCAGAATCAGATGTTAGGTGCACAAGGGGACAAAACTGCAGAAACGGGGCCCTTTTGCACATGTCAGCTAATTGCGTCATTTCATTTTGCAGTACAAAGCTTAAAGGTGCTATGAGGAGAATCTAATACCGGCAACATTAGGACTCTGCTACCCATGAGCACATGCGGCAACTGTCGTAATACTGCGTTCCAGTAACCTCGGAACTGGGAGTCACATAATCTCCGACTTATTGGCTTTACAGTTGAAGTTGGAAAAAAACATGCCGATCTACCAGGCTATTGTTAGCTGTTGTTAGCACACCCTGCGTAGTTGTTCACAAATACCACATGAAGAATGTGATTATCACTATAGCAGCATTTTTGTAAATATAAGTCTAACAATTCTATGAATACAGCTGATCTAGAGCGACACACCCCAGTCAGAAGTGCAAATAAATTGATTATTACAGGAGCTAAATAACTGTTCACACTGGGGGCATCCATCTTCGATTGTCAACTCGGGGGTGGTGAGGTTTCACCGAGTTCCCAGTAGGAAATTCCGACTTCAGGGGACGTTCCAGTTGCAGTTTCCTACTTGGAACTGGGAAATTCCTACTTCTGACTACAACTGGAACGCACCAAAAGACGTGACCCAAGCCAAAGTGTGTGTTTGTTGTGATGCTAATAAATGCAGCTTGGACCTTCCTCAGAACTCTGCATTGCTTTACAACTTCTTTTTTCAACAACTTACAGGATGTAAAGCAACAGGTTAGCTATCTCTTTCTAGTTACGTAGCGGTAGTTTTTGATGTGTGACAACAAGCAATTTTTGGAAAATTTAGTATTGTAGCTTTGTAGCCAGCTATATATCCCTACTTACAACCCGGTGCTCTAAGACATGTCCGAATAATATAAATTTGCTTTAGTTTTAATTGTCTTGTTCCCAAAGTTGAGTATCCAGGCCAGTCCAGCCCTGTCCGAAACGACCGCGAAGCTAAGGAATAGCATTTATAGATAACCTATTTTGATGCTATAAAACTCATCTTAAAGTGTGTATTTCGATCAGGCATATATCTAAAAGTGAGACTTTTTTGTAATTACTTAGGGACTCCTCACAGTCCCTTTAAATTGCTCAGAAATGATCAAAGTTCATTATCAACTTCAATGCTTGTACATTCAAATGTGTACAGTGTTAAAAGTGTGATTCTCTAATAGATGAGGAGACAGGGCTAAGTTTGATTCTACAGAGCCAAGAGCAACCCAGAAAGGACAAATAGTGAATAAAAAAGTCTTCATCTGTCTCTTGGGTTATGATTAAAACAGTATCCAAGTGTCTGGATCATATTTGAAGATCCAAGTGTCATCACATGTACTTACATCCTCTAAAGTTTGAGTTTCCCTCAGTTTATTCCAAAATGTCTCCTCAGATTTGTTTGCATTTTTACGTACACTCAAGACACTGTAGAGGGCTCATGGTCTTGACGTGGAAGGCAACAATTCATAAGGAAAAATATACAAAATATCCTCCATGTATACACACAATTTTTACCGCATTTTTCCCTGTGCTTTGAAGGTGTAGCAGTTTAATTACCAGCTGGTGACCTTCAGGCAAGTAGGTTGCTAAACATTGCTTTTAGCAGCTAAAAAGAGTGAGTGGTAGTGAATATCTCTTTACTTGGGGACCAGAAACAAGTCCAAAGCTCCCTCTGATCGATCATTATGGTGGGCTATACTGTGCACAGCAGAGATGGGCACTCGAGTTGAAGACTCGTACTCGAGTCGCATTTTTGGAGACTCCGGACTTGACTTGACTCGACCCTGAAAGACTCAAGAATTGACTTGACTCGAGATCAAAGACTCGTGGGCAATCTTTATTTTATGGTGGATTTTCTGAGTGTGCTGGGAGCATTTGTTCCTCTCTCTTACCTCGCCTTGTTTTTCTCCCTCTTTGCGGCCGCCTCCAGACCTCGTAAATTCACTGTCATTTAGAAAGCACTCGACAGGACGTCACCGTGTGGAGTATCCGGAGGTTTCAAAATAAAACACAACGCATGGAACGCATGGAAATTTCCTCAGTTGTTGTCATTACGTAAAAACCGAAGGCACGAGCATCAGGTCAGCAGTCGGTCAGAGGGTCCCAGAGACAACACGACACCATGCACGAAGAAAAGTGAACTGCAGAGGTACAGTAATATATAACACTGTGTACATGACACGGATATAGACGGATAGAAGTTGAATAAATCACAAGGCTGCGTTGTTGGGACCAGCAAAGGGACCTTAGAGAAGTGAAGTGAGGTGTTGTTTATTTCTTTTCTCAGTCCATAACATGCTTTATGCGCGTGTGACATCGCTGTTCTCATTAGAGCCTGTGGCTCTCCAAGGATCAGCCCTCCCCCCACGGGGCTGCACGCCGCAGCGCTGCTCGGCGCTTTCAGTTTGTCTGTTGGAGCAAAACCATGCTGCGCGGCTTTCGTGGAATTTGTGGTTCCAACCCCCCACATATCAGTTATCAGTCATAATCAGTCATCATGGCAAGCACAAATGGAGCAGCTGCCGGAGAAACTCCACCGCCAGCTTCGCTACCCTTTATATTTGAGCTAGTGCTACACAAACTTCCAACAGCACAGCTAACACTAATTACTACTTTATTTATTTTATTGTATTGTTAAATGCCATATAGTTTCTTTTTGGCTGCTCATGGCAAGTTTGTTTTGCACCTGACCATGGTATGCATGTGCACTGCAGAAACTTTTTCAAAAAGAAAAAAAAGGCTGAATAAAAATTGGATACAGTGTATATTTGCCAGAGGCTACATCATATTTATATATACCTATACACACAAACACACACACACACACACACACACACATATATATATATATATATATATAATATATATATATATATATATAAGTGTGTGTGTGTGTGTGTGTGTGTTTGAAGACACGTGACTCGACTCGGACTCTAGGTCAAAGACTCGTGACATGTCAAGTCTTGCCCCTCAAAGACTCGAGAATTGCCCTGACTCGAGGTCAAAGACTCGTGGCTCGACTCGGACTCTAAATCAGAGACTCGTTGGCATCTCTGGTGCACAGCAGCATGTTTGTTCGTCTCTTTTCTTTAGTTCTGACAACTGGTTCAAAGTGATTTTCAAAAAGCAGAGTGTGGAGCTTATTCTATTTAACTAAATAGTTTCCTCTTACAGTAAATGAAAATGTGCTGACTTTTATGAACCTTCATTTCTGATTTCTGCTAACTTTTCTCAGCTGTAACTTTATGACACTGCACATCCTCACCTCCCACACTGGGCCGCTTCATCGATCTCCTCTGTTGGCCTCAGACTCAGGGTTCATCTCACCAGGCGTCTCAGCCGCACAGCCAGGGACCCACAGAGCCGCTGAGGATGATTTGATGGACTATTCCAGTCACCTCAGTCATATGGGAGTACAAAGTCATCATTTGATTATAAGATGAATGTGAGGAGGGCTCCTTCTGACAGCTTTGCGATGCTCCTAATGCATCATAATTGCTTATAATGTATTTTTGTGAGCCTTAGCATGGGGATGGCTTTGGAGAGCTTCAGTGAATGTATAATGATTCCTCGGTCAGTGGTGCATTAACACGTGGAGAGAAAACATCATCAGCGCCGTGCCAAAGGCAGTGACAGTGTCATTTGAATACATCACATCACGTCTAATCCAAACACTTGCTAATATATCCATCCTCGCTGTGGACAAAGCTGTGTACACACTCTCAAACCTGTTGCAGCGTTTTTCCAAATAAACCCGTTTGCTGTCTCTCCAGAGAACCTCCAAACTTTCCCAAACTGTACAGGTGGCACTTTTTCAGAAACAGTCTGACCTTCAGCTCTCATTATATCAAGTTGTGTTTCTAATTTGCCAGAGATGAGAATTTAAGTTGCCAAATATTCCTCTGCAGAAGACACAGGCTGGCTCATTACACAGAAAGAATATCTAATGATGTGTTCCAGCGGCAAGGTCAGACTTCTCACAAATCCTTTTGGTCAGAAGAGGTAGATAAAAGCTTTTTCTACCTTTATGCTTTCTAAACTGCCTCACAGTGTGATTTTAATAATGTTATCAAACTCTTTGGTATTGTCAGAGTTAATTAATAGAGGGAAAGGACTGTGATTGTTCGTTTCATGCACACTGTCTTAAGAGAAAGGTGGAACTGGTCTGTCTGACACTTTGTTCCAGACTACAAGCTCTGATGGGCTGTAGTGGATTTAAGGACAGACAGTCAGTGGTGGAAGCTGTCCATTGTCCTCTTCTGACCCCCTTACCAGGGGTGGAGCTATGAGAGACAACTATGTGGTGTTTAAAAATAAAATTAAGAGGATGTGAAACATGCTTGCCTTTAATTCCTGTCCCTCTGTGATGCCTCGTTTCCACTGAATGGTCTGGTTTTCAGCCGTTCTTTTAGCATCACTCTTTAGGGTCAGTTTGTTTCCCCTTTGGGGAAGGGTGCTAAAAAGTGGGATGACACTGCTCAGTTATTTGGACACCTTTTCTCCTTATCCAACAGTGGAAAGACCAGCAAAAATGTGCTGTAGAACCAAACTGAACCAGAACACAATGTGGAAATGCAGCTTAAGGAGGTTATGTCACCAATGAAGAGAGCTGAGTCATGATTTTGTTGCAGTCCACAATTAATCCAGTATAACAAACAATTTTCTGGACTGAAGGATAGCCCACCTCACAACACTTTGAGAAATTAAAATGCAGGGATTTACCATTCAAATAAATCTTGTTCCTGAACCCAATAATACTATTAGCTGAATTCAATGTATAATTAACAAACCTTAGGTTCATAGTAAAACAACAGGAAACAAATTTAAACAATGTTTTTTATTTGTCTTGTTTGAATATTTATTTTTCATCTACGAAAATGAAATTAATTGCTGGACAGCAGGAAAAAAATCTTTAAGAACTAAACTTAAACTTTAAAGGATATAGTGAGTGTAATATAAAGGTGGCAATATCCTTTACGGTATGACGTTGGTTTTCAATACAGTGCCATTTAAAGGTTAAGTTCGGTTTCTACAGCTTTCACATTGTTTATAGAATGAAGTAGAACAATATACTCACCCAGAAGGCTTTCCTGATCCAAACAGTGCTTCGGAAGATATTTAGATCCAAAATCGAGCGGCGGACATCCATATAATAGTAGCATGTATAGCGCCGCTTGTAAAACTGCATTAATCATCCAAAAACTCATTAGTTACACCAATATTTCATCATGGTCCACTCACGCTACTCCTCCACGACAGTCCGGTTTGCTCCAGACATGTTTTTGTGGCTGTGCTGACCTCTGAAATGAAGACTGCTCTCTGGCCAGCTGTTCTTCTCTTTGCCTCCGTGTCCTCCTTTCTATGAGCTCCTCATCTGTAAACTTTGGCTCGAAACTGTAAGGACACCCATCATATTCAAAGTTCTCCTCCACAATATCTTCATTCGATAGTTATCGTCCATTTTGCACAAAACTGGAAGAAGAAAGTTGTTGTGTAGCCGGCTGTCTTCCCCTGAAACAATGAGCCACACTTCGCATGCGCGGAGGCAAACGTAAACAAAGTCTTCAGTTCAGAGGTCAGCACAGTCACAAAAACATGGGTGGAGCAAACCGGACTGTCTTGGAGGAGTAGCGCGAGTGGACCATGATGAAATATTGGTGAAACTAATGAGTTTTTGGATGATTAATGCAGTTTTAGGAGCGGTGCTATACATGCCCCGTGTGCTACCATTATACGGATGTCCGCCGCTCGATCTAAATATCTCCTGAAACACTGTTTGGATCAGGAAAGCCTTCTGGGTGAGTATATTGTTCTACTTCATTCTATAAACAATGTGAAAGCTGTAGAAACCGAACTTATCCTTTAAGGGATAAAAGGTCATAGGCATTCAATGTGTTTTTTGGTTTCGCCATTTATATGCAGAGATTTCTACAGATCTCCTAAATCTTTTTTTGTGTGTTTTTTGGGCATTTTGTGCTTTTATTGACTGGAGAGAATGACAGTGGATAGACTTGTGAAAGAGGGTGATAGAGTAGGGGAAGACATTCTGCAAATTGGCCACAGGCGGGATTCAAACCCAGGCAGGTAGAAGTTTGTATACGGGACAAGACTGGTTGCTAACCACTCCACCAAACCAGCACCCCAAGATCCCCTGAATGTTTGATTGATGATGAATGATACATTTCTTGCGATTTCAAAAAGAAACTTTTGGACTGTTAGCTCTTGCTGTTGTTCCCATAGTGAGGAAATCCATCACAGAATGTAAACGACTGAGCTATTTAGAGATGCTCCTTTCCTACCAAATCATGGCTCTGACATGCATCCGATTCAGTTCACCTGTGGAATGTTCAAAACAGGTGTTTTATTGAGCTTTCCTTACAGTCAATCAATAATTTGGCACAGTTGGCAAAACCCTCACTTCATGTACCAATTGGTCGGCCCAATTTGCCACATCTAAACACTCCCTTATCTGCATTAGACTCTGACTTTCCTTCTTTACACTCTGATGTCAATTACACATCACCTTGTTGTCAAAGCTGTACACACAATGGTCAGTTGTTGCACACACACCCCAACTGAAATCTCAAAGCATCAACCCACAACACACAAGTATGCAAATCTTTAAACATACACCCAGGTCTGGTGAGCAAACAATGGACAGCAACAACTAGAAAAGGAGAGGAGTAAGAGTGAAAGGAGGGAGAGGAGGAGGAGGAAGTGGAGGAGGAGAAGGCCATGGAGGAGGCCTGTGGTGATGTCTCTGCTGAGGCCTGTCAAGGCTTTTTGAGGCACTTGAGGTCCCTTGCCAGAGAGACCATCCTCTGCGATGTGGATAAGGCCCTCTGGCCAGATAAAAACAGGAGACTTGATGTGGTCTGGTGTAACCTTTGACTTTTTTTTTATGTACATTTTCTTTAGAAATGCCTGTGCACTGAAACTCTGTAGATAAAACAATGATTTGCTGCATACTTGTGTGATATTTAATGTTTGAAGAAGTGGACCTACACAGACATTTTCCAAAAGGAAAAATGGGTAATTCTCATGAGTCATTGCCACTCACATTGTGTGTTGCATTTCTATAATTGGGTTTTTAATTTTGCACTTCAGTGTGCTGTGAATGCTTGGTAGTGTGCAGCAAATGCTGAGCTGTGTGTATCAATTGACTGGTATGTGTGTGTCATTGGAGAATGTGGCTGTGTGTACCAAATGAGAACATGAGTTCCATTTTGTGAACAGTTCAGAGATTTGATGGCAAAGAGTCATCTTGAAAAGGGAGTGTCAGGTTTAGCATTTTGTGTGTGAGGTTTTCAGGTTTGTGTGTACAATTTGAAGGAATCCGTTGTTTTGAGAAACGTGTGTTAAGAACTGTAAAACTCTAACTTTTCCAATCTTTAGTTGCCCCTGTCACAGCTTTTTTGAAAAATGTTGCAGGCTTCAAATTCCAAAAGAACGCATATTTCCAAAATCACAATGAAGTTTATCAGTTTTTGCGTTAAATATTTGTCCACTTTATTGGAATTGGGGTTTGTATATCTGCAGTAGTAGAATTATCACAGCAGTGAACTGTGAGAAAAGGTGAGAAAGAAAGAAGGCAGTAAGAAAGAAGAGGAAGATCTTACAGGAGTAAAGACTATAGGAGCGGGAGGGAAAAAGAATGAGAGTGAGGTGGAGCAGGATGATGGACAGAGTGGGAATGAGGAGAAAATGAGATGACGAGACAGGGAGAAGAGACAATATTTGAAAAGGATCCAAATGTGGAGGAACTGTGGTGTGAAGAGGACAGAAGTTAAACCAAACATTCGGATTCAGGTCGAGGAGAGAGCTGAGGAATGAAGGAAGCAGCGTGAAAGAAAAAGAGGAGATAAGATGAGATGTGAAAATAAGGTGGAGGAGGTGATAATGATGGAGAGGAGATAACAGGGACCAGGAGAATACAGAATAATCTAATCTGCATTTAATCTTTTTAAATCTTGGAGTAATTCCTTTTCATGTTTTTTTCTTTTCCTTTCTCTGTAGCTTCCAATGTGGTCTTGGTAGGTTAATGTCTCATTCTGCAAAATGAAGACTTCTTGGTATTGTTTTAACTATTTAAAAAGACACCTTCAACGATCCATTCTTTTAAAGTTCACATATATAGCTGCTTTATACTAAGAATATCTAACTTTTTAGTAAACTTGTCGACTCTTTCGATTAAAACTTTAAACCAGGAACAAGAAATTCCTCATCAAATTAGATTGTGAGAATGGAGCTAATACTGGATTGTTACAGTATCTGAAAGCATCAGGGCTACAATCTGCTATCATTGTTTTGGGGCAGTTTGTTTATCAAATGGAATAATATTCTAATCAAGCAACACAAAAATGCATGTCAGGATCCTAAATCTGTCTCCTCTATCTTCATAATATAAGAAACAAACAGTTAAACATTTGCTCTTTTTTCTTTTTCTCTCTCTGAGGAAGGCCCCATAAAAGTTCAGTGCAGATTTGTTTCCACATTGCTAAATATTTCTATTGAAAAATGAATGTTTCATTTAATAACTACAAAGCACACAGACCTTGGTCAGGACATTTCCAACACTGTGAGATGAGTTTTTGTCAAAATTGTGGAAAACTGTTCTCTCCACGCTGTTAACAAATCCTTTAGACAGGTCCTGGATCCACATCTGGATTTAGATCACCATCAAAATCTAATTCATTGGTTCTTGGTCAAAAGTTACTCCATGGAGTAACTTTTTGAGTTGACCTGTTGACAATCAAACTGACAAACACTAGCAAAACATAGCCTCCTTAGTGGAGGTAAACATAATGATTTGATTACAATTCATGCAAACGGGGGCTAAAAGGGAGTTAAAAAGTAGCAGAGCCCACTGATATGGTTATTTAAAAGCAGACATTTCAAAAGCAAAAGCAAGAAACCCAGAAATATAAGAAGTTAATATAAAAAAGAGGATAGGTCAAAAGAAAAATGCAAGCTGCATTTAGAAAAACAAAGTTGCAATTGGATTACTGATAATAATGACAATATTACTACGACTACTAGTGTTGTGCTCAAGACCACACTAACTGAGACGAAGACTTGCCCGAGACCAGAATGCACCGAGACCAAGACTTCTGGGAGTCGAGACCGAGTTGAAACCAAGACCGAGACAGTCCTACATGGAGAAATGAATAAGACCTGATCAAAAACCATAACAAGGTTGAACAGTTAAGGAGGGTGTGCTTCAGTCACAATACCGAAGAACTTGCAGTCATCACAGTGGAAATAACACATGAACTGAAGCTTTTTGTTGTTTTACCAAGTGTCCCTCCTTATTCACATTAATGAAGTTGAAGAACAGGAGATCAGTGCTGGTCCTGATCGGTCTTGAAGGAAAATCCAGGCAGTCGAAGACCGATACAAGACCGAGTAAAAATGCTCTTGAGTCCGAGACAAGACCAAGACTGGTCTCTAGTAACACAACACTACCTAATACTACTACTACTAACAGGAATAGTACTACTAATAATGATAATAATAATAATTATTATTAATAATGATAATAATAATAATAATAATAATAATAAAGATAATAATAATAATAATAATAATAATAATTATTATTATTATCATCATTGTCGTCGTTATTATTGTTGTTGTTGTTATTATTATTATTATTATTATTATTATTGTTGTTGTTGTTGTTGTTATTATTTTTGTTGTTGTTATTATTATTATTATTATTAATATTATTATTGTGAAAATTACAACAATCATGTAATTAATATTAATAACTTATCGTTATCACAATCTACATATTATAATTTTGGCTATACTGTACCTATATTTGCTTGATGCTGTATATTAAAATAGCTTATGTGTAGTGAGCTTCTTTTTTGTGTTGCTTTATTTTTGTTTGCTACTTCTAACAAGGCTGTAGATTTGGTTTAGTGTAGCTTTTTCATGAGTTACTTAGCTTTGTACAATTTACGAGTTGCTTTCCCATCACTGATCAGCACTCTGAACTTAAAATGTGGACTGTATCAGACATCTTATTAATCAATAGAAGAACTGGCCTAAAATCTGATTTAAAACACCAAATTTCATTGTTTTTAGTGCTACCCAAACTCTGATGAAAAATCGTAGGTTGATTCAAAAAATAGTAAAGAATTAACTGGCCCTTTGTCCTGCAGGATGACTCTGGTATTTTTTGACCAATGATGTCCCTTTACTTAGACATTTTTAGTGGACTGAAATGTTTGAAAAGTGCATTAAGGTCTCCAAGAGAACTGAGGGCTCCAAGCCTTGGGCCAAGCCCCCAGTGACTCCCCACTCTGGCTCCTCCCCTGCAGCCTTGACTAAGCTCAGAGAGCCTCCAGCTTGGCTGCAGTCTCATGCTCTACCTGTTTCTATTTCACTCCACTGAACTTCCTGATTCCCTCCAAAGCACTGAGGAAGACAAGTAGGGCACGGACATCACCTAACATTTCATATTTGACAGTGAGTTATGAAGCGTGTTATTGATGTGAGGAATTGTTAGTTTTTGTGCTCAAAGACAGATATGACATTCGCTCTGACCCGCTCGCTGTCAGGATAATCTGGCCTGTCAGCTTCCATAAAGAACCAAAGGACACAAGGAAGAGTCCTTTGACTGAAAATAAGCCTCTTATTTGGATCTGAAGTCGCATTTCCTCTCTTCGATATCCTCCTCTTCATTTATCTGCTAATCTTTGCCCAAGCCTCTTACTATCAAAATTAGCAGACACGTGTTAGCGAGGGAAGCTAATTACCTGCAGACGCTGTTGCCTCAGTCTCCACATGTTAGTTTGAAATGTGAAAAGTGTTCCTCCTCGTACGGGCACCTCCTGTTCACAGCACATCCCTGATTACATGGTATTTTCTGTCTCTGTGTCACCTGTTGCTGCTGCTCCTCATTAACCCCAGGCTAACGTTGTCTGTTTGTCATGGAAACAAAGAAAATGTGAACTCGCAGTTGAATGAGCCAAGCTCTCAGTGCGTTTATGAAAACAGCGGGTGTGAGATTATGCTGTCCAGTGGATGAAATGTGTCCAATCCCCCGCCTGGAAAGGAGATCAGAAAACAGAGAGACTGTGTGTGTGAGTGTGTGTGTGACTCGCTTGAGTGTCATTTTGAGCGCTGGGCTTGTTATGTGAAGTGAGGTCATTCTGGTCAGTCCTCGTTTCATCCGGTTTCAGTTTGACGAGGATTAGGATTTTGGATTATGGATTAATTTTTAAATTAGTTTTTTTTCTTTTTCAGCGATGATTTCAAGGCGAGAATTAACTCAGAGGTCTCGTCTAACACCTTCTCATGGAGGTACTTTACATTCCTCCTCTGATTTAACACACTTTTCTTGCCCTGTTTTGTTGCATTATTCAGTTCCAGGAAGAAAAGTTCATCTTGTAAAAACGTCTTTTTCTGTTTCAGCGTGCTTTCACACCTTGGTGGTTTGGGAGAGTTGCTCTAAAGCAGGTGCTACCTCCTGGACATGTGAATACAGCACAGAACAATCCAGCAAAGACTGTCACAGAGAGGTGGGGCCCAGTGCAAACACTTTGCCGTCAAGTGCAGGTGTCTTCAGTTGTTACACACACTTCTCATGTAACATCACAGTGGTATCAACCTACAACACACAAGTGTTCAAAACTCAACAAATTCAGGTCTGTTGAGCAACTAGCAATCAGGACTGCAGCAGGAGCAGGAGGACATATTGGAGCAGGAGGACAGAGAGGAGGAGTAAGAAGAAGTTCTTCTTACTCGTCCTCCCCCTCCTCTCTCCTCCCCTCCTTGTCCTCTTTCTCTTTCTCCTTGTTCTCCTCCTCCTCCTCCTCTCACTCTTACACTTCTCCTTCTCTGGTTGCTCTCTTCAAGGTTCTCAATTGTTCACCAAACTCAGAGGAGTAGGTTTAAGCTTTGAGCTTTTACATGAGAGGTGTTGTGTAGTGTTTAGACAACAAGGTGATGTGCAATTGGTGTCAGAGTGTAAAGAAGGAAAGTCAGAGTCGAGGGGAGTCATAAGAGAGTTTGATGTAGGGATAATTCGGGTCAAGCGAATGATAGGGGAAGTTAAGGTTGTGCAAATTGTGCCAAATTTTAGATTTTTGTGTGTTAACAATCGTGAAAAACTGTAGGTCTCCACAAGTGCTTTTGTACGAAATTCCAAATGTCAGTCTCTTCTATGGACATGCGACTTCCTGAATATTTTGGAAAATATTAGACACAAAACCTCTGCCTTTTGTTTTGCAGGGAATCAAAATAAAGAGAGAGTTAGTAAGCTTAATTTGAACTGTTTAAAAATGCACTGGCATTGACTTGTAAAGTCGATTTGCTGTTTGTATCCTGTCTGAGTGTGGAGTTAGTTCAAAGTAGCTTTTCATTTGATCTTGCAAAATGTGTGTCGATCTCTCTTACACACCCTCTAAAAAGCAGGAGCACTCTGTGCCTCAGACTTCAGACTCCAGACCAGGTGTTTTTGTGGATCAAGGCGTAACTGTTTTCTTTCTTCTCAGGTTTTTTGACTTTCCAGGAGTACAAGTTCATTTGCTTTTTAAATGATGTGATGTCTTGATGTGGAAATGACAACTAGGTTTGGGGAAAACTTATAAAAACATCTACACAGTTTAGGCTGAAAACTGAATCAGATGACCAACAGGCCAACATAGCTAAAACCCACAGATGAACAGACAGCAGCCAAAAGGCTTGTGTTAGTGGATTTGACAGAGTGAATGGGGCTAAACAGGAAGACAAAATAAAGAAAACTGAACTAGAAAGCACTCGGAGAGCGCAGACCTCCACCAGCGCCACAGTCCTCACTCATATTGTGATTTTCACCATAAATATTAGTCCTATCTTTATTTTATCTAAATATTTAGATTCCTTGACCATGAAAACATACCGTTAGCAATTGGATTCATAATCATATCTATTTAAGTTCAGTAGTTATTCACGAAAATCACATTTTTCATTATGGTGGCTCCAAGCGGTGATCCAGATCACTCCCAAATTACAATCATTTGTTCTCTTGTCCCAATCCAGACATTTCCAGACAATTTCACCAAAATCCATCCATAACTTTTTGAGTTCTGTTGCTAACAGAGAAACAAACAAACTAACTAACTAACAAAAAAAACAGATGCCGGCAATAACATAACCTTCTGGCAGAGGTAATGATGAGAAGAAAGAAAACAGAGCCTGTGAACAGATAACAGAAAAAAGAATGTGGAATGAAGATTAAATGGGGGGCTTCGTAAGAGACTTGAACTTACCACTCCTAGATCAGACTGTATCTGTGAAGAATCACTTTTATACAAAGAAAATAAATTCTTAAAAAATCATGCCATCAGTTTTGGCTGCCCTGTGCATGAACCTGGTTTCAGATGATTGTGATCAACAACTGTGTCAAAATGGTTTAAGGACAGAGATTTTTTATGAAAAAAAAATACTGTTCATATGCATCCAACCATCTGAATAAGGTTCACATAAAATGATCTGTCTTGCTTTTCTCTGTATTTCATACAAACATAAGACAATAACAGCAATGCGTCCACTGCAGAGGCTTAAATTGAGTCAAACAGTTTCAATAAACAATTATATTTCTTCAATTATGTAGGATTTATGTTATTAGTTGAAGAAACGAGCTTTGTATTTGTGTGGATATATTCAAGATATTACCAGGGGAGTGTGCAAAAGTTTACTGTTTGAAATTACTGCATTAAATATTTACTACTCAATATCCTTAACAGCATCATCACCATTTTTATACTTATGTAGGGACAATTTAGAGCAACACAGGGAGGCTGAAGATGCAGAGGTAATTTCCTCATGATGCTCTAACTTGATATCCATGTTTACATGATGATTAATTCATTACTTCTCAAAAATAAATCCACTGACTTGATGATTCCCATTCCAAGCTGTAAAAGAAAGGTTGGATCACTTTTTGATCATCATCATCACTAGTGTCTTAACCTACACTATTTAAAGGTGCTATGAGGAGAATCTATTACCGGCAGCATTAAGACTCATGAGCATGTGGGGCGACTGTAGTAATGCTGCGTTCCAGTAACCTCGGAACTGGGAGTGACATCATCTCCAACTTATCGGCGTTCCAGTTGAAGTCGGAAAAAACATGCTGATCCACCAGGCTATTGTTAGCTGTTGTTAGCATGCCCTGCGTTGTTGTTCACAAATATCACATGAAGAATGTGATTATCACTATGGCAGCATTTTTGTAAATATAAGTCTAACAATACTATGTATACAGCTGATCTAGAGCGACACACCCCAGTCAGAAGTGCAAATAAATTGATTATTACAGGAGCTAAATAACTGTTCACACTGGGGGCATCCATCTTCGATTGTCAACTCGGGGGTGGCGAGGTTTCACCGAGTTCCCAGTAGGAAATAGAAAATAGAAATTCTGACTTCGGGGGACGTTCCAGTTGTAGTTTCCTACTAGGAACTCGGAAATTCCGACTTCCGACTACAACTGATACGCACCACAAGCCAAAGCGTGTTTGTTGATGCTAATAAAAATGCAGCTCGGACCTTCCTCGGAACTCTGCATTGCTTTACAACTTCTTTTTTCAACAACTGACAGGATGCAAAGCGACGAGGTAATGTATCTCTTTCTAGTTACTTAGCAGCAGTTTTTGATGTGTGACAACAAGCAGTTTTTGGAAAACTTAGTATTGTAGTTTTGTAGCCAGCCATACTGTTTATCTCTACTTACAGTCCGGTGCTCTAAGACGTGTCCGAATAATATAAATTTGCTCTAGTTTTAATTGTCTTGTTCCTGAAGTTGAGTATCCAGGCCAGTCCAGCCCTGTCCGACCCGACCGGAAGGCTAAGGAATAGCATTTATAGATAACCTATTTTGATGCTATAAAACTCATCTTAAAGTGTGTATTTCGATCAGGCATATATCTAAAAGTGAAACTTTTTTGTAATTATTTAGAAACTCCTCACAGTCCCTTTAAGACTAAATGTATACAAAGTTACCATATAGACAGTTCAGTATTAAGCACACAGGGTACAGTTTGCTAGGCCATCTGAGCACCAGCTCATAGAAAATGTTTGGAGGGGGCAGAACGTTCCAAAACATCCAGAAGATGATTAGATGACCGTTTGGTCCATCACATCTAGTATGGGCCATTCAGACAATGTAGGAGGTTGGCAGTGCTGCCATAAAGTGAGTGTGTTACCACATCCAACTTTAGCAAAAGCCTGCCGGGTGAGGAACATTTCTTCCCCATCGAGAAATGTTTTCAGTGTTCTTTGTTGTTCATTCAATAAGTAAGTGTTCCCTTCTGATGAAACTGCCGTTGCCACAGACTTTAGTCATGTTCAAAGAGGTACTGTCTCTTAATCGGGGAAACATGTTAAAGACATTAAAATGGCATTTACAACTCATAGCAGCATAATTTACCCTCTCTAAATCTGGGGTTTTATAAGATTTATGAAGTTTTGCTGAAGTGCTTATGCAGATGTGTCTTGCCCTTCTTTTTTTTTTTACTTTAATCAGATCATCAACATTCCCTGTGAGTTTTAGAACATTTAGTAGCACAATAAAAGAAGACAAATTAAATGATAATGCTGAAATTCAGCTCAAACATTAAATTTGTCCATGAACAGCACTGCTTTCAGGGGATGAGAGCTGACACACTAATTGGTTTGATGAATGTTACACTCAAAATAATCAAGGCTTTTAATCCATCCTCTTATTTACTCTGCCACTGGCTTTGCAATGGGCATTTGTGTCAGCAAAATAGCTCAGTGTTAGCTGACATTTCCCAAACCACAGTACTATGTGCTCCAGACAACAAAACATTGCCCTTGGTTTTTAATGCTTTAACACTGTGGCTGCCATAAGACTTCATCTCTGTAAAACAACATTGTGGTATTTATTGTGTGAGTTTACATTAAAAAACCAGACCAAACAAGGTAACGTCCGTTGTATGTATGTAAAAAATTAAGAGCTATTTACTTTTCCACAAAGAAGTCTCTGTATTTGGCACTATGTGATGGTGCATCAAACAGCCCTGTGTTCATCTGCCCATGCACATTAATCCTGCCCCCTGTATCTTGTTCTGAGCAAATCATTTTCTGTTGAATCAGGTTTATAAAGATAAGGAACATCATTTTAATTTAAGCCAAAATCACTTGTATTTGGTTCTGCTGTTGTGTATGCTGAGTCCATAGAGTGAAATCGTACATTAAACCCAACATAAATTGTGGCTCAATTTTGCATAAAACTCACACAATTATGCAACATAACAATTTACAGCAGTGTACCTTACTGGCAGCCTCAGTTCACTCTCCTTAAAGGTACAGAGCTGCTGGGAATTCACCTTCAAAAATATTTAAAGGGACTGTGAGGAGTTTCTAAGTAATTCCAAAAAAGTCCTACTTTTAGATATATGCCTGATCAAAATACACACTTTAAGATGAGTTTTATAGCATCAAAATAGGTTATCTATAAATGCTATGGTTGGACAGGGCTGGACTGGCCTGGATACTCAACTTTGGGAACAAGACAATTAAACCTAGAGCAAATTTATATTATTCAGACACGCCTTGGCGCACCGGGCTGTAAGTAGCGATATATAGCAGGCTACAAAACTACGATACTAAGTTTTCCAAAAATTGCTTGTTGTCACACATCAAAAACTACCGCTAAGTAACTAGAAAGAGATACATTACCTTGTCGCTTTGCATCCTGTAAGTTGTTGAAAAAAGAAGTTGTAAAGCAATGCAGAGTTCTGAGGAAGGTCCGGGCTGCATGCTTTATTAGCATCACATCAAACACGCTTTGGCTTGGGCCACGTCTTTTTGTGCATTCCAGTTGTGGTCAGAAGTAGGAATTTCCGAGTTCTGAGTAGGAAACTGCAACTGGAACGTCCCCCGAAGTCGGAATTTCCTACTGGGAACTTGGTGAAACCTCGCCAACCCCGAGCTGACAATCTAAGATGGATGCCCCCAGTGTGAACAGTTATCTAGCTCCTGTAATAATCAATTTATTTGCACTTCTGACTGGGGTGTGTCGCTCTAGATCAGCTGTATACATAGTATTGTTAGACTTATATTTACAAAAATGCTGCCATAGTGATAATCACATTCTTCATGTGATATTTGTGAACAACAACGCAAGGTATGCTAACAACAGCTAACAATAGCCTGGTAGATCCGCATGTTTTTTTCCGACTTCAACTGGAATGCCGATAAGTCGGAGATGATGTCACTCCCAGTTCCGAGGTTACTGGAACGCAGCATTACGACAGTCGCCGTGCGTGCTCATGGGTAGCAGAGTCTTAATGTCGCTGATAATAGATTTTCCTTATAGCACTTTTAACTAATCCTTTAAGTGATGGTATTGCTTCAGAAGTTTAAAAATGAAAATCATTTTACTGGTCTGACTTATTATTTTGAGTAAAAAACAAATAAATCTCAGAGTTATAATAAGCTGCATTAACAGTTTAGTTTGAAACTTGAAAGCACTCATAGAGCACAAACCTCGACCAAGGTAGCTCACATATTGCTGTTTCATCTATAAGCAATAGTTCTATGATAAAGTTACCATCATTAAATGATTCCTGGACCATGAAAACCCACACCTAGCACTCAGAATCATGTTGATAACATTATAAGTTGGTCAGTTATTGAGCAAAAACAACAGTTTGCTAATGGTGGCTATCTGTATCACCATCAATATGTAATCATTTTTAAGTTGGGCCATTACCAACATCTGAAAATTTTTGTTTAATCTTTCTAACAAACAAACAAACAAACAAAAATACAAAATATGCCAGTAAAAACACAACCTCCGTGGTGGAGGTAATAAAATGTGGTAAAATGTAATATCACAGTTGTCTACCAGAATCTCTTTTGGGGTCATTTTGACTCGCGTCTCCGTAATTTCTAAAACGGGCATCAGTGATAAGAAGACTGTGTTGAATCTTACATTAGTCACAGTGATAACACAGAGCTGGATTGACTGTAACTTACCAAAATATTCTGTGTAGCAAGTCCTGCATGGATTAGCGTAAAGCAGGCAGCTGAGACACACATCCTAAACATATGTGACAAATCAAAATGAGTGTTATATAAAGACATTTTTAAGAGACTGTGGTTATGTATGAGACCTCAGTCAGCCCACAGGCCTCTAAGCTGCACGCTCAGTTTGGGTTAATGAGTCATGATAGTGAACGCAACATGGTCTGGATCTGCATCAGCAGGACTAAAGTCTCCTCTGCAGCTTCTGCATTCATAAACAGGTTCACTGCAGGACAAAACACACAAACAGAGACAAGAGCCAAAAGCCAACACACCTATCTGAATTATAACGACAAGCAGTTCAGCCTGAGTGCAGAAAGTTTCAATTATTAGTCACCCTTCATCGAAGAGTTTAAGCGTCTTATGCTGCCACTGTGATGCTGGTAACTGACCTAAGATCACTGATTTCCTCCAGGCAAACACTGACACATCTTCAGACTTATGAAAGAGAGCAGCGACACTATCCTTATTTATTTATGCTGGTAGGTGTAACATCAGCCTCTCAGAAAAGAAAAATCAGCCTGCCTCATGTCACTTGTTTCTGTTTCTGTTTATTTAATGCTGATCTGCAAATCCACAAGTCTCTTGGATCTGCAGTTTTGATGAAGGATGGGGTAAATGTTCAGTGTCACATAAAACCATGATTTTAAAGTCATGGTTGATTACAACCTGCAAGCTCTAGAGTTACTTTTGCATTAAAAAGAAACAGATGACAACCTTGTTTTTGATTCTTCACTGCCTGGAGAGCAGATTTTCAACATGGGGTTGAATATGATGCTGATCCGTCAGATTGTACATTGGATGTTGGTCATGTACTGGAAATGATTCAGTGTCAACAGACTTCCCACCATAACTGATGTAGTATCCGCCTGTAAGTCCACTGTCTGCATACAGCTTTTCCCCTCAAACCACTTTCATGTGTGGCTTAAGCAGTAAAAAGTAAAAAGTAAAGTAACGCGCTACTACTGAAAATTTGGTAAAAAAAACAAAGTTCCTTTTTTAATGCGGCACAACATTACTTTTCCCCCGGACAGATCTGACACCGATGCTGCCTTCTCAGCTGCTTGCACAGACACAAGCAGCGTTGCCAAGTCCGCTCATTATAAGCTTTTATATCTGATTACCTTCCAGCTCCTAACATAAAGCAAAACACGACTGCGATAGGCAGTTTGTCCACTTCCTCGTTTTCTGGTTATCGTGCACGCCCCCAAACACAGTCACGCACATGACGCATGCTCCAGAGCCAATGTTGCCAGGTCTGCTTATTATAAGCAACGGTCTTTTCCTGAATAGATACTAGGCACTGTGATATTGAAATGTAATGTAGATGAAAATTAACACACTTCATGTAAATTTCTCCTTTAAAAAAGTAATGTATCACATTAGGAAAGGAAATAGCTGGAGGTTGCTTATTTTGGGCTTGTTTTTATCAACCAGGTTGTTTATTTCAGAAGCGAAATGTGGAAACACTGGGCAGGAGCTCTCATTCCACCGGGTATAGGACATTTTGTAATATAAAGAACACAAAAGAAATAACTGTTATGTTCTCTGTAGTAGAACTTTTTGTAGGCCTTCACATTTAGGAACAGATATGAGGTTCTGTCCAAGATCGAGCAAGGTAAAAGTAATGTAAAAGTAACGAGCAACCTGAATCTTACTTTTCATAGAGGGTAACAAAGTAAAGTAACGAGTTACTTTTTCAGAAGTAACAATAACGAGCAAACACTACTTTTTAAAAGTAATTTCCCCAACACTGGGCTTAAGGATGGTAGCATTGATACTAAGTATAGAAATATCAATACTTCAGTTGAATAAAGCTGGATAAGATGGACACAGCAACCAAGCAACAACATACGCTGTCCCCAAAATGTGAAACAACCTGGTCTATACCACAGCTTCTGTACCACTGGTCACATTCCTGTCCTGATGACACCTTATATTTCAACCTCAGTAGCAGTGACTATTATTAGCTAAAAGACTATCAGCCCACAAGGTGTTCAAATTATTTTTTTCCAAGACTTCTATAAGAATTCTTTTATTATTGAGTACTTTAATAAAATATTGATACTGAATAAGTATTCTTGCAAAATTTAAAGGTCCCATGTCATGCAAAATCAATTTTCGTTGATATTAGTGTTGCTAGAAGGGGCTTGGGGGACTATTTGCGAACTATTTACAACTTTATTTAACTCAAATCTAATCCTTGCTTTATATACAACCAGTCTTTTCCTCCCCATGGCTTGAACCCCCAACCCTCTTTCTATACAAAAAGGGCCTGATCTACTAAGATTCAAAATAATGGGTGCTAAATTGCGTGTGCAAACTAAAAAAATTGCACGTGCAATTAGTGGGCGTGTTGCAGGTTAGCAATTCATCAGGTGCTAAAGTGATGTGGACTGCTTGATGAGGGTTTTGCATATGCTACAGGCTGTTACCATGAAGAGTTTGGGAGAGCAGAGTGGCCGTAAATTAAAAATGAAGTTTGAAGCAAATAAACACACTTGTGGTCATTTTTTTTTGGCCCCATGTCATTTTGACGGACAAGATCGTCACTTTTCCCTCATGTCATATTTCTATCCGTCATTTTTAATTTTTCTTTCCGATTGCAATGAAACATAATCTTAGTGGCAGCATAAGCAAAGTTGTACAGCTTCATCATCAATAACCTCTCATGTGAAGAGCAGTCTTACAGTAACACACACAGACTGTGCCGGTAACTGTTGCCTTCTCAGCCATGACTGCATCACACTCTCTGCACACTGACAGCCTCTAAACTCGCTGTCTGTGCTTAGAGAGTGTGATGCAGTCATCTCTGAGTGACAAACGGAGTGTTTATGGCGATGAAGGCTTTTTGGTTTTTACATAGATAAAATGAGGGTTTACTTTAGGTGTGCATCTTCATGGCACACTGGATTGTGCGTCTTTGTCCAGTCCTTCATAAAGACAGACAACCTCCAAGTGTTTCTGTTTTCTATCCAAAAATTTGTCAGTGATGGAAAATATTGGGTTAATGTGACCCCTGTTTGCCACCATGATCACAGCCTCCCGTTCGTAACACTGTGCCTTTTTTGCACCTGCTTTTTGAACCTACTTAATTCAGATGCGAAAACACAGCGCGCAACCACTTGCTGGTTTGATGAATCTCCTTGCGGGTGCTCAATGATAACACTTGCACCTCCTCCCAGTATTTTCTGATGATCTGCATGTATTCTGCATATTCATGAGGGCAAACACGCTAAGTGGACTGCGCATGCTACCCTGCTCATCTGACAGATGCAATCCTCAGTGCACTCTGTTAGTAGATCAGGTTTGCACCCGCTATCAAGTTTGCAGGTGTTTTTATACATGCAAACCTTAAGTAGATCGGACACTGCACTATCAGACTGAGCAACAGACATCCAGCAAGCACAGTTGACTAGCATATGCAGGCGAGTGTCAGTTACAGATCACTGCTGGATGCACACTGTTAATGCATCAAAGGGGATTTTTTTTGCATGTTGAGTGGAAATTCTTGTGAACCACCATTTAAAAAGAAGCCTCAAAGTATTTTAATGTGTTGCTACCTGATGCAAACTTTACTTCTCATGCAACGAGAGAGCTTAAGTTTGCCATCTTGCCTCTAGCCTCACTACCCTTTTGAATTCATGAAGACATCGACATAGATATTAATTACTTATTTTTTAATATAGATTTGTGCACTAAAATATAAAAGTCCCACTTGACATAACCACCATAACCATCACCTCTATCATGTTTTAGATTTTCACTTAGAACACTGGAGAACACTTTTGCTGCATCTGCTTGCTTGAGTTGAATTAGTGAATCTTACTTGTGTTTTTGGAAAGCTTTCAGACAGAATTTAACATTAAAGATGTAGTTTTTATTAATTAGAGGAGCATGCAATAGTCTGTTTACCATCAGATCAAAAGGATTCAAATTTCTGCAGCTTTAATCATTAACATGAACAAACTCCTTATTAATGTAGGAAATAAAAGGGGATATAAATAGAGTGGGATGAAAGTGTCTGGTGAGCCCCTCAGGTTTTAACATCACCTGCACACTGTGCTCCCTCTGACTGTCTGTGTTTTTCCATCACTGTTATTTCCTTGTTTGTCTTGCTTCGTCCCCGCACAATTAAACAAACTAAACTTGTTAACCTTGACTGCGCTCTGATCCGACAAAACATCCCACGTGGCTGAAGAATGACAAAGTTCAGCAGCACTTCTGCATTTGTATCCTCTTCACTCTCAGCCTTTTTGTTTCAGATGGCTCTCCTCTAACTCATGAGTGCTTTTCAAGGACCGTTCACGTCGTGGAGTGAATAAAGTCGCAGCCACTTCTTTCATTTCACGGTGAGTTTGTGTCGTGTTTTTTAGCCTCTTGGCTGCGGGAGAGGTGACGGCTACTTGGAGCGCGGGTCAGGAGGGAGCAGACACCATCATCGATCGTCCTAAACGAGATCCCTGGGAGTCTGAGAGTACATCAGAGAGAAGAGTGTGTGTGTGAACGTGTGTGAGCACCTAAAACATGCATGAGTGCCTGTGTGTGAGTTTCATTAAGAGTAGGAGGGGGTCTGAAAATAGAGTGAGATCCCTGCAGGGGTGTTAGAGCAAATATTGGTCCAGACCAATGTGATGCTCAGCAGCTTCATGATTTCTACGTGTGAACTTAAAAAAAACATTAATTTAAGCAGAAGAGTTTTCCCTATTTATGGGGAAAAGTACAAATTATCAAACTTTTGTTAAAGTTCAGGGATGAAGCACTTTTGATGCCCATTTTGTCAAAGTGAATGTGGCTTCATCAGTGTTTTGTTGCAACTAGGGATGGGTACCGAATTTGGTACTTTAAGAGGTACAGACCGAATTCTGTAGGTACTACCAAGTACCGATTCACGTAAAATCAAACAGTGCCATGTTTAGGTACCTAAATGCATCCTTGTGACTGTGAGGGAGTGGAAGAAGCAGGCATACTATTGGGTAGAGTAGGTGAATTTCCATACCGGACTTGAACGCAGCACAGCAATAGCGTAATGACGTCAGCAGCCGCGGGTTCAGTCAACAAAGCAAGCATGGCTGAGGGAAAGCGCTCAAAAGTATGGCTCTACTTTATTAAATGTGATGGAGATTATGCTCGCTGCAATATTTATGACGCCAAGTGTAAGGCCAGCGGCGATATACTTCAAATCTGAGGAAGCACCTGGTGACGCACAAAATTTTCCTTAAAGCTGAAGAGTGCACAATTTTTGATAGCCTTAGATCTACAACCACAAAGGATTCATTCGGCACTGTTAGCACGCCTGTGTCCAATGGAGACTAGTCGTCTGCAGCCAGAAACACAGGAAAAGAAATGGCTTTAACATGTGGTGATGCAGCAAATGTGACAAAGAGGATACCTGGTCCAGGTAAATAAGCCTCGTGTTTAAGATGGTATTAGCTTGGCATTTTAATGTGCGTCAGTTATCATTATCAGGTCGGTTCTCCGTACTTTGTAACGTTAATGTAAATGCTTGTTTTTATTTACAGCTCTGTTGTACCCATTGTTAAACTGCCCTACAGTTAAAGTGAGGGCTGCAGTTAATTTATTAAGTTGTGGTTCATTTTAGTTCCTGGTTTTCATGTTGAAGAAATTTTTGGAACAACTACAATGTTACAATACAAACAGTTGAATGTTGTTTTGATATACTGTATATCTGTCAAATTTTTATATATTGAGAAAGAAATTTACATTGAAAAAATTTGAGATCTTAATATTAAACAAATTAATATTTCTTTCCCCATAAACACACACAAAAGTACTGAAAATTGGTACAGTTGAGTACCGATACCGATTCCCAGGTACCGGGCATTGGTATGGTATCGGTTCAAATGTGAAAGGTACCCATCCCAAGTTGTAACCACTGTATAAAATAAAATGTCAAAAGAAAACTTGACATTATTGATGATTTGTCTTTAATCACTTTAAATTGCAACAAAATGTGTGCTTAGAACAAGCTGCTGAAAAATGAAGACTATGCTTCAGTGACAAAAACTGCAGTTCCCCCAGTGTCCACTTGAGGCTGGCTGCAAGACACCTCGAAGTTGTATGACTGTGTGAAGAAGTATTTTACAGCCTACAAACATATTTTCAGCATGGTTCAGCAGCCTTTGGTCTAAATATGTGACATATCTCCAAAACCCAGTTCAAATGAAGTTGGGACATTGTTTAAAATGTTAATTAAATAGAATATATGATTTGTAAGTTATTTTGACCTACATTCAGTTTATTACATTACAAAGAAAAGATATTTAAAGTTCATAGTGATCAACTTTTGTTGTTTTTGCTAATACTTACTCATTTTGAATCTGATGCTTGCAACATGCTTCTAAAAAGCTGGGACAGGAGCAACAAAGACTGTTAAAGTTGAGGTGCATTCAAAATACAGCTGTTTGGATACTTTCACAGATGAACAGGTTACTTACAAAGATGAGCGCCATGATTTGGTGGAAAAGGAGCATCCCTAAAAGGCTCAGTTATTCAAAAGGATGTAAAGAGCAAAGTTCGCCACTTTTGAGCAACTGCATGAGCAAATAGTCCAACAGTTCAAAAACAGCGTCCAATTGCAATGAGATCTCATCATCTACAGTCAACAGATTCAGAGAATCAGAATGTGGCATTGCTGAAAACCATCATTGAATGCCCATGACCTGAAGCCCCTCAGGAAAATGTGTGCTGTGGTCTGATTAGTCCACATTTTAAATTGGTTTCAGAAATTATAGGCATTGTGTCCTCCCTTCTAAAGAGAAAAGGACCATCCAGACTGTTATCAGTACAAAGTTCAAGATCCAGCATCTGTGATGTGTGGAGGCGTGTTAGTGCCCATGGCATGGGTAACTTTCACTCAGAGACAGGCATCCATGCAATTCTCACAATTGAGAGTTATTTAGATGCACCCGTTAAACTAAAAAGCATGTTTTGGGTCTTTGGGAGGAAACTGGAGAATTAGGAGAAAGCCCATGCATACAAAAGAAAACAAGCAAACTCCAAACAAGAAATGTTGCATCCAACTCAGGGTATAGAACCTGCAGTCCTCTGTATATCTTTGCTGTTCACTCTTCTTTAAGGCTCAAAGTCAAGAAGACTAATGTCTGCAATGAGAAACATATACAACTATTGTTTTGTAGGAACAGGTCCCTGGTGTTCAGCCTTAATGGATTATGATTTATTAACTAACTGCAGACATGTTTTGTTTGTTTGTTTGTTTATGGGTTGGGGGGGATTTCCATTAAAACAGAAAAATGTGGAGATCATAGAGCATTCTTAAGAAGCCTCACAGATAATACAGATGTAAACTTTTGTAAGTTCACAATATTAAGGCGGTGGAAAGCTTTTTTTAGTGTTCAGAGCTGACAGTTTGAAAATGTCAGCTGTAGGCACAGGTCAATGCATTAGTGTTATTAGAACTTTTGACAGGAAAATAAAAAGACTTAACTTGGTAAGATTTTGTTTTTTGGAGGGTAAATAAGGTTGCATTTTTGTAGTGTAAGTGAGGCCGCATTTGAAGGTATCACAGACTGCCAGTAGTGCTCATATCAAATGATAAGATATCTATCTGTCTCTAAACTGGGATATCTCCAGTCTGAGCTCATTACACTTATCCTCCTCCCCTGTGCACACCAAGTCCTCCCTCCAAGCACCATATCTGTTCCAACAGATCTTAATTTACTGATAACTCATTAAGCAGAAGCCAAACAGCAAGTTTGCTAAAACACCAGCCATAGAGCTCATCTGCATTCCCAAAGTGCTACACAAATGGGAGCTTGAAATGAAGACTAGGGGCAAGGCGTGGGTCCCCATGCTTCACTAAACTAAATATAAAAAAAAAGAAAAGTTGTGTGTTTGCTCACGCACAAACAATTACACAGCCCTGAGCACAGTTGCAGACACATATTGACACGCAAATATAAAACAAACCTGCACATTGCCTCTGCAGATTAAAAAGAGGCGCATCAAATATTTCTTATAGGACTGCGAGCCTCCGAATCAATACTGACTGTGATGGAGCTTTATGTACGAGAAAATAAAAGAAATGCTATACAGGAGAGTGATCATTTTTACTTGATATCTTTTCTATTCCAGCTTCAGAAAAAAGTGGGCTTTAATTTGTGAGGAACGTCTGTGTCATATTTTTCTGTAGTAAATAAGACTTTATGCCCATGAATGTAGGTACGAGGAGAGTAATAAGTCTGACTGCCGAAGTTCACAGTGGAGGAAGGGGGCCTTATTGGGGTCTGAAATAATTGTACAGTTTTAAAATTTGTTTTATTTCTTTGTCATTTCATCAAAACAAGTGGAGAATAATCAAATAACTTGAATTATATTCTTCTATCATTGTATTTCAATCCTTTTCAGCAGCTTTATACTTGTCACAGGTGTCTCCAATACTTTGGAAGTTTAATACTTTAAAGTCCACACTCCTATTGGTTTTTTGCATGTCTGTACAGCTCTGTTTTTTCCCTGTCTGCAGACTGTTTTTGTCTTATTTTTTATGCTAATCTCTGTATATCATATACAGCATCATATAATAGGATGTATAAGTGGACATTATTCCAGCTGTATCCTTTTTATTCACTTATCAACCACAAAACACTGCAACTGATGCCCTGCAGCAGCATTATCTGAGAGTTTCCAGAGGTCCATCTAGGTGGAACTAATGTCCTCACTGACTAATGTTTCCCACACGGACATGGATTGTTCCTCTGTAGTCCAGATGAAAAACTGTCTGTCACAGGCACCGTCACAAAAAGATCAACTTTTTTTTACTTTAACATTGCTCGACAAGCTGTGTGGTAGTGTGAAAAGCGGCTGTCGCATCGCAGGAGAGTTAGCCCTGCCCCATCGCGGCTGTACTTTGACTTTGCATGGAGAGTGATCGCTGAGGTAGTACAGGTAGCGTCCGGTGTGAAAGCACCTTAAGTCTGTTCATGGGCAAAGCCGCCTTGGGATACTCACAACTGTTTTATTTTGGAGCTTACCAATACAGGCCTGGCTGACTTTAGCGAATGAATCAGGCTGATCTAACTGAAATGAACAGTTATGTTGTTCCATCTTTTAGTCCATAAATCATAATAATACCTTATTTGACACTAAAAGCACAGAACTGGAAGCACTCTGAGAGCTCAGACCTCCGCCAAGATACAATTCTGGATCGCCACGCGCTCCAATATGACGGCTGATTCTCCGCTCATTTCTGTTCATGTGGAGAAGTCCTCCTGGCATTGCAAGGGAAGATGGGTAATGTAGTGATGTAGGCTTGAAAAGCATAGAGTTTGCCAATAAAGTAGTTCCCATAATAGTATAAAGGGAGCAGAACCCTCATAACAGCTGAGGATAAATGAAAAGGATTTGCCATGATAAACTTCAATGTTTGGTTTTTTTGTGTGATGTCAATCTGGATGGGATCAAAATTAAATTTACCATAATGACAGAGTTATATTCTGTATCTTATCCTGTGAATTTGAAGGCGAATCCATCCACTGATGTCAGAGATATGTTTTAAAATTTGGCCTAATGTTGATCTAAGTTTTTTTGGCAAATTTGGGGAAAGTTTTTGCATCCGGACACATGTGCGGATCAGCACCATAATGTACAGGGTTCATCCTTGGACCAAACCACACCTCTGGTAAAATTTTCATGTAAATCCATCTAGTAGTTTTTGCATAATCTTGATAACAGACAAACAGACTAACAAACAAAAAAACAAGCACACACACCTCCTTGGAGGAGATAATAAAAGGCCTTTACAATCGAAATACAATCTCTATTTATGTATATCTTCAATATTATCAAAGCTTGCTAATTTGCCTTTTATTTCTGAGTGGATTTGCCCCACTCTTTTAAGCACTGGCTTAAGAATCAAGGATACAACTGACCATTAGAAATAAGAAATGATTTTCCCCTTATTTTAAGCTTGCAGTCAATGAAGTCAAGAGTACAAATAAAGAACATAGAACACATAAATGCAACACTATAGTGAACAAACAAATCTAAATAAGCATGTGTAAGACAAACAGAAGCCAAACAACCTAGAAAAGCAGAGCACAACGTATAGCTCCTTTAATGCACACTTTGGATTACCATTATGTTTTTAAATTAACCTCTGTAACCCTTTAGCAAAGTTCTAATGTTTGTGAGGTGTTGCCAGTGGGAATTATACCAGTTATACCCTTGCAGTGTCGACTGAGACTGCGGGGAAACAGTCCAGTCTGATTTTACTTCTGGCACCCTCAACTCCTTGAAACGCCGCTTTTCATGTCTCACGAGTTTTGTCCTTCTTGTTGTGATTAATTGATTTTATCAGCAAAAGACCAGAGGAGTCACCAGCTGTGCCAGAACCGTGGTCAAACCTTTGGTTGGAAAGAATCTGAAAAAAAAACTGAAATTAGAATTTAGGAAACTACTGCATTTCCTTTTGATGCGACTTCCTGCATCTCTGCGGAATTATGAAGCTAAATCTTGAACTTTTAGCTCTTGATATTTGATCTAATGCAAAAGTTACATGAGGATAGAGGGAGAGCCGCATGAAACTTGACAAAGTGTCTCACAGGATTCAGTGTTAGTCTGTACGGGAGACCAAATCTGAGAATATGGCAGTTGAAAGAGTTGCAATGAGATTTTGGTTTCATTGCATAACTAGAAAAGCACTCTTAGAGCTCATACTTCTGCCACAATTCTGGTTCACCACACACTCCGATGTAACAGTTGATTCTCCGCTCATGTCTGTCCATGTGGAGAAATCCCCCACTGGCATTGCAAGGGAAGCTGGGTAATGTAGTGCGTAGGCTTGAAAAACGTTGACGTGACTTTGCCAATAAACTACAGTTCCAATGAGGACATGAAGGGGGCAGAACCCTCAAAGCAGCTATGAGAAATGAATGGGATTTGTCATCATAAACTTCAGTGCTTTTTGTGACATCAGACTGGATGGGATCCAGAAAAAAATTTACCATGATGGCAGAGTTATATTATATATATTATCCTGTATATACTTCCTTGGCAGAGGTAAAGAGAAAGTCAAGCACAGTACTTCATAAAATGATCCAAAATATTGATACCAAAAAGTAACCTATGGCCTTAGTCATGAAAGATGTTCAGATATTTTCGTCCCTAACCCGAGGAGAGAGCAGCAGTCTTAACAGCCTGGATCATTAAAATGGAGCACCCCAGGGCTACATTCTGAGACCTGTGGTTTTCTACCTGGAAAGACATCATTATAAAGTCATTTATAAATCCATCATCATCATAAAGTTTGCTGACAACTGAGTTGCTGATAATTGACAATCATGGAATGCAAAATAAGCAGAAGCAGCTAATAAGAGAGATGCTAGCAAGCTGCTGTATCACCAAAGCCAGCAGAGCCCTACTCTGGAGAGTGTTCATTGTGACAGAATCAAAATTAAAGAAGTTCATTACAGCATTTATTAAAGGGGTAAAAAGGACGGGGGGTGCTGGTTTGGCAAAGTGGTTAGCAACCAGGCACCCCTCTCCTATCAATAAAGGCACAAAATGCCCAAAAAATACATTAAAAAAAAAAGGACTGCAGACTGCTCAGCTTTGACTGGGATGATGTTTTTTGTTGCTGTCTTTGCTTGGTTAAATAAAGGATATTGATGTCTAAAAGATATTCTGTTTTCTGCTTTAAAACTACGGCTTTGATGCTGCATGATCTGTTAAGTGACTGAATCATCATCTTGTGAGCTGTTTCATATCTCTCTTAATAACCTGAATAATTCACAGAAAAATGTGTCTCACGATCTGAGTTATTTAGATAATGTGCATATACTGCTTGCACTTTCTGATGAGCTCAAGATCTCTTTTATACCTAACATGTTTGATCCAGACCAAATGCACTCTGGTTTGCTTTTGTGAAAGATACAGTTGATTTGGTGTGGAGCAGAAACCCTCTCAAACTCTTGTATGGACCAAAGAACAAGACTCTGGTCCACCTAATAATGAAGTTTTGGTTTGCTTTCAAGCAAAGCTCAGTTTGTTTTGTTGTGAAAGCCAACCAAATGCAACAAGGACCAAACAACAGGATCAAAACAGAAAACAGCACCATGTGGTTTAAATTTGGTCTGACATCGTAATGGTAAGGAAGCTTAGGTAGTGTTCAGAAACAATACATAGCATAGAATTGTTAAAATTAGCATTAGCATCTTTAAGTGACAATGGATTATGGCTGAAATTGCACTGATTTACAAAACCCCAAACCAGTGAAGTTGGCACATTGTGTAAATCATAAATAAAAACAGAATACAATGATTTGCAAATCCCTTTCAACCTGTATTCAATTGAATACACAGCAAAGACAAGATACCAGAGGTGGGAGAAAGTCACTGTTTTGCAAGTCTCAAGTAAGTCTCAAGTCTTTAAACCCAAGTCTCGAGTCAAGTCTCAAGTAAAGACGTGCAAGTCCAAGTCGAGTCTCAAGTAAATACAAGACAAGTCAAGTCAAGTCTGAAGTCATAGGCTTAAAATTTTCAAGTCCTTCCAAGTCATAAGCACCGTTGACCAAATAAAAACCCCAATAAAAACTAGGACAGCTTTGTCACTTTATAAAAAACAACCAGGACAGTCAGGGCAGGACATGAAAACAGGACATGTCATGGGAAAACAGGACACTTGGTCACCCTGGACCTTAACTTCACAATTATTTTCAGCTAACGTCAGTCTCAGTTTTTAGCCACGGCGAGTTTATGAGCGAACATATACCGTTGTTGCATATAAAGGATGCTAAGCTAAAGTTACCCAAAAGGATCTCACAACAGGTACCAGACCAACTTACCTTTCTTTGTGCAGCTTCAGTCTGTTATTCTCACGCTACAGGTTTTGCAAAGGGCAATTTGTTTTTTGTTTATGACAACGTAGTTTGTGAATGCAAATGAAATTATCCTCGGTAGCATGGTTCCGCATCTCTGGGTTGTTCCCGCACTCCTGCAGTCTTGCGCTCAGGGAAGTAACCGTGTAATCCACATCCTCTTTGTTTATTCTTCTAAACCTTGATTGGTTAATAGATGCATTCAATGGGGCAGATCCTGTGGGGACAAATATTGTCTTGCTGGAAATGACAAAAACTAGTCACAAAGTTGAATACTTTGAATGGGAGCACATTTTGTTCAACAGTCTTACTGAAAATTTCAAGTATTTTCAAGTCATCAGACTAAAGTCAGAGTCAAGTCCCGAGTCACTGATGTCAAAGTCCAAGTCGAGTTGCAAGTCTTTGATGATATTGTCAAGTCGAGTCCAAAGTCATCAAAATTGTGACTTAAGTCTGACTCGAGTCTAAGTCACATGACTCGAGTCCACACCTCTGCAAGATACTTAACGTTCGAACTGGTAAACTGTGTTATTTTCTGCAAATATTAACTCATTTGGAATTTGATGCAACATGTTTTAAAAAAGCTGGCATAAGTGGCCAAAAAGACTGAGAAGGTCACTGTGTAAAGGATATCACCACATGGGCTCAGGAACACTTCAGAAAACCACTGTCAGTAACTACAGTTCGTCTACATCTGTAAGTGCAAGTTAAAACTCTACTATGCAAAGCCAAAGCCATTTATCAACAACACCCAGAAACGCCGCCGGCTTCGCTGGGCCCGAGCTCATCTAAGATGGACTGATGCAAAGTGGAAAAGTGTTCTGTGGTCTGACCAGTCCACATTTCAAATTGTTTTTGGAAACTGTGGTCATCGTGTCCTCTGGACCAAAGAGGAAAAGAACCAGCCGGTCTGTTATAGACGCAAAGTTCAAAAGCCAGCATCTGTGATGGTATGGGGGTGTACTAGTGCCCAAGGCATGGGTAACTTACACATCTGTAAAGGACTAATGCTGAAAGGTACATACAGGTTTTGGAGCAACATATGTTGCCATCCAAGCAACGTCTTTTTCATGGACGCCCCTGCTTATTTCAGCAAGACAATGCCAAGCCACATTCTGCACGTGTTACAACAGCGTGGCTTCGTAGTAAAAGAGTGCGGGTACTAGACTGGCCTGCCTGTAGTCCAGACCTGTCCCCCATTGAAAATGTGTCGTGTATTATGAAGCGTAAAATACAACAACGGAGACCCCGGACTGTTGAACAACTTAAGCTGTACATCAAGCAAGAATGGTAAAGAATTCCACTCGAAAAGCTTCAAAAATTGGTCTCCTCAGTTCCCAAACGTTTACTGAGTGTTGTTAAAAGGAAAGGCGATGTAACACAGTGGTAAAAATGTCCTTGTGCCAACTTTTTTGCAATGTGTTGCTGCCATTAAATTCTAAGTTGATGATTATTTGCAAAAGAAAATAAAGTTTCTCAGTTCGAACATTAAGTATCTTGTCTTTGCAGCGTATTCAGTTAAATATAAGTTGAAAAGGATTTGCAAATCATTATATTCTGTTTTTATTTACGATTTACACAATGTGCCAACTTCACTGGTTTTGGGTTTTGTATATACCGCGTCACTCATTGAAGTATTTATACAGCTTCATCTATATGTAGTTGCTCAAAGTTCTGCCATTCTAGTTCAAGTTAAATGATACTTCAATCCTCAAAGTCTTCTTTTTATATTTTTGGGTAATAGCACAGCAATTTAATCATGCCACACTGAGTTCTGTAGACCCCCCAGAAAAAAACTCAAAAAACATTTACAGCAGATCTCAGTCAATATCATTTTATTTTCATAATTAAACATTTTCTTTAACAATATTTGTACTGAGCCCCAGTCCTGTCTTTATCAGAAAAGTCCCCTCAAACTGCTGCTCCGATTCAGTTCAGTTTTATTTGCATAGCACATTTCATACAAGAGGAAGCTCAATGTGCTTCACAGTAGATAAAAACAAGCACAGAGAAAAATAATACAAATATAACTTTTTTAAAAAAGTACTTAAAGCCAAAGGCATGAGAGGAAAGCAATGTTTTAAGACCCCACTGAAAAGAAATTACTCTTTCCACTGACCTCAAATCAGCAGGCACTTTGTACCATGGGGCCATAACAACAGAGAGCTCTTTCACCTACCTTCGTTTTAATTTTCGGTCCTATCAGGAAGCCCAGACTGGATGATCTGAGAGATCTGACTGGGCTGTATTTAGAGAGCAGGTTAGGTAGATATTCTGATGCCCTTTTAAGCTTTTAAAACAATGAAAAATATATTACGGCTAATTCTTTGTTGCATAGGACGCCAGTGAAGATGTTTTAGCACAGGTTTGATTAGTTCAGTTTTCTTTGGTTCCATAAGTACTCTTGCTGCTGCATTTTGGATTAATAGAAGTCTGTAGATCAAGGTTTTTTAAAAGCTGGCGTAATAGGGACTGCAATGATCTTGTAAGATACGTTTATTCTGAGTCCTTCTGAGACATGAAGGACCAAAATGTAGAAAGGTATGAATTGAAAAGCTGTTTTTATCACAGTGGAGATAAGCTGTTGAAAGTTCAAATGTTGATTACACCAAGATTTCTGATGTACTTGCTTTTTTGAGGAAATGCAGGTAATAAAGAAAAACATCTTGTTTTTGTTTTTGAGAACTTGCAATTAGAATTTCCGTTTTGCCAGGGTAAAGCTATAAAAAAAGACTGGACAACCAAACACTTATTTTGTTATGCATCTGAATAGGTTATGAACAAGATTACATTTTTTAGACTAGAGGGAGACAGATGTGTATCATCTGCATATAAATGGTAAGAGACACAGTGTTTTGTATGTGAAAGTTCTTCCTATGAGTTATGACTAAAATAGGTTAAAGATGGGTTCAGGTAAGCCAATGGAATTTTTTCACATGTAGACAAATATTGGATCACCACCAAAATTTTATGGCTTCTTCCATGAACCAAATCACACGTCTGTTAAATTTTAATGAAAAGCCATCCAGTTTTTGACATACAGACAAACAGATAAACTGACAGACAGACCCTGGTGAAAACATAAAGCATAACCACCTTCGTAATAACATGAACTGGCACCATTATCGTGATGTAGGACACCCCACAACCCAACCCCCGCACACACACACACAGAAAAAATTTGGAGTGACATTTACTTAAAAAGGGCGGCACGGTGGCGCAGCTGGTAGAGCGCATGCCTCACAGCAAGAAGGTTCCCGGTTTGATTCCGGGTCGGGAGGGCCTTTCTGTGTGAAGTTTGCATGTTCTTCCCGTGCATGCGTGGGTTCTCACTGGGTACTCCGGCTTCCTCCCACTGACCAAAAACATGCTCATTAGGTTGATTGGTAACTCTAAATTGCCCTTAGGTATGAGTGTGAGCGTGAATGGTTGTCTGTCTCTCTATGTGGCCCTGTGATCGACTGGCGACCGATTCAGGGTGTACCCCGCCTCTCGCCCGATGATAGCTGGGATAGGCTCCAGCCCCCCGCAACCCCGAAAGGGATAATAGTTCCATTTTTTTCCAAAACAAATACTTGCATTCAAGGGATGCTTTCAAAACACTTTTATTTAGACATGAGCAGACATGTTTAGAATATCAAAATAACCACAAACACATGGCCAGCAGTTCAAGTTTACATATATATACTAAATAAATCAAGGGACTTCAGAAACAGTTATGATGCTGAAAAGTAAAGCAGTGTAGAGTTAAATATATATATATATATATCAACAAATCACCAACTGACTGTAGGACTGATAATCCAGCATCGTATGCAGTGTCACAGTTGACTGTCCTTGTGTGCTATGTAATTTCATTAATTGGGCTTCACAGAAAAGAATCAGTGTTCCAAACACATTGAAATAATTGAAAGAGACTTGTTCCTCATTAAGATTTCATCTTGGTAGTGGTGTTAGGGAATGGATTCTGCAGCATTATCACTAAAAAAGAAGTGTTGCTGTGGTGAGGACCGTGAGGACACAAGCAGTCATCTTGGACTCTATCTCAATCTCCACATTTTGGTCAGTTTCTTCATCCCATCAGCCTCAGGGACACCTTCAGTCATCAGCTGGAAAACCCCTGTCGTTACAGATTATTCAGCTTTTTATCTCTTCAGCCTCAGATGACCTCCTAAACCAACACCTCCACCATCACTGTCATGGGGTGGATCGTGCTCCCTTGGGGAGACACCTTCTTATCACCTTATCCTCCTGTAGAGCTCAAGTGCCAAAGATTTTCAGATGATAAAACAGCTTCACATCTAGGTGAAATAAATAATCTTTTCCTCATTTATCAGTCTGTGAGAATTCACCCTCTGCTCCAGTTTGCCTCTGCTCCTCTCCCCCTCCCCTCTCGGGTTTCTCCTCTCTCCTGGGTGCTGTGGTGTGGGTGTGGCCCGGAGCGGACCTGCTGTGGATCCTCACCTGTTTCCTGTTGCTCTAATCAACTTCCCTATTTAAAGCCGGGAGCTTCGTCTGCTGGTTGCACTTCGTTTGTGGTTCGTCTACCTCAAGTCACTTCAGTGCTGGCCTTCAGCCCTGTCTCCGACACTCAGAGCTCATTTTGTTTCTCCTGATGGTTTTTGTGCTTATGCTCACCTACCTGAAGACTCACCTGCTCTCTCTATGTCTTTTAGGTCTCCACAAGCTCCTGCCACCGCCATCACCACCTGTATATATATTCACTTTTGGAAAGCTTTTGTTTTTGAGCTGTTTTTGGAGCAAAATAAATCCTGAGTTTATCATCTTCCTGATCGTCTGCCTCTGTTCTGGGTCCAACCCATTATTCATTACCACCATATCCTAACACAGTCGCTCTTAACTGAAATGAAATGAAGGGTTATTTCAGGTTTTTTGAAATGGGGTTGCTCGAGGCCCATGGCACGAGTGGATATGATTGCTAATATAGGAACTTGTGAGTGTTGTCCCTGGGGGAAGATTTCCAGGGGTGGATGGTAGGCAGTACATAGAAGTTTCAGTGCCACCAAAAGCCACTGATCCAACATGGACAAGTTAGTACCATAAGGGCCTTCTTCCTGGGCTTTCAGAGCCCCACACTGATCACACATACTGTAGATCAATGATTGATTCTGATTTCTAACAGAGAATACATTTCAGACTGCAAGCTGGGATTTAACATATTATTATATAATGAGGGACTGTTGTTTATCACAGAGAGCATAAAGTATTACTCATTTAATGAGCCATGAACCTCGACAATGCCCCTGCTGAGTCATGCTGTGTCTGAAAACCACTTCAGGTTAAAAGTTTACATTGTGCAGCAGGTGGCTCCAAGGCCAAATAAAAAGTGCCGACAAACAAACTATCCTCTAATCCTGCCACCACTAAAAGCCAGTCCTTGACTCTGAGGTCTGTTTCTTTATATGTTGTGAGTTCTGTTGCCTACAGCAAGTAGCTTTGTTAGAGCTCAAACAAAAGTGTGCTTTTCTCTTTTGACTTCAGTTGATTCTATGCTGGCCAGAGTTGGTTTGCTACTTCTGCATCCCAAAAAGTCTTCAACATGGATTTCAATTTATGAAGCATGATTGACATTTATATGGTTATAATACAAACAACAACAAAAAAACCTCACAATTTAGAGACTTTTCATTTATCTAAAATTTAGATTTATAGTTCAATCCACTGGTAATTCAAAACTGTCAACACCAACAAGCATCAAATCAGATCTTCATTTGGAAGTTGAAAACTTGGCGTACCTTTGCAATTTTATAGAACTTGTGTTTTGCCTTAAAGGTGTAGTCAGCGATCTTCTAATCTAATGCACTATTTGTCAAAATCACCATATTTCTCCTCTCCATCCACAAGATGTCACCACTGACAGCATGTTGAAAAAAAAAGTCCCGTGTCAATACACAGCCTTGGCTCTGAATTTCAGCAGGTAAATACTGTAGCTCAGGCCGAGCCACCAAAACAGGGTACACCCCCCCACATCCAGGGGGAGATCATACTCATGCACAGATCAGACAGAGGGGGGAGGGGGAGTCGTAGGTTGCATAGCGTGCGCAGTTAGTGTAAGAGAGAGATACAATAGGTGCAGTAGCAATGGCTGAAAAACAGCCCAAAAGAAAAAGGTCAGAGGAGTGAAAAGTGAAAAAGAAGGGCTATGACCATGAAAGAGCGAAGACCCGGGTCAACATTGGTGTTGCTTTCCGACGGTGGAGGGAACTCCGCCAATTGAAAGACCTGAAAACGGACGCTGATGTTGCCATCTGCCTGCTGGATAGGTAAGCGACATTAGCTTTGTGGTGCTTCACATAACAGTAACAGCCGTGGGACATTCATCTTATTGTCTAATCTGCCAAAATGTACTGTTGTCGTGATGTTATCAATAATGTCAGTCGAGTTGTCTGACGAGTCGGGGTTACCTTAGCTACGTTGGTCAGCTACGCAGTTTCTACGGCTGTTTCCATGACGATGCACGCCCATCAGCTTTTGGGGGTGGAGCCAGGGGTGAGGTATGAAGGGAGAGGCGGATCTAAATTCATTCATCAACAACCTTTCCACTTGTTTTCTCCCACATCGCTGACTACACCTTTAACTCTGGTTCATATATTCTGTTTTTATGACAGCAAGAGTTCACAATCAGAAATGTTCGAAGTTTTCATTTACAAAGTACCTCTGGTGTAGCTGTTTTATATCTCTGTCTGAGATGCTCTGTTAGACTTTCTGCCACTTTAAAGCTCCCTATTCCCACATTGGCAGAGTTTGCGTTGATTCCTTGGCAGGTCACTACTTGCCGCCATATTGTCAACTTTTTCATTATTGTCTTCTCTGCACTTGACTTGCTACTGTGAGACCATGGGCCTTAGCTAACAGGAAAACAATAGTATATTTGATATATGTTATTGTTAATAGTAGATTAGAGTACTGGTATATTAATTCTACCTTTCAAGAAGTGCCACAAACATGGGCAGAGGGAGAAGTCTTGATTCAGCTGACTTTTTGTCTTGCTCATAGAAGTGCTCTATCACACAGAGGAGACATGGTAAGCACATTGATGGGCATGGAGAGAAGTGGGTCTTTAGCAGTGACTTGTAAATGATGAGGTATTGAACAGAACTTAAATGAAGAGGGAGTGAGTTCTGGTGGAAACCAATGGAGAGATTCTTCAACTGTTGTTACATGGTCATGTTTCCTTGTGTGGAGGCGTGCAGCAGCTTTTTGCAGGAGCTGAGACTTGTCCACATCAATGTACAAGTTGTAATAATCAAGCCTGGAGATTCTTAAGGCAAGAATCGCTGCTTCAAGCCCATTTAAAGGCAAATAAGGCTTAACTTTAGCCAGCAGTCTGATAAATGTGTTTCACCGGTGACAGAAAACAAACTGCTCTTTTCCAGATTGATGGAGAAAATATTGAGCCTTGACCCACACACGATGACTAAACATTTCAATAATCCTTTGGCCAAAAACACAAGGGCGTTGTCTGATTTGAAAGAAATCATATTTCTCTACTGAGTCTTTGATCTGTATTAGTGGAGGAAAAGAATCACCTCAACTGCCTCTTTTCAATGCATTATGAAACCAATTCCTGCAGAGATAAGAAATAAAAAACCTGCAAGTAATTCATTTAAACCTAAGAGGGAATTTCAGCTCCGTTCTGGCTCACTGTAAGGAACAAAGACAGAGATAACAACCTGATGGTGATTATGAACCATGAGACAAGAAAAATAGAGACAAGCATACAAAGAAATGACAAAGACCTGAAAACTAACTTAATGTCCTGGTCCTGGATCCATGTCACAGTTTTGTCATTAGTTATCAAAAGTGATTCTGCATGGCCATTTCAACACTTTACACAAATTAATTTACCCATCTTACAATCTCATCAGTTGGCAGGGCTCTAATAAGCATTTATTCCTACGCAAAACCATTATTATAAAGAATGTCTAGGCATATAATTATGTTTCAAGCCTTACAATTTGCATTTGCTAGGTATAAACAGATCATAAAGGCACGTACCATACAATTATAATGACTGCAGGAGTTCAGCTGTTTGTGTTCTCTCTGGTCTGTGAGGGAGGAAATGCACACTTTCAGTATGATTTATGTCAAAGTTTCATCATTAATGAGTGTGTGCGGATTTTATAGCTTCACAGGCTCTGCAACGCTGTAGTTCAGCAAATGTTCAGCCCCGAGATCTCCTAATGAATGTAAGGGAGAAATAACCTGTAATAAGAAGTGCACTGAAGCATTCTGTCATTTTGTTTGTCAAGTACCACCAGAGAGGTTTATTTTACGTCAGAGCTTCTGTGTCATTAGGTATTACTGACCTAAAAGTCACTGAAACTGAAATGGAAAAGTTTCAGTTATGTTCACTGTCACTTAAAATTTTTATGCATCTGCACGGGCCCCTACTGAGGCTGGAAGATTATAGTTTCAGGTTGTCCATTCATACATTTGTCTGTGCACAAGTATCTGATTCTTGTCAATGTGATTTCTTGATTTTCTTAAACAAATTTCCACTCTGACTGAAGCAAATACAAGAATAATACATTATTTTAGATAGAGAAAATCATCTTATGGACTGGGACAAGGCCAGAGTCATCCGCAGCGAGGACAACAAACACCAGCGCTGGATTAGGGAAGCCATCGAGATCAGGACATGGGGCCCAGGGATGATGAACAGGGACGAGGGGGCATATAGGCTCTCACACACCTGGAGCAGAGTCCTGCAGAGGCGAACAGACAGCGGGAGGTGTGACCCTCCTGTCAGAACATTTGACAGGAGGGTCACACCACCATAACACCAGCTGATTTATCATGTCACACCTGTCATCTGATGACATTTCTGAGGAAGGCGGAAGTTTCCGCTGAAACATGTCAAGGTACATGAAGAATCTGCATATCTTAGATAAAAGAAAGAGAACTATATCAGTTTGTTCTTTGTTTTTTTCCCTCCTTTCCCTGATGGTGACACTGCACTTACATGGTATACACATGACAAAAACACTGGGGCAATTAAGGCAAACAAACAGATGGTCTACACTGCGATGAGAGAAATCGCATTATCAACAAAATTAAACAAATTACACATCGTCAAAGACTGAGAAGAAACAAAGAAAGGATGGGGGATTACTGAGGAGGTTATTGAAGATGTGTATATGGACTGAGCTTTTATCAGTTCATTTCAGGATGGGCCCTGCTAGTTACTATGTGCTGGACATGGGTAGGCATTTAACCCAAACAAAACAAAAACTTCAGGGGTTGGGCCGCCCCACACAGAAATGTTAGGTTCACCCTTGATTGTTCATGCAGCAGGACACCCAGTCCATCTATGATGTCTGTACGTACTCCTGTGCTCAACCTATACAAAGACATGCAGCAGGGATCTGCTGGGTGAACTTTAGAACAGTGAAATGCTGAACTTTACCCACCAATGCAAGTTTATCACCACATGCACCACATCTGGATTTAATGCAAATAGGCTACCTCTGTTTTTATGTACTACCTCAGCTGCACTGTTTGAGCTACACATCAGTTAAAGTTGAGACTGATGAAATTTTGGAGGTCGTAGCTCAAGGTCCTAGGACTTTATGCTCTTCCTTGACTTTCGATTATTTGATACTGAAAATATTTTTTTGGGTATTGTTTTCAAATGTTGCACAAATGTCTTATGTGATACAAAGATAAACGGATATGTTTTCGGATAGACAACAAAAAACATCCATCAAAAAATATGACCATCATTTGACTGTGATCATGATACATTGACAGCTCTTTTATTCAACTTTGCACAAATTTTCTCTCCAAAATGACATGCTCATCCATTTCTTGAGTAACTCAGACACAAAACAACACCACAAAACCCAGCTCTTTGTATTGACCTACCACTACACTGACAATGCCAAGCAATTTTCCAATTTACTAAGGCATAAAACCATCAGTGTGTAGTTAGAGTCCTTTGCTTTTAAGATAGAGTTGCAGGGTTTATTCGTCTATGCTGCTGCTTGCTACATATCAGGTAAAGATCCAAACACTTTGGCTACACTTCCTGGTGGTTTTTGCTCAGTCCATTTCATTATACAGTCTAAATTCTGCATATTCACAAACTCACCCCAAAATCTTTTGGAAAGTCTCCCAGAAAAAGTGTTTGCAGATGTAATTGATAAAAAAAAGGATGACGATGATAATAATATAATACATTTTGTCTACAAGTGCTTTTCACAACACTCAAGGACACTGTACAAGGTTAGAAAAAACAAAACAAAAAGCAAAACGCAAACAGACATGGTATGGTCGAGGGAAGAGGTGGTACATTATTGTTGAATGGAGTATGCAGAAGAAGATGGTCAGTGCTTGATAGGCATCAAGTTTGATTGTCATTTGTCTCCTACGTGTTGACTATATCCATCTATTTATCATGTCAGAATATATCTATATACACCAGGGGTGGGCAACTTTAATTACCAAGACGGCCACATAAAACCATTTTTCCCAGCCTGAATGTTGGATAAACAACATATGAGAATATAAATTTGTCATGAAATTAGAATACCAATATTCATATATTACAACATAAATACAAGTTATTATGCATAATCAAATGAACTTGAGAAAGAATTCAAACAAATGTAGCTAATACACATTGAATTAAAGCCAATGAAGCTATTTTCAAATCAATAAAATGATGTTTTTCACATTTCTAAAGCTCAAATATTTTGCTGCTGCCATTTTTAAAATACAGTAATGAGTAATAATTGATATAATTTTCAAAGGCTTCATGAAAGAGATTTAGACACTATAAGAGCAAAGTAAGATTGTAAATAACTTACATAAGATTATATAGAATTATTTCTATTTGATATCTTAGTTTTATTCGTATTTACAACTGCTGGTTTTTGGGAATGAATGGTGGGCCACATTTAGTGACGTGGAGGGCCGCATTTGGCCCCCAGGCCGCCGCTTGCCCACCCCTGATATACACTAACCAGCCACTATATTAGATACATTCATTCAACCCAAGCTAACTCAATAAGCTAGTCAACCAGTTAAAGTGAAACAACTGAAAGTGTTAAAGCATGTTGACATGGTCAAGACAACCTGCTGAAGTTCAGATCAAGCATCAGGATGGAAAAGGTAAGTGTGATTTAAAGAACATAAATATATTCTGGTGATGTAATACAGTACAGTAGAAAAACAAAATTCTAAAAGGATTTTTTTCATGAATACATTCTGAACAGATCAAATAACATACTAAATAGAGATGTCCAAACTCTGGCCAGAGACATGACTGATGATAGAGACAAACAGATTAAAACTTATAATCATGCTAATTTCCTACACAATCTGCTCCACATCAAGTTCATATTTACAAAACACATTGCAATGATCATCTTCAAGTTTCATCTTGCCAACATATCTGGTGGTCACCAACAGTTGTTTTTTGTTTGTTTCAAATGAGCGATAGTTTGTGCAGCTGCATGAAGCATTAACCCCAACTACACACGGCGCAACCTGCAGCAAATCACCCCAGTGTGTTCAATCTGTTTCCACAGCCTGTGCCTGGATCTGTCTTCAGTTCATTTATTTTATTTATTTATTTAACCTTTTTAACCTGATAAAACCCATTGAAATCAAGATCTCTGTCACAAGGGTGACCTGGCCAAGAGGTATCAGCACACGTCATGAAAACAATGTTGAAAAGTGACAAAATACGAAAAGTTAAAAGTATAAATTTTTTGTGAGTGCAAGGTGTCTTGAATAAAGCACAGAGGCTTTAACATAAATAACAATTTAGAAACACAGGCACTGTTCAAAGGTCTCATGCTGTTTGTCCATCAGCATGGACTGAAAGGCTCCAAGTGAAATGAGCTCTGACAGTTTCAACTCAGTCTGTCGAGAGTTTCATGCTGTGAGGGCTGAAAAACTGAACACTCTCTTCCCCAGTTCAGTTCTGACGGGAGGAACAGAGAGATGGAGAATATCACAGGACCACAAGACATTGCAGCTCTTAGTTCAGGGAAAAAAAGTACATTAATAAGACAGAAGTAGCCAAGAAGTGTCTTATAAATCAGGGTCAGCCAGTGCGTATACCTGTGTACACTTAAAGAAGGCAAGCCAGATTTAACATACAAATCACATCTATGCGTGAGGCAACCATAACGAGTGATGGACCTCTAGGCAATGCGATAAACAGTGTTCAAGGACTGGAGACATTTAATTGAAGCACCCATGTAGAGCACATCTCCATATTCCATCAATGAAAGAAATGCTGGCACAGCTGTTTTCTGACTCCAAGTGAAAAACTGGATCTATTTCATGAATAGAATTGCTTTACGCGAATTTGGGGGAAAAAATTGCAATGTGTGCTGTAAAAGCAAGGTCACGATCCCGAAGAAAACACAGACATTTGAAGTTTGACATCCTTGTTGAGTAACAAAATTTGGGATATTCCCTGGTAGCTCAAATGAATTCGAAAAGACCAGGAACTTGTCTTTTCTGTCTTTGAAACCAATTTAATCTTGGACAACAGTGAACAAAAGTAAAAGAAGCTTGTAAAAATTCAATAGACTGTTTTTTAAATGTATTTTTGGGGCATTTTGTGCCTTTATTGATAGGAGAGAGACAGTGGATAGGCTTGTGAAAGGGGGTGAGAGAGTAGGAGAAGACACTCTGCAAACTGGTCACAGGCGGGATTTGAAACCTGGACCGGCAGAAGCATATACATGGGGTGCCTGGTGGCTAACCACTCTGCCAAACCAGCACCCCTTGATAGACTATGTTGAGGATAAACAGTAATAAATAATGGTGTCATCTGCATAAAAGTTATAAAATGCAGTTGATATTAGTACACAGACTGTTGATGTAAATTGAAAATAAAATGGGTCCCAGGACGAAGCCTTGGGGCATCCCTTTGGTACCACCCAGAACAGAAAAGGTGGATCCAGCTACCTGCACTACCTGTGTGTTTCTGTTTCTCTTTTTCTGCCCAGAAGAAAAAAACACACCCAATGCCAAAGTACCTAAGTGCATTGGTGTATTGTCCACACTGAAATAAGTTTCTCAGTGAAACCCTCCCTTGGCTGCTCACAACATTGCCTGTATTTGTTTTCTCCTGCTGCATCTGTGAGAAGTGTTCAGAGAGCTCAAATGTATGTCAAAGCATTTCTGAAAATGTTGGGTGAGTTATTGTTACAAATGTGAAAAAACTGCCCTGTCTCGAAATGTTAAGAAATAGGCCTACTTAGAAAATACTAAGAAAGTTCCTCGATCCGCATTGAGATTCAAATCACCATCAAAATCTGATCACTTCCTCCTTGTGCCATGACCAACATTCCCTGAAAAGTCCATTCAAATCTATCAAGCAATGAATCAATCTTTGCTTGTATTATGGCAATTTGTAACAAGCGTTATCTCAAGATACTTTTGAAAAGAACACGCCGGAGACAAACTCTCTCTCTCTCTCCATCATGGTAGCAAGAAAAAAACTCTGTTTAGCAGAAGGAAACTTTGAATGTGGATCTCAGTCTGAAGAACAGCCATCCACACTATGCTGTGTTGAGTGTGTGGGTGAAGGACGGGAGGTGGGTGGAGACAAGTGGACTAAAGTAAGAACTAGAGCTAGTGACAGATCCATGGGCTGATCATAGAGCTGCTGGATAAAAGTTTATTTGAGGTTAGCCCCTTGAGATGCAGATTTTCATTTTTAGGAGGGTCCTCATGTCTGTATGATTGTCATTTATAATGATTATAAAGGTGGAGATGACTGACACTGAATAATACAACAGCATCAAAAAGAGAATCTATCAGTGATGTTTTTTTTTTTTAATTGAGGGATAATGGCGGGGGTGCAGGGATAAAGGACTTAAAAAATAATCTGTGGTAGTGAAAAACCTATGGACAACCTGACCATGAATCTGTCCTGTACCACATTTGTCTCCATTGAGTATACATTTCTTTAAAATGTTGACCTCTTAAGATGTGGCATCTCATTTTCAAGAGGGACCTCAATGATGCTAGAAATAGTTACTACGGATGTATAATCAACCATGGCTAGAGAGACCATGCTAATGATGCTAATGTCTACATTAACAACTTTAATGATTCTGATCTGGAATGTGGCAAAAGAAATGGCCAAATACTTATGTCTGTAATTGTAGTTATTGAAGCTTTGTGATCCCAGGCCAAGACAAGAGCCAGAGACGAGTACAGGAGCAAACAAAAATGGGCAAAGGCAGATATATAGAGAGAGGATGGAGAGAGAGTGTTAGAGAGATCGCAGACTGTTGTTTTAAAGGGAGTCACATAGCTGATTAGCCACTGATCTTTAACTAAAAGGAATGTTTGATATAAGTCTGTAGTTAGTTAAAGTGCCTGCAACAAGAGTAGGTTTATCAAGAAGGGGTTTGATTACAGCTACTTCAAAGGTGTAGTCAGCGATGTGGGAGAAAACGAGTGGAGAGGTTGTTGATAAACAAATTTAGACCCACCTCTCCCTTCATACCTCACCTCCAAAAGCTGATGTGCATTGTCATGGAAACGGCCGTAGAAACTGCGTTGCTGACAAACGTATCTAAGGTAACCCCGACTCGTCAGACAACTCGACTGACAATATTTATAACATCACAACAACAGTACATTTTGGCAGATTAGACAATAAGATGAATGTCCAACGGCTGTTACTGTGATGTGAAGCACCACAAAGCTAATGTTGCTTACCTATCCAGCAGAAAGACGGCGACATCCGTGTCCATTTTCAGGTCTTTCAAGTAGCGGAGTTCCCTCCACCGTGGGAAAGCAACACCAATGTTGACCCGGGTCTTCACTCTTTCATGGTCATAGCCCTTCTTTTTCACTTTTCACTCCACTGACCTTTTTCTTTTGGGCTGTTTTTCAGCCATTGACACTGCACCTATCCTATCTCTCTCTTACGCTAACTGAGCACGCTACGCACCTTACTCCTACCCCCCTCTGTCTGATCTGTGCATGAGTATGATCGCCCCCTGGATGTGAGGGAGGGTGTACCCTGTTTTGGTGACTCGGCCCGAGCCACAGTATTTACCTGCTGGAATTCAGAGCCAAGGCTGTGTATTGAAACCGGACTTTTTTTTCAACATGCTGTCAGTGGTGACATCTTGTGGATGGAGAGGAGAAATACGGTGATTTTGACAAATAGTGTATTAGATTAGAAGATTAGAAGATTAGAAGATCGCTGACTACACCTTTAAAGGACTGAGGTGCGTAGTCTATTGACATAGATATATTGATTGTCTCCAACAAGGATGGACAAACTATGGGAAAGATGGACCATGGACGGTTTAATTGGGATCGGGTCTAGAAGGGCAGCTTGATTTTGGAGGAGGAGACAACAAAATTTAGCTCTCGAAAGGCAGTTGTAGAAAAACAGTCTAAAACTGGTTTAACTTAATATAATGGTAATGCAGGTGCAAGTTTTTAATATTCTTTTGTCCCAATGGGGCAGTTGAGTCAATATTGGATCTTAGTCAAAAGGCAGAGCTATTGACAAGCTGAATCAACTGAGAGGGGCTATAATTAATATTATAATTATCAATGGGCTAATGTGCTGAATATGAGGCAGCAGGAATGGACTCTTTAAACTTAGGCACAGCACCATTTGATAGATTTCTACTCTTCACTGTTTTATTACAGAAAAAAGCTTTTGAGTTATTCAGTTCACAAACTAACAAAAACAAACAAAAATACCCTCTTCGGTGGAGGTAAAAAGGGGTTGAAGTTTGACGATACACCTTATTTTCCCATGTATCTCCTCTGATTAAAACTTGCTCAGGACAAGTTCAATAATGTGGATGTGAGGGACATCAGAGCTGAGTCTATGAGGACATTATCCAACTTGAGGTCTCTGTAGGAGACACCTCTAGAGTGAATCTCCATCAAAGCATCAACCAGCTGCTTGGTGAGGACCTGAGAGAGCAAACTAGACATTCACGCTGAGTGTACAGTGTTCACAGTACACAAACAAAAATACTGGATCATTATCTTTTAAACTTACTTTAAATGTGTCTTCCTTATTTTAACTAACAAGATCAGCGCAGGGGACCTCGTGCTCTAGATCATACCAGTCGAGCGGAGCGCCGACTGCACTGGTCCCTGGTGCTGCTTTTTTATGCATCACCACCTCCCAAGGGATCATGACCAACTCTCTGTTTGGAAGCTTTATTGAAACAAGAGGGAACAAATTCACAGTATGCCTCTCATTTAAGAAAGAAACACATTTTACTTCACTTACCAATGATAAGTTCTCAGCATCACACTGAGGAGTATGTTTTATTGCCACCTATAGAGAATAAAGACAGACGTTTAGTCAGCTTAATATACTGTATGTATAGAGAGGAACATAAATCATTGTGTGTCTGTGTGTGTTTGTGGAACATTTACAGACACACAGGCAGATTGTCCTCTCTAATGTACTGCCTCCCCTCCTGATACTTTGCCTAATAACCACCTATAGACACAATATAACCATTTAAAGATTTAGTAGACATTCTAAGATATTAAGTTATTTAGGACGAAACAGAAGTTCTGAAGCAGAATCACCTTCAAAATGCTGAATGTACAGACCCAACATGTCAAGCTTCCCCATATGTTATACAAGCAGTAAAATTAATTGTGTTGTAATGATGAATTAGGGGTTAAAGGTTTTTCTCTGTTACCTCACCTTTTGCTGGTGGCTCTGCAGCTCAAACAGAGTGACTCCTGTGGACTTGACTTTAGGTGCTTTACATCAACATCAGTATTTAACAGAAATGATGCCATGTAACATAAATTCTAATTTCTAAATCATGGTTAAATTCAAACTGTGATTCAGCTCAATATTGGTCAATATAAGTCCTCTCAATTGTATAAGCATTGTTAATGTTAATGCTAATATTTTGGCAGCCTCTCAGTCCATGATTGTTCTTGATTATATACCACCACCTTTACAACCACAGAGAGGAGGACTTCATCAAAAATTAAACGCAATAGAGACAAGTATAATGAGGACAAATTTATGGACTAAGAATCCATGAATTTGTTCCTGTCATTGATTCTTATTTTAGTCCCTTTGTTTCTACCCCTCCCCCTAACTCCGCCCATTCACACCACCAACATCACACTAAAAAATGTTGAGTTATTTTGGTAACCCAATTTATGTGTTGGTAGTGTTGAGTTAAATTTTGGGGTTATTTTACGCCCCTTCTTAACATTCATGGTATCTCAAACCAATAGAGGACTTTTGGGTTATGTTCTTGTCATAGATGTGTAGCTGTCAAATATGCAGTAACCATATAATGCTTTCATTCAATACTGATTAAATTGTCAGGGGAATGTTCCAGCTCCTAGTTGAATCAAGAACATAAAAAATAAGGGGAGTCCAGTCTGGTGCTGACAAAAGATGTGCCTATAATGTAGGATAGTGTATGTGAATGCAGAGGACAGCAGGTTACTAATGCATGATTCACAGAACTTAATTGATGTCACTAGTTATCTTCAACTGCCCATGAGACATTTGATCAGTGAAATAAACTAAATCTCTGTTACAATAGTTCACCCTTAAAATAAAAGTTTGCTCTTAAGTCATGGTAGGACAGATATGCCCTGACTTCTGTTTGCTTTTCACAGAAAACACTTCTCTGACTTTTTTTTATTGATTTGATGCAGTTATTACGTTTCAAATTATAGATAACAGCAAGAGTCCTGGGAGGAGTTGTTTTCAAAGGCAGAAAGTATAGCTGAGTTTATCTCAGTCTCCTTTCTTTGCACTTAAGACGCTCTTTGTATCGTCTGTGTTCAGCTGAAGGAAGTCAAACCGAGCATTGAACTTTGTCAGACATTATGTTTTTTATAACATGTACCAAATAGTTATTATGAATCATCATGTGTAAGGGGAATCCCTACAAAGAGGCTGAGGATGTTCTTCCCTGAAGTACCTTTTTTCTCCTTTTATTTCTTTCCAGAATCATAATCTGATAGGTATTCACGGAGATCAGGTAGTAACTGATTTTAAAAAAAACTTTGAATTGTATGCATTGCCACAGATTCATATGTATAAGACGTGGTCAATTAAATAAAAATGATAGATCCAGAATTTTGTTTCACTGCTTTTGATTTCCTTTGTGTTCAGATCAGTGTTTAGTAGATTTCTTCTAAAACAATATGATACCTACCTGATGTTCAGGTCAAGGATTTGGACAGTCCTGATTTTTGCTCTGGTGTCGACGTACGCTGCCGATTATTTTAGTCCTTGTGAAGAGAGGGTGTCCTTGAGTGGCCTTACTTCATTCTTGGTTAGATCGAGATCCGGGTAAAGTGAAGGCCAAGTGCACTCCTCTGATTTTTGAACAGATGCTGTATGAGGTAAATGGCACAAGCCTGAATATTAGCCACAGTGATGGAGATCAGCTCTGTTCCTGCTCAGAAATAACTGACATGGCAGCTAGACCTATATATTCTTGTTAAAGGGAGATCATTCTCTACATAATTAAAAACTTTCAGGCAAAACCATGCCACAAAATCAGCATATCACACATAAACAATAGTCATTTACAACTGACATTTAGAATAGTCAACATATCTTAGTGAAAAATGGGGGAAACCGCTCTTGGAACTGAAGGATCAGAAAAACCTGATTCACCTGTTGATACAGGCATGTAAATTGTGAGCTTATGTCATGAAACTGGATAAAATGTGTGTGTGAAAAATAAAACAATCCCTCCAGGAGGTTTCAGGACCAGAAGATGTCAGCAGTTTTTAAACATGCATCAGCAGTCTGCAGCTCTCATCATGATGAGCCTCCATGCTGCAGTTATATATAAATACATGAAACTTATTCACAGTGTAAGAAAACTATCCTGAAAACCAAATGAGTGAAATGGATGTTTATCTTAAAAGTAAGTATTCAGCTTAAACTGATAGTTCATTATATCTATACACAAGTTTATTTTAAAAAAGTACACTATTGGCCCTTTTCCACTAGCATGCCTTGGCCCTACTCTACTTGGCATTACTTGATTTGCAGCTTGTTTCCACTAGCCTGGTACCTCCTAAAACAAGCTAGTTTTAGTACCTACTCTGCTCTGGTTCTAAGCAAGCTGAGTCGATACTAAAAGATGACATCACTGACTGCCAGCTACTGACTGGTCAGACAATGCCGGCATCGATGAGTCATGAGCGCGACGACCTAGCATGCTAGCGGTAGCTACCATTAGCTTACCCTCATACGTCTTTTCTTTGCAGCTTGATTGCTCTCCTCCTCGGCTTCATTCTGTTGTACAGCTTCCAAAACTCTCCTGTGCTTCTCAAGGGGTATTTCTTCTTGCCATCTGCAGCCTTCTTCTGCTTTCCTTTTGTACACGGTTTGTGACAAAAAGCCACAGATTGTTGTGTCGCGCTCAAAATGACATCACCGTAGTGCTGCTCAGCTGTTTAAAGCGACACTGCATGCCATTGGGCAGGCGACTTTGGCTAATGGAAAAGCAGCACAAGGCAAGTAGAGTAGAGTCGGGCTAATGGAAAAGGGCCATATGTGTATCGTCTTGTAGGTATACTGCAAGAATTACACACTGTATAAAAATTACTTTGCTTGGTTTGCAAGATAATCGCTATACATTTGGGAGTTTAAGTAATGCTTTTTGGGGTATGGATGGTATGGTACTATGAAAAATAAAAGTCATATAATTTTAAGATTAGTACTCTACTAGCTAAAAGGACACAGAGGTTAGGCTATATACTGAAGTAAGACCTAAAAATACAGTTACAGTTATTCAAAAGAACACTGTCAACTTGTATACAGATGGTTTCAGATGAGTTCTAGGAACACCTGATAAAACTTGAGTTGTTTAAAGAGTTAGTTCTGTTTTTCTTTTTTTGGGGGGGGGTCTCCATCTGCAGATTTTTTCCTGACTGTTCTCCAGTTCATACAAGAAATTCCAAAGTAAATGGCCGTCATGTTTACTACGATAACTGTCAACTTATTTCATTTGGTGACAGTAATTTCCTCTTGTGAAGCAAACTAGTCACCGCTGCTGGTGAAAGGTTGTGTAGGCTGTTCAGTGTCTTAAAATAGTGCCTAATGAAAGTGTCTGGCGAGTGGAAAATGAACCTTCATCTGCACAACCTGACACGACACATTAACTATTTTTTACATCCATCTGAGGAATATATATCAAGTCAATGGGAAAACAGTCTTTGGAATTTTTGGACATATTTTAAGGAATACTAAGAAATTTAAATTATCTTGCAATAAAAAAAGAATAAATTAATTAAATGCTTAATTTAAATAATTGAGGGTGTGGCTGAGTTGGCATAGAGGTTGTCGTATTTAAGTTCTCTATCTATTACTGTGATCCAACCGTCCCTCAGGGCTCCATAACCAGTTAACTCTTTCACGCCTTTTGCATCATATGTGATTCATAATTTTATGATAGCTCTATCTCATTAATATGATCAAACATCACTAAAAAACAGCTGAATACAATCAGATAAATGATAAAAATGTTCACAAGTGGATCATCGGCTGCGAAAAACACCTAATGTATCAAATGAGATACGTAAAAAATACACTTGAAAGTTAATGGATTTCTTTTTAATCAAATTTCAGTAGAAAATGAACAATTCAGCTCTAAAGAATTGAATTTTCTGGCTATAGTTTGTGTTTTCAGGCTTTAAATGGTTGACAATGTTACTGCAATCACGTCCATATATAGTATGATTGATTTTTAATCAATTTGTTCCTTAAACATTAAAACAGGTTTAGATCTGCTTTCAAAGGATGATGACTAAGGAGGTGATTATTGCTTATTAGATAAAAAAAAAATACTTGGGTATTCAACTGAACACCTCCACAAGCCCAAGAAACATTCAAATATGCTCACATATCTATTAACAAAGTTATAACTACATTTGTACCCTGACTGGCTGATCCTTCAATAAAGTGGTATGATCCAAATTTGTCCAGGCTGCAGAGTGACATTTCACGGATTTAATTAAATGTAGCTTTCCTACAGGCGCTAGGCAAGGGAGTTTTACTGCAACCAGGTCAATGCAATGCATGTTAATGCGTTTTATGAGTTCTTCCCTTAACCTGATCCCCCCCAGTTGCATGATTTACTCATAAATGTAGTCATAAACTTTGGTGTATGTGTGCATATCAATCAGGTTTTTATCGTTCTTTAAGCATCTGTTGTCTGGATCAGAATGAACTCTAAAATGGTAACTGAAAATAAAAACAGTTTCCGAGTCATTAGAATAAACTTTTGGCACTGAAAAGGTGAGGAAAGACATTTTTCTTTCAAAACAGAAGTCGAACTTCACACTTGCAAATACACATATAGGAAACATTAGCATGTAGGTGTGTGACTTTTATGACCATCTGCTGCGCCGTTTCAGAAGGATGTAAAATGTGGCATCAACACTCATCCATATAAACATGCTCATCAGGTATTCTCCCTTTGCTGGATCATGTGTGAACTTTTCAGGCCCCTGAGAAAACTATACCTTTATGTTTCTAGGTGCAGGTTTAGTAATCTGGGGGCCTCAGGCAAAGACAAGCTCAAGGCTCTTCATCGCTTCACTGAGAGCTGTCATCATGAGAACAAAATATTTCTAGTGGTGTTTCAGCACAGATTGATCATAGGTTTTATCTTAAAGAAAGAGCACAGCCTAAATCTTCTTGGTAGTGCTTCTAGGTAGTTTCATCCTCTTGTCCAAACACTATTCTTGTTTTTGTAGTAAAGGGAGTGATGTGAGATTTTAGCTATTTTTATTTTTTGTTTTCTCTGTTAAGTGTTATATTCTTTTACAGGCTTAAAGGTGTAGTAATCTTCGAATCTTCTAATCTAATGCACTATATGTCAAAATCATCGATTTCTCCTCTCCATCCACAAGATGTCACCACTGACAGCATGTTGAAAAAAAGTCTGGTTTCAATACACAGCCTTGGCTCTGAATTTCAGCAGGTAAATACTGTGGCTCGGGCCGAGCCACCAAAACAGGGTACACCCCCCACATTCAGGGGGCGATCATACTCATGAGCAGATCAGACAGAGGGGGGAGGGGGAGTAGTAGGTTGCGTAGCGTGCGCAGTTAGTGTAAGAGAGAGATACAATAGGTGCAGTAGTAATGGCTGAAAAACAGCCCAAAAGAAAAAGGTCAGAGGAGTGAAAAGTAAAAAAGAAGGGCTATGACCATGAAATAGTGAAGACCTGGGTCAACATTGGTGTTGCTTTCCGACGGTGGAGGGAACTCCGCTAATTGAAAGACCTGAAAACGGATGTCGCCGTCTTCATGCTGGACAGGTAAGCAACATTAGCTTTGTGGTGCTTCACATAACAGTAACAGCCGTCGGACATTCATCTTATTGTCTAATCTGCCAGAATGTACTGTTGTTGTGATGTTATCAATAATGGCAGTCAAGTTGTCTGACGAGTCGGGGTAACCTTAGCTACGTTGGTCAGCTACGCAGTTTCTCCGGCCGTTTCCATGATGATGCACGTCCATCAGCTTTCGGGGGTGGAGCCAGGGGTGAGGTATGAAGGGAGAGGCGGGTCTAAATTCGTTTATCAACAACCTCTCGTTTTCTCCCACATCGCTGACTACACCTTTAAGTTACTGATGAAATAGACAGAGAGATATGGAACTAATAAAGGATAAGGGTAATGTATGTACTTTAGATACTCTGTAAGAATTGACCAGGAAAATTTTTAACTAAAGAGAGAGTGTTGTCTCCACTGTAAAAACAGATGGGCTCTATTAGATGAAAGCATAACTGTGGAGGATAAAAGCAACACAATTCAAAACCAGCCAAATTATTTAGAAAAATATGGTTTATTGCTTCAAAAGGCCTAGAACTGTGGTAATTCAGTGGCAACTGTTGGACACGTGATCTTCACACATGTTACTCATTCATCTAAACTTTGCCATCTTTACATTGAATCCAAGTGGACATTTATGAAAAGTTAGAGGCAAATTTCTTCAAGTATCCTTGGGTTATACATTCACAAGCAAAGAATTTAGGTAAATCTATTGATGTATTCAGAATATACTACTTTGACATGATACCATTAGCAACAAGTGGATGAACTCAAGACCTTATGACCTTAACCTCTGGCGTATGACCCCCGAAATCTGACTCCAAAAATACTGCAAAGGTTTTTGGAATAGTCAGTTCTTCAGATTATGTAAAAGGTGATACTACTCATGGCCTTGACCTTTGCCTCTTGACCTTATTTCTTTTATATCAGAGTGCATCAGGTGGCTGGTATGCAGCAGGTTTAGCTGCTTGGTCAGAACTTTTGATGGTTTTCTTCAATCTGCTCCTTTTTTTGTGCTGATATACTCAAAGAACACACAAAGGACACTGGATGATATTATGTTGATGCCCTACTGAAGCATCCAGAACATAAATGACCTAAAAAATGAGCCAGGCACTTCTGCATGAATATAGCAGCAAAGCATAAATAATTGTTAAAATCTCCAGTAAAAACCTCAGGAGGATTTATGTTTATGATATCCCCTATTGAACATCAAAAAAACTGTTGGCTTGAAGCGAATTATTTTCTCATTTTCCTGCTGGATTCCTCGACTCTGTTCTCTAGAGCAGTTTGTTTTATTATCTATGAACATAATTATCTTTGAGATTCCTATAAATATTAAAAATGTAGCTGTTTAAGGAATGTGCATTCCTGTATGTGTTTTTTCCAGACTATCAATTTTAATTTAATTTGAAGCACAGTTAATTTCTAGGTCCTCCAACTAGAAAATGCTAGCTTTGCATCTGACGACTCCTCATTTTTAGATAAATACAACCCTGAGCACAAACAGGAGCACATAATTATTTTTTTTATTTTGACAGCATGAGCTCATGAAGTAAATGTCACATGTATCATGTGGAAATTAACCTGGACAATGTAATGGAAAGCCAGACTTTCTTTAATGGGGACGCAAAAGGAGTGAAATAGGATAAATTAGGCATACCATTTAAATTGTGCTGGGGATCTGATTTGGTAGAGTGGTTAGCAACAAGGCACGTCACATACAGTATGTATGCTTCTGCTGGCGTGGGTTTGAATCCGGCCTGTGGCCTGTTTGCCGAGTGTCCTCCCCTACTCTCTCTCTCACCCTCCTTTACAAAACCTATCCACTCTCTCTCTGTCCTCAATAAAAGCACAAACACGGCAAAAAAATCTTAAAAAAAACAATTACTGTGCTGTTGCTGCAGTTACACTTGACACACTACGAGTTCCAAAGCTAAGAATTATTCAGTGGTTTTAAGAACTGCTTCCAGTGTATCAATTTTAAAATAAAACCTGACAGAGTGACTTATACAATGTCCCAATGTTTATTATTATACAAGTAATGTCTTGGTTAAGTGTAGTCAGCGATGTGGGAGAAAACGAGTGGAGAGGTTGTTGATAAACAAATTTAGACCCGCCTCTCCCTTCATACCTCACCCCTGGCTCCACCCCCGAAAGCTGATGGACGTGCATCATCATGGAAACAGGCGTAGAAACTGCGTAGCTGACCAACGTAGCTAAGGTAACCCCGACTCGTCAGACAACTTGACTGCCATTATTGATAACATCACAACAACAGTACATTCTGGCAGATTAGACAATAAGGTAAATGCCCGATGGCTGTTACTGTTATGTGAAGCACCACAAAGCCGACTTGTTTCTGTTGGGCTGTTTTTCAGCCATTGCTACTCTTACGCTAACTGCACACACTATGCAACATACTACTCCCCCTCCCCCCTCTGTCTGATCTGCACATGAGTATGATCACCCCCTGGATGTGGGGGGGTTGTACCCTGTTTTGGTGACTCGGCCCAAGCCACAGTATTTACCTTCTGAAATTCAGAGCCAAGGCTGTGTATTGAAACTGGACTTTTTTTTTCAACATGCTGTCAGTGGTGACATCTTCTGGATGGAGAGGAGAAATATGGTGATTTTGACAAATACCGCATTACATTATAAGATTAGAAGATCGCTGCCTACAGCTCAGGTCTTGTTTCTATTGACTGAAATCAAAAAGTGCCAGTGACTGTTGGGGGTGCATATGGGGAGTCAATCAATTTTGTCTCCCTGTGCTACCATGGTAGCTCCACCCTTGGCTGTAATATGTTGAGAGTAAAGGCCTTATGCCAAACTTCCAATGCTTTGAATCGATAAGTCAAACCAGTCCTCCAACAAAGTTCCTCCTTCTTTGACCCACTTTTCTCTTCGATAGTTGCTTGATGTTTTTTGAATAACAGCATTAAAATGATTGATGCAGCCATCAGTCACACTAACATTCAAGTAGGCCACTGCCCGCGTAAAAACTGCAATCATCAATCGCCTCAAGTTGCCATTTTTTCCCAAGTACGAATTGGAAACCGGAATCAAAATGACATTTAAAAAAATGACAGTAGGCGAAAAGCTTGTGTGTAGACTGATAATAAAGCTGCATTAACCACTTACAGAGTTTTTTTTTTTTTTACAGAGAGCCAAGGCCAACAAGGAATTCAAGGATTTTGAAGAGCACTCACAATAAAACAAACAGTTATGTTTTTCTTGCAGAACTGAAGCTTTTCACATCACAGAGGTGATTGTTCATTAAATTGCTCCATTTTCAAGTCACAGTTTTGTACAAGGCCAAATAAAAAGGGAAGAAAAGTGAAGACAGTTCTGAATGATTTCTTGATTTCTAAAATTTATTTCAGAGCTATGGTCCTGTTATCCAACTTATCATAGGAATTGATGAGAACTGGGCTATTACGCAATGTTAAATACTTTAAGAAAAAAAAAAAAAACCTGCATTCACATTGATTTGTTTTTGTAATCTTACCACTTCGATTCTGTGCCATGACCAGCTTTATCTTTAATAAGCTTTCATTTATTTTACCAGGAAGTCCACCTGACATCAAAAATCTCCAAGAGGGACTTGAACAAGGCAGCAGACAATACAAAAATAACAAAAAATATTTAAAACAAATTAAACAGCACAAGAACTCATAGCACAGCAAGAAAAACAGCTACAGCACTCTCTGAACAGTCCAACAAAATACATTGAGGGATTTCTGAGTTATCCTACTCAAAGGTAAAAGGACAGATGGATAAACAAATACACAAAGAAAATATGGCGGCTAAAACATCAATTCCAAGGCAGAGGTAATAACACCTAATCTAAAAATGGGGTCATGGAAAAATTATAATGTAAATCTAAAATGCTTGGACTACACAGACCTCTGTCAAGACTATTTTGACATCTAAATAGAATCACCTTCTCCTTATGCCATGACCAACATTCCCTGAAATTACATTAAAATCTGTTGAGAACATTTTGAGGTATAGGAAAAAAAAAATAGTGAAACTGCCTTATATCACAAAGTTAACAAATCACTTAAGAAATCTCTTGATCCACATCAGGAATTGCTCTTTAGTTTTCCCCTTTTCTCTAAAAACTCTTTATTTTTCTCTGTAGATTCACTTGAGGAAATAAAGTAGAAAAGAGAGCAAAAGTCTTTATTGACACTATGAGAAATTCCGCTGATAGCTCGCTGTAACTAACCTTGCACAGCAGATGGGCCTGCCTGATTCAGTTCCTGAAATCCTGGACTTGTGAAATATTTCTGTGGCAGATATATGGAGCTGTCCATCTGGCTTGTCAGGTTACGCTGTAACCTCCATAGAAGTAAATGATGAGACACACATAAAGAGAGGAGCACACATATGCATAATTAAGCACAAATACACCACAAATCAACCAAAGATTTAAAACCCTTCTCTACAAAGGTCAAGTGCTGACTAAAAGCAAATCAGAGCTGTAATCATTCTGATTCTGCCATGCCTTTTTTGTTTTTTACTTATTTTGAACTGATTTGTAGAATAACTTGTTTTTTATGTGAACATGTATTTTAGTGTTATTCCGTAAACTTTGGTGTTATTTTATGCCTTTAAATATTGTACATTTTATGATTTGTTTATTCAAAGGCCCAGCTAGAGACAAGAGTTGGAAATTAGCTTTTGCTACAAACTCTCCATGCACATTGGATTCATGCTCCGTGATGGAACTATATTGAACAGCATCGTCCCTATCAAATGAATAAATTCAAAATTCAACTTCAAAACAGCACTGCTTTTCAGAAAAATCAAAAATGGTCCTAGATGAGTACAAGATGGGAACAAGACTCTCTGAGCTTGACCTTTAACTTTTGAGCTGCTAAATATTATTGGCTGATTCTTGTGCTGTGATGAATATTTGTGAAAAAAAATTTTTTGATCCTTGTAGAATTCTTGCACTGTCTGGTGCCACAAGTTTTTTTTTCTTTTTTTGGCAAGCAAGATATAACACTGCAAACTCCTGATGCATCTGGAAGCAAGAAGAGCTCTGAGAGCACAAACCAGAAATTCAAACATTGTCAGGCAATACTGTTGACAATTTCTTGAAAATAATCCTGGATCTACATCCGGATTTGGATCACCAAATCTAACCTCTACTTACTTGTGCTATGACCAGTATCTCCTGAAAATGTCATCAAATTCCATTAAGAAGTCATTACAATGTTAGCCAATCTATTAAAAAAAACAAAAAAAACAGAGGTCTTGGGTCTGCATCTGTATTCAGATTCCTGACAAACTCAATTCATATTTTCCTTGTGCCATGAACATCATTCCCTGAAAATATCAAGTTCTGTTGATAGTTTTGGTGTTGTCCTATTTACAACCTGACAAACTGTTTGTAAACCACGTGTTAGTTAACATTTCAATAAAATAAATATAACAAATATTTTTAAATTAAAGGGACTGTGAGGAGTTTCTAAGTAATTACAAAAAAGTCTCACTTTTAGATATATGCCTGATCGAAATACACACTTTCAGAGGAGTTTTATAGCATCAAAATAGGTTATCTATAAATGCTATTCCTTAGCTTTGCGGTCGGGTTGGACAGGGCTGGACTGGCCTGGATACTCAACTTCAGGAACAAGACAATTAAAACTAGAGCAAATTTATATTATTCAGACACTTCTTGGAGCACTGGGCAGAAAGTAGCGATATATAGCCGGCTACAAAACTACGATACTAAGTTTTCCAAAAATTGCTTGTTGTCACACATCAAAAACTACCGCTACGTAACTAGAAAGAGATACATTACCTCATCGCTTTGTGTCTTGTAAGTTGTTGAAAAATGAAGTTGTAAAGCAATGCAGAGTTCTGAGGAAGGTCCGAGCTGCATCACTACAAACACACGCTTTGGCTTGGGTCACGTCTTGGTGCGTTCCAGTTGTAGTCAGAAGTAGGAATTTTGAGTTCCAAGTAGGAAACTGCAACTGGAACATCCCCCTAAGTCGGAATTTCCTACTGGGAACTCAGTGAAACCTCGCCACCCCCGAGTTGACATTCAAAGATGGATGCCACCAGTGTGAACAGTTATTTAGCTCCTGTAATAATCAATTTATTTGCACTTCTGACTGGGGTGTGTTGCTCTAGATCAGCTGTATACATAGTATTGTTAGACTTATATTTACAAAAATGCTGCAGTAGTGATAATCACATTCTTCATGGGATATTTCTGAACAACAACTCAGAGCGTGCTAACAACAGCTAACAATAGCCTGGTAGATCGTCATGTTTTTTTCCAAACTTCAACCAGAACGCTGATAAGTCGGAGATGATGTCACTCCCAGTTCTGAGGGTACTGGAACGCAGCATTACGACAGTCGCTACGCGTGCTCATGGGTAGCAGAGTCTTTATGTGGCCGCAAATAGATTCTCCTCATAGCACCTTTAAATTTTTTTTTCTTTTTAAGAATACAGCTTATTTAGTACAGTCAGGAACAACCCCTCTTAAAACATTGACAGTTTACACATGACAAAATTATTTTGCACTTTGACATTCAAATAAGGATGAATTCAACAAGGCACTTGAATCTAAAATTACATTTCTGTACCATATTTATGTTTTTGTTCACATGAAAGTTTGTGTTTTGTATGCTAATAAGAAGGATGTGTTAGCCCTGTGATATGGTGTTTCATTTCATTTAAATTATTTGTGAATGTTTTTCATTCACCAAGAGTAATGATGACCAGTTGATCAACATGCTCCTTGAATTGAAATGATCGTAGCCCTTATGATCTTACACACACATACAAGAAAAACTGTAGCACTAGCAAATATTTTATATAATCAAAATAAAAACCTGCACTGATCAGAGTCAGGGGCACAGCAACCAAAGAGAAGTCCTGTGAGGATTTGTCTGTGGTCTGAAGGTGAGGTGAAGGTCACCTGTGTGGTACAGCATTGACTAAAGGAGCCGTGATGGATAGATGTTACAAAAATATTAAAATAAAGCAAGGTCCAAACCAGTGAATCCTCACTGATGCTCCGCGGCGTTAAAGCGTGCTGTCATGTTCAGTGTGATGGGTAGTGGCTTGCGGATAATGAATGATGGTGTGAAGTTGAAGGGCAGAACTGTCATCAGTCATCGTGTTCATCTCACAGCCTGACACAGATATCCATCAGCTGCTCAGGTAGTCAAAGATCTGACAGATATTACTTTATTACATTCTGATCTGTTTCACTTTGTGGAATGAGGTTAAATTTAGGGACGTCAGGATCAGGGAGGCAAAATCGAGCTCACACTGATGAGACATTTAAACATACTGCTCACATCCATAAGATCTGTCTGTCTGAAAGCTTTCTGACTTCATGTTGTGTGTTCCAGATGGTTAGTGGTACATATATTTTACTTCAATATTATAAGGAAATAAAAGGACATTTAATTGTTTTGTTAAAAGACTGTAAAAAGGTCTTTAGAATGTTAGTGTGAGATGCTATCATTAGCATCAGTTGCCTCCTTTAACCCTTTAAAGCCTGAAAACACAAGTTATACGCAGAAAATTGTTATTTTATTGGAGCTGAAATCTTTATGTCAATTTCCACTAAAATCCCCCCCAAAATCAAAATCTCCATAAAGTTTAAAATATATAGCTTTAGTTAGTTAGTTAGCTAGTTAGTTAGTTAGTGTTTTATTTATTTCATTCATACACCTGAAAGAAAACATTTTCATACAATCATATAAGTATATAATTGAATGAAAAGGAACAGAAAGAAAAACAATCTTATCTTATCTGCCCCTTTTAGACACTTAAAAAAATATTTCAAAAACAACAACAACACAATGATCAACATAATTCACAATAATAATAATAATAATAATAAAATAAAAGCCGTCATCAACACTGCTGGTCTCAAATTCTTTTTAATTCTCAATGACAACAACAACAAGTAACAACCGCCAAAATAATACTAATAATTATGTTTGAGAGATTTCATCAATTACAAAAATGGTAATGGTACTAACAAACATACTGCCCTTTAATATTCTTTTTAATGTAAATTTTGATATGGATTGTTTAATGTCTTTGGTCAGATTATTCCTTGAATTAACCCCTTTAACAGAAACACAACAATCCATCTTTTTTGTCCTTAATTTTGTTTTGTTTTTTTTTTGAAATCTCAATTCCTCTTAAATTAAAGTTACTTTCTCTTTTTACAAATATTTTCTGAAGATTAATGGGTAACAATCTTTTATGTGCTTTAAACATAAATTGCAAGATACAATAATCTACTAAATCATAAAATTTTAACACTTTTAACTGAAGAAATAATGAGTTGGTTGGATCTCTATATTGTTTTCTTGTAATTAATCTTGCTTGTAATTATCTTATTTGATATAAGTGCAACTGATAATCCACTTCAGGACCTTTTTTTTTCATCATTTACATGATTATCTCCAGATGCTTTTTGTAGTAATTTGTTGGTTATATTAGATTGAAGTATCAACAAGTATGTGTTAAATATAATACTACAGGTATTAAGGCGTTGAGTTACTAACTGTTTGATTGGTATCCAAAACTGCATGTTTTGTACCAGCCTCCCAAACTTATGGAATTATTTGCAAGTAAAATTTTTGGGGGGCATCACAATATCTTGTCTGCACTTGTTAATTCAAAAAGGTTGTTCTTTATTTAAGATGCATGTATTTTTGGGGGGAGAAAGGGACATTTTTTTGATGAAAAAGGGCCTAATTTTAGTGAGGATCTTAAAAACAGATCCTCACTGCAGAAAAGGAAAGGAGTATATTATATATATATATATACATAATCAAATGGAAAAGTTACAGTTCATCAGCCTGTTAGGGCACCTGGTTGATGTTTTCTTGGAAGCACTTTGGGCTCCACACTATCAGTGACAAAATAGTAAAAAATTAAAAACACAGGGCTGTACAATGATTATGTGCAAAACAACTGGCTGGCTGTGACCAAGTCTTTCTTGACAGGCCCCCGACCAAAGGCTCAGAAAAGATCACACATATACGATTGCAACATTCATATGCAATGTCATGTAGTCCACCAACTCACTGACTTTGACACCTGCTCTGATCTCGCACCATATTTCTCTTCTTCAGTGGTTATTCCTCCTCATCCTGACCTATTTCTGCTCTCTCAAAGCTTTAAATCAAAAGTCTTTTGGTTATGTTAAGTTATTCATCTTCTTCAATAACTCCATCATTATGATCTATATATTAAACATAACTCAGCAGTGTTTCATTATCATGTCACAGTTAACTGGCTTTAAAAAGTCAGAGCAATTGGTTTTTGATTCTTGTCCCTGGATAAAGGAGGTAAGGGGTCTCTTCACTTACAACTTATTCTTTCACTGTGGCACTAGAACCTTGTGTTTCTTTCAAAGTTCAGATTTCAATTTTCAGTGAGACTCACGTCAGCAGTTCACAGGGGTGGATTATGTAACTTTGACTTTGTGTTTTGTTTGACTCTGAGCCACAGACACAAAAGCATCCACGGTGTAAATCCAAGCATCTCTGTGATCAGTCGTTTTGCTTCAATTATGAAGTTCTAATTTGTTTTTATCATCATCATCCAAATTTACAAGGCAGCAGTGAATTTGTTTTCCCCTGTCTGTGGTAGATTTATAAAACTGTTTCAAGGATACTGTTAGTGATGGACAGATGGCTTCAGTCGATTTTTGTGTGGCACTACTAACTGAACAAATTTGCATGATTAACACAGTAATCATAAAAACATTATATGATGGATTACAGCAGCCATAATCTCTCTCTTCTGTTTGCACTCATCAACTATTAGCTTTAAGATTTACATTGTCACTTTTTTTTTAACACACAAAAAAACTGTCTGAAAAACTGTCGACTGGTCTTTTTGATAGGAGATTTAAGAAGCTGCACGGTAGACAGCTTCATCCCGCCTCTGACCCATCTTTAAGCTCTCCGTGAACTCTTTATGTCTGTTATTTTTACAAGATAAAAAATCAATAAGGCTGGTTGCTTTAAAAGGAAGATGAAATAATATGTTGGGTGCTCATGAAAAGCTAAGAAAAGTCAGAATCAGTGCCAAAGGAGAATGCCTGGCAGTACAAAAACAGTTTGTGTGTTAAGTCTTAAAGTGCTGATGAAGCTGCATAATTAAACATATTTTTATTCTTTGATTTTTAAGTCACTTTGGTGAAAGCTCTTTTTGATTCTCATTTTCTTTGGAAAGGTTTTTTAAGTTTTGTATTGTATAATCAGTCTGTTTTCAGATCCCTGACTTTAACTTCAGATTTCCAAGAAAATGATTCTGATTTGTTTGTTTGAAGACAAAAGCCTACTTCTGTGGAAAAATAAATCAAAGTTATAGAGGAAAACAGACAGATTTTTTATTCTAACTACAGATTGTGAGAACAGAGAAACAGAATTGGGTTGCAGAGGCTTTGCAAAGCTTTAAACTTCACCTTCAAACTTATTTTGCTCTTTTTGCCTTTTTCTAGGTTTTATGCCTTTTTGAGCAGAGGTCCCAAATGAGCAAACCATGGACCAGGCTGTAGAGCGGTGATCATCAACAGGTGGCCCGGGGCTACGTCAGGCCTTCCACAGCTCCCCATCTGGCCCATTATATTATTGTAATTAAAATGTGAGGTATCTTTGTGTCTTAACATCCCTATAACCCAATCAATCTTTATTATTATAAACTCTCTTACTATTAATGCAACCTCCTAAATGATTGAAATTGAAGCAAGTTAATAAGGAGTGACTTTATGTTTGAGCCGACACCTGAAAGTCATTATTAGCTAATATGTCACCAGGAGAATGGGTAAACTGTCAAAACTTGACTAAAATAAAGGCATCCCCAGAGAGTAAAAAATATTTTTTCTGGCCTATATGGCTGGCAGCAGTATAAAGTTGGAGGAAAAAGTTAAACTAATAATGGTGTGTATAGGGTGGGATTTAGAAGATTCCCAGTGGCTTTAAATTGGTTAGTAATTGGCTGGAACCTGTCAGTCACTTGGCTGAAGAGGGGGAAATTTAAACAGCTGCATTTGGGTGTTAGGTAGACCTAAGTATTATATTTTTGCATTGTTTTGGAAATCTGACCCCCCAACACCTGTCAAGCTAATAACTAGCCTTTGTACAAATGTAGTTGATGACCCCTGTTGTAGTGATAACAAATGATTAATTTAGTTACCCTGTTTTTTATGGTACAGCTAAAAGTTGTTTCATTTTGAAAGAATGTTTATATCCTGACATATCCGCCCATGGAGCTTGACTGTGCAGACCTAACACTCGGACTCTGTTCCTGTCATTGCTGTGATAAACAGAAAAGTATAACCTGGGATAAGCCTAATCTTTAATCTTGTGCTCATGCACTCGTCCACTTGTGCTCTGCATGTAGTTGCAAACATATCTGACTGTTGTCTGAAACTAGTAGGTACATGAGGCACACCAGATTGCCCAACTTTGTCAATAGACTTAAAGGTGTAGTCAGCGATGTGGGAGAAAACGAGTGGAGAGGTTGTTTATAAACGAATTTAGACCCGCCTCTTCCTTCATACTTCACCCCTGGCTCCACCCCCGAAAGCTGATGGATGTGCATCGTCATGGAAACGGCCGTAGAAACTGCATAGCTGACCAACGTAGCTAAGGTAACCCCGACTCGTCAGACAACTCGACTGAGAATATTGATAACATCACAACAACAGTACATTCTGGCAGATTAGACAATAAGATGAATGCCCGACGGCTGTTACTGTTATGTGAAGCACCACAAAGCTAATGTTGCTTACCTATTCAGCAGAAAGACGGCGACATCCACGTCCGTTTTCAGGTCTTTAAATTTGCGGCGTTCCCTCAATGTTGACCCGGGTCTTCGCTCTTTCATGGTCATAGCCCTTCTTTTTCACTTTTCACTCCTCTGACCTTTTTCTTTTGGGCTGTTTTTCAGCCATTGCTACTGCACATATTGTATCTCTCTCTTATGCTAACTGCGCACGCTACGCAACCCACCACTCCCCCTCCCCCCTCGGTCTGATCTGCGCATGAGTATGATCGCCCCCTGGATGTGGGGGGGGGTGAAATTTGTTTTGATGGCTCGGCCTGAGCCACAATATTTACCTGCTGAAATTCAGAGCCAAGGCTGTGTATTGAAACCGGACTTTTTTTTCAACATGCTGTCAGTGGTGACATCTTGTGGATGGAGAGGAGAAATACGGTGATTTTGACAAATAGATTAGAGGATTAGAAGATCGCTGACTACACCTTTAATTAAGAGGTCAGAATCATCAAATAATCCATTTTTTAGTTGTAGAAACACTAAATTAGTTTGAGCTGATGAATAGATAATGGTCTGAACATTGTTTTCACGGTATTTTCCCCCACACTCAGATGGAGTAGTGATTTAATTAGTTTCCATGTCAACTGCTGACTTTCAGTCGACTGGGTTTCCAAATGTCATTGTTAAGCAGCTGATTAGAGTCCTCATGAATGTCACTTTATTTGGATTTACAAACAAGCTCATGGCTCCTTCTGATCCTGAGTTATGGTGAGTTATACTCTGCATAACTTCCCCTGCTCAAACTCCATATCTTTAAGAACCGGGGTGCACAGAAGAGAAACTTCTGCAGACGGAGTCACAGGCAGAAAGAGAGATGGATGAAACTGTGGAGCAGGAGAGATCACAAGTTACCTGTTTGCTCAGATGCAGGAACTATGACCCAATTCCCACAAATCTGGAGGCCTGTTGCTGTCAAAAGTGGGACTAAACAACCACACTATTCCTGGTACTTTAAGAGATCTATAAGTTAGCCTTTATAGCTGCTGTTGTGTGTCGTAGTCCTGATTGGTAAATCTGGCACTGGAAACATGATGTCCAATCATTGCAGAGGGAGAATCCTGATGTCCATATCGCAAAAGCAACAAGCCTCAGAGTGGTCAACATTTATTAAGCATATTTTTACATCCAGGTAAATAAAGGGGCGACCCATCTTCATTATATAAAGGGAGAATTATATCAGTTTGTGCTTAGTGACCACTGCCTGACTCCCTGGTGGGAGGGTGAATGGACCACACGGTGCATCACAAAGTAATTCTCAAATACTTGTGAGGAAAAGTGAAATGACGTGAGGAATCTTACTCTATTATCTAGTTGAGCTAATATTGATATTTGAGTAGCTTTATATGAAAAATTGGGTTAATCTTTGTTTCTGTTGGTGGCCCCATGCACTGCTACAGTAAATATCGGCTAGCATCCATACCTGGATATCTTCCTCAGGGACAAAGCTCACAACTTCCTTTATTGGCAATCATATTTAATTGTGTCATAGGCCTCAAGCAACCACACTTAAAGGAGACGTATAATGCTGATGCATGATTTAATACTTACATATAATATAATAAATTTGAAAACAAGACCTTACACCCTCTTAATTTTCAAAAAATGAGATGTTGTATTTTTTCTGATATCCTAGAATCAGATTTGATGCCTCTGAAAATAGGTCATTGCGAGATGTCTGCTAGATTTCAAACGTCGTGACGTCACGAGGTACATTTCTTTTTATTGGAGTATCTGATAAAACACTTCCTCCTCTGTGATGTCCGTTAGCCACAAAACCGTCACCGAGGAACACATCCGTCCAGCAGGGGTTTATAGTTCCCTAGCTCACAGTCACTCATTACCAGCTCTGGCCTGTAGGGGGACTCAATACGCGCTCGCTGCTTTTGAGCCTGAAAATACAGTAGAAGAAGAAGGACAGGCTGGCTCAACCCCCGATAGAACTGACCAATCAGAGCACAAAGGGCTGTGACGTAACTGCAGGTTATCCTCAGATCCGAGCATTTCAACGAGACCTTGTTAATGGCCTAAAATGAGGATTTTGAGAACGCTATTGTGGAGCAATGAAGGAACTAAATGACTTGTACTGAGGGCAGAAATGCTTTACAGGCATCCTAGTCTGGCATAGTGAAAAGGAGAAACAAGCATGATATGTCCCCTTTAATAAACCTGACCTGTCCCTTTAAACTGTTTATTATTCTAACTTATTATTTTTTTAAACCTTTAATATAAATGCAAAGAAGTTGATGAGAATAAAATACACTTGTGCGATCTGCACACATAATGTTGGTCCACTTTTTGTGACCTTTTGGAGGTAATTAACCCTTTAAGGCCCAAGATCATAGATTATAGCCAGAAAATTCAAATTTTTTGGAGCTGAAATGTTTGTTTCACTTCTGCTAAAATCCTAAAAATATCAAAATATCCATAACATTCAACATATTGATTTTTCATTTCTCATTGAGAAATTGTAGGTGTTTTTGGAAACTGATAATCCATTTGAGGACATTTTATCATTTTTCTGATTGTATCCGGATGTTTTTTGGTAATTTGTTGATCATATTGAGTAGAAAGAGGTATTATAAAAGTATTATCAAATATGATACAATTGGCTTTATAGGGTTAATATGAGTAAAGGACAATAACAGTCCAAGAATTGAGTCTTGTAATAAAAAAGAGTGAGATATTACCATTATATCTATATATTATATTTATCCTTCAGATAATTACTAACATTCCTTAAATTATTTCTAACTCAAAAATCTGATGAACCTCTAGGTTTCGTTGTCACTGTCTCTGTTATTTGACCCATTTGTTTTGCTCTGTTACTTTGACACAATCCAGACATCAATTTGGGAAAACAGAAAATCTTATTAAGCCTGGAGAACAGGATCCAGATCTCTATTACGGTCCTAACATGTGCTTTTGGCAGATAAAGCTGCAGATACATCTGGCAGGCTGTGATGTCTTTGGTTAGTCTGATAGATTTGACATGTATTCCTTTATTTATTTTTTCAAGCTAGAAGGGAAAATGCATTTTTTCCAGATTTGTGGCACAGATGATTTGGTCACAGCTGGTTTAAGACAGAACGGTGTCACCCAGGCAAACATTTTTAATGAGAGACAAACTGAGACATGGTTGAGAGGTGACTGAACGCTGTCTGTCTGCTGATGTGTGGCATCGAGGTTCCTGTAACATCTGTGTGTTTGGGAAGGTGGTAAATAAGAATATTAATAAGAGCTAAATTTGAGCTTCCTAGTTTTGGATTCCTTCACCTGCAGATGTCCAAATTACACCCCCCAAAAAATAAATAAAATAGATTCCAGCTGGTTATTTTGTCATTTGCACACACAGCTTTTCTCTGTTTGCAGGGAAATCACGGTGTCTTCAGGAGGCACAGCTGCTGACGGTTTGACAACTGTGACATTTACAAATAACTCTCTGGGGGCTGTTAGACACATTTTCTTCCCTGACAAACTTTGATGAAAGCCAAGAAGGCACAACTGATCCCTCCTGAAGCATGTCTTGGGGTTTTTGCTTCCACTTCTGTCTCCTGTTGTCGCTCTTCTTTTCTTGTTGCTCTGTGGTCACCTTTAGGCTGGCGGACTGACCGCAGCCATGTGAACTCTGGCCTGGAGCAGCAGCTGACAACGAGGTCTCGATTGTTTGTGCTCTTTCCAGATTTCGACTCACCAGATGGCTCCATTTTCAATGAACAAATAAGCTTTTATATAAATGTTTTTGTCCATTTCTGTCTCATGGACGGATGGAGTTTCCATTTGTGTTTGCATATGACTAACCCTGATACACTACTCACAATAAGTTAGGGATATTGTCCCTTGTATCCTCCTTTGATTTTATACATAATGTGTTTGTTTTACTTAAGTGGTTTTTGGGATAGGGAGGCAATTGCAGTAGGGTGAAAAACACAACTCATTTTGAGTTTTCAACATAACGGCCCCGGTATCTTCAGTGCACATTACATCTTCAATGTTGGGGTGTCGGTGGCACAGTTGGATAGTGCGCTTGGTCAGTGATCAGGAGGTTGCAGATTCAAGCCCAGCTCCGGGCGACACATGGCGACGTGTCCTTGGGCAAGACACTTAACCCCAAGTTGCTCCCACTGCCGCGTCAGTGGTGTGTAAATGGGCATGAAAGGGCGTGCATGTGTTGAAGATACTGATGGATAACTAACATAGAAACTCAAAACTATCAGTGAAGTGAAGGTGAGAGAAAATGGGTGTGACTGGGTAGGTGTGACCTGCGGTGTAAGCAGCTTTGGTAGTCAAAAGTGCTATATAAGCTCAAGTCCATTTACCATCCATCCATTTACCATTTACATGTTAGGGCCAATATCAAAAATTACAAAAGACAACCCTTTTCAATGTGGCATCAATTTTAACATTCTGGGGGTTTATAAAGATGGTACTGTCAACAAGTCATTCACAGTTCATCATTCAAGCAGCCATAAACACACAACGTCTCTTAACGGATGAGCAGCGCCTCCTAGCCATAGCGTGCCTTCAGGTTGGTAGCAGGCAGTCAGATGTTGCTCAAGAACTTAGTGTGTCTCCAAGTGTCACCAGCAGACTTGCAGCAAGACCTGGGACTACTGGCAGTGTTCATAACAGACCCAGAGTGGAGCCCCATGAGTGATGGACCCCAATGAAGACCAGTACCGAAGAACCAATGCACTTAGACACTGTTATGCAACTGCCACACAGCTGCAGGCCCGTTTACAAGAAGTGAGGGGTACTAGGGTCTCCAGACAAACCATTCATAATCAACTCTATCGCTTTGGCTTGAATTCCAGGTTACCATTGCGGGGAACTCCACTGAAACCCAGACAGAGCATGACATGGGAGCCGATTTTCACTCCTGTCCCACTCCCAGAGAAAAAAATCCCGTCCCGTCCCAAACTTGAGCCGGAGTAAAAAAAAGGATACCTGTTCTGTCCCACTCCTGCAGAATGACTCCCACTCCCATCCCGCTCCCACTCAAAATTACTCCCGCTCCTGTCCCGTTCCCATTTTAAAAAAAATGCTGCATTTTTTATAGTTTAGGTAAAAGTCTAGTGCATAAAAAAGGCATTGCCTTTAAGTTTCACATGCCTGACATTCGGTCAGAGTAAACAGCTCTCTTTTTGACATGCCATCTTGTTCCTCCATGTTGTTTTGCTATGTGTGTCGCCAGCAGCCGCTCCGAGTCGCTTTCACTTCCGGTGGTGACAGGAAGTCAAACCACTTTTGTAGTTCAATTGTGTTGCTAGGGCAGTCAAGAGTGTTGGCTCTCACTGAGAGATGACTACAAAAATGGACGCATAATCTGGTTGTTTAACACGGCTGAAAATGATCATCTATTAATGTTGTTCCTGCTCCCGTTGCTTTTTTCCCGTCCCATCCCAATCACGGGATTGTGACTCCCATCTCATGGGATTCCCAGCGGGAATCACGTGACCCACGGGAATTCCCAAAAAATGTCATCCTCTACACCAAGACACCGCCGGGACCATTTGCAGTGGGCATAAGACCATGTGACCTGGACAGTGTAGCAGTGGTCTACTGTCCTGTTCACTAATGAGTGTCGGGTCACCTTGTGCAGAAATGATGTTCATCAGCATTACTGGAGCAGGCAAGGTGAGCGATACATCACAATAGTTTTTAAAAACATAATTCCCTGTCCACAAAAAATCATTTCGAAAAAAAATGTCCTTGTCCACATGAAAACACATTAATGCGCTCTTTAATGTTTATAACATTGTAACAATGTTTAAGCTACGCAACTTCATTTTTTTTAATGCAAAAGCAGTTTTAACCTCAACTAAGGAGGTTATGTTGTTGCTGGTGTTTGTTTGTTTGTTTGTTTCTTTGTTTGTTTTTTGCAAAAAGATTACACAAAAAACACTGAACAGATTTTTCTGAAATTCAGGAGATGTTGCTAATGGCCCAGCTTAAGAATACTTGGATATTGATGGTGATCAAGATACACCGCCACGAGCGATCGATCATTTTTGCTTAGTAACTGTCTAAATAACAATGATATCAACATCATTCTGAGTGCTTAGCGTGGGTTTTCAGGGCCAAGGAATCATATTATGACACTAACTTCATCAAGAATCCATTTCTTATAGATGTATCAGCAATATGTGACCTACCCTGGCGGTGGTTTGTACTTTCGGAGTGTTTTCTTGTTTTCATTTCTTTTCCTACCACAATTTCTGACTTGTGTGACAGTTTACCTTGTGGCCATGTTAACTATAGCAGGGATGTTGAGTTAATTTTTCTGTTTGTCTGGTAATCCTGATCAAAACCTGTTCTGAAAAGTTTACTGGGTGCTCTTGTTGCTTTAAACAATTTTTATAACCAAGGCAAAAAACAAAACAGCCTGGCCTATGTCACCAGTCAACACGATCACTTATTAAACAATAACGCTGAGTCTGGTCGAAGCGTTTCTATCGAGTGTACTTAATGCGTCAGTGAGGGAGTGACAGAAAGTCTGTATTGGCATGTAATTTCTCCAGTTATCAACACTTTTGTATAGCAAAAGTTTGCTGAAACATGTAAACAACACTGAGGATGTTGCATTGAGTGACATTAACCCGAGGACAGTCAGCACTGAGTGTGACATTTGAGGCCCAAATTGCTGTTTTCCCTGTCCACACTGAGACACCCACAACAGCATGTTGTGAAAATTACATTTAAGAAGCAAGAGAAAAATAAAGAGTTTGACAAGCATCCTGGAGATGACTATTCTGGTTTTTATTACATCTGTGCAGGTGGACACAACCAAACAAAAACAATGACTGTGGTAGAAAAGTGCAACGACCTGCCCCAGACATGGAAGGAGCTTGCAGATAGGGATGGGTACCAAATTCGGTACTTTAAGAGGTACCAACCGAATTCTGTAGGTACGGCCGAGTACCGATTCACGTAAAATCAAATGGTGCCATGTTTAGGTACCTAAACATATCCTTGTGACTGTGAGGGGGTGGAAGAAGCAGGCATACTATTGGGTAGAGTAGGTGAATTTCCTTACCGGACTTGAACACAGCATAGCAATAGCGTAATGACGTCAGCGGCTGCGGGCTCAGTCAACAAAGCAAGCATGGCTGAGAGAAATTGCTCGTATGTATGGCTCCACTTTATTAAATGTGATGGAGATTACGCTCGCTGCAATATTTGTGACTCAAAGTGTAAGACCAGCGGCAGAAATACTTCAAATCTGAGGAAGCACCTGGTGACGCACAAAATTTTCCTTAAAGCTGAAGAGTGCACAATTTTTGATAGCCTTAGATCTACGACCACAAAGGATTCATTCAGCACTGTTAGCACGCCTGTGTCCAATGGTGACTAGTCGTCTGCAGCCAGAAACACAGGAAAAGAAATGGCTTCAACATTTGGTGATGGCAGAAAATGTGACAAGGAGGATACCTGGTCCAGGTAAATAAGCCTCATGTTTAAGGTGGTATTAGCTTGGCATTTTAATGTGCGTCAGTTATCATTATCAGGCTGGTTCCTTGTTCTTTGTAACGTTAATGTAAATGCTTGTTTTTATTTACAGCTCTGTCGGACCCATTGTTAAACTGCCCCAAAGTTAAAGTGAGGGCTGCAGTTAATTTATTAAGTTGTGCTTCATTTTAGTTACTGGTTTTCATGTTGAAGAAATTTTTGGAACAACTACAATGTTACAATACAAACAGTTGGAGGTTTTTTTGAAATATATCTGTCAAATTTTATATATTGAGAAATAAATTTGTATTGAAAAAATTTGAGATCTTAATGTTAGACAAATTAATATTTATTACCCCATAAACACACGCAAAAGTACCAAAAATTGGTACCGTTGAGTACCGATACCGATTCCCAGGTACCGGGCATTGGTATGGTATCGGTTCAAATGTGAACGGTATCTATCCCTACTTGCAGACATTCCTCTCTGGTTACTGTCCTGCAGGCAGCCCATGCAAAAACTCGTCTAACTAAAGGCAGGATGTTTCCAAGAGAGCCAGCCATGTCCTATGTGTAATCTGTCTGACCAAAGTTTGATTCTTGCCTGACACCTGATGTTGCATGTCCTCTCCTGCTCTCACTCACTCCCTTTTACAAGCCTATCCTCTGTCTCTCTGTCCTATCTCCAATTTAGACTGAAAAATGTCAAAAAAATAAGATAATAAGGTTGTCTAACTTTACATTGACATCCACTCTAAACCAAGATGAATCCAAGATCAGAGTTTAAGGTCATTGAGTCTATTGGTCTTTCATTGCTAGCAGACATATTTTAGCGAGTCTTTTTGGTAATTCTGTCAAACTTTAGCCAAATTTCATGCACCAGTCTAAAGCACAATCCTTTCAGCGGTCAGGGGTTAAGGTAATTGCTTTTTGACATGCTACCTCAAGCACATCTGAAGGTTTTTCAGCCAGCTTGTTTGCTAATGTCCCCTCTCTCTATCAAGAATTAACCTATTAAATTTCAGAGGTCACAGCTCACAGTTCATTGGGTGTCATGATCATCTCTTTCTTGCGAGTGTGGTATCCTAGCTTCTGTAAGCTTTCTAATTAACACAGCAAAATGTCCACTTTAACTTATCTGTCTTACACAAGTTTCATATTTTAAGAATCAGACTCACGAAGAAGGCCTCTGATAGAGCTCATGGTCAAAGTGAAGGTCATTTTACTTTATGTTCAAGTTTGACTGTTGGTCATATCAGTTCAGTTTAACTGACATATAAATTATTTAAGATGCATGGAGGTGCAATGTTCTTTTATTATTTACAAATCCTTAGTAATACTTTGTGAATAATTACTAGAAGTAAAAAGTAAAAGTGCAGTGCCATATCTAACATATGAATTATCAGTTTAAGGTAAACCGTAAAAATGTATGTTACTTTAAACCATTTAATCCAACAAGTAGCCCTGTGTAATATTCCTCATTCCTCAGGTAGCTCTCAGGCTCAAAAAGTTGATAATCCCTGCTTTGAGGTGTTAGCGTCAAATGGAAGGAAAAAAATGTATCTGACATAGATTAAGGTAATTGATCCTCAAGTTTATCTCTCTTGAAAATGTGCAAACTAATAAATGCTCAAAGGGTTTCTCAACTTTGGACTGTCAACATGTTTCAAAGGCCAATTGTTAAAACTCATTGAACATCATAATCACCTTCAACTTGTGAATGTGATATCATAGATTTACTTAAAGGTGTAGTCAGCGATCTTCTAATCTTCTAAAGTCCGGCTTCAATACACAGCCTTGGCTCTGAATTTCAGCAGGTAAATACTGTGGCTCGGGCCGAGTTACCAAAACAGGGTACACCCCCCCACATCCAGGGGGCGATCATACTCATGCGCAGATCAGACAGAAGGGGGAGGGGAGTCATAGGTTGCGTAGCATGCGAAGTTAGCGTAAGAGAGAGATACAATATGTGCAGTGGCAATGGCTGAAAAACAGCCCAAAAGGAAATGGATGTCGCCGTCTTTCTGCTGGATAGGTAAGCAACATTAGCTTTGTGGTGCTTCACATAACAGTAATAGCCGTCGGACATTCATCTTATTGCCTAATCTGCCAGAATGTACTGTTGTTGTGATGTTATCAATAATGGAAGTCGAGTTGTCTGACGAATCAGGGTTACCTTGGCTACATTGGTCAGCTACGCAGTTTCTACAGCCGTTTCCATGACGAGGTATGAAGGGAGAGGCGGGTTAAAATACGTTTACAAACAACCTCTCCACTCTTGTGGAAGGACAGGAGAAATACGGTGAATTTTGACAAATAGTGCATTAGATAGAAGATTAGAAGATTGCTGACTACACCTTTAACGTGTAACAATAAAAATGTATTGAGGGAAAATCTGGGGGAAGAAGAGGGTAACACAGGGTATAAGGAGTGAGGGAAAACCCATGGAGAGTGAGTGCAGCAGGGATTTTGGAAGTAAAGTGTGAGACGTAGTGGGGCTCATGGAGGCACTGGATAAGGAGGAACGAATTCATAGGTAAGACACAAAGGCAAGAAGTACAAAGCAAAACTTCATCCAAAAATCTAGTGAGCACTACAGAGCACGAGTCAGTCAACAACACCACATGAGGATGAAGGAATCATCTGCCGGTTGAGATGAATCAGAGCAGCGACTAAATAGTGCAGATAATTGCCATGATGAGGATCAGATGTGAGAATGTAAGGAGCCTCAACATCTGCAAGACGCGCCCCCTCTCCGAGAGACAGAGAGCCACAGACACACACACCACACACACACACATGAAGAAAATGTCAGTGTGCTTTAGATTATGTCAGGAGTCAGGAAGACAGGGTTGGGACGCAATTGCAGACCCAGGTCTCTTAAAGCTATCTCCAAGGAATAACCATTAGAATCAGTAACGATTAATGGGGATGGAGAAATGAGAACCAAAAAATTGCTACTAGCCAATAACTAAAGACTTGAGTTGGATTGTGCATTTAAAATGTTCAGCTAAACCACTGATGCCATGAAGCTAACTTCAAAATAAAGATCTTGGGAGGTTTATAAGCTGCACTCCCAATATCAAATTAAAGTCCATCCACACGAAGACAAAACAATTAACAGTTTCAAAAACGATCGTCATAATGACGAAGGCGTCTCAGAAAATGTGTGCGTCTACATGAAAGCACTTGATAATCATGAAAACGCTGTAAAACACATGCCAGATCTCTAGGGGCGCTGTAACGATACGACGGAAACAAGCAGAAACAGACGAAAAACAGTGGGCATGCGCACTTGCGACATGCGCGTCAATGAAGATATGAAACTGTGACGTAAGCATATCTGAAAAGTTGCGGAGAGCCAGTAATCAAGGAGCTAAGAATATAGCCTTTCAAAATCTTTCCACTCTGGAACCTGGTTTCAAAAATGATCGTTTACAGACCCCCAAAATGCTGTCTTCGTATGGATGATACGCAGATTCTGCAAAAAAACATATGCGTTTAGACCTCGGTTGTCTTTGTGTGGATGGGGCCCAAGTCCACAGGGCTAAGGTTTGTGGATAAATAAGAAGGTTGGCTCTAATTGACCAACTCCTTGAATTACTTTCTTCCAGATAGTTGAATTATCCTCTCACACATATTCCAAAAGTGCTTTGGCTTACTTTTTCACATTCAACACAACAACAAGAGACTCAGAGGTGTGCTAATTAGCTCTGCTAGTGGGACAATGAGTCAGCACAGAGCACTGCAACTCAGAAGTATCTATCAGTTCCCCACACCTGGTCTTAATCAAGTCCAATCCGCCGCACACACCTGATTCAGCTCTGAGGAGACTCTGGCCAGCCACACACACTGGGCTTCAAATCAAACCAAATCAAAGTTTACTCAATCAGAACTTTAAAACAATTAAACAAAATCACAACAAAAATCCCAAGTCATTTAGACTAAGACTGACGAGAAAGGTGAAATTCAAGAACGCAACGGCAAATATTCAAGTAGTCAAAAAAGAAAAAAAAATACCACGCATAAGCAATCAAATATGTGTTTTAATATTTTCACATGTTTTTGCCAAATTAGCTTTCTATAACTTTTAATGACTTTATTTAAAACAAATGTAAATGTATAAAGTGAACTATACTTCTTTAAGTCATTGTCACATTTTCTTTGCAGGTTCAAGCCTTTAACTGATGCACATCTCTGCTTTACTTCCAGACCTGGCGGCATGGGTGGGCACTGGGGGGGTGTGCCCACTCACGGAGCCAGCTGGGCCCGACCTGACCTGACAGCAAAGATTTCTGTTTATTTTGTTTGGGTTTTATTTTTGCTGTAGGAATAGCCATCTTGAGTTAATCCTATCTATCTTGATATGTCGATCCATCCAACCAATCCAACCAAACAAAGGCAACGTGTTAGCCAATCAGAAGTAGAGGAGGGCGGGTCACTGAGTCATAGGCTGTGTCCGAAATGGCATACTATCGTACTACATACCCAATGAGTATATACTGTATACTACATACTATTAGTATGATTAGAATGCCAACCGTTCACACTGTAGTATACTACTAAGTTTCCCATGATGCATTTCAAACCTCCAACGACAAAAAGCAGAAGCACACCAGGCTATCAAATATCTCTGTTGATTCACCACATTTGAAAGTTTAGAGAGCATTTAAGGAGAGGAAGTCAGCACGTAGAATAACAAAATGTGGTCATTTGAGCCATAAAACGCACGGATACAAATTTCATTTCGGCATTTCGGACATTCCGCTATGCGCCCCATTATGCTACGGAAGAAACTTTCAGTCGGCTCCAAAACAAGAGCCCATTTACAAAAGCGTTAAAGAACTAAAAGGAGATGATAAAAGATGCGTTGATTTTGAAAACAGGAAGTTTGCTAGTGGCTGATGCATTATGGGGCTCAGAATGCATTATGGGGCGTTTGAGTATGACTCGTATGCCCACCTCGCATACTTAAAATTTTTTCCCATATAGTATACATCTGGGTATTTCTCGCACACTCAATCTTTTCATACTATCTAATGTGAACACACTGCATACTCATTTTGACGTCACACTTAGTATGAGTAGTACGTTAGTATGCCATTTCGGACACAGCCTTAGTGATTGCCAAGTCAAATATTCATGGTTGGTTGTCACAACAACAATGGATATCCAAAGTTATTTCTAAAGTGACAGCAGGAGCAAGCAGGAAGCAGTGCCATACAGCTCCACTTCGACTAGAACCACACCCACTTAAGTCACATTCACACTGCAGTCAACATTCATGCTAGGAGGGTTAGCTACAGCAGCTAGGGAGTGGGAGGAGCAGGAGGAGAGCAGCGCCAAGCAGTGTAAACCTGCAGCCAGGAAAAAAACATGAGTGACAATGTAAATAATAGAGGCGGAAAACTTATAGTTGCAAGGAGCAGCAACAGGCCAGCAGTCATAGTTCTGAGAAGAAGAACACTGTAAACTTAATATAATTGTATATGTTTCTGTTATATCTATAAGACATTAAGACAATGAAATTTAGAAACAGGGTCTGTTTGTGTCTCATGATGTTCTTTTACATTATGTGCTGTTGTAAAATTAAATCATACAAATTAGAATATAATACAACAAAAATATATTGGATGGTTCTCAGTAATGTGTTTTACTTTTTTTCCCTTTCCTCTATAACTTAATACTATTATTGTCGGTCTCGTATGTGTTACCCCATACCTCCACACAGTAAGTCATATGTGGAACCACAACAGCAACACCAAATTTCAGAATCATCAGTTTGATTATTAACGTCATTTTTATTACCTGGCTGCCAAGGACTATCTGATCTTTGATTTACTTAAATTAAAGACAACTTATTTCTGTCAAACCATTTTTGAATTTCTGTCAATTCAAAGCTGTTTTAATCTTTATCAGAGAGATACAGAGTGGTGTCATCAGCAAATAAAACAAAGTTTTACCATTTTTCAAATACCAATTTGAAAAATGTAGGACCTAGCACAGACCCCTGAGGAACTCTACATGTAATCATCAACAAATCAGATGCAACCATTATGTTACGCATGTTTACATCTATCCTAGCTTTTCATTCACGAGCATGAAACTCCTCTTACTCCATATGTCTCTAGTTTCCTGAACAATGTGCCATGATCAATCGTATCTAAGCTTTAAAAAAATCAATAGAAACAGCAACAGTGTTTTCCTTGTTGTCTATTTGAGCAAAAATATTTACAGCCATTACAGCTATTGAAGCTATTCTGTTAGCTCTGAAACAACACTGTAGTCCACTCAGTTTTTATGTTTATCAATTTATCTTTCCAGTTTCTGGGCAAACAAGTTTTCTAAAATGTTAGGGGAGGTATGTTGGTCTGTAGTTGGTGAATTGATATCTATTTCCACTTTTAGAGATTGGAATGACTTTCCTTTCTTTTTTGGTGGAAAAAATTCCTGTCAGAAAGGAGAGCTTACAAATAACTGTAAGTAGTTTTTTTTTTTTTGATCAAAGACATTTCAATATCAAAACAATCAATGGACTTCGTACAATTATCAGATGCGACAATAACAATTAATTCCGTATCATAAACAGATTGAATATACATTGAGAAGAAGGTTTTATTGATAATATGTTTGGTTCATTATTCCAAGTCTTTGGCTCTGGAATGTTTTTGATAGACCATTACATATATGTACAAAGTAATCACTGAATTAATTTTTTAATCAATAAATCATTTTTGTTTATCCAGATCCCTTTTCGGTTTTGTTATTTTAGAACAGTTTGGAATCAAACCTTTGTTATTTGTTCTTGGAATATTATTAAGTTTATGTTTATTTCATTTCAGCTTCTTCTGTTCTATGTTTCAGCAAAATCCAATGTATTTTTTTACACACATTCTCCATCCCATCTGTGACCCAAGGATTTTGTAGATGCTGTTCCATCATTGGGAAAGATTTTATTCTCCTGTTAACTCAGCTGGTACTCAGCTGTGCATCCACAGTAGAAGGAGCGTCAGTGCCACTTCCGTCAGAATGACTAATATATGGTTCAGTATTTGTTTCCTCTGACTTTTCTGTGTCTTCCTGTGTACATAAAAAAGTGCAGATCGGCTGAATTCACGAGTGCAGGCAAAACACTTGGCCATTTGCTGCATCATTGATAGTGCCAAACAAAGAGACTTGGGACAGGAGCGGGCGGGAGCAGGAACAAGATTAATTGATGATCATTTTCAGCCGTGTTAAACAACCAGATGAACAGATGCATCCATTTTTGTAGTCATCTCTCAGTGAGAGCCAACACTCTTGACCGCGCTAGTAACACAAAAGAACTACAAAAGTGGTTTGACTTCCTGTCACCACTGGAGGTGAAAAGCGACTCCGAGCGGCTGCCGGCGACACACATTGTTTACACCGACTGAAGGCCTTTTATATGCACTGCACTTTTACCTAAAATAAAAAAATGCAACATTTTTTCAACATGTTTGGTTTTATTCAAACGGGAACGGGACAGGAGTGGGAGCCATTTTGAGTGGGAGCGGGATGGGAGTGGGAGTCATTCTACGGGAGTGGGACAGGACAGGATTAATTATTTTACTCCAGCCCGGGATTGAAAATCCGCTCCCGTGTCATGCTCTAATGTGAATGTACCAAACCATGACCATTTCAGATACTGTAGCTGTCAGATTTTGCATTGATGTTGATTCAAGGTTGAAGTGATGAAGTTTAAGATGTTTGTCTTTTGCTTAAGGACACTGGGATTTTCTTAAGACTAAACTTTGCTTTGACTTGAATTAATTGATGAGGTATATGACTTCAGAAGTAAGATGATTTAGCTTCATATTGTGTATTTGCTTCTTGAGTTTCTGTAAATGGCTATTTAATGAAACACACTTAAAGGATAAGTTTGGTTTCTACAGCTTTCACATTGTTTATAGAATGAAGTAGAACAATATACTCACCCAGAAGGCTTTCCTGATCCAAACAGTGTTTCAGAAGATATTTAGATCCAAAATCGAGCAGCGGACATCCGTATAATGGTAGCACATAGGGCATACAGCGCCGCTCCTAAAACTGCATTAATCGTCCAAAAACTCATTAGTTTCACCAATATTCCATTATGGTCCATTCGGGCTACTCCTCCTCGACAGTCTATGTCACTCCAGACATGTTGTGTGACTGTGCTGACCTCTGAACTGAAGAAGAAGAACGCTTGCTCCGCACATGCGCAGTGTGGCTCATTGTTTCAGGGGAAGACAGCCGGCTACAAAACGACTTTCTTCTTCCAGTTTTGTGCAAAATGGACGAATATCTATCGGATGAAGATGTTGTGGAGGAGAACTTTGAATATGATGGGTGTCCTTACAGTTTTGAACTAGAGTTTACAGATGAGGAGCTCATCGAAAGGATGACGCTGAGGTAGCGCTCCAGAGAGTACTGCGCAGGCGCGGAGGCAAGTACTCTTCTTCTTCAGTTCAGAGGTCAGTACAGTCACAAAACATGTCTGGAGCAACACAGACTGTCATGAAGGAGTAGCCCGAGCGGACCATACTGAAATATTGGTGAAACTAATGAGTTTTTGGACGATTAATGCAATTTTAGGAGCGGCGCTATACATGCCCTATGTGCTACCATTATACGGATGTCTGCAGCTCGATTTTGGATCTAAATATCTCTCGAAGCACTGTTTGGATCAGGAAAGCCTTCTGGGTGAGTATATTGTTCTACTTCATTCTATAAACAATGTAAAAGCTGCAGGAACCTAACTTATCCTTTAAGTCTTTCTTTTTGACCCATCATTGATGTACTTACTTGTGAACCTCACAGGGGCAAAATAAGCATGCGGCAGTAGCCGTGGTTGGATGAATATACAGTTCGTGGTACAGAGCACTTTTGTGGTCTGGTTTCCTGTTAGAAATATATGCACTCATTGTTGCTCCCAGCAGTAATTTTCTTTGACAGGAAATTCATGATTTCCTTGCAAAATGAGACCCAGTGGGTTCTGGGTAGCCTGGTGTGTTATCAATAATACAAGAATAAAACAACATTCACACGGAGTATCATAGAGGAGCCTATCTAATGGAAAAATGAAACACGTTTAATGCCATGGGAACTCTGGAGCGCCTCCACAACTTCTTCCTCTAAAAGTACAGAGACTGTCCTTTCAAAAGAAACACTTACTTGGCAGAGTGGGTGCTCTGCCTCCAAGTACACTTTTACCCTGTAATTTTCTCTAAAAGCGCCTTTTTTTACATGTTGAGTCATACAGCTCCCCGGCTGCTTCTGTGATAATGCCAGCAGTGGGGAACATTTTAATATTGCTTGAAAATGATTGGCAATGCGTCAAAATCATCTGTTCAGAAATGGAAAAATAAATAATTTATCAGGAGATGCAAAGGAGGAGGAACAGATTCTTTCAAAACACCCTTAAAGTAACACTAAAGAGATGCTGACTGCTTCGACCCTCACAGTAAGTTGTGTAGATTTCTGGTTTTAATAAGTTTTCGATGAACCATAAATATTCTCAGCTGTATTTTAATATATGGAAGAAATACTGAGGAACCTTTAGCTATGATCAAACAAGTTTAGCTATGACCATCTGCAGACGTGACTAATATGTCGTCACTCAGTTCTGTGGATGTCATAGTACCACTGTTGTCAATAAAATATGCTGAATTTAACCCGATAAAAGCAACAGGAATTAATGTTGGAGCCAAAAAAATCTTTTTTTTTAATGTATTTTTTGGGCATTTTGTGCCTTTATTGATAGGAGAGAGACAGTGGATAGGGTTGTGAAAGGGTGAGAGAGTAGGGGACTACACTCTGCAAACTGGTCACAGGGATTTGAACCTGGACCGGCAGAGGCAAGTACATGGGGTGCCTGGTTGCTAACCACTCCGCCAAACCAGCACCCCACAAAAATCTATTTTAGTGTCATAAACTACAAGTGGTCTGCGGACACAAACCTCCGCCAACGCATTTCCAACATTGTTCTTCTAAAAATGTCCTATCTGGCGGTGCCAACTAGTCCTTAAAACAAAGCTGGATCCACATCAAGATTCAGATCACCACCAAAATAATGAATTCTTGTGCATCACCAACATTTGCTAAAAACAATGCTGTTGCAAACAATGAAGAACTTACTGAGTCATTAGCAAAAATGTGGGGAACTGCCTCATTCTGCAATGGTAGCAAATCTTTTTAGAATTCTTGGATCTTAAACTGGATAAGTATCACCACCAAAACCTTTTTACTTATTATTTGTCTCATGAACACCAGAAAAATGTCAGCAAAATTTGTTGAGGTTATAGCGTTACTAGGGAAAGTGTGGAAAACTGCCTGAGCCCACCATGAAATCACCTCTTTATGCCATGACCCACATTCACTGAAAAACATCATCATATTTTCATGACTTTTTGAGTTGTCCTGTTCAATAACTTACAAACAATCAAAGAAATGCCTGTAAAAATTATCCTTCTTGTTGTTTGGAATTTAACTGAGCATGACTAAGACTATTGAACACCACAAAGGTGCTTGGTTGGCTTGTCCTCTTTTAAAGGGACTGTGAGGAGTTTCTAAGTAATTACAAAAAAGTCTCACTTTTAGATATATGCCTAATCGAAATACACACTTTAAGATGAGTTTTATCGCATCAAAATAGGTTATCTATAAATGCTATGCCTTAGCTTCACAGTCGGGTCGGACAGGGCTGGACTGGCCTGGATACTCAACTGCGGGAACAAGACAATTAAAACTAGAGCAAATTTATATTATTGGGACACGTCTTAGAGCACCGGGCTCTAAGTAGCGATATATAGCCGGCTACAAAACTACGATACTAAGTTTTCCAAAACTTGCTTGTTGTCACACATCAGAAACTACCACTACGTAACTAGAAAAAGATACATTACCTCGTCGCTTTGCATCCTGTAAGTTGTTGAAAAAAGAAGTTGTAAAGCAATGCAGAGTTCTGAGGAAGGTCCGAGCTTCATTTATTAGCATCACAACAAACGCACGCTTTCGCTTGGGTCACGTTCCAGTTGTAGTCAGAAGTAGGAATTTCCGGGTCCGAGTAGGAAACTAAAACTGGAACGTCCCCCAAAGTCGGAATTTCCTACTGGGAACTCGGTGAAACCTCGCCTCACCTGAGTTGACAATCAAACATGGATGCCGCCAGTGTGAACAGTTATTCAGCTCCTGTAATAATCAATTTATTTGCACTTCTGACTGGGGTGTGTCGCTCTAGATCAGCTGTATACATAGTATTGTTAGACTTATATTTACAAAAATGCTGCCATAGTGACAATCACATTCTTCATGTGATATTTGTGAACAACAACACAGGGCGTGCTAACAACAGCTAACAATAGCCTGGTAGATTGGCATGTTTTTTTTCCAACTTCAACTGGAGCACCGATAAGTCGGAGATGATGTCACTCCCAGTTCCGAGGTTACTGGAACGCAGCATTACAACAGTCGCTGCACGTGCTCATGGGTAGCAGAGTCTAAATGTCACCAAACATTAATCAGAAAAAAGCTGGTGGAAGGACACAATGCTGTGCTCTGTGCTGAAGTAGTACTGAAACAAAGAGTCTGGAAATATTATCAAATTATTATTATTATTGTTATTATTTGACATCCACCCAGGGATAAAATATGGGATGACAAAACAAGCTAATCAACAGTTAGATGGATAACCTCCTCTGTTTCAGCAATGCACAGAACAGGCTGCATGAGTGTAAATCCTTTGTTTGACCATGTCCCTCTCAAATGGCTTTAGCGTCCCAGTGCTGTGCTCTAATGTTAACTATGGCTGCACTGATTTGCTTAAAAGCATCCCTTCCACTGGAGCTGCCTATGGGGATTAGTTATCTGGGGGAGGTGGCATGTCCTCTAATTCCATCTCCAAGGGAAAGTTTTCAGACTGTATAAGCAGCATTTAACTCTGGGTTGGCCATCCTGAACTATGAGTATAGAATTGAATCCTGCCCCACTCAAGTACTGACAACCACTACAAGTCTCCAGAAATCCATAGTCTCTGCATGACCTCTTGATATGTCAACTCATTGTAAGTAAAATTACAACACTGAACACCAGATCAATCTGTTTGTGTGCACTGGAACATCCGATGACCTCCCTATGTTCAAGACGATCTGCAATATCAATACATGATTTGCCTGCTTTCTTCTTAGCCTGTGCTGTCGATACACTTTGTTTTGATGATTTATCTGATGCATGCTCTAAAGGGGATACACTGTGCTATGTATTGACCAGCTTTCTTATTTCTGACCCATTGACAAGGAAAATGTGATATGAACAGCAGACATTGTTCCATATTGTTTTATGTGTTTGAGAGTACTTTATGTTACTGTGGTGCAAATGCTTTAAAATAAATCTATCATAATCAAACACAGTACTTTTATTTCAGGGGAATGTCCAGTAAATCTAAAAAACAACATAGTACTTCCACCTTGTAGTGCTAATTTGTACGACTCCGGTAAAATAAACTTTGTTTAAAATTTGTCCATGACTCTGCATCTTTTTTGAAAACGGGTCTGCAGGTGGATATCTGGTATTCCTCTTCATGCTGTAGTTGGCATAAACAGAGAAGTCCGGAAAAGACGGTGACCTCATAGCACCCCTCCTCCTCCCCGCCCCCCAACCCACGTTATCACACACAACAACAACAACAATGGCGGCAGCCGGGCTGGTTCTGATCTTGGTCCAGTAGCTACTAATATTGCTACGACTTTTATACCAACATTTGCTCACAGAACCCCAACAACACCAGCTACGGCAACAACAGCAACAAGTGCTCATGCAGAGACACAGCATGTTACGCGCGCATGAGCACTTGTTGACGTGGAATCCACCTCGGAGCAGAACCAGACGGGCAACCCGACGACAGTTTTGGGTGGAACCTGGGAGAATGAGCATGGATTTTGCGTTGTCATGTAAATGCACAAGCCTATGTACAATATGATGTGCAAACAGCGATACATATTTTGATGCCGACACCAAGACAATACGGGGTCGTCCTCGTGTGAGGAGGGCCTAAAACTATACTCCGAGAATGTACATTCCTAATACTCATTACAAAGATGTGTTGATCACAAGTGACACTGTCAAGTTTTTCAAAGTGTTGGATTTGAACTCCAAAAAGAGTCAGTGGTTACATTAAATTGCCTTACATGTGCCAACACTCTGAAGAGACTTAAATCAACTTTCTGCAGTGCAGATCCATTAGAAGTTTTAATAATAGCTCTGGTAGTGTTAATTTGGCAATGACAGATTTTGCTTTGAAGCGACAGAGTGAAGGATTTTTCTCATGCTGAGGGAGGAGGTTGGCAGGCTATGGACTTTTGATTTGTGTTAAAAACAACACCAGCTTAATTTACATTAAATAGGACCTTAATCATCTCAGTAAAGTCTAACAGCTAAGCTTTTTAAGGGTCCATGTTGGGCTGTTTTTGATCATTTACATTATGTCTTGGCTGTTTATTAAGCAAGGATTTGATTTAAAGATGCTATGAGGAGTTTCTAAGTAATCACAAAAAGGCTCACTTTTAAACAGATGTCTGATCGAAATACACACTTTAAGATGAGTTTTATAGCATCAAAATAGGTTATCTATAAATGCTATTCCTCAGCCTTCCGGTCGGGTAGGACAGGGCTGGACTGGGATACTCAACTTCCGGAACAAGACAATTAAAACTAGAGCAAATTTATATTATTTCGACACGTCTTAGAGCACCGGGCTGCAAGTAGCAATATATAGCCGGCTTGGTGTTGTAGATTGGTAGGTATTAAAGTTCTGTGTTTAATTAGACATATGCCATTTGGCTGCCTTTTACAGGTTAAAATCTGCAATTTCAACTGAATTTTCCTGTTGGCTGTCGTGCCAATCATCCTCATCTTCAAGTTCAAAAGGGACCTACAGCCAACTGTAGGCTCAATCAATCAGAAATGCAACTGTAACACTCTGGGATTGTGAGTAGTGTAGTTTGGTCACTGGAAATCACAAGTAAAATGTGTTTCTCTGTAGAATTATGATCATAAAGTAGAAAGTAAGATTGTTAAATTTTGGAGCAACTGCAAAACTATGTGGGCAACAGAGGACTTATTTTAAGAGAGGTCATGTTTATACTTAAGTCAGGCTCATTATTTATTTTTCATGACTGCAAGAGTGTGTTAGAAAATGAGAAGTTTTTATTTCACCTCATATTGTCAGTCTGTCTAAGACTTTGTTGGAGTTCCTGCCCCTTTGATGCCCCTTTCCACATGTGGGCCCAGTATGGTCTGATTGGTTTACAATCCCACTCTATGGCACTATCTCAGGGCCATGTTGTCAACAACTCTGCATTCATTCCATCATCTACTCTTTGTATCTGATAATGGGTCAAACTGACAACAAAAGATGTCACGCTGGTAGGTTTATTCATGGAGGCCAGGAGAACAAGATGTTTAAGTCTGGTACTGGCATGGCAAGGAGGGAGAGAAGTGGTGATTTCAATACCATATTTTATTTTTGTCTTGTTTATAGAGGTGCTCTGTCAACCAGAGGAGACATGTGAAACAGTAAAGGGCATAATAATAATAAAAAAAAACCTAAGACTTATATAAGATCAAAATAAGCCATACCTCTCAAAATATAGTTCAAAGAGTACAATCTAATAACTAACAGTGAGACTAGATCTGCCTGATTTAATGACTGTAATCTGATGGATCTATGTTTCCAAGCTCCGATCAATTTCTGTGAGTGACCCAAAGCTGCACGGAATAATCTGCATCCAACGGAGCAGGAAGAGGTGGGAGCTACGATTGAGACCACAGCAGGAAGTGACTGCTTTTACAGAGATTAGCATAGATGCTAACAGTTTCAGTAGCTGTCTAATTAGACACATTTCTTTGCCAGTACCTTGTTTAAAGGAGTAGCTCAGGTTCAGTCCCTTATGCCACGGCAAGAGCACCTACCTGCTTTTATCTGACTGGCCCATAATGAATGTGACTGATGGATTGATTGTCCAATCATCTCCTGGATATGCTTTTGAAAGGTTCTGCCTATTCCCAAAACTTTCAATAGACTCTTTCTCAGATGGACTAGTGAGATATTTGAACTGCCCATCTGGTGTGTCAAGTTAACTTGTGGTCTCTAACAGAGAAAGTAACATTGTGTCACACCAAGCTTTCTCATTGTGAGTCATTGTGAAGGCATTATGGCCACCTGAGTCAAAGCTCTAGGGTCTAGTTTCTCTTTGAACTGTCTATTTATAAGCATTACATAAACACTGTATACCTCAAGGACACATTGTCAGCAACAGTAGAGTTATTTGTACTTTTTCATATAGTCTTCCTCTGTCAGTGCAGACAGAAGCAGTGCAGCAATCTTCCTCACAGCAGAGACAGCAGGAGAAAGCTCTGGTCATGCAGTCATGTCCACTTTCCTCCTGCCATCTGGAGATGCTGTTAAATATGGACTGACTTCAGTGACTACAGTCAGATTTGTGGCCAAACAGCCACATTCTTATTAATTTTATTGTACTGCGTGGGATGGCCATAATGTCCGCCAGTATGTTCAGGGTTCATGCTGGAGTGACCTTCCACCAATCTGTCGGCTTTACAGCCCACATGAGCTCAACACTTTCACCTTTCCTGCCACTCTGTTAGATCAGAGTGCAAAAAAAGACAGAGCAAGTTCAGAACATGAAATATTTTGATGGCCGTGTATTAAAACTCTTTGTTTGTGTGCATATTTGACCTTAACACCAAAGCCAATGACATGAGTCACAACTAATCCCGGCTTACCCACAGAATTCACAGGAGAGAGGGGTTATATGAGGGAAGCACACAAACCAGCCACAGATAGACAAACAAATCCACTGTGTGTATGTTAAATAGGGACGGGAACCAAAATCCATGCACTGGGTGAACATTTCTGCTATCTCTGCTCAGGGAGCTTCTCGTGCTGCCCTTCAGCTAAAGAGACTGACATTACAGGCAACAGAAGCATTATCACATTGGCCTTGACAAGTACATATTAAAACTCTGTTTTTCTTTAAAAGTACTTATTGAGGAATCATTTTGGCACAAGGGACATTGTTAACCAGTGCACTTGGCACATATATTAGAAAAACAAATAATGCTAAACTCAAAGATGGCAAGAAAAATATACAACCATGTCAAGTTGGTTAGAGCTGTCATGTTTCCTTTAAAGGTCCCATGTTCTTGCCTGTTTGACATTTACGTCATGGCTTAGGTCCATTAAAGCTCCGGTTGGTTATCTGATTTAGATTTTAGACTTCTTATAATACTGGTTAAAATGATCTTTATGACCCGATGGCAATCAATTCATCATGTGTTCTTAAAATAGAGCGAAAAAAATCTGCTATCTACAGCAGGAGTAAAACAGGGAAAACACTAACCAATCACATCGTTGCTGCCCACATTTTAAACCAATCAAATCCCACCACTGTTCTGCCTGCTCCTGCGCGAACATTTCACTGGCATGCACTGGCTGTGATTCAATGTAGCCGAGCTGAGAGAGATCCAAGTCTGCTGGAGAATGCTTACCTGTCAAGTTTTGGCTTTGAAAATAAGGGAAGCCCGCTACAAGCCGTCCCATAATCCCAACCAAGCTCCAATATCCCTAGCATTTTAAGACAGGTGTACAAGAAATCTAAAATAAACACTTTGTTTTTCTTGGTTTGTTCTGTTGGCTCTAATCTCACCATAGCTGCCACCCAGGCTACTGCAGGTGGACGTTATCTCGAGGTTTTTTCTTCTTGTTCTTTGGTTTTACGGTGGTTGGCATCCATCATTTTGGAGCATTACCGCCCCATTCAGGCTAGAGACAGAGTTCAGTTTGGAGAGGCAGAGGAATGTTTTTATTATTATATCGTCACACAGGAGATTTACGGGAGAATACTAATACAGGAGGACAGCGGGAAAGAGGATATAAATTGTAAAATACAGTAGTTTCATGGCCAAAACAGGAGACTTGACAGCTATGTGGAGAATGGCAGAGGAACTAACTATACCCCGATCAACATCGGGCTGTGAGCACTAACTAACTTTCCCTTTTTTTTTTTTAACTGTACTATGGTAATGTTTTGGTGTTTTCTTGCTGCTTACTGAGACATGACCTGGTGTAGTGTAAAACATAAACATTGTGCTGGGGGCCAGTTTGGAGTTGAATCAGTCTTCTGGTAAAGTTAATTTAAAGTTAAAGCTAAAATAAATTATATTTTCAAGACAGGGGAAGTCAGAAATTAGATACCTACCATGCTTGCAACCCTGATTTGTTAATGTACATGTCAATCAATGCTTTTGCCAAATCTGTTCTAATTTTACTCTAAAAACATAAAACACATCGCATGTCACTGTAGCCCTCACATATGTGTCTGTTGATGTTTATTAAGATTACTTCTGTCATTCGTTAAAGTACAAACATCATAGCATCAACATGCCATGATATAAAAACCTTAAACAAGCTTTAAGATGGAGAGAGAGCATGTGTTTTTAGAATATTCAGGATTCATCAGTGGTTAATTTTCACCAACAATAAGAAGGATAAAGAAGATAATTATGCTGAAATATCTTTGTGTCAAGTCAAAACTCTTAAATTGTGCAACCTTATGATATAATATCATAAAGAAAGTTTGATTTTGGTTTGATTATTTAGGGTATTAAAAGATGCACTAATGAAAAGAATGTATTGTATTGTATCCTGAGATGTGAGTTTGGGGTAAAATTGCCGCAGTGTCCCTATTTTGAGGTCTCAAAATCTGGTCACTCAGTGTGCAACAATGATTACCCTGTTTAACTCAACAAGCGCAATGTTGATCTTCTGTAGAGGGACAGCTCTCCTCAGTTCCCAAACGTTTACTGAGTGTTGTTGAAAGGAAAGGCGATGTAACACAGTGGTAAAAATGCCCTTGTGCCAACTTTTTTGCAATCTGTTGCTGCCATTAAATTCTAAGTCGATGATTATTTGCAAAAGAAAATAAAGTTTCTCAGTTTGAACATTAAGTATCTTGTCTTTGTAGTGTATTCAATTGAATATAAGTTGAAAAGGATTTGCAGATCATTGTATTCTGTTTTTATTTACGATTCACACAACGTGTCAACTTCACTAGTTTTGGGTTCTGTATTTGGAAGACATGTACAAGTTTACAGAGTTTTCAGTTTGTCCACATACATCCTGCCAATCCTATGACTCTCTTTTTTAACCGAGAAAAAACAGTTAAATGATTACTTAGATTGCAATAAAAGGGGTTTAAAAGACATCTTTTTGAGTAATGTGATGTTTGTCCACTCGTAACATTTTTAAGCCTTTCCAAAAGTATACTTTATCATTTAAATAAGTTTGTTTTATTTTTCTCCCAGTGGTTTCACCATAATTCACAAATCTTTTGAAGTGTAATCCTATGTCCTCATATCACACTGTTGTTGCATAATAATTCAACATGTTGTACGCCAGGAGCCCGAACAGCCACAGCTACGGTCCTATTGAATTTTTAAAAAAGAAAATCTTGTTAACAGCCCTCCACAGTTCCCCCACAACAAAATTTTTTAAGTAAATTTTCATTGTTCCTCCATTCCAGCTGCTAGCATGATTTAAAAACAGCATGTGGCTGAAGTAAACATAATCAGCTCATAATGACGACCAGCTCCAGTCTGCAGGAGCTAACAAGGAGAAGAATTACAGCTCAGGTGAGCATTCAGCTGAAGATAATGAGGATGTTTCATATGGGGGGATAACAGAGAGAAGACAACACAAACTGAAGGTATCATTAGTCCTTCCAGAAGCTTCAGTGGGGGAAAATGAAAACAAAAAACAAAGCAGAGATTGGCATCTTCAAATCAAAGCATCAACACTACTGACTGAACAGAAGTCTATAAATAGAGGGAGGTTAAGGTTCAGGTGCACTCAGTGCTGCTCTGTCTTTCTCTTTGACTTCAGACCTGCGTTCAGCCCCAAGGCTCGGCAGGCTCAGATGTTTGCATCTGAATCAGGGCAAATTATGATAAGCCCGGGGCTAAATTTGTACATGCAGATTTTCCTGTTTCACTCTGCTTTATACTCTGTTTTTTTTATAGCAGCAGAATTGTGCACTGAAGATAGGGGGGATTTTAGTTCCTCTCAATGGTTGTTCATTTTTATTATCAGGCAGGGCTTAATTTGAGGTGGCCATCTGCACGCTGCTAATTAGTCCCTCCATTTTATCTTGTTGAAGGAGAGCTCTAATTGAGGCATCTTGGGTCAAAATGATTTAATACTTTCTTGTGCTTGTGAAAGTGCCATTTAGGTCTCGCATTGTGAACACAAAATGTTGTTTACCATACGGAGAGCAACACAGTAAAGAACAACATCCATCCATAGACAGAAGAAAACATTCTGTTTGTGATTTCCCAAGGCTTATTTTCCAATTTCTACAGCTACACCAGCCCATTTGATTATAGCTTATCTATCCTGCACAACATAGCAAAAAAATCAAATTGGATTGGGTTTTATTGTTTGCACACAGTCCACCTGCTACACAAACAAACTACAGTATGATTTGGAGCAGACAGACGATCCCTTTCCCAGCTGAATGAGTGAACATCTGAGTCCTTGTATCTGCAGCTCCAACTTCAAGAAATGTGTAATGAAATAAGCCTCTGTGCTCTGGGCACAAGGGTTCAAGGTCTGTTCAGGTTCTTCTCTTGAAAAACAAAAGGAACATTCTGGGGTTAAAGTCAGAGCTAAAAGTGGTCTGTGGTCACAAACTCATCAGTTCCTGTACAACAGCAGCTAAAACAAAATTACGCACCTCACCATGTTGAAGTTAGTGCAATTTGTTCTCTGCTGTTGCTGTAAAATATGTCTGAACTTAACACAAAGCTCCACAGAGTACTCGAGTGCTGGAAGTCCACCATTATTTCTTTTGTTTACAATTGTGGAGCAAGCCCGAATCAAAGGGGGGTTTCTTTTTCCAAAGCCTATGGTTGTCAAAGAGCTATTGTAATTCCACATTATATGTGGGGATGACACACTTTATTGCCAAATGTATTCACTGAACCAACCAAGTCATAGAATTTAGGTGTTCCAACCATTTCCACAGCCACAGGTGTGCAAAATAAAGCACCTAATGACCTGTGAGCTACGAGACACCTGAATTTCCCCCATGGGGATTAATAAAGTATCTGTCTGTCTATCTATCTATCTATCTATCTATCTATCTATCTATCTATCTATCTATCTATCTATCTATCTATCTATCTATCTATCTATCTATCTATTAGAAAATTACATGCAGAACACCCCTAAGTAGGGGAGCCGTAAAGAGGGAAAACATTAGGGGTCCATGACTCCTGAGGGCCCATGCTTATATTTAGGACCATTTTACCTCAAGTTTTTTAAGATCATTACTTTTTGGGCCCGATCTTCTAAAGGATTGCCTGTATTAAAACACATGCAAACATTATAGCGCGCGCGCGCAAATCTGATCTACTAATAGGGAAAAAATAGCACGCGCAGCCCACTTAGCGTGCTTGCCCTCAATAATATGTAAAATACATACAGATCATCAGAATGTGCCAAATACTGGGAGGAGATGCAAATATAGTCATTTTGCATCCGCAATGTGATTTATCAAACCCGCAGTGACTGCATGCTGTGTTTTTGCGTCTGAATTTAGTAGCCTATGTCTGAAAAGCAGGTGCAAAAAAGGGCACAGTGTTAGCAACAGGAGGCTGTGATCATGGTGGCAAACAGGGGTCACATTAACCGAACATTTTCCAATATTGACTGAATTTTTTAATGAAAAACAGAAAGACTTGGAGGCTGTCTGCCATTATGATGGACCGGACAAAGAGGGACAATCAAGTGTGCCATGAGGCACGGGTAAAGTAAACCCTCTCTGCTTTGCGCTCTACATCACCGAGGAGTTCATTTCATCTATGTAAAAACAAACAAACAAAAAAAACCAACCTTCATGGCCATTATCACTCTGCTTGTCACTCAGATGGTGACAGCTGGTAGCACATGCATAATCCTCCTTTAAAGAGAGCGATCCACACCACTTTTGCTCCTGTTATTAATTGCACATGCACTGATAGTAGATCACCCGCAAAACGCCCACTAATAGCACGTGCAGATTTTTTAGTTTGCACACACAATTTAGCACCTGTTATTATGGATCTTAGTAGATCAGGTCCTTTATGTACAAAATGAGTTTTTCTCCTTTCATTGCTAAACTAGAAAAGCACTCAGAGAGCGCAGACCTCCGCCAGCGCCAAACTCCTCACTCATATTGTGATTTTCACCATAAATATTAGTCCTACCTTTATTTCATGTAAATATGTAGATTCCTTGACCATGAAAACATGCCATTAGCAATTGGTTTCATAATGATATCTAATTTAGTTCAGTAGTTATTCCTGAAAATCGCATTTTTCATCATGGCGGATCCAGATGGTGATCTGGATAACCACCAAAATTGAATCAGTTCTTCCTTTTCCCATGCTGAATATTTCCTGAAAATTTCATCAAAATCCATCCATTACTTTTTGAGTTATTTTGTTCACAGACAGACAGACAGACAAACTCTCCCGAAAACATAACCTCCTTGGCGGAGGTAAAAATGATATTCAGGCATCTTTTGCATCACTTGTTTTTAAAGGTCATTAAAAGAGGTTATAAGTTTGATCTTTCCTTTCTGATGTACTGTTTATCTGAATATATAAGGCATGGAGTAAGAAACATTTATAATATGCAATCATTTTAAATCTTTGACAATGTTAAAAGATCAGAGATTGGTCAGGACTGATCACACCCGATACATAAATTTAAAAAATGCTAAATACTTAAAATGGTCAAAAGGCCAAAAAATGCATATATAGCAAAGTCATATTTAATATTATTGCATAATTTCTGCATAAATGGCATTTTTTTGTGGTCTTTAAATAAAAAAAACATATTCCAATAATTTTGCAGTCTCCTTTGTGATATGTATTGTATCATACTTATTTATTTCTTTATATACTCTTCAAATGTATGGTTTTTGAAACTGTGCAGAGCTTGTTAGGGATAGGGTCCAATGTCAGTGGTTCCTAAATGGTAAGTTGGGACACATTGTTGGGCCTTAAGTCAAATGTGCAAGTTATGTCCAAGTTATGAGTTCTGTTGTTTCTTAAACAATATTTAAATAAACTTGCACAGACCCATAAGATTTGCAATACATTTTAAAGAAGCTATTTTGCCTTATTCTGAATATGGAGTGCACTGAGATTCTGGCTGAACGTATGGTGTGCCTTGAGGGGAAAAAAGCTTGAAAACTCCTGCCCCATGTGATTTTTTTTCTTTTTGGTGGGACCCTTCATTCTGGCTGTGCCCCTGCACCTCAGGGCATGGAAAACTAAAAAAAAACAACTAATTACCACCTCTTTAGTTTATTTCTTTTTTCCAGACACACATTTGTAGCCCCCTTAAATCAACCTTTGGGTCTTGATTCTCCAGTTGAGTGCCACTGTGCCATTCCAGTGGTTAAAATGTTGCTTTTTCAAATGTAAACGCTGGAGCTTAACTTCATGAGAATAAAAATTGAAAAAATCACGGTAACACTTTACTTGAAGATCTAGTTTATAATGCATTAGAAGCACATGCATTAGATGTTATAATGCATGTATAATGCTTCATAAGTGTCATTATAATGGTGTATAACCATGTATAAGAACTTGTACCAAGGTTTATAAAGTATTACAAGTGTGGACATAATGTATTATAATCAAGCCTTTATAATGTTTTATACCTGCATACTCAAGTGACAAGTGTTTTGAATGAAGAATCTGAAGTCCTGGGTCACATTATAACCATCCTTAGTCCAGCCAGTAGTAAAGAAAGGTTGTAATGCCTGACGAGGATGACTTTAAGAGCTTTTAGTAAAGTGACCACACTGTATAAAGTTGTTAGCATTTGAATGATACAATAGCACAATTAGAATAACTTAGGAGCAGTATTTTGCTGGCTGGAAGTAAAATGTAAGTTAAAAATTAAACACCATAATGATCTTTTAAACAACCTTATTTTGCAAAAACAAAATAAAAAGGATGTTGCAGATTATTCTTTAGATATCAATACAATTGAAATCTGTAAAAAAAAAAAAAAAAAAAAAACTTGCATGGCTCACAAATTAAAATTCTTGCACCTGAGAGGACTGAAGAATGCAATTTATAACAACATAACATATTATTGATATTTATAAGGAATTACGCCCTTATTAAACCGAGAATTTAGTGTCTTTTCTATGTTGAGCAGTTCTATGTGTGTCTTTGTGTCAGGCATTACAACCTTTCTTTACTACTGGCTGGACTAAGGATGGTTATAATGTGACCCAGGACTTCAGATTCTTCATTCAAAACTCTTGTCACTTGAGTATGCAGGTACAAAACATTATAAAGGCTTGATTATAATACATTATGTCCACACTTGCAATACTTTATAAACCTTGATGCAAGTTCTTATACATGGTTATACACCATTATAATGACACTTATGAAGCATTATACATGCATTATAATGTCTTATGCATGTGCTTCTAATGCATTATAAACTAGATCTTTAAGTAAAGTATTACCAAAATCACATTATGATGGATGATTTGTCACCCATGGCATTTGAATCAGCACCTCATCTGAGACCCTGCAGCTTTTAACCTTGCTTTTCAGATTGCACAGCTGAGGTTTGAGACACTGTAAATGAAATGTTCTAGTTATGCAATATGCAATATTTTGCACCTTGAGACACGAGATGGCCTCAAGGAAGCTCTCGTTCACTGCCAAAAATCAAGGAAAGAGCTACAATACAATCTTTGACCTTAAGATATAGTCCTCCCCGCCTGACTTTGCTTATCCATCTGAAAATGAAGGTTTATGAATGAAAATTGTTACCAAGTTTTTCTCCAGCAATTATGTTGTCCAGGTATGAGTCACTGACCCCAAACAAAAGGAGGATAATGACCCTAAGTCCTTAAAGTGGTGAGTATTGAGCAGCCAGCAGAGTGGTTGGCCTCTAACACCCCGCCTGAGCGCTTGAGAGGAGGAAAAAAGCAATGAGGACGAAAGGGAGCAGGGACAGAGAGCTGCCAGCCCAGCACCTCAGCTGGAATAAAAATGCTCCTCTTATCTCTGATCCTGTGGCCTCGGCTTGATCCACTCTGATCTAAAATGACTTTGTAGTTCCACAACATTATCCTGCCTCTCCGCAGCCATCAGTGGCATCGGCCAACACACAAGCATTAATTATAAATCCATTAAAAGGGCCAGTTCGTCTGCACTGCAGCCATTATCAGATGACATGTCATTATTTTCCCTCCTCTCTGCAGCAGCCAGCGTTGGAGGCTCCTGGCGGGTTCAGAGGAACAAACATCTCATCAGTATAAGAGAGCTGGTTAGGATACGTATAATGTGGGTGAGTGGAAGAGGGGTCTCGGGGGTAATGTGGCATCTACTCTGACGGCATGATCACAGTGGTGAGGACACTAATTAGACACATTTATTTGTCAATCCGCGATTATAGGACTCACAAGCTCAGTGTTTAAATTACTACAACACACAAGAAGTGAACAAAATATATCTCAAATTACTGAGAACCCAATAAATCAACACTTCTGTAATCCAAATATAAAAAGAAGACTTTTCCAACTCCCATAACTCTGAATATAACAGCACGGGTCGAACATCCTTCTGTCTGCCCTTTGACAAAATAACAACCTTAGCATTTCTGGCTCCACCTCTCATGATAAAGGACTTTGTTCACAGTCAGGGGCCATAGAGGGGGGAAAGTAAGGATAATTCCAAATGCTCCAATTTCCAATAAATGCTAATAGCTCAGTGCTGAAGGTTCTAAAGGTAACAGTATTCTGACAGCAAATATATGCTGCCGTGATTGGCAGAAATCTGTACAATCTTCTGCAAAGATTAATAATTAAATATAAAGCTATGTCTACCCAACAAGTTAAAGGATAAGTTCGGTTTCTACAGCTTTCACATTGTTTATAGAATGAAGTAGAACAATATACTCACCCAGAAGGCTTTCCTGATCCAAACAGTGCTTCGGGAGATATTTAGATCCAAAATCGAGCAGCGAACATCCGTATAATGGTAGCACATAGGGCATACAGCGCCGCTCCTAAAACTGCATTGATCGTCCTAAAACTCATTAGTTTCACCAATATTTCATCATGGTCCGTTCGGGCTACTCCTCCACGACAGTCTGTGTCACTCCTTTGTCAGAACTTTGTTTTTTATATCCTAACACTTTATTTTTTTCTCCTAAATTTAAATTTTTCTCCTGAATTTTTATTTTTCCCCTAACACTTTGTTTTTATTTCCTTCCACTTTTTCTTTTTTCTCCTTTGACTTTTTTTTAAGGAACACTTTTGTCTTCTTTGCTGTTGTCTTTGTGTTTTTGTTCCTTCAACTTTTTTTTTAAACTTGAAGTACCACTTAAAACTCAAAGTACCACTTTAAACTCGTACTTCGACTTTAGACACATAAAGTGTAAGGATATAAAAAACAAAGTTGTAGGAGAAAAAAATAAAGTGTGAGGCGAAAAAAAATAAAATAGTAGGACAAAAAACTAAGTGGTTAAAAAAAACAACATACACACTTATGTCCCGTAGGGGGCTCCGTACAAGTCAGTTTTATCTGACTTGTAAATTAACTTTACTTTGGGTGGCTTTATTTCATGTTTATATAAAATATGATTTATGAATGTATTTATGTATTCAACTACAAAGAGGAATAAAAATAACAATATGTTTCCAGTTCAACATGATAATGGAAAACCGCAAGAAAATATCAAGATAATAAAAGAGAAAATACAAAACAGGATGATCACTTCGAGGGTTATTCTATGGATTAAAAAAAACTAAATATACAGCTGTTGTTATGATCCTCTTAAAACAGCACATAAATTCTTTTACTCCAGTATTTAAATTCAATCAGCAAAATGGACAGCTGTTTATTTAATTTGCATTTCAAAATTGTTTAAAACAATAAACCTCTGTTAAAACACCTTCATATGTGTGATTGCACACTCTAACCTCTTGCTGACTGTTCTTTGCTTTTATATCCTTATTTATCATTGGAAATATAGTCTCCTTCACTTTTGGACTCATATCATTGATTTACTAAAATCTTTTACATGGACATATTTTATGTGTGCAATTCGTAAACCTCATCATAATTAATTTAACAATTGCTTAATATTGCTTTTTATGCTGCTATTTTTCTACTTGTGCTGGCAGACCACCTGCATTTGCCAATGGAGGGTGTGAGGGTTGATAATTTAAAATTAATCTAGCTTTGTGTATTGAAAGTGAATTACTGAGTACCTAGTTACATGAGCCTGATAGTCAATAACCTCGGTTACAGGAGGAAAGAGAATAAACACAAAACCAACTTTAAAGGATGTTTTTTTTATTTTCGTCTGTGTATTCACAGTACGCCAAGTACCCCCTCAAATCCATCTCCTCACAGAACATCTACACATCTTCAGTGTTAAATTAGATAAACTTAAAATGCTCCAGAATGCATTCTTTGCTTTCTTCATCTTGAGAAACTTGAGAAACTATGGTAACCTCAGGCATATCCAAACAAATGTTTTTTTTAGCCTGCACCCATTCTGCTGCTTTTTTGTAATGACCCACCATTCTGGCTCTGGTCTAAAGAAAAAAATCTTTATTTGGGTTTGTTTAATTTGCCTTTATTAATCAAGCAGTCCACTTAAAGTGATCATTATGGGTGTTTTCTGACATGTTAAAATGCCAGCAACAGTGAAAGTTTTGATGCCAAGTTTATCCCATAGAAATATCTAAAATAATACGTCAATGGCTAATCCTAGTTAGCCTGGTTAGCGCTAGCCAACGTAACTCTATGAAAACAGTGCTAAAACAGTGCCCAAAGGTTCAAGAACAATTTCTTTCCAATTAATATAACGTTGCAGGGCAATATATAGTAGAAAATGCAACGTTTTAGTGAATAGAGACTGTTTATGATGCTTTGTAAATGACAAAAAGTAATCACTTGACTTGAACTCACCCTCTCTCCACACTCTTCAGGGAGAAATAAAACTAGAATGCTTGATAGTAAAAAAAAAAAAAAAAGGTCTAAATGTTGATTGGTCTGAAACTGTAGAGAGTTCACTTGTTATAGATTTGTAAAAGAGCAGTGCAGCCTAGATTTCTTGTTTTTTTCCCCGTTTTATTTCTTTACTATTTGGAAGCTCGAGGCACAGATGACTGTAGATATAAAATATTGATTGGCTAAACTTTTTTTTCTGTTTCAATCTAACATTTAATTTTAATTGGCCAAAAAGCCATAAAAGTTACCTCATTAAAATTCCCTTTCTCACACAGCAAAAGTTTAACAAACAACCTCAGTATTCATGTAACACCTAAGATAGAAGAGCATGCATATCATTCCTGGCTCGGCTGCTTTCGGTTTTTGTCTTCTCACATGAAGCCCTGCATCCCAAACATCGCTTACTTTTTTTCACATAAACTTATTTTTGGAGAATTCAAAGCTGAGACCTCCTTTGGTGCTCAACTGCTCTTTCCCTCTTCTTCTGACTGGGAAAGTGACAGAAGCTTCCCTCTCTCATCTGTCTCAGGAGCGTCACGCTGTGACGAGGAGCGCCCTTTGTCAGTGCCGGTCAGTAAGAACTATGTGAATATTTAAGACGTGTTCACAGCCTTTTATCCTGTGTTGTTGAAACAATAATGTCAGCAGAGACCCGCGTCCCCTTCCTCTGAACATCAGAGAGAATATGTGACGTGACTCGCCACATTTCAGCATGCGAGATGGAAGGTTGCATCACTTAACTTCCTCAAAACAGCTCCGAGGCTTCATCAGTTGACGGGTAAAAGCAGGCTGCCACAGAATGACACAAGCTTGTTACAAGAAATGGGATTTTTCTGCAGTGATTGGATGAGCACTTGAGGACCAGGTTGGACAAAGTTTAAAGAAGGACTAAAATCCAAAGTTTCTGCTGAGATGCTCTGAGGTCAAGGGTATAGATTTGCAAGTTTGTGAAGAGGGTTTCTGCAGATTCTTCTAAAGGCTTAAAGGGAAACGACAACTTTTTTTTTGGTTTCATGTCTTGCCTCACTCCCGAGTCCATGACTAGCAGATGGACACCATTCTTACAAGTGTGCATGCGTTAAAAGGAAGAGACACGCAGAGCTCCCCCCCCCCCCCACTAATTAGCCTGCCTCTGCCTACAGTCACTAGAAAAACTTTAATATGCAAATTTTTCTTGACAGTTAAATATGGATTTCCCCTCATGCTCAAACAGGCATTCAGAAATCTGTTCAAATCAAATCAAACTTTATTTAAAAGGCACTTTTCACACTTAGAAGCAACACAAAGTGCCTCACAGAGGCTAAAAACAACATAAAAACAGAAACAATCTCCCACCCCCCCAAATACAGAGACATATGCAAACACACACTCGCAGACATCAGCATACACACACACACACCTGCGCCCACACACATTCATACAAGCTGTAAAGAGAAGAGAGACAGAGAGACATGGCTGTGCACTGAGGACTGAGGTAAGGAATAAGCTACCTTTGGGTGCCATCAACACCGAGGAGGGCTCCTGGCCCACAAGGAGCACAGCCAGGGACTTCCCCGTCCCGCACAGACACGAGGCCCCACACCACAGTGCAGGGGCCTACTGCCATGCAGGCGGAGCCGTCCCCCGGCAGCGGCCCCAGAAGTGGACCAGGAGCAGCTACCAGTGTGGAGAGCCCCCATGAGGAAGCACTGGAGATAAAAACCATCATTCTAAAACAATAGTAAAAATATAAGAAAACGGATAAAATAACATAAAATGGATAAGTGAAATAACATTAAAAAATCAAGAATTAAATATGATAAAAAGTTTTACTAAAAGAATGAATAAGATATACAGTAATACAATAAAACAATAAATAATAAAGGAATAAAAACTTGATCAAATCAATTAAAAGCTACATAAAAAAGGTGGGTTTTGAGCCTCTTTTTAAAAGTATCAACAGACTCAGGGGCCATAATAACTAAAAGACGCTTCCCTGTGTGTCTTAGTTCTAACTTTTGGTATGGTTAAAAGACCAGTGCCAGAGGAACTCAGGGTCCGCGAGGGCTGATATGGTAAAAACAGGTCAGATAAATAAGAAGGCCTGAGGCCGTTAAGACATTAATAAACCAGTAAAAGAACCTGTTTTAAGGTGACAGCCCTCGGCCTTATGACCAGTAGCAGCTCTATATGGACATTCAGCCATGTCTGTAAGGTCCCTACCTTTAACACCAGAAATCCAAGAAAAAAATAAAATGGCTGGGATATGAAAAACAGTCGTCCCCTGCGCAATATGACTTATTCACATTACTTTTTTTTTTCACCAGGCTGTAAATGTGATTATTTTGGCCATAAAATGTCTGTTTCCTGCACACAGTTATAACACCTGCAGGGCTTTTGCTGCCAGCCTCAAGTAGATATGAGTAACTCAAGCTTTGGGTTCTGTTGCATGGGCCTCCATTTCAAGATTTAGAGGTTGTCACCTGGTATATACCTCCCTGCATTCTCCTTTTTTGATTGTGTTTCTGAGAAAATGGCTACACGAAAGGCTGTGACCTTGCTTTGTCTCTGGTTTGAATGTGACGTAAATAAGCACTGGTGGGTTTGCTTCACAGAGGCAGTGAGAGTTTGTCTTGGTCTTTTTACAGTGGTGTTGACTGGAAGTTGTTACACGTTACCCTTGCCAGCATTTGTTATTAGCACTTATTGAACTTGGAATGGAAGCAGGTCAAGGCTGCCTCTTGCCTTAGTTTTTCATTACAAAACACAGTTCAATTTACAACAGCCCAATGAACTGGGCCTAATTTCTCCAAACTTCTCCAAACCTCACAGGTGTGGGCGACCTGTCTCTCTGCCCATCCAGTCTGAGTTTTGTAAAGGACAAACTTTCGGTTGTGTCGCAGCCTTTATCATATGTAGGCAGCCATCAGTCATCTGCAGCATGTTTTTCTTTTCATGTTTATATGCGAAAGCAACAAGGCATTCGGGATGTTCCCAGTGGAGATCCTTTCTAGGACGAGAGCTCGTTCGAACATCAAACAGACTCCAGCAGCCATTTGCCCCTATAGCGAGTTTAGAAGACTCTTTAGTTCTCCACTTCTCCCCTACAATGAACAAAGAACAACAACAAGCCTGGCATAATCGGAATTTAGAGTTTCAAAGATTCATCACAAACAGAATGAGGCTCTTTTTTTTGTAGCTTCTATCTGGACTTCCTTTCCACATGTCTTGTGTGTTTTTCTAACCTTGTACACAAATAAAACCTCCATTTGCCCTATATGCTGGTCAATGAAACTCAAATGAACCGTTTCCATTTTGTTCTTAAGTTTAAAATACTTGTAAACGCTGTTAATTTTGGACAAGAGAGGGAAATCAAACATCACAGCTCTGCAGGAGTTGCATTTGTCAACAGAGCTGTCAAGCAGTGATGTGTCATGCTCAAAAGATTCAGATCTGAGAGCCGACGCTTTGTGGTGAATCAAAAGAGCCAGCTTGCATTGAGTGAGAGCTGGCTCCCAGTTTTTTCCTTAGCTCCCACAGTGCTGTCCCAGCTCTGCTCACTGTAGAACCTTGCTATGATTGGCCAGCATAGCGGTCATTTGGACATTCATATGTGAGGATAGGAATGAGTGAGATTGTCACATGTCCTGGCTAGTTAAGTTATTTTCTTTCCCTCATGTTTCCAGTTTGTCATTTCCTGCTTTTATTTTGGTTACTGACCTTGTGTTTCTGCTTTCAGATCACTCCTTCCTGCCCATCCTTACCTGTCGCCCTGCTTTCTATCATCCTCATGTGTCTCACCTGCGTTGATTGTCTGAGTGGCTGCACCTGGTGATCCAGGCTGAAGATCCCCTTCCCTCTTGTATTTAGTTCACTCACTCTTTGTGTTCTGTGCGAGATCGTCTTGTTTCCCTTGTGTACATTAATTTTGAGCATTTTCTGTTCAGTATTCCTAGTGTTTCCGACCGGTTTGTCCCGGTTTTTCGAGTTTGCCTGCCGTCTCTGACTTTTGCCTGGAATCATTATTGACCTCCTGTGTACCCAACCTTGCTTTTGATTAAACGGACTAAGGGCGTTTTCACACCAACCACATTTAGTGCGCACCAAACAAGTTTTGGCCCAGGGTTTGGTACGTTAGTGTCATTGTGAATGCAACCACTGCACTTTGGTGCACACCGAATCAGCCGGTCCGAGACCTCCATGAAGGGGTGGTCTCGATCCGCTCCATCTCCGTACATTTGGTGCGGTTTCACTGGTGTGAAACAAAATGGTCCGAACTGATCTACTTCTGATGCATTACTTCCTGTTAATCCCACGGTTGAATCTTTTGCTTACTCAATTTGTCAATTTGTTTATTCTGGTTGAGGATTACGATGATTTACCAGGGTCCAGAAGGTCGCTGATGCCATCTCAAACACGATAAAAAAAAGCACATGTGAAGGAAAATGTAGAAGAGAGCGAAACGTAAACACTGGTTGTCTGGTGTAGGAAATGGTTACCATGGTAGTCTCTTCTTCGTTCTCCTCCTTAGCAGGTTTGGTAACCAGTTACGTGCATATCGCCCCATGCTGTTTCAAACTTAGTAAATACACAAGTGGGCCCGGGCATGGTTCGATATTGCCAGTGTGAATGCGAGCCAGTGAGGGGGGGGACCCATGGCGAACCCATGGTGAACCCATGGTGAACCCATGGCGAACTGCGCCGCAACACAGTTCGAAACAGGTGGGCCTAATGTGATAACGCCCAAAGATTACTGGTCTAGTGTCCTTGCTCTGGCACATCATTACAGAGAAAGCTGACAGCGGTGAGGAGAGTGTGTGAGTACATCGTGTTGTCGTGCAGTTTAACTATGAGTGACCCGAGAGTGAAACAGCATCTGGCTGCAGTTTAAAGATATTATGGATAATACATGCACAAAGTTAAACAAGTATAAGGATCCTAATAAAAACACTGCACAATAGGATTTTCTACATATAGGGCTACAAAAGGTCCTTCAAGAGCCTTTCAGGAGTCGAAAGAGTCGGCTCTTCTCTGGGAGTTGAGCTAAAAGAGAACTTCCCATCACTGCTGTCAAGCACTGAATTTTACACCTTTTTAAACTTACAAAAGCAAACCAAAGGAAACCTTTTAAAAACTAGAAAAGCACTCGGAGAGCGCAGACGTCCGCCAGCGCCACAGTCCTCACCCATATTGTGGTTTTCACCATAAATATTAGTCCTACCTTTATTTCAATGAAATATTTAGATTCCTTGACCATGAAAACATACCATTAGCAATTGGATTCATAATGATATCTATTTTAGTTCAGTAGTTATTCACCAAAGTCACATTTTTCATCATGACGGCCAGACGCTGATCCGGATCAGCACCAAAATCGAATCACTTCATCCTTTTCCCATGCTTAACATTTCCTGAAAATTTCATCCAAATCCATCCATAACTTTTTCAGTTATTTTGTTCACGGACGGATGGACGGCAGACAGACAGACAAACAAACTCTCCCGAAAACATAACCTCCTTGGCGGAGATAATAAAAAAATAGGATTTAAAAAAAAAAGCATGGTGATGCATATTCTTGATCTGTGGCCCATCTATCAACATAAGCAGAGAGTTTATGACCTACAGCACACAGACTTTACCCTCAGTAAGAGGAGGATCAACAGTTTAAGAGAAGGGCAGCTGGAGACCTTCTACCACTCACCCTGCTGCTGTGCAACATAACAGTGTGGTAGGGCAGGGTTAATAAGGCAGACAAAAAGAGGCTCCAGCAGGTACAGCACTCCTCCCACTCCGAGGCCCTGTACACATAGAGAGATCAAAACATCTGTAAAACATTCCCTAAAGATGCCATTGTTTTAAAAAACGTGTTAGTCCTCATAACTGAAAACCCTGTAGCATCGTAGGCCTATGCCAGGCCTGTAAGTGGCGCTGTAATGCTGCTGCAGACATACACCAAAGAACATTAAGCATGGGCATAAAACATAAGAAATATAAAGAAACACTGGCCTATACTGTTCTCCATGTCCATTTGTTGCTCGCAGTGGTCTTAATAGACCAGTAGATTTTGCTGTAAAAGTCCTAACAAGCCCAGCAGCACAAATGCTTCGATGTATTCTGCTATTGTTCGTACATTTAAGAGAGTGCAAGTGGGGCTATCATGTCATAGCATCTGCAGTCATTGTACAAACAGAAACGCAGGGCCAGTGTTAAAGGATTTATCCACTTAGGGACTCGTTTTCAAACGTATATTTTCAGGCACCCAAAACATCCCGTTCGTGTTGACAAAATGATATATCAATTAAAAGCTTGTGCAGATGCATCTGAATTCATCTCTGTGTGAGCAGCACCTGAAATAAATGTACACCTTCATAAGGCAGAAGCATCCTGAGGGACCATACACACCCAAGGTACAGTTTCTTGAAGATGCTGTCCTCTGGTAACCTTGCAGTACAGATGGATAAGCCTGATTTAATGGCTGTAAATGGGCAGATGCAGCCTGCCATGATCCAGTCTACAATGATTGTGAGGGTTCTGAAATGGTACAGCCCAATAAGTGCCCTTTAAGCCGGGCATCCACTGTATGACTTTTTCGATTGCGGTGTTCAGCTGCTGCTCATACTGTACGAGTGAATCGCAGGGGTTAACAGTTCACAGCTCACGATTCCTCTTCTCACACTATACCACCCGATGCTCGGATGCGATCTGACTGCTCACGCTGTACGTCCATGTACGACACGCGTGAATGTATTATAAGAGCTTATGATAAAGTCTTATAATACATCCATGACGACACGTCGAACTCTTGTATCCGGAAATGCAGCGTTAAAAGTAGTAGTAGTAGAAGAAGAAGTAGGAAGTGGTCGGATGCTCACACATGCGAATGAATAACAAACAAAAACACATTGCCCGAATAGGCTCCACTGTGCCTGCCATAGCTCAACAAGTTGACCCTCAATTGCTTGGGTCCAGGTCCGCTGTGATGCAATGCTGTCCGTCTTGTGCATTTGTTTTCTCTTCCTTAGATCTACGTTTGCGCATGTGTAGTGTGACATAACCTTACGAGGGGCGACCAGGATTTCAAACAGGTTTCATTTTCATCTGATCCATCGGGAGGTGGTCGTGAGGTGTTAATCGCTTTCTGTTACCTTGTGTATACTACACAATGTGAGATGCACGATTGAGCCAAAACTCTGCCCGATCCCCAAAATAGTTGCACGGGTGAAAAATTGTATCAAAAAGGGCCAAAAAATCGCACAGTGGATGCCTGGCTTTAGAGAAGATAGAGGTGGGAGCTATGAGCAAGATGACAGCAGGGCATGGGAGAGATCAACATAGATGCTAACAGCTTTAGTAGCTGTTTTATGAGGTCTGGTCCACCTCTATATTAAGGGACTGTGAGGAGTTCCTAAGTAATTGCAAAAAAGTCCTACTTTTAGATATATGCCTGATCCATATACGCACTTATCGATGAGTTTTATAGCATCAAAATAGGTTATCTATAAATGCTGTTCCTTAGCTTCTTGGTCGGGTTGGACAGGACAGGGCTGGGCTGGACTGGATACTCAACTTCAGGAACAGACAATTAAAACTAGAGCAAATTTATATTATTCAGACACGTCTTAGAGCACCGGGCTGTAAGTAGTGATATATAGCCGGCTACAAAACTACGATACCAAGTTTTCCAAAACTTGCTTGTTGTCACACATCAAAAACTACCGCTACGTAACTAGAAAGAGATACATTACCTCGTGGCTTTGCATCCTGTAAGTTGTTGAAAAAAGAAGTTGCAAAGCAATGCAGAGTTCTGTGGATGGTCCGGGCTACAACACAACAAACAGACGCTTTGGCTTGTGGTGCATTCAAGTTGCAGTCAGAAGTAGGAATTTCTGACTTCCGAGTAGGAAACTGCAGCTGGAACGACCCCCAAAGTCAGAATTTTCTCCTGGGAACTCGGTGAAACCTCGCCAGCCCCGAGTTGACAATCGAAGATGGATGCCCCCAGTGTGAACAGTTATTTAGCTCCTGTAATAATCCATTTATTTGCACTTCTGACTGGGGTGTGTCGCTCTAGATCAGCTGTATACATAGTATTGTTAGACTTATATTTACAAAAATGCTGCCATAGTGATAATCACATCCTTCATGTGATATTTGTGAATAATACAGGGCATGCTAACAACAGCTAACAATAGCCTGGTAGATCTGCATGTTTTTTCAGACTTCAACGGGAACACCGATAAGTCGGAGATGATGTCACTCCCAGTTCCGAGGTTACTGGAATGCAGCATTACGACAGTCGTCGCGCGTGCTCATGGGTAGCAGAGTCTTTATGTTGCCGGTAATAGATTCTCCTCACAGTCCCTTTAAATGAATATCACATAACAACAGAAAAGACAAGTAAATAATATTTTTCGATATAAAAAATATTTATTGCTTTATTTCCAACATTTTTGCTAGAGTTTGTTCTGCGAAATGGCTAATGTTTTGTATTTTCCACACTGTCAGTAGCGCCTGTCTACTGAAATTGACTTATGGAATGTGATTCATCCAATCACCTGTCAGATATGCTATTCAAAAGTTACGCCCATTTGCATAACACTTTCTCTGGGCTGTTGCCTTGATGGACTAGAAATATACTGAATGGTCCTTCTGGTGTTTCAGACATGGATGCAAATCCTGGGGGGATGAAGGAGTCGTGCCCCCCCCCCTTCCATAAAGATTTACCCCAAAAAATCCTGTTGCAAACACAAATAAAAATTTCTACTAGAATAGTTATGTTTGTTGATGTTACATTACATATCACCCTAATAAAAAACTTGACAAAGAAGACACAGAATTCAAATAACTATGTGTAATAGCAGCCTGGCAACTCAGAGAACCAGCAGGAAAGATTTGTTTCATGTAGTTTTAGAGTAACTACAAATCTGAATTACTCTCATTTGTATACGGGTGAGGTTTAAAGCTGACAGCTCTAAGTACAGCCATCAATGTGAGGTGAAATGTTAATTGCTAAATCAGTCTGAGAGAGTTGAACGTCTGAGCAAACAACATTGACCACATGCAGGACTTCTCTTGTCGTTTACCTGCTGTCGGGAAAAAAGAGATCAGATTTGGGTTTAAGCTGATCTATCGATCGTCTTCTCTACTTCTGTCAGTGAATGATACGGCTGCATTTTGAAGATCTCTGCGATTGATCTATTCCTCCTTTCATCGGTAAACACCTGAATCACTTATTCATTACTCTCACAGTTTGAAGGACTGACTAATTCACTTTGCCAAAATAAAATCTATTGGACCCAAACGTACATTTTCAGCATGAGTGGTCTCTGCGAGTCTTTTGAATTGAAGAGGATGAATATTCAAGGCTGAATGTTTTTCTTGCACATTAATTAGTTCTTATAACAGAAATGTGGAAAAGGAAGAGTGTCCTCTATCGCACCCACCCTCTTAATCCCCCTGAATATTAGCAGGAGGAACCTCCACTGGTCCCTGGCGGGCTTGCATGAATACCAAGGATGGACTTTTTTGAAGTGGAGAAGAATGCCTCACCTATCTAATTTCCTGTTTTTTTGTGATAGCACTTTCATCCATTGAGAGAAAATTACATCAAATGGCAAGCTCTGCCTCCAATCTCTCCACACACCGACAGAAAAACAAAGAGAGAAGAAAGAAGCGAGTGGAGTGACAAGTGGTGGATTCATAAGTGAGCTCTGGTGTGATTTGGTCCTGTGTCGACTCGGTTGGCCTGAAGTGCTACTCCTGGTGAACCACCCAGAGTGTTGTTCTTTTAACCTTGACTTAAAACAGGGGAGATTGTGTCCCGAAGACAAATGAGTCTGGCTGCTGCCACAGAATGAAAGGTATCGTTTAATCTGGGCTTCGGATACAATCTAAGTGGGTTAATTAGGGCAAAACAGCTCTCCTTCCACCACAGGGAAGATGGTGTGTTGATACATCTCAACAAGGCTCGATCTGAGAGGCATGGTTATTGGGATGATCAGCAAAGATGCCTTTTAAGTTTGAAATGTAATCTGAGATCTCTGAAGCAGAAAGTAAAGGCATCATTTCACTTTGGAGTTTGTGGTCCAGCAGCTACAAACAGTATCTGGGTTAAACTAAAGTCAGACTCGTCTACATTAGTTTTAATGTAGGCAGCACATAGACAAATTCTAAGGGCTAAGAGCAGACTATGAATCAACATTACCCCTTTAGAGACATAGACAGTGTGTATGATTAAGTTAAATCCAAGGTTGCAACTTTAAAAATCATAAATTTATAAACCTACAATGACTGGACACTTTATTAGGTACACCTTGGCAGTATGGTAATGGACACTCTTACCCTTCATAACTGCTCCAGTTCTTCAAGGTATAGATTAAACAAGGCACTGGAGATATTTACATGAGATTTTGTCATGGTAGCATCACACAGCCGCTGTAGATTTGCCAGCAGCACAGCTATTACGCTAAACTACCATTCCATCACACCCCAAAGTTGCTCTGTTGGACTGAGGTCTGGTGACAGTGTTGGCCATTGGAGTAAAGGGAACTGATTGTCCCTTCAAAAAAATAAATTTGAGATGATTTGAGTTTAGTGACAGGATGGGGTATCCTGCTGCATTTGGCCATCAGAGGATGGACACTCTGTGGTCATGAAAGGAGGAGATATAGTTAAGGAAAACTACAGCTCATCTGATTCAAGATTCAGTGTATTATGTTTTCAGTAACGGTCTTCTGTATACCTTGGCTTTAGCAGGTGCTTAACTGAGGCCCCATCCACATGAAGCCAAACCGAGGTCTAAAAGCATAATCTTTTTGCAGAATCTAAGTATCATCCATACGAAACGATCTGTAAACGATAATTTTTGAAACCAGGTTCCAGAGTGGAAAGATTTTGAAATGCCGTATACGCAGCTCCATGATGACTGGATCGCCGCAAGTTTTCAGATACGCTTACGTCATAGTTTCATATCTTCATTGACACGCATGCGCCATGACAGTGGCGGTGTACGTGAAGCATATGTGCTGATGAAGCTAGTGACCCTACTATCCCTGTTGCAGTAAAATCTCCTTCTTCTCAATCACCCCCGAGTTGAACAAACAATTATCAAGGACACATTACGCCACTTTATGATCACTTTATCACAATCTCTGTTTACAACTTTTGCCGCAAGTGCGCATGCCCACTGTTTTTCCGTCTGTTTTCGCTTGTTTCCGTCATATTGTTACAGCGGCCCTCGAGGTCTGGCATGTGTTTTACAGCGTTTTGATGCGTCTCGAGTGCATTCATGTAGACGCACACATTTTCTGAGATGCCTTTGTCTTCATGACGATCGTTTTGGAAACTGCTAAGCGTTTTGTCTTCGTGTGGATGGGGCCTAAGCTATTGTTGCCTTATCTCAAACCACTTTAGCCATTCTTCTCGTGTCTCTGGTATGTCCAGCCCAGAGAACTACAGCTTGCTGGATATTTTCTCTTTTCAGATCAATCTCTGCAAACCTGAACAACGCTTGTGAGTTCAGTTCTCTGTAGATCAGAAGTTTCTGGAATACCATAACCATCACCATCTGGTACCAACCAGTCTGCCTCATTAAAAGTCACTTAAATCACCTATCCTGCCCATTTTGATGCTCAGGTAACAGGCTGTCTTGTTTGTGTTGACATGCATAAGTGCACTGATTAGCTGGCAAGTAATTGGTTGATTGGCCATTTCTGTTTAAAAGCAATTGAACAGGGGGACCAAAAATTGGCTGGTGAATATGCAGCCCTTTTCACAAATGCAACCCTGATATTATCAGAACAATAACTGGGCAGTGCGCCCAGGTAATTCCACGTTATGGTTGTTAACACTCGCTCCTCTTTGCAGGGAGTATGCCAGGGATGAAGTGGTAAAGGGGCCCGGGGGTGCCGGTAGTCAGCACATGAAGTCAAACATAACATGATAGCAGACAAACAATCATTACCCTAACTTCACTGAAACATGTTAAAGCATATTAACAGCACTGATTAAAGAGGCTATGAGGAGTTTCTAAGTAATTACAAAAAAGTCTCACTTTTAGATATATGCCTGATCGAAATACGCACTTATCAATGAGTTTTATAGCATCAAAATAGGTTATCCATAAATGCTATTCCTTAGCTTCTTGGTCGGGTCGGACAAGACAGGGCTGCACTGGCCTCGATACTCAACTCCGGGAACAAGACAATTAAAACTAGAGCAAATTTATGATATTTGGACACGTCTTAGAGCACTGGGATGTAAGTAGCGATATATAGCCGGCTACAAAACTACGATTATAAGTGTTCCAAAAATTGCTTGTTGTCACACATCAAAAACTACCGCTACGTACCTTGGGTCGCGACTTTTGGTGCGTTCCAGTTGTAGTCAGAAGTAGGAATTTCCGAGTTCCGAGTAGGAAACTGCAACTGGAACATTCCCCGAAGTCGGAATTTCCTACTGGGAACTCGGTGAACTGTAATAATCAATTTATTTGCCCTTCTGACTGGGGTGTGTCGCTCTACATCAGCTGTATACATAGTATTGTTAGACTTATATTTACAAAAATGCTGCCATAGTTATAATCACATTCTTTATACAACAACGCAGGGCGTGCTAACAACAGCTAAAAATAGCCTGGTAGATTGGCATGTTTTTTTCTGACTTCAACTAGAGCGCCGTTAAGTCGGAGATGATGTCACTCCCTGTTCCGAGGTTACTGGAACGCAGCATTACGACAGTCGCCGCGCGTGCTCATGGGTAGCAGAGTCTTTATGTCGCTGGAAATACATTCTCTTCATAGTACCTTTAAAGAGTTGAGAGGAGTACTGTATTACTCAGAAATTAATATGAAGTAGTGCCACCCCGTGCACAACGATTACACCAAAGAAAAGTGAAGTGTTTTAGCTCCATATCAACAGCAGCACGAGAGGGCTTTTCTGTTGAGCTCGAGATCAGCTGTGATCGTTTTTTGAGCAGATGAACTACAGAACATTGATGATTTGTAGTGGAAACAACTTCAAATGTCCAGACACAAATTTTAATTTGTGTTGCTCTCATTAAGTTAAAAAAAAATCTTCCAGAACAGCAGTTGTTTTAAATCAATCCTGGCAAGTCTCCCTTTTCCAGGTTTATACTGCTAGCGCAGGCTGGACATCATCACTCCTCCATACCTTCCCACTCAGCTCACTCAGACTTTACACAAATAAAATACGAGTTTGGTGCAAAGAAATAACTGGAGAAAGTACAAGGGCAAAACTTGAGTCTTTGCATTCACTCATACAGCTCACCTGCACAAGCATGAATGGTGTTCATACCACAATCAGAGTCTTTCCCTGTGGGGGAATGGGGGTAGATTCATGATCAAGTCAGCCTTGGATTTTATTTCACCACCCCATGAACCCATCCATTGACTTTTTGTGTCAGTGGTGGGATTAATGTTAAAATCATTTTGTTGTGTTGCAACAGCTTGCTTCATTTTTCTTTTGTGGATTTTTTTGACTATGTTCTTAAGTCTTTATAAAAATAAACACAATAGTTAGATGTTTTCTTTTTTTTTGCTACACTTTACATATGCGCTAGAAATGATTTAGATAAAGTCTGTTTATGTATTTATTTTATTTATTTATTGTTTATTTGACATGGACACACAGTAACATTGATGCTGTGATATTTAAATATACACAGATCCCAGATGCACTGCTGTAAGTGGTTATAGCACAGTGCTAATTTTCCACACCAGTCCATGGGAGGCTTTTACAGATAAAAAAAATATACAAAAAGCTATTTAAAGAAGAGATATACATAAGACACAGTTCATTAAAAAGTACATAGGTATTAAGATATCCAGAAAATAAATGAATAAATAAAAATAAGTTCTAAAGAGATGAACGAGGAGGTTTCATCAGGTACATAAGCAAATAATTTATATGTGGGAACAGTGCTGTTGCTCTTTCAGCCATGATTTGAATACCTTTGTTGAAACTTTTAAAGTTTTTTAGCATTTTCAGCTCAGTGGGGAGATTTTTCCAGAGTTTAGCTCCTGTAACAGAGAAAGCTGATTGAGCAAAGGACGTTTTGCACATTGGAATTCGACAGTTACTGGAGTTCTGATTCCTGCAAGCAAATTCACCAAGCATAGATGGGACTAGATTATGTAGGCATTTGTAAAACATTTTAAGACTAGAAAAGCACTCAGAGAGCGCGGACCTCCGCCAGCACCACAGTTCTCAGTCATATTGTGATTTTCACCATAAATATTAGTCCTACCTTTATTTCATGGCAATATTTAGATTCCTTGACCATGAAAACATACCATTAGCAACTAGATTCATCATGATATCTATTTTAGTTCAGTAGTTGTTCACGAAAATCGCATTTTTCATCATGGCGGATCCAGACAGTGATCCGGATCAACACCAAAATCAAATCAGTTCTTCCTTTTTCCATGCTGAACATTTCCTGAAAATTTCATCCAAATCCATCCATAAAGTCTTGAGTTATTTTGTTCACAGACGGACAAACAGACAAACAAATTCTCCCGAAAACATAACCTTCTTGACAGAGGTAATTACAGTAAGTAATGAAACTTTCAAAGCTAAGCATAATTTTTTTCTCATGAAACAGTGATGCTGTCGGACAGTTTTTTTGTCCATGATTTTTATTGTCTGGTTGTATATGGATATGATTGGTTTTAAAGTTGTTTGCGAGGCTTGGGACCAGGAAGTGAGGCAATATGACAGATGCGAATATATCATAGCGTGCATGTAGAGTTTGACTGTGTTTAAAGAAAGATACATTCTGATGATCCTGAAACAGTTTACATTAGATTTAACTTTTTCCAAACATAATTCACTTGTATTTGAGGATTCCTCCCTCTCAGTTCTCTCTCTCCCCCCCTTATATAAAAGTGCAAACAGATCTTTTGCTTCAAATGACTACTTACTAAACTTAAAAAAAAAATGTTTTAGTGTTTTTTATTCATTGTGATTTCACAATTCACTGTGTTTTTCACAATAACGTTCTTGTGCATGGTTGTTAGCAGAAACAATAAATTGGGGACCACTGCCTTTGTAATATTCTTCTGTGTAGCACTGTAGAAAAAAGGAGAAAATCAAAGTGAAGCAGAATTTTTCTTTTAGATATGAACCATAAATATAAAATAAAGCTATTTCTGCTTCATCTTATCTAATTCTTAAGCTGTAGAGAAGCAGATGGATTCCTCCAGGTTACAATTTAGACATAAAGACTGAAAATTGTTTCTGGATTTCTCTGAGAGACTTGAGTGCACATTACCCGACTTAAATGACTCTTATTCAGGAGAAACTGCTGTGCCTTCATATATGAGACCCGCGTGCATACAAGAAGGTTTTGAAGTTATGACACACATATTACATACAGAGTGATTCATCATAGTGTGTGGGTGTGAATAAAGAGCCCTTTGGTCCTGCATGTGTTCAGCTTTTCACCTTTGAATCACAGTATATTGCACGTTATTTTTCATCCACGAATGTGAAATAATTCCGAAGGATTCTTAAAACTGAGAGGCGAAGCTTTCCATCAATGTGATACATCATGGTAAAGGCTTGAAGTGAGTTGAGCTTTAAAGCAGAGAGAGAGGATTCAGAATGAAACTTTTGAGCGATTCATTTGTGATTCATCATCATTTTTCATGTAAATGTTATAAAAATACTGTAAATAATAGCATTAGTAGCATTTTAGAGTTGTCTTTATGTGCTTTTACTGTGTTTCCCCATTTTTGCAGTATTTTCACTGACTTTTGGATTTCCACCAAAGTATGTCCTTTTTGATATTTATGGTCTTTTTCATTTGTGTTGTATAGATTTAACAGATCATAACTATGCTATTATTAGAGGGAGAAATTTTGAAGAAGGAGAGGAGAGTCCTAAGGAGATTCATGGAGGGGGCTAAACAGGAGGAGTAGGAGGGATCAGGAGTGTCCCCCAGCTCATCTACAGCAATTATACTGATAATGTACCAATACAGATACAGTGGATATTCGCTGCCAGCTTTATTCCAGTCATTTAATGACAAACATTTGATAGAATGTTTTGTTTTACTTTTTCTTAAAAAAGGCGCAAAATAATTTACCCAAATGACATTTTCTGCAAATGTGTCAGTTCGGAATAACGTTTTGGGAGACTTTGAAAACCACATCAACCGATTTCTGCAGTATCTCTAACAGGCCGGATAAGGCGTCCTCTTTTTGGGGTTTTGGAATATGGTTACCCTAATATTATGAGCCACTGACTAAGTCCATGATTCTATTATTATTTTTATTATCATTATTGTAGTAGTTGTTGTTATTAATATTGCTGCCTAAAGATTTGTTTCAAATCGAAATATAATAAGATTTACCCCTGCAATTGATCTTATATAAAAAGAAGGAATGGTTTTAGATGAGTATGTCCTCTGTTTCAAAGGTCTCCTGTTTCGCAAATCAGTTTTCTTTGCTTTCAGTGCAGGAAGAAGGGGCTTGGGGAGGAGAAGAATTTGACATCTTTTACTAAACTCTCAATTCATTGAGATATGTATTGTGCCTCTTTAAAGGACAAGACCTTTAAAACACATAGCTTTGTACTTTCTGGGGTATGTCATGTAATAGCTATACAGCCTCCACCTAGATGAGTGTTTTCAGCTCATCACAGGAACATGCCATGACTGCTTTGAACATCTTCCCCATGGTCTGTAACCACTCCTGCCACTTACCACCAGACATCTTTCGGGCAGCTAATAAGCACAGAGTTCATAATTTTATCACCTGCTGGGCATTTCCAAAGAGGTGGTTAACAGAGCTACATCTGATCTTCTATAGAGACACAGTTTTTCATCTTTTTAATTCAACTTCAGTCAAGTTATGCTTAAAGGGACTGTGAGGAGTTTCTAAGTAATTACAAAAAAGTCTCACTTTTAGATGTATGCCTGATGGAAATACACACTTAGATGAGTTTCATAGCATCAAAATAGGTTATCTATAAATGCTATTCCTTAGCCTTCCGGTCGGGTCGGACAGGGCTGGACTGGCCTGGATACTAGGGATGGAAATCTCCATCCCCAAGACAATACGATATGCATCTCGATATGTAGGCTACGGTACGATACACTAACCATTCACATGAAGCATCTACCAATTCAGGATGATACGATTTATCTTCCGACCACGATGCAATCACGATGCAATCACGATGCAATAACGATGCAAATCTGTGCAAATTCAACTCAACTTTATTGTTCCTTCAAGACCACTTCAGACCACTTACAGTAGGCTACTTAAGCAGTCAGGAGGTGTGTTTGTCAACATAAAAAAGTAGGCCTATTTCACAAACAGGGACATAGGCCTAACAGTAGTGGAGCTCAGCCTTCAAAGCTGTCATTAACAATTTAGACTAAACATATAAACAGCACTTTGAAAAAAACAACACTTTCAGCACACTGAAAATAATAATTTTAAATTAAAAAAAAAAATATATATATATAATAACATGAAATCGGATTTTACCGCTGCAAAGCTTTTACGATGCGATGCATTCTGGTTTCAGCCCAGTTTCTAATCCGATGCACACCACTCCAACCGATGCAATTTACCACAGACCCTCGCATCGATGCACTGATTGCGAATCGGATAAAATGCCCATCCCTACTGGATACTCAACTTCGGGAACAAGACAATTTAAACTAGAGCAAATTTATATTATTGGGACACATCTTAGAGCACCGGGCTGTAAGTAGCGACATACAGCTGGCTACAAAACTACGATACTAAGTTTTCCAAAATTTGCCTGTTGTCACACATCAAAAACTACCGCTATGTAACTACAAAGAGATACATTACCTCGTGGCTTTGCATCCTGTAAGTTGTTGAAAAAAGAAGTTGTAAAGCAATGCAGAGTTCTGAGGAAGGTTCAAGCTGCATTCATTAGCATCACAACAAACACACGCTTTGGATTGCACACGTCTTGTGGTGTGTTCCAGTTGTAGTCAAAAGTAGGAATTTGGAGTTCCGAGTAGGAAACTGCAACTTGAACGTCCCCCAAAGTCGGAATTTCCTACTGGGAACTCGGTGAAACCTCACCACCCCCGAGTTGACAATCGAAGATGGATGCCCCCAGTGTGAACAGTTATTTAGCTCCTGTAATAATCAATTTATTTGCACTTCTGACTGGGGTGTGTCGCTCTAGATCAGCTGTATACATAGTATTGTTAGACTTATATTTACAAAAATGCTGCCATAGTGATAATCACATTCTTCATGAGATATCTGTGAACAACAATGCAGGGCGTGCTAACAACAGCTTACAATAGCCTGGTAGATCAGCATGTTTTTTTCCGACTTCAACTGGAACGCCGATAAATCGGAGATGATGTCACTTCCAGTTCCGAGGTTACTTGAACGCAGCATTATGACAGTCGCCGCGCGTGCTCATGGAGTCTTTATGTCGCCGGTAATAGATTCTCCTCAAGCCACTTCAGTGACTATTGTCAAGTATTAAACTCGACCCAGCTGGAACTGGAATGCAGCATTACGACAGTCGCCGTGCGTGCTCATGGGTAGCAGAGTCTTTTACGTTGCCCGTAATAGATTCTCCTCACAGTCCCTTTAATAGAAGGCTAAGACAAGGGGCCATTATTTCCTGGCGCAGCAAAGGGTGGTGCAGGGTAGCTGAGCCTGGCGCACCCTGCACAGTGGAAGTTTCGTCTGGTGCACCACCGTGTGCTTCCAGTTTGGCAATTTGGTAGACCAGTTGGGCTGAGATGGGTGTTGCTGCACACCAGGGGGAGGTGTCGACTGATTCAGGTTGGCGCAGTAACAAATTTGTGCCAAAAAACTGTGCAGATGGTGTGCCGAAAGCTCATCAGCTCCTACCTGGTCTTTTCTTGGCACAGGCTAAGCACACCCGGTGCAGTGGTAATTTTGCTGACAGGTGCACAGTACGTGGACGTCACCAAAACGTCAGAGACAGGTATCCAGAGTGTCAGTGCATTGTCTGACGCATGTTGCCACACAACATAGCCCAACGCCGACCTCACAGAGGAGACATTACAGGACTTAAGACGAAAGGAGGCTGAACTGCATGTGCCATATCAGCAGCGAGAGCAGCAGAGCGCACAGGAGAGAGGAGACTACGTGGCTGCACAGCTTTGTCCTTATATGTGCTTTTATGCCTCCCATTTATACATGTTTTGGCCACAATTTACTCAGTCCCATTAAAGATACACAAAATGATTCACGAGAAAAATAAATTTTATCTAAACAAGTGTCCTTCCTCTTCCTTCTCGCTCGCTTTGGACTGCTGATTGGAGAAGGAAGGAGGGAGCCTGAGAAGAGCCGTCCTCCCCTGGTCTGGGGATTCAGACCAGAGCATTTTTGTAAATATAAGTCTAACAATACTATGTATACAGCTGATCTAGAGCGACACACCTCAGTCAGAAGTGCAAATAAATTGATTATTACAGGGGCTAAATAACTGTTCACACTGGGGCATCCATCTTCGATTGTCAACTCGGGGGTGATGAGGTTTCACCGAGTTCCCAGTAGGAAATTCTGACTTCGGGGGACGTTCCAGTTGCAGTTTCCTACTCGGAACCCGGAAATTCCTACTTCTGACTACAACTGGAACGCACCAAAGACGTGACTGAAGCCAAAGCGTGTGTTTGTTGTGATAAACGCAGCTAGGACCTTCCTCAGAACTCTGCATTGCTTTACAACTTCTTTTTTCAACAACTTACAGGATACAAAGCGACGAGGTAATGTATCTCTTTCTAGTTACGTAGTGGTAGTTTTTGATGTGTGACAACAAGCAATTTTGGGAAAACTTATTATCGTAGTTGTAGCCGGCTATATATCGCTACTTACAGCCTGGTGCTCTAAGACGTGTAATATAAATAATAAAATAATATAAATATGCTCTAGTTTTAATTGTCTAGTTCCCGAAGTTGAGTATCCAGGCCAGTCCAGCCCTGTCCGACCCGACTGGAAGGCTAAGGAAAAGCATTTATAGATAACCTATTTTGATGCGATAAAACTCATCTTAAAGTGTGTATTTCAATCAGGCATATATCTAAAAGTGAGACTTTTTTGTCATTACTTAGAAACCCCTCACGGTCCCTTTAAGTGTGTTTCTCCTTTCAAGAAGAAACATACATGCTTATCAGCTGGAGTTTGGTCATTCATTCCACCAGGTGGAATGAAAAATGAGAGTTTGAGAAGTGACAAATTGCTTTTAGTGGTTCCTTTCCATCAAAATACAGATGCTGTAAATATTTAACATACAGAAAGTAACCTGAACTCATATCCTCATTTGCTGAACTTTGTTAACCCCTGTTCTATGCAGCTGTCAGCACTTAGACAGTTTATTTTTAGTCTTCTTGTTCAGACAGCTAGAAAATAAAATTTACATGAGGCACCCAAACAAAACTGAACAAATCTCTCTCTACATCTAACACGGTGTACAACGAATGACAAGGGAGCATTTTCTGTCTTGTCACATTTCTCTAGCTTTCTCTTATAAATAAATTACTGGGATTCACATAACTAAGTGGCAGTATAAGGTCAGCGACATTAATTCCCCTAATACAAATTAGTTTAATAATATGTAAATATTTGACAAGGCAGCTGAGTGTACACATGGCTGGCATGATAATTCAACAGTTTTTTTAACAGAAATATCATAATTCATTATGTTATGGCACTTTCTCAGACTCACAGGGTCAGTTTGAGAGAATGAGGATCTTGATCCGTAAATGTGCCTTGGCTTTTTCTCTGTCTCTCTTTTTTATCTCATTAACATTACTTTCAGTAACAACAAATACATTCTCTGTGCAAATATCTCTGTAGGCTGTAATTACTAAAAGTGGCACACTGTAAACAGGACAAATTTGGTCCATTAGTTTTAGGAAACTGCTTTGTCCATGCTCTCTCTTTAATCAGCCTGGATCGGCCTCCACACTTTGATGGCTTCTGATTTTAATGATGTAGTTAACCATCACAGGTCACATCCAGAACTCTTTTGGTCCTTTCTTTATTCATTAAAAACACTTTAATGAGGCCCGGATGAATTCTGTCTACCAGAGCACAAGCTTTGTAGACAAACTAAATAACTAATAAGATTTAATACAGTATTGAGGGCTGAAGATGCGGGAACTGCAGCGTAAACATTATTATGTACAATATGACATAATGAGGTTATCTGTTACAGCTATTATAGGGGAATTAAGATTCCAGGTAGTATCTAAGGTGTCTCTACAGGTTGAACATTAAAGTTTAAAACTAAATATTAAGAAGTCATGGAGTTTAATAAATCCACTTCTTTTAAATCCACTTTAATAGAAAATGTTCTCAGAGTGACACAGCATATTTCCACAACACAGGAGCCCACAGGGGGCTTTATTTTAATTACATTGTGAGCTTAACCAACCCCAGCTATGAAGAGAGATAAGTCTTTGAAAATGTCAAACTTAGTTTTCTTTTCACTTTTGAATAATCAAATAACTTTTTAAGACTAAAACTGAAATTTTAATAATATATGCTCAAATGTGAAACAATGCCACACTGTCTCTTTAATTATATTTTTGAGTTTGAGATAGAAGTTCATTGTTATCTTCAGTTTAGCAGAAACAACTTTGAAAATTAATTGTTTAATCACTTCCAATAGTCATTTTAAGGATTTAATGTGTAAAACCATCCAAAAAATAAAATTTCAAATGGGATATCAGCTTCGTTATTTTCCAAACAAAGGGAAATCTGAATAACTCACAAGGAAAGTCAGTGGTAAATGAAATTAAAGAAATAATGGAGTTAGACAGTCTTGCTGCTCTACACACCTATAGTTCATAGTATGCAGCATACAACCATACATTAACATATATTACAGTATACAATCATCTGATGCTTCATTATTTACGCCTTTTAATACCAGACTGTCCCCCTTTTGTCATCTTAACTGTTTTAACACTTAATGGAAATGATTCAACGATGCTGACACATTTTTTTTTAGATATTTCGGTCCATACTGACATGATGACATTGCACAGGAAATTATCTCTGTTTGGGTACAAACAACGTGGGCAACAAGGCTTGCAGCTCACCTTCACTCAATCCCTGGAGTTATTTATTTGCAAATAAGACACAATCAGCCCAACATTTGACACAAACAGGGTGTCCAGTGGGCTTTTCTCAATGCTGTAGTCATATAACCTGCAGCAGAAGTATAAATTATATTATGGCCACCAGACTAGAAAGAGTCACAGGCACAATATACCATTAAAACAGAACAGCATATATATATACTGTATATATATACATATATATATATATGTATATATATATATATATATATATATATATATATATATATATATATATATATATATATATATATATATATATATATATATATATATATATAATGTGTGCGTATGTGTGTGTGTGTGTGTGTGTGTGTGTGTGTGTGTATATATATATATATATATATACACACATATATACATATACATATACATATACACACACACACACACACACACACACACACACACATATATATATTTATATATATATATATATATATATATATATATACACATATATTAGGGCTGCCACTTTAGTGCATTAATTAGATTAATTAATTACACTGCAAATTAATGCCTTATAAAAATTAATCACAAGATTAATCATAGCACACACACATTTTGATATTGGCCAGCTGGAGGACCCGTACATGGCGGTGGCACGTCACTTCACACATGCGTCTCTAGTCAAACCAAACAAAGCCCAGGTGACAACAGGAATGGCCTATTTAAGACTTAGTCTTATTTTATTTTTGAATTTATTTATCTGTATTTGTACTACATTCTTTAAAGGAGGCATATCATGCTGATGCATGATTTAATACTTACATATGATATAATAAATTTGAAAACAAGACCTTACACCCCCTTAATTTTCAAAAAATGAGATATTGTATTTTTTCTGATATCCTAGGACGAGATTTAATGCCTCTGAACATAGGTCATTGCGAGATGTCCGCGAGATTTCAAACGTCGTGACGAGGTACCTTTCTTTTCATTGGAGTATCTGATAAAACACTTCCTCCTCTGTGATGTCCGTCAGCTCCAAACCCTCACCGAGGAACACATTCACCAGCAGGGGTATAAAGCTCCTTAGCTCACATTCACTCATTACCAGCTCTGGCCTGTAGGGGGACCCAATACGCGGTCGCTGCTTTGTGCCTGCCGTAGAAGAAGAAGGACAGGACAGGACAGGCTGGCTCAACCCTCGTTAGAATTGACCAATCAGAGCACAAAGGGCTGTGACGTTGTAAGGTAACTCTAGGTTATCCTTGAGACTGAGTGTTTCAACGAGAGCTTGATAATGGCTTAAAATGAGGATATTTAGAACGCTATTATGGGGCAATGAAGGAACTAAATGACTTGTACTGAGGGCAGAAATGCTTTACAGGCATCCTAGTCTGGCATAGTGAAAAGGAGAAACAAGCATGATATGTCCTCTTTAATAATGCATCAGGCCTAATTGTTTTGCTGGATGTCCTCGACCTTTTTCTTATTTTGAATTTGATTTATAAAACACACTTAAAGTGTAATTTGAATTACCTGATTGAGCTTAGAATTTTCTGGACAAGTTGCCCTGACTTTGGTTTTATTTAGTCACCAATAAAAATGTGGATTTACAAATCTTCACTTCTTAGTGTCTTCATTTGATTAGTCATGCATTACAATTTTATAATGTCCTAGAATTCAAATTCTTTATTTGGGTACTTTAAGCAGCAAAAATTCCATCCATAAGCGTAAATGCCATAAGATTTGTTTATTACCAGTGGTTCAACTCCTAAAATGTAATAACATCAACACCCTCTCCTTCATAGATGCACTAATATTCTTTCAGCTCCATCGTGGCAGCAGGGAAATATATCTCAGTTTTGGCTGCTGAGTCACTCTTTTTCCCCTGTCATGACAGATGATTAATGTGGTCCTCCACGAGTTTATTACAAAACAGATGTTCACCATTATGAAAACAAGTATAATTTTATCATCTTATTACATAAATGATATCAAAGTGAAAATTAAAGCTATCAAAAGCTTGACTCTTCAGACTAAAAGCTGCTGAATGAGGTGTTTATTCCTCTATGTTTATTACCTTATATATGCAGTGATAGTGAACCTTAATGATATTTATGTAACTCGCTCCTCCAGCTTGGACTTTGCTCATGTTAGGAGAAGAAATCTGCTCCGACCGAGACACAGAGAGCACTTCTGTCTCCCTGTAAGAATCTCCAGCCTGACCGATGGATAGTTTTATCTGTGACCTGGTTTCTTTGCATATTAATCACGCTTCCATTCTTGCGAGCTGCAGGCAGAGGGATTTCACAGATAATAGTCTGTTTATAGTGCACTGATAATTGCAGCAATGTGTTCCACCGACCATCAGCCAAATATTACACCCTAATTAGACTGGCCTTGCACAAAGTGAGAGCAGGGTAAGTGAACTCTGAGAGATTGAAGACGGGATCAGAGAGACAGAGACAGGCAGAGGCGGGAAAGGAGGAGGGAGGGGAGGAGGATCAGGGGGAGCAGCTTCAGTGATGAGTCATGAAACATTCAAGTCTTCACAATAACTCAGTGAGAGAGGAAGAAACATAGAGCAAGAGGGAGCAGGTAGTTACATGGCAGCACTTCATGATTTACCATAAATAGCCCTAAATTAGAATATTAGAATAAACTGTCATGTAATTAGTGATACAATATCATGCAGTGGGACGAGCATGACTCACTTGCTCCTACATGGTGCCGAAAAGATCACAAGAACAGAAGGTTTCTGCACAGCAATTAGAAATGTAAGGACCTGCGTTGATTTTAAGCAGCCAAATGAGGCCGCAGGAATCAATCAGCCTTTTTTTTAAACAGCAACAAATCATCATAAATGTCATCTCAGGATACTTTACATGTCAAATGGGATAATTATTTGCTAAAATAGGTCAAGATATACAAACCTAAAATATAAATGAAGATAATACACCATGAGGAAGCATTTGGCAGTAATTACATGAAAAATCTCCTTTAATAATACCGTAAATCCTCTAATGCAGCCTGTACTTTCAGAGCACCAGACCCCTATATGAAGGTTTTCTATTGGAGGAAGGCTTTTGGATCAAATTTGTCAGAGTACAATTTTGTTTTATGAATCCCAATTGCAATGAAGCTGGGACATTGTGTGAAGTGTAAGTAAAAACAAAATACAATGATTTGCAAATAATTTCCAAGCCCAAACTTATTTTGAATTTAAAGGTGTAGTCAGCGATCTTCTAATCTTCTAATCTAACGCACTATTTGTCAAAATCACCGTATTTCCCCTCTCCATCCACAAGATGTCACCACTGACAGCATGTTGAAAAAAAAGTCTGGTTTCAATACACAGCCTTGGCTCTGAATTTCAGCAGGTAAATACTGTGGCTCCAGCCGAGTTACCAAAACAGGGCACCCCCCACCCCCATCCCCACATCCAGGGGGCGATCATACTCATGCGAGGATCAGACAGAGGGGGAGGGGGACTCGTAGGTTGCGTAGCTTGCGCAGTACTACAAAAAGTGTATCTAAATCAGATTACCAACCCCCGCTTTAGGCATGAGAATTCTGGAAAAATTTCAATGTGAAAAGTTTTATGGGAATTATGTTAATTATGAGAATTTGAGGGAATCATGTGAATAAACTAGAAATCGTAGGTTGTCAATTGATTTTATCATATCTAAACATAAACATTTATTTTGTCTAAGGTGAACATCTATACAAAATAACACAATTTAAAAAAATACTTTTCTACAGATTATTTTTGTAAGTAGCACTTTATCAGGATTTAATTATTTTAGTGACTGACCAGTTTCATCTTCACTTTCTGTCCACAGGCTCAAATGTGTGGCTTCAAAAGTCAAAAGTACAATCATCTGTACATGTGATGGAGGAATGAACAGTGCATGTAGGGGGCAATAGTAATAGCATACATATAAATATTTTCAAGTAAACTTGCATGAAACCTGGTTGTTTTAGTGACGACTATGCTTAAATATATTTTTCCAACTAATGTCCCAGTTAATTGCCTACATTTAATTGCGTAAATTCATGATTCATTCCCATAAATTACCTTACTGTTAATTCCTGATTATTCCCATAGAAATTCTGTAGTTTTGCAACCCCAGATACGTGTGTCTGATGCACATGCCTGCTCGAGCTTGAGAGTAATACTGTCTTCATATCAGCTGTATGTGTTTTGTTGTTGTATACCTCTGTCACAGCTCCATGTCTCCATGTGTATCGCCCTTATTATGAGCTCCTATTGTAAGTTTACAAAGAACCACAATACAACTGCCCATAAGTGACCTAATTCATTGCATAAGTGGCCTGGAAAATCTGCAGAATGAAAGCATCCTGATGAAAAAGGAGAGATTCTCTACAGAGGAAGGCAAACTGAGCTTTCACCTTCAGAAGCACGGGAGGAGCAGTGAGATTGTTTGTAATAATAATTATTAATGATATATGTTATTTTAGGGCACCTTTCATGACACTCAGTTTATCTTACAAAAAGTATAAATAAAACATGCATTAAAACAGGTATAAAAACAAACAATATAATGCAAAGACAAACAAAGAGTGTGAACAGAGTTTTGAGTCTGGTTTTAAAGAGAGTACAGTGTACATTTTAGGACATCCTCAGTCTAAGGAAAACCTCTGTCATTCCTCAGATCAAACAGCCTCAGGTTAACCTCCGTCAGATAATACGGCCTCTGTCTTCAAAATAAAAGTCATCAGACAAAACGGCGTCAAATTAAACTGCCTCAACCACAACGACGTCAGATAAAACAGCCTCAAAATGAAAGCCATCAGACAAAACACTGGAAAAACGGACTCAAATAAAACAGAATCGGGTCGTAACATACAACTGAACATTATTCTTAAGAGACCGGAAGTGCGCGTGACGTCCTAAAAAGTCGATGCCATAGACATTATAAACATAGGCTGTGTCCGATATGGCATACTAACGTACTACATACTACATACTCTTGTGTATATATACTGTATTATTCATACTATAAGTATGATGCATGTCAAACCTCCGACGACAAAAACCACACCAGGCTATCAAATATCTCTGTTCATTTGTCACATTTGAAAGTTCAGAGAGCATTTCAGGAGAGAAATTTCATTTCAGCATTTCAGGAGAGAAAGTCACCACGGAGAATACCAAAATGTGGTCATTTGAGCCGTAAAATGCACAAATACAAATTTCATTTCAACATTTCGGACATTCCTTTATGCACGCCATTATGCCATCGAAGAAACTTCCGGTCGGCTCCAAACAAGAGCCCATTTACAAAAGCGTTAAAGAACTAAAAGGAGACAATAAAATATGCTTTTGTTTTGAAAACGGGAAGTTTGCTAGTGGCTGATTTTCAGCTGAATGCCATCGAAAGACGATTTAACATTTATGATATTACGATGGTTATGATATTGTTACGACCTGACGCTGTTTAATTTGAGTCTGTTTTTCCAGTGTTTTGTCTGATGGCTTTCATTTTGAGGCCGTTTTATCAGATGTTGTTTTGGTTGTGGCAGTTTAATTTGATGCCGTTTTGTCTGATGGCTTTTATTCTGAAGCCTGTGGCTGTATTATTACCTCCCCCAAGGAGGTTATGTTTTCGGGAGAGTTTGTCTGTCCGTCCGTCCATGAACAAAATAACTAAAAAAGTTATGGATGGATTTGGATGAAATTTTCAGGAAATGTTCAGCATGGGAAAAGGAAGAACTGCTTCGATTTTGGTGTTGATCGGGATCAGCGTCTGGCTGCCATGGCGAAAAATGTGATTTCTGTGAATAACTACTGAACTAAAATACTGTAGATATCATTATGAATCCAGTTGCTAATGGTATGTTTTCATGGTCAAGGAATCTAATATATTTTGATGAAATAAAGGTAGGAGTAATATTTATGGTCAAAATGACAGTATGGCTGAGGACTGTGGCGCTGGCGGAGGTCTGCGCTCTCCGAGTGCTTTCTAGTCTGAGGGAGTTTTTTCTTAGGCCGTATTATCTGAGGCTGTTTGGTCTGAGGAGGTTTTTCTGAGGCTGTTTGGTCTGAGAAATGACAGAGGTTTTCCTGTGACTGAGGATGCCCTAAAATGTACATCGTATGAGAGGTATGGAGTCAGTGTTGCGGAGGTCAGGGGGGAGTGAGTTCCATAACTGGGGAGCTGAGCGGCTGAATGCTCGGCCCCCCATGGTGTCAAGGCGAGAATAGAGAACAGAGAGATGAACAGAGGAAGAGGATCGGATGGTAAGGGCAGGGACAGAAATGTGAATGAGGTCAGAGAGGTATGGAGGGGTGAGGTTGTGGATGGCTTTGTATGTGTGGTGCAGGATTTTGTATTTAATGCAGTATGTGATGGGGAGCCGGTGAAGCTGCTACAGGATGGGTGTGATGAGTGGATGGTGTCCTAGAAATGATGCAAGCTGCTGAATTCTGGACCAATTGAAGTTTATGGAGGATTTTCTGAAGGAGACCAAACAGGAGGGAGTTGCAGTAGTAGAGTATGGAGATGACTAAACTGTGGACCATAATGGCGGTGGTGTGAGGGGTGAGGGATGTGTGGAAGCGGTTGATGTTTCTGAGGTGGAAGTAGGCTGACGTGGTTATATTGCTGATGTGTGATGTGAAGGAGAGTGTGCTGTTGAGGATGACACCCATACTCTTTACCTGAGGGGAGGGGAAATGGAGGAGTGGTCAAAAGAAATAGTAACACTGTTAAATTTGTTGAGAGTAGTTTTGTAGCCAATTAGTAACATTTATGTTTTATTATTAATTTGAGAAAATTCAGTGTAAACCAGGATTTCAAGAAGACAGTTGGTGAGGGAGGAAGGTATGTATCTTTTCTGTGACATATTCTGCCACTGTGGATGTACATACCAGCTGGATCTAGGACATGGCTCTGTTTTTCAGTTTGCTGTCTATTAAGGTTGAAATTATCTTAAATTGTGAAAAATTGCAAGAGATGTGTATGTTAGGGTTGCAGGCTGAAAGCTGTGACATCATAACATGCTTGTCTAAATAATAATAAAACAAATACCACAGCCATCATACAACTGAACTGCATCCAGTGTGAAATGACCCTCAGGTTCTGTCCACTTGAAGGCAGGTATTTTAGAAAATGCAGCTTTTCCTGTTTTTATTGCGTTTTCTCCACATTTAATAGGAATTTTAGGTCAGTGAAAATGTGCAATTGAGAACTCCAGCCAGTGTCAATTAACCCTTTAACTCCCAGCTCAACTGTTTGGCAGAGGTCAGTACATTCAGGAATATTTACTGTGTTAAATCAACAAAACACATTTGTTTCTGTCAATGTTTTATGATACAAAAACACTGCAAATAAACCAAAAGAACTGCTGTTTTTTGTGAGATTTAAAGGTTTAAAAAGCTACTATTGTTTTTACCACCATTATTTTAAAATAACCATTAACTAATATGATGATATATATGTAATTTTTTTTTTTTTTTGTTACTGTTTTATAAACACAACATTCAAACAAAGCGCTTCCCCCTGAACCCTCGTTTTAGGTTGAAACGCTGACGTCACCTCATGCGCAGTCACATGAAGGCTGCACGCACATACCAGGATCTGCTGTCTACTGGGCAACATGTGTGCTGCTAACTGTGCTTGGTTTGTTATCCAGAAAAAGCTATACAGTCAGATTTGTTGTCTAAAATGATTTGTTGTCCAGACAGAGAAACTCCTCAATCTTTGTGCGTCCACTCACAATTGTTGTAAGTGAAAAGTTTTTCTTCTTTGTATGCGTGTCATAGCAGTGCTGTTTCTCTGCAAACCTACATCGCCATCTACTCGACTGGCATGCACACTACAGTTTTCATTTATTTCTAGCACCTCCTTCTGAACTTTTTCACCCAGAGACGGTCCTTCAGAGCTTAGAAGCAGGTGAAAGTCAACCCTAGCTTTGTGCGCTTAGCATTTTTATTCTGCCTGATTGTACCTTTGTTTCCCACTGCAACATCTGCCATCTTTGCCAGTCTATAGCATTCTGTTAGTGCGTTTTATAACACTCATATAACAATCTGTACAATAGAACTTTAATTTTTACAGTATTCAACCATTTTAGCAATGCAACAATAATTACAATGTGTTAACCTACAGAGTGTATCTGGAGATTGTTTCCGTGTTGGTTAAACTTCTGTTAACAATTATGAAAGCAAACGTGGCCAGTTTAGAAAGCAGAGCAGTCTGTCCTGCTGAGTCTGAGCTCTTGTGACACAGTTAAAAGAGAAGTTAATATCCTCTTCATCCTCACTAAATCCACTGCAAGCCTGTTTGAACTCACAGGAAACAGCCAGGCTGAAACTCACAAAGATGATGTTTAGAATTGATATGTTGGTTTTCAAAAATCTGATTGGATAAGTCATCATCAAATATAACAATATACATTGATGTTTCTGCACCTCTGCCAGTCAGATATGTGGTTTGAAAAGGTATGAAAATAAAATGCCCTCAGAGAAATTGAAAGAAAAAATAATTTCAGATCTTGACAGTGCATTTATGCTTTTGTTTGAAAAGGACATTTTTGAAAACTTCATGCGTGTGGGTGGGATTATAACTGTTATCTGGATATATGGGGAAAAGCCTCTGATAGATTGGTTTATTTATTTGAGAATATTTTAAAGGAAAGCTAATGAGAAAAAACTAAATTAGATTAAATCACCAGAGCAGCTGAGAAAGAAACTCAATGCGGGTTTGTTTACAAACCTCACATTAAGAAATGAATGGGGAAAAAACAATCGAAAAAGAGCGATCAGTAGCACTTGTTTACAGGCTTGCAGCTGCTTCTTAGTGTTATTGCCCACAAAGCTCCAGCAAGCTAACCTTGATGTATGGATGGATCCTCCTGATTCAATGCCTGTATTCAGGCAGATCCATTCTGCTAAGCTCCAGTATACAACAATTAGAACAATAAGTTTTATAGACAGACAGCAAACAGACAGACTGATAGATTGATTGATTGATACATATATACTTTAATAATCCTTCACAGGAAATTACAGTTGTCACAGCGTCTATGCATTCAGTCATTCACTCATTATCAGATCAGGATCACATTTCTCTATTAAATAAAGAACAGATGACACAACAAACTTCACCATAGCAGGGATGTTTTCACTCCCATTCCCAAAAACTTTCTATAGGCTATTCCCAGATTGACTGGGGAAATATATTGAACGGTACATCTGGTGTGTCAGGTTACCTGCAGTCTCCTCACAGGAAGAAGACTCGGACCTGCAACCCTTTTGCTGTTTGGCACGAGCACCTACCTGCTGCACTATGGTGCAGGTACCAAAGAGTACTTTTCCAAAATCCACCATAGTGTTACATCAGCCACTGAAAGTATTATTCAATGATCAAATCTTCTGTATCTCTTTTGATAATACATTTGAGATAAAAGTTGGCAAAGGCTCTGATGTCCACAGGCTGTACAAAGCGAGCTTGGACTGATACTTACAAGTCATTTAGAGGGACTGTGAGGAGTTTTTAAGTAATTACAAAAAAAGTCACCCTTTTAGATATATGTCTGATGGAAATACACACTTTAAGATGAGTTTTATAGCATCAAAATAGGTTATCTATAAATGCTATTCCTTAGCTTCGCGGTCAGGTCAGACAGGGCTGGACTGGCCTGGATACTCAACTTCGGGAACAAGACAATTAAAACTAGAGCAAATTTATATTATTCGGACACGTCTTAGAGCACCGGGCTGTAAGTAGCGATATATAGCCGGCTACAAAACTACAATACTAAGTTTTCAGTTTGTTGTCACACATCAAAAACTACCACTACGTAACTAGAAAGAGATACATTACCTCTTGGTTTGCATCCTGTAAGTAGTTGAAAAAAGAAGTTGTAAAGCAATGCACAGTTCTGAGGAAGGTCCGAGCTGCATTCATTAGCATCACAACAAACATACGCTTTGGCTTGGGTCTTTTGGTGCGTTCCAGTTGTAGTCAGAAGTAGGAATTTCCGAGTTCCGAGTGGGAAACTGCAACTGGAATGCCCCCGAAGTCGGAATTTCCTACTGGGAACTCGGTGAAACCTCGCCAACCCCGAGCTGACAACAGCTAGCAATAGCCTGGTAGATCATGTTTTTTTCCGACTTCAGATGATGTCACTCCCAGGTCTGAGGTCACTGGAACGCAGCATTACGACAGTCGCTGCACGTGCTCACGGGTAGCAGAGTCTTAAAGTCGCCGGTAATAGATTCTCCTCATAACACCTTTAAAAAAAATCAGTCTTCCTTCTTGGTCATCTGTTTTTAAGGTCATAAAGAGGCATCGAAAAATTCAGGAAGTTGAAAGTTTAAAACCACCTGAATCTCCTCCCAGGTGCTTTCGTATATTTTTATGAAGCATAACTGGAGAAGTCGTCTGGAGGTGATTTTCAGCAGCAGGGTGGCACTTTGAGCATGGTGACTGACCTGACCTCAATACTCCAGAAATCTAAAAGGGACGCGCTCACCAAAATGCCCTTGAATGTGACATTGATTCCCCAGCAGCTCCAGGACGACTGACCTGGAGCTGACTCTGACCTCTGACTCCTCCACAGAGGGTGGAGGATCAAAAACATCTCTCTGCTCCTTCAGCTGGGTGCTTTATCTGCTTCTTCTCCCCGCTGGCTGCACAGGGAAGATATCAGCACCGTCCAAACTGATTCAGAGAGAGGGGAGGGCATTGAAAACTAATGAAGCGATAAGTGCATGAGGGATTAATATATGTCAGAATAAAGTTTTATACCTCCTTAGACATCTGGACAAGCATGTGGGCTGAGCTTGTCAGTTTGATTTCTTTGAGGGAGTTTGTTGAAACTTTTCTCAAATCTGAATGAAGGAGGACGTGACTAAATTTTGTAGGTGTTAGTGATTGTGTTGGACTATGATGAACAGTGGTGGCTCCTGAAAAAAAATCTCAGGGAGGGCAACAGTTGTGGTAATGGCTACAATTAATCGTTCAGTGGGTAGATTAATAACTTTAAAAAAAGTCAGATAGCTTACTTTACAGTGTTACATTGCATTGTTTAATTTGTTTTTCCTGCTGATGGCAACACCAGACATAACATGTCTATATCAAGTTAATGTCTTAGATACATTACATTTGGTTCCACAGTAAATCACTTACTTAAAGGGTGGTCCCAAATAAGTCTTTAAAGGATAAGTTCGGTTTCTACAGCTTTCACATTGTTTATAGAATGAAGTAGAACAATATACTCACCCAGAAGGCTTTCCTGATCCAAACAGTGCTTCGGGAGATATTTAGATCCAAAATCGAGCAGCGGACATCCGTATAATGGTAGCACACAGGGCATGTATAGCGCCGCTCCTAAAACTGCATTAATTGTCCAAAAACTCATTAGTTTCACCAATATTTCATCATGGTCCGCTCGTGCTACTCTTCCATGACAGTCGCTCCTCCCATGTATTTGTGACTGTGCTGACCTCTTAACTGAAGACTGCTCTCTGGCCAGCTGTTCTTCTCTTTGCCTCCTTTCGATGAGCTCCTCATCTGTATACTCTGGCTCGAAACTGTAAGGACACCCATCATATTCAAAGTTCTCCTCCACAACATCTTCATCCAATAGATATTCGTCCATTTTGCACAAAACTGGAAGAAGAAAGTTGTTGAGTAGCCGGCGGTCAACCCTGAAACAATGAGCCGTACTGCACATGCGCGGCAGGCGTAAAGAAAGTCTTCAGTTCAGAGGTCAGCACAGTCACAAAAACATGGGCGGAGCGACACCGCACTGTCGTGGAGGAGTAGCCCGAGTGGACCATGATGAAATATTGGTGAAACTAATGAGTTTTTGGACAATTAATGCAGTTTTAGGAGCGGCGCTATACATGCCCTGTGTGCTACCATTATACGGATGTCCGCTGCTCGATTTTAGATCTAAATATCTCCTGAAGCACTGTTTGGATCAGGAAAGCCTTCTGGGTGAGTATATTGTTCTACTTCATTCTATAAACAATGTGAAAGCTGTAGAAACCAAACTTATCCTTTAAATACTGTAATTATAATAGGCTGCCTGGTCATTCTTTGTCAATAAATGTGCCGGGAAATGTCCTTTTGACAAATTTTATTCATACTCATGAGAAATAAACGTAAACAAGTCAGGCAAGTATTTGGTTTATTGTGTAATAAAGGTTTCTCTTTATTAAAAATGTACGTGAACATGTGCAAATGTTTTTGAGATAATAAAAATAAACTTAACCCATTAGCATAAAGTCAAACATGTTTGTTTGCCTACAGCATTTAGTATCCATGTAACAATTTGTTTTGTTAGACTATGTCCAGGTGTTTTTAATTGACAATAAGTTCCTGAAGCAGCCCCTGTCCAGATAAAGTCAGAGTCCAAGTTTGCACTCCTCACACATCAATGGAGGGATTTTTCTGCACAGTGCACTGCTTCCTCACCAGGCTTTCCCTCTGTCATTTCTCAATATGCACTCTTTTGTTGTTCTTTGAGGGAGTTGTTATTGATTCTCAACTAGAATTTGCTTTCAGATTCCATCCTTAGCATTAGTGTGCATGTTTATATGTGCATGTAACAAAGAATATATGTCAAAACACGACAAAAATATGGCAATAGAACACAGAAACACTCCAGAATGATACTTAAGCTGTTTTCTACAATACTTGTACGCTGTTTACTTGGAAAATAGTGATAAACTATCGACAAATCACTCACATGTATCACTGTGAGTCATCTCTCTTGGGTTCACTTTGCTGTTCAAACAGGCATCAGTGTGTATAACATAATCAGTGGCAAGCCCTCCCGGAGCCCATAGAAATGCATTGTAAGGTCTAAAAATTGAAAAAAAAGAGTCTCTTTATACAAGTCGTTTTTTGGTCTGACTGAATTCGCCCCAAAGGGGCGGGGCTGCTAGTTGGACAGTTACATCACAGCGATATTCAGGCTGCTGATTAAACAATAATATGAAGACTTATGACAGGAACAATAAGGGCACAATAAACTCTTTTCTCTCTCTTATTTCACGTGGCTAAAAGAGGGCAATGCACTATCGCCCACTATGGGCCATCTGCCCCTGATTATGAAACCAATATCTCAAGAACAGTCTATGTAAGGGATGAAATTATCAGAGTTTAAGGTACAAGGTCTTGAGTTTTAAGTCTCATGTTCCCGTTGTGGAAAAAATAACTCGAGCATGTTTTGAATGATTTACTTTGTATGTATTTATTTCAACACCCATTCAAGGATAAATAAGATCTTAGAGGTCAGGAATGAACTGCAAAGTGGGTGTTATAGCCGATTCACTGACTATCGCCAAGCACCTGATAAACCCTAACTTAAAAAATACTGAAATATCCCTTTAATGAGTGCTCGGATTTAACAGCAGAAATATAACTTTAATCTATAACTAAAAAGAACTAGTGTCTCACATATTGCTGTTACATCTAAGCAATTGCTCCATGATAAAGTTATCATCTTAATATGATTCCTCAACCCTGAAAACCCACACCTAGCACTCAGAATTATGTTGATATCGTTATTAGCTAGACATTATTGAGCAAAACGAGTGTTCGCTAAAGACAGTTATCTGGATCACAACCAACATCTAATTATTTTTAAATTTCAGCAAAATCAGTCCAGTAGTTTTTGTGTAATCATGCTAGCAAACAAACAAACCGACAAACTAACATACACCGTCAAAAACATAATCTCTCTTTGGTGGAGGTAACAATGTACCTCCTAATTTTCTGAATTGAATGATGCCCTGGGAGGCACATGGGAAGTTGTGGGGGTCCTGATGTTGCCCTAGAGCTGTTGATTTATGAACACAGCTTAAAGGGTTTTCTAACATTTTTTTTACACTCTGGTTCAAAGATGAACTGGTTGCATTATTAAGACCCTGAAAAAGTCATGATCAGTTTCTCTTATAAATTTGGGGAATATTCCACATCTGCACAAGTTTCCATATTTGAAATGAACTTTAGATGTTTGAGGTCGAAGTGGAATGTCGGGGTCTTTTAGCCTCCTCAATTTCTTTTGTCCATCAAATTTCCATCAACAAAAGACCACAGAAACTCTCCACACTCCAACACTGATTCTTTCTGCCTAGCAATTTGACACCTCTCAGGGGCATAAAACCACCGGGAGGAAGTACTGGTTCATATCAGGGCTACATTGACAAATAAATAAGTTTAGCAAAGTGATGATGAAAGGAATGTCAACAAAGTCCCTTTTGGCCTCGGGCTACTCACTTGAGCATAAAATAAGCATTTGCTGAAGAATCACACAGCATGAATATGTTAATTTGTCTTTAAAAAGACAAACATTTCAGTAATACAAAATAGGACGGCAGAGGAACACCCAGCGCTGCAGAAAATCTCGTCACATTCCTACTCCAATCTGAGTCACAGCATGAGTCTGTTCTCTCATCGTCCGGCAGTCAAACGTGAATTACATTTCTTGCTCTGGGGTCGAATGTGAAATATCAAACGTGCCGCTGAAAAGTTTTAGCAGTCTTGACGCGTCCAGGCATCACACCCCAAAATCTGTCTCCACTGAGAAAAAGACAGACAGAAGAGTATACAAGGCAATTTGTTGCCTTCTTCTCTTTTGTCTTAATCAGGAGCACAAGTGCTTTCAGCTAATTGATTCAAATGATCTCTCTGTTCTACAGCAACATCATTAACATCCTTATGATTTTTGGCAGTCGTAGCAGCTGTGTGTCTACCTGCATTTGCTTCAAGTCTGCCAATTAAAGAGGTTGATCCCTTGCAGCAGATAAGAAAACCTACTGTCTGACAGGTTTACAAGAGTATGCAAGAGTCAGTAGTTTAAGGTCAGAGATGGGGTAAGAAAAAGTAACCATGTGGAGCTGGGCATGGAAATATGTTAAGATAATACTGTTTGAACCATGTTAAGCCATTTTTCGATTCAAAACCCTTTACATCGCCAATCTTGCACAGCAGCTTAAAGGAACATTACACCCAAACAACGATTTGGCCTCCTTTTCTACTCACCTTCATGCTGAACAACACTGTGGAGTAGTTTTGGAACATCTAGGATGCAGCCGGAGATCTGGGGGTATACTGTCCACTGCCATTGATATCAATGCTTAGATCGGAGCCCGAACGAACAGTGTCCTTAAAAGTCCACAAAAAGTCGGCAATATTCCTCCATACTGTTCGTGCGCTGTAATCCAAGTGTCCTGAGAGGGTAACGTCCACCATTTACTCGAAACGACATCATTTAGCACATGTTTATAGCCTCAACAGCACTAATCGGCATTTCTATGATACACTTACAGGTGCCTACGGGAGCCGCGGCTGACCAAACCAAACGAATGTGCACTCTGCAATAACTAGGAGCGTAGAACAAGAAATCCCACATTCTGCTGTGAGCGACGGAGCCGTGGACAGACACAAGAGGGGTCAGCAGAATGTGGGATTTCTTGTGTTCTTGTTTCTTGTTGTTCAGTATGAAGGTGAGTAGAAAATGAGGCCAAATCGTTGTTTGGGTGTAGTATTCCTTTAATTCACCAGGTTCAGTGTCTGTAATCTTGTAAATCCTTCTTGCCAAGCTCCGAACTACAATAACCGTGAGCGGCCCAAAGTAGCTCAGCCCATCAGAGTCCTATAAAGCAGGAAAAAGTGGTGGCTGTGAGCAAGACAACAGCAGGAGGTGACTGCTCATACAAAGGTTATCATTGATGCTAACAGCTTCAGTCAAGTTTTATCAGATCTGGACTCTTTTTCTTTATAAAATGAAGAATAAATATCAACACTACAAACAGTAAGGATATTTTTATTTCCCTTCTGATGTTTTTTTAAGGAGTGGCTTACATTTTGAGTCAGTACTCGCCATTATCTAATAGCTGGTAGTAAATGTGACTGAGGGAACAACTGTCCCATTCACCTGCTGACATGCTTTTAAAAGATTCTGCCCATTCACAACAACTTTCTATTGACTGTTTCCCATATGGACCACTAAAATATAGTAAACGGCCCATCTGGTGTGCCAGGATAGGTGTGGTTGCTTTTTAGTGGAAACATTGGTACAGATAAAGTCAAGACTATAAGGTGACATTAACCGTAAAATATACTGTTTATAATAAAGTTTAACATCTTGTCAGTTTACCCTAAAGTCCAAGTATGGGTCAAAGGCAAAGCTTGACGATAATTTTTCACTGCAGAAATTTTCTCATCACTAGAGTTGAGAGCATAGCTCCTTGTTCTGTCGATCTCCTGATATTTGACCTCCAAAATCTCTTTAATTCAGCTCTTCATCAAGTGGAAGTACAGTGTGTACAAAGTCTTTAACATATGACTGCCTCAAGCTTGTCAGTTTATTTGTAAATCAGGAAGACATTTGTGCAAATTATCATATGGAGGTATTTGGCGTGTGTCCAGGGCAGTTTGCAATTTTCCTGCAGGGCGCAGTCAGGGACACCTCAAATCTCCATCCCTCCCCCTGGCGCAGGGGAGGAGAGAAGGTGTGAGTGGGTTTGACACAGCCGAGTGTCATCTTCACCAATCAAATGAACACTTCTCCTTGCCTTAATATGTGCTGCGGGTGACGCACAGTGACTGATCAATCTGACTGATCCCTGCCCCTGTTTTGCCACCGTCATGGCTGTGTGCTGAAAAGACCTGTTGGCAGAGATAGTTAGAGCCACTGCCACTTTTACAGCAACTGGGAGAGCACAGGGGCCATTGGGCTGGGCATCGGATGCCACGATGCTTGTTGCCATGTGGACCACCTTGCAGGAAACAAGTTATCTGTTCCTGTGTATTCAGCGAGCCTCTCTCTTTTTTTCCTTTTCTTTTGAATTTCATTAGATGAGAAGCCAGATATGAAGCTACTCCTTATTGGATGATGAGGCTGTTCGTTGTTGGCTTGAGAGATGTGAACTAGTAATTTTGCGTCACACTTCTAGCTGCCGTCAGGTTAATTTTCCATGATGACAAATGTCTTTGATCCGGCATCAGATGTGATATATGCTGGCTCAGATGGTTACATTAAAAAGTGGTTGCTGTGATTGTTTATTGCATTGAAATGTGCTTGACACTCTGGAGACCTGCCTCTGAGGCTTTGGTGACATCCACGCACTGTGTGCCTGTCAGCCAAATTACCACTGCACCGGGTGCGCGTCGCCTGCAGCAAGAATAGATAAAGTTGGAGCAGGCGAGCTTTCAGCGCACCTTTCAGGCAATTATTTTGGCATGAAATTGTCACTGTGCCAACCTGAAGCTGTCAACACCTCCCCCTGGTGCCCCGCCACACCTATCTCGGCGCAGCTGGTCAACCAAATTGCTAAACTGGCTGCACACGGTGGTGCGCCAGATGAAATTATCACTGCGCGTGGCGCACCAGGCTCCACCACTCTGCACTGCGCCAGGAATTAGGGCCCTATAAGATGACCTAGTACCACAGAGTAGACTTGTAAGCCAGTCAAAGCAGACTGGGTCCACTTGGGAAAGGGGACCAGAAAGTGCTTGGCGGTCTAACAGAGTGTCTCAGACAGAGAATACAGCTGACCCAGAAGTACACAGAGAATGAAAACTAGAAGACTTTTTAAACATTAGTGGTTATGAACATACTCCAGCAGTCATTGAAATTTAAAGTAAATAATACATTAAAAAATTAATTTAATATTGAGCCTGCTCTTATTGAGATAAAACTGCTTTGTTATATTCTTTTGATTCTCAAAGTGCTACAGTTATAAAAAGAGAGTATAATTAAAAGCAACAGCCTTACACTAAAGAGAAGAATAAAAATGAAGATATCAATTTGAAATCACAGTATTAAAATTTTAGAAGAAGTCAGTTTGATTACACATTATGTCATGACTAAGTCAACCCATGTAGAGTTCAGCAGGGACAGGACCTGTCAGAGAAGGTATTAAGACTTCTTAAACACAGTCAAGTGATGAAGAAGTCAAGTGACTGAAGTGCATGTTTTTTGCTAACTCACAAAGTTTAGCAACACATTAACTAGAAATGTTTGGGTTAAAGCTGATCAAAACAATACTTTTTGTACATTTAATGAGGTTTATGGGAAACATTGCATGTCTCAGGGCCGTAGCCGGGATTATGGAAGAGGTGAGGTCCATGATGCGCCGAAAATTTTTTTGATGTTTTTTTTTTAAATGTTAAAATTTTTTTCTTTTTTTTTAGGCTACAAGTCACACAAGACACAAGACTCTCCTCTCTGTGCTCCACCATACTTTCCCTATTCTCTCTTCCATTCTCCTTGGTTTCATGTTCCTCTTTGTTAATGTCTTTCTTTTTCTTTGCCAGAAATGCATCCAGTGTATTCTGTTTTAATCTCTTGGAAATGTTTGCCCTGCTCTCTGTGACTTTTTTCTGTGGAATGGGTATATTAAAATTAATGTGAGCTGAAAACAAAGCACGCATCACGTGACTCAAGGTCCTCAAGTAGTAGCATCATCATGACGCATGCTCTGCCAGCTGATGAGCCAGGCGCTCATCACAAAAAAGAAAAAGCACTGCTGTGGATAAAAGTAAATAAACTGGCTTTGATCAGATGATTTGACAGGCCGAAGTAGTGCCGAAATATCTAAAAAATAAATATTGTGGTCACCTAGGTGTAGATAGGCAGGATGTGGTCTACAAAGTGCTAATAATAAAAACACTCTATTTTTTGAATGGGGTTTGGCCCGCTGCCAAGTGCGTCACGGCGCATTTGCGGGTACGTGCATCAGCTGATCAAACAGCTGTTCACTGCAATACACACACAGACACAAACAGAACACAAAGCCCATGGATGTTTACCACAATTACAGGCAATTTACAGACAGGTTTCAAGTTTTTATGAGTTTATGTTTTATTCAGTTGGGCATATTTGGTGAAAAAAAAATTAAAAAACTCGGAAAAATAGGTGAGGTCAGGACCTCGCTGACCTCATACCTGGCTACGGCCATGATGTCACATGCTCATGTGGTTTAGTGACACAAAAGACTTTGTCAAGGCAGCAAGGATGTCCAACAAAAATCTTATAAAAACACAGAAAATTATATTTATTTTTGGTAATAACTGACAACTCAGCATAATAATGCTAGCAGAAATGGTCTCCATTGATAAAGAAACATCTCTGTAAATTTTGCATGAAACTTTGAACATGACAAAAGTGTGTGCCAAAGTTGTCCTCTGGCTTCTGATCAAGAGGAAAACTGAAATCCAATTTGTGATTATGTGTGGTAAACTTTGATATTCCAATACAATCCTGGGACCAACCATCAGACAGTTTCATGGAAAACACCATAGTTACCAAGGATGAGGAAAGCACGAAAAAGCAAGTCCATCTTCAAGGCCATGTTGATTGTTTTCTTTGACATTAGGAGTAAAGCATGACACAGGACTGGATTTTCTTTCCTGTCCCGTCCCACTCCCAGAGAAAAAAATCCTGCCCCATCCCAATCCCGGGCCGGAGTAAAAAAATTATTCCTGTCCTGTCCCACTCCCGTAGAATGACTCCCACTCCCATCCCGCTCCCACTCAAAGTTACTCCCACTCCTGTCGCGTTCCCGTTTGAATAAAACCAAACATGTTGAAAAAATGTAGCATTTTTTTATTTTCTTTTTTCTCCCGACTTTCCAACAAGATCTCTTAGCTTCACTGACGCATCCTTGTTTTAAACCTTGTGCTGCAGCTCTTTTTGACGTGTCATCTTCTCCCTCCATGTTGTTTTGTTATGTGTGTTGCCGGCAGCCGCTCAGAGTCGCTTTCACTTCCGGTGGTGACAGGAAGTCAAACCACTTTGTTGCTCTTTTGTGTTGCTAGCGCGGTCAAGAGTGGCTCTCACTGAGAGATGACTGCAAAAATGGACGCATCTGTTCCTCTGGTTGTTCAACACAGCTGAAAAGGATCATGTATTAATGTTGCTCCTGCTCCTGCCCGCTCCTGTTGATTCTTTTCCCGTCCCGTCCCGATTACGGGATTCATTAAAAAATGACTCCCATCCCGTGGGATTCCCGTGGGGAACGTGATTCCCACGGGAATTCACGAAAATTGTCATCCTTTAATTAGGAGTATGATTTTGGAGGAGTGGGCTCCAGAAGAGTCAACAGTTAATCAACAAACAGATTCTAAGAAAACTGAGACCAAAAACAGAGACCACGATGTTGGCAAATGGTTTCTTTCTTCATGAGGATAACACACAAGCTAGACTGCCCTCTCATTAAAGCAGTTTCTGGCCCTAAAACAAATCACAGTGCCTGATCACCCTCCTTATTCCCAGATCTAGCATTGTGGGACTTTTTCCCTTTTTCCTAATCAAATCTGTGCCCAAAGAAACACATTTTGAGCCTGTCAGAAATTAAGAAAAAGATGACAGCGGCTATGAGCAGGGGTGGACAGTAACAAAGTACATTTACTTGTGTACTGTACTTAAGTACATTTTTTGAGTATCTGTACTTTACTTGAGTTTTTTTTATTTTTGGAACTCATGACTTTTACTTCACTACATTTAAAAGACAAATATTCTACTTTTAACTCCACTAGATTTCTATAAATGGCCTCGTTACTTGTTACTTTTAGGTACAGGAAGTCAGCGGATGAAATTTATTTTCTCTTCTAAAATGTGATTTGTTCAAGTGGTGTTATCTATACTTTGTGCATCCTGTTCCACACTCCAGTCCAGTTGGTGGCGGTAATGCACTTTTGAGTTGGTTTGCCAACCGCCATTAAACAACAAAGAAGAAGAAGAAGACACGCATGCCCTACTGGCAGGGCAGGTAAAGACTGAGCTAACTTTGGTGATTACAGTTCGTCTTGGCAGTAATGATGGCTACTATGGCAGATAAAGACAACAATTCCAGACCACAGCACCCATGGCCATATCTGAAGGCCATGTTTGAGGTGGTCGAAATGAAGAATGATTCTTTCGGGACAAATGTCTGCTCTGTTTGCCGCTAGCAAACTTCACCGCCTACAAAAACTCGCCATCAAACCTGAGAAAGCATGTGGAAGTAAGGTAAAATGGTGTAAACATTTGTTTACTTTCAGATAAGTATTAGACAGTTTTATGCGCTTTATTACTAACATTATAAAGTTAGATGGCATTTTATTTAGATTTGGCAGCATTTGGCCGAACAGAAACGATGAATATACACGCTTTTACACATTTCAGTTAATGCTTATAATATTAGCAGAGTTAAATTAAAAAAAGAAAATGGCAATGGTTGTCCTTTTGTTGATTCATTAGTGTTTCAGTATACTTTTCCATGGGCTTTGTAGCATGTTTTCAAACTTGTTATTCATCATGATCTATAAGCAGGTCAGTGCATTCTGTAGATTGTTTCAGTCATTATGTTCTGTAAGGTCAACGGGAAAATGTACTTTTAATACTTGAGTATTTTCAAAAGCAGGTACTCCAGTACTTTAACTTAAGTAAAAATTTGACTGAGCAACTTTCACTTGTATTGGAGTAGTATTTGAACATGAGTATCTATGCTTTGACTTGAGTACTGGCATTGAGTACTTTGTCCACCACTGGCTATGAGACAACTGTCTACAGACAACCAGCTGCACTGCTTTAATCAATGGAAGACCTGAATGTAGCAGTGTGTTGATTCAGAGAGGAAGAACAAAGGAGAAAGACACTGAAAAATGTTTATTTTTACATACTTACCATTATATGATCCTGATTCAAGGCAAAATATGGGCAATTAAACTGAAACCTGTGGCCTGCACAATCCAATCTGTATACCGTTAAGTCACTGTACATGTGTGTTAGCGTGAAAAAAATCTATTGAAGTAATCTCAAATTATACTGATCACAATGATATCATGATGTATGGACAGCTGCTAAGCATAATGTCTCTCTTCCTGACTGCTTCTGGCTTAGAGCCACAAATTCAAGCCACTGTGCAGACACAAAACAAGAGGTCGAGTTGTTTGTGTTTTTTCTCTCATATCAATGAAAAATGCTGATCTAATTATGACGACAGCTTTTCAAATGCAGTGTTCCCTCCTCAGGGGTAAATGTTTATTGATTAGGAAAGACGTGTGCATGTAAATTCTGATCTGAGTGTATGTGTTTGTGTGTGTGTGTGTGTACAGTCTGAGGCGGTGAAGAGGAATCCATCACTATTGGCATGTGGACCTGATTACTGGAGAGACTCATAGAGCGATGATAAAGAACTCTGTCCAGGCCTCTTTACAAGCACATCACTCAGGGTGTCTGCACAAAGGAGCAGTGCATTCCAGCAGAAAAAGAAATCCCTCCTGTTGCAGGTCTTAGCACAATCACCTTAACTCTGCTCTGTCCCGGCATAGATTCTCCTGTCTAGACTGCAGGAAACAAACTCTTCAGGAAAGAATGCTACAGAGTATTTGAAAGGGAGAAAATAACCATTAATTGTGAAAGAATCTGAATTTGAAATCCCATTACAGCACAAACAACTTGAATAATGTGAGAGTGTGAGAGAAAACAGATGTAATATTCATGGCGAGGCAGAGTGCCTGAGTCTGACTCGCATTTGATTCTCATATGAAATGGAAGTTAGATTCAGCAGCAGCAGCACGGCCAATTTGTCCACAGAAGTAGGCGGGCAGGTCCGTTTTGATTTGAAAACAGCATATTGGCGGGTGGAGGAAAATAAAATGTGAAAAACGATCTTTGCAGCGGTGGGTATGGAAATCAGGACCGAGTTAGCATTTTGCAACTGCAGGCAAAAAAGGCCCAGATTGCCCAAGCAGAGACACTGTATCATAATGTAAGCACAAACATACATCACCCTGCTAACACTCTCCAACAGATTTATGTAACAAGGAAAGTATCTTTTTACACTGTACAGCTTCTACTCACATCCATGAAACCTGGCTTCTTAAAGGCTTCTACATGTGCCTGAAGATCATGTTTTGGTTTTTATCACTCCTGAGCGCGTCATCAGGTGGCAGCATTGAGTCTCATTTTTGATTCAGTGTCTCAGGCTCCAACCCTGCTGAGATATTTTCATCACTCCATACTGGAGTCAAAATTGGTTAGATGTCCTGGAAACTTTATTGAGTACATCCGTTTGCAACATGAGTGGCTAATCAGCCAATCACATGGAAGCAACACAATGCTTTTAGTGTGTTGAGGCATGTAGACATATTCAAAATGACCTGCTGAGGGTCAAACTGGGCATCAAAATGTGTGGAGAGGTCATGTAATTGACTGACATTATTTTAATTTTAGTGCCAGATAGACCAGTCTAAGCATTTCAGAAACTGCAGATCTGCTGGGATTTTTTTTGACCAATTATTTCTCCTTTTTAGGTATTTCTTCTGGGATTTTTTTTCACTTTTTGAATTGTGTAAAATTTGAGAATATACTTAATTAGAGTGGTGTAGTAAGTAGACAGCATGTTCACAGCAGGAAAGTTGGTTGGTTTGAACCCATGTCGTTGAGGGCCTTTCTATTTTAAATTTTCATGGTCTTTCTGTGCATGTGTGTAGTCTATTTTGGCCCTCCAGCTTCCTCCCACAGACCAGAAAACATGCTTGTTGGGTTAACCAGTGACTCCATATTGCTCATAAGTGTGAGTATGATCATGAATGGTTGTCTGTCTCTTTATCCGGCCCTGCAACCTTGAAAGAGATAAGCCAAAAGGACAATGGATTGGTATTTAATTTACAGAATTTTAACACACCTGCCTTAAACTATTATACAGTACCATAAACTAACTTTCTTCTTTTAATATGCAGCTGTGATGGCATTCAATGATGTACTTTGTATGCTTGGGTCCCTGCAGGAGTGCAAATCATGCCAAAAAGCTTGAGTTTAAAAAAGTTTCAGGACCCCTGCTTGAAAGAGTTCCCCTGAATTTTTTGTGTATGTCCAGACTTTGGAGCTTAATGGTCAAGATCGCTGGGCCAAACATTCTTACTAGTTAATATAATATCTCAAAAATGTTTTAGGGAATTAACAATCCAAAAACATTGTTAAGGAACAAGGTCAAGGTCACGGTTTCCTTAATTATTGTCAGAAAACATTGACTACACTGTTGGAAAAAAAGTAGATGTATACATATTTTTTTGACTTAGCAATTCCACCAGAAAAACCGCCAGAGCCCTGTCTTGACCTATTAGCGTATTCTCACTGTTCGGAAATTGCAATCCTCCCAAATGAATACATCTGAAGGTAGTCCTAATTCTTCATGAGTTTTATCTTTGTTAAATGTGGTCTCCAAAGTTTTATTGCTATTTCTTCCTGCCTCTTGTACACCATGTTTATCATAAGCTCCATTGGACCATGAAAGAAGTTCGATTTTCACATTTTATAATGAAGCTGTTAAAAATCTTGTGGTGTGGGCCCAGCTGAAAACAGTGTTTCCTCAGCCATCTGTGTGTCTGTTTATACAATTTGATTACAGGGGTCAAAAGGCTAGCTGTTGCTACTTGCTTTCCATTTTCAACAAAATTAAAGCCCTATTATTTAACTTTCCACACTTACAAGAACCAGAGTTGTTGGTTAGCCTATTCCTTTGTGACCCAGGAACAGAGATGAGGATCTGAGGCCCAATCCACACGAAGACAAAACGCTTAACGGTTTCAAAAACGATTGTCATAAAGACGGAGGTGTCACAGAAAATGTGTGCGTCTACATGAATGCACTCAATACGCATTAAAATGCTGTAAAACACATGCCAGACCTCTAGGGCCGCTGTAACAATGTGACGGAAACAAGCGGAAACAGACGAAAAAACAGTGGGCATGCACACTTGCGGCAAAAGTTGCCAAAAGAGATTGTAAACAGAGACCACCGTAATGTGTCCTCGATAATTGTTTGTTCAACTCGGTGGTGATTGAGAAGAAGGGAGATTTTGCTGCAACAGGGATAGTAGGGTCACTAGCTTCATCAGCACATATGCTTCACGTATGCTGCCATTGTTGTTGTCGTTGCCGCGTATGGCGCATGCGTGTCAATGAAGATATGAAACTATGACGTAAGCGTATCTGAAGAGTGGCAGAGAGCCAGTAATCATGGAGATGCGTATACAGCATTTCAAAATCTTTCCACTCTGGAACCTGGTTTCAAAAGTGATCGTTTACAGACCCCCAAAACGCCGTCTTCATATGGATGATTCAGCAAAAAATGTATGCGTTTAGACCCCGGGTTGTCTTCGTGTGGATGAGGCCTGAGTTAGACACTTGCACTCATGTTGCATTAAAGTCAAAAACCTTGTTTCTTGTTGCTATGATGGATACATGTTGCATGTACAGGTACACCTCAAAAAATTAGAATATCATGAAAAAGTTCAATATTTTTCATCACTCATTTCAGAATGTGAAACCCATATATTATATAGATTCATTACTGATAGAGTGAAACATTTCAAAAATTTATTGTTTGAAATTTTGGTAATTCTGAAATGAGTGATAAAAAATATTGAACTTTTTCATGATATTCTAATTTTTTTTAGATGTACCTGTATGTGTATATATATGTATATGGGTATTTTCTATATGTATATATGTATCAATGCATGTATGTGTATTGATAAACTGAAGAGTTTTTCTTCAGCCTGCTCCATTACAAAGTGTATTGAGATAATACTTGCAATGAACTGGTGCTTTACAAATAAAGATTTACTGATTGATTGATCTGTTTACCTGGTTATAACTGCACACCACTGAAACTCATACAGTTAGTATATCATATGTAATAATGCTGATAGTTTGTTTATGAAAACTAAGTAATATAATTTTAAAAAATCAGCCTTTAAATTTGTTTATTTAAACCATATTAGACATGAAAGACTTGTGACTGTAACTTGGAGACTTGAGACTAGACTTGGACTCAGAATTAGAGACTTGACTTAGGGCACTTTCACATTAGGCCCACTTGTTTCGAACCGCGCTGCGTGCTGCCCCCCTCCCCCTCTGGATTACATTCACACTTGCAACATCGAACCGTGCCCGGGCCCACTTGTGTATTTACTCAGTTTGAAACAGCAGGGGGCGATATGCACGTAACTGGTTACCAAACCTGCTATGGAGGAGAACAAAGAAAAGGCTACCATGGTAACCATTCCTACACCAAACAGCCAATGTTTACGTTTCGCTCTCTTCTACATTTTCCTTCAAATGTGTTTTTTTAGCGTGTTTGAGACAGCATCAGCGACCTTCTGGACCCTCGTATATCATCATAATCCTCAACCAGAATAAACAAATCGAAAAATTGAGTAAGCAAAAGATTCAACCGCGGCATTAACAGGAAGTAATGCATCAAAAGTAGATCGGTTCGGACCGCTTTGTTTCACACTAGTGAAACCGCACCAAATGTAGGGAGATGGAGCGGATCGAGACCACCCCTTCATGGAGGTCTCGGACCGGCTGATTTGGTGCGCACCAAAGTGCCGTGGTTGCATTCACATTGATACTAAGGTACCAAAACCTGGGCCAAAACTTAGGTGCTCACTTAATATGGTTGGCATGAAAACACCCTTAGACATTGCATAAAGAGACTTGTAACTTGGACCTGATCTCATGATTTGATTTGGGCTTGGCCTTGATAGTCTGGAGACTCAGCTTCAAAGACTTCAGGAATCACTTGGACTTACAATAAGTGACTTGTGTCCTTCTGTGCCCCTGGTTCATTTTAACCCCTTTGAGAGAATCAAACAAAAAAAAAAAAATCCCCCCATTTTTCTTCTTTATCTCATGATATTTGCATTCATGTGGTCCACAGCAGAGGTTTCTGTGTCTGCTGTCATTTCTTTGCTAAAACAGTCCCAACACCTTCTCTCAGATGTGTTGATGAGTCATTTCCCATATCTAAGATGTTTCAAATTAAAACCAGATCAAAATATTTTCTTTCTTTCCTGCTTGACATGAAACCATCACACCGTGCCAGGAGCAGACAGTTTGCACATAAACACAGCATGTGCTTCATCTGCTGAGGGAGAACCTGAGTGACTCAGTGGTGGGAAATGATGTCACAGTGCAGCACCGATGTTACCGCTGCGCTTGGTCTCGGCTGTCAGCTTCTCACACACATCAGCTTTTGAAAGAAACGTGTTTCCTGGAAGCTCTACAACTTCTTTTAAAGATTGATGGAGGGAGATCCCACAGCTTCTCACACAGCTGTGAACGTGCAAGTCCGTGAAAATAACGTGCACGCAGTTAACCCTTATATAAGTAAATGGTTTTACTTGTTCGTATTTTACCAAACCTTTTTTATACACTGAGTTAAAATTTGAGTAAAATAGAATGCTTAGATCTAATTGGCGGCAGTTGTTACTCTAAAGTTGTATTACTGTTCATAGATTACCCCAAATATTGTAAAAAGATTTTTTATGAGTAAAACAAAAAAATTGCCTTTTTTTTGACATAGCATTGAATTTGGAAGGAATTATGTATTATGCTTAAGTATTATTTTAAAAAACATGTACAGTTTCTTTATATGTTTACTTTGTTCAATGGCACGTTATGATTTTTGTAAAATTTAGACCAGGAAGCAGTTAAGAGGGCAGATCTCTGCCAAAGAAGCTTAGCTCAGTTAGCTTACCTTGACGCATGTCAGTCAGAGTCGGGCTGAACCCCTCAGTTTTCTGATTGATGGTGGACTGTAATACCATTGTAAGCCACAAGCACCTTAGTTCAGGCTATTCTTAGATTTTGCCTCAAAGACTTCAGGCTAGACTCAACCAGGCCTCAATAACTTTTTTTTTACGTTGACTTGACACCAAATACTCAAGACTAATATTGGACCTTGCCTCACAAGCTAGGGATTGATTAGGACCCTGCCCCAAAGACTTCAGCTTCAACTTCGACCCGACAGCAAGCTGGACTTACCCCCAAATTCCACTGCACGCGAAAGTGCCCCGCCGCACAGTGAAGCGGAGCACCGCGGTCTTGCTCAGGCAAACCCCACTGAAAGCGGCACGCCCAGAAGCACCACGGTGCGCAGCGCTTTGGTATCAGTTTATTCAGAAGCGCCACGGCTGATCCCCGGAGAGCCGCAGGCTCTCATGAGAATAGCAATGTCGCATGCTCATAAAACGTGTTATAGACTGAGAAAAGAAATAAACAACACCTTGCTTCGCTTCTCTGGTCTTTTTGCTTGTCCCAACCACAGAGCTTCGTGAATTATTCAACTTCTATCCATCTATATCCGTGTAGAAAAGATGTTTGGTGTCATGTATATAATGTTATATATTTCTGTACCTCTACGATTCACTTTTCTTTGTCCATGGTGTCCTGTTGCCTCTGGGACCCTCAGACCAACTGCTGACCTGATGCTCTTGCCTCCGGTTTTGATGTAATGACAAACAATTGAGGAAAATTACGTGCAAGAGTACGTGCATTGTATTTTATTTTGAAACTTCCGGTTACTCCACAAGCTGACTTCCTGTCTGGTGTTTTCTTAACGACAGTGAATTTACGAGGTTTGGAAGCGGCCGCGCAGAAAATAGACCTGAAGCGTATCTCTCGCGCCTTGGCGTGCGCTGGCGCTTCAGCAACGCAGCGCTGACGCGCTGCAGTGCGTACAGTGGAATTTGCCCGATAGACTACAATGGGAGTGAAGTGCTCCGCAGTACGTTTCAAGGACGCTACGCTGCGCTGTGCGGCGCGGCGCTTTCGCGTCCAGTGGAATTTGGGGGTTAGACTTTGCTCACAAAACTAGAAACTTAACTTGGACCTCGCCTAAAGAGACTTAATACTTGATTTGGACTGAGAGGGCAGTCACAATCACGCATTGTGGTGCCACCAGCAGCAGTCATGCAATTATAGAGTGATACTGTTATAAGTCCTCCCACACAAAAGTGAAGAGGCACTTTGTCATTGTTTCAGTGTCTATGGGATTTCTAAATAGGTTTCATGGATAAATCTTTGAAATACGGTCCAAGCTGAACACTTGCAGACAAGAGATGAACATTTTTGAAGTTTTATTCTGTATTTAAAAGGAAAGTTGCAAATAAACTGATACCAAGAGTGCACCACATATGTTTTTTTTATAATCAGTGTCACATGCATTATTACTACAGTCATGAAAACCATTTTGATTAGGTTACACCGAGAGGAAATTCTCTCAAACAGGTTTCAATATCAAACAAGTTTGAACTGTGATAATAGCTTGTGAGTTAAAGCACCATGTCGGGGTTCTTGTAATGGTCCTGATTTTTGTTTTGGTGAAGTTACCCATTTTATGTTCATTTTTTGTGTCTTGTCTTTTATTTCCTATTTTATTTTGAAATTCACCTGTCTCTCCTTGTTTCTGTAAGTTTTGCTTCTGGTTGGCGCTGTCACACCTGATCCCTGATTGATCTTCCCCAGCTGTGTCTCATCACCCCAGTCACCTCATTTATTTAAACCTCATGTCTTCCCCTGTCTTGTTGCCAGTTTGTCATACTCTTTTGTCTTCATTCAAGCACTCATTTCTGTCATGTCTTGTTGGTAAAACCTATTTTGTCAGATGTAGACTAAAGCCTCAAGATTTGGACACTTTTGTCTTCTTTTAATTATGTACCAAACCTTGCCTGTTAAATCAATAAATAGACTGCCGTTGTCAAACGGGTGGAGAATCAAGCATTTGTGTCCTTTCTGTACCTATTTCTTTATAGTTCTATAATGGCCTGACAAAAGCTATGACTCTTTTTGATCATGTTTACATTTCAAAAATGTGAAATTTGTGTTTGGTTGTAAAGAAAATCGTAACAGAAGCTTGACCCACAAAAATGTTGTATCCCTTCAATAGTGTGTTTCCATAATGAATATTGTGGAAACAAAACTGGGACAACAGCAGCAACGCTTGTGATTGTTTTTCGGTTTTCTTTTCCCTTTCTGTTCTTACTATGTAGATGCATTTGGCTGAAGAAATAGTAAAACACTAAAAAGTACTGTCAGCTAAGTTTGACATTGCTACATGTCATGTACTGACAGACAGAAGCTGTCCATGATGAAGTCCATGAGCAGTCCTATATCGCAGACACCCCTTTACATGGCTGAGGTCCTGTTAGTGCATCAACATCAGTTTTGGACATTCAGACACAAAGCGACAATCCTCAGTACTCTGTGTTCACACTTTAATGAATTCTGGATACTGTTTGACAGGTGATTTGATTTGAATGATTTTATCATGTGGACTAAATATTTACAAAAAACATTAGACACCACCTGTCCCGATGTTTAAGTGGCTCCCATCATTTGCTACCCTGCCTGCAGAACTCAGAGGAGGAAGGACACCTTTGTGCCTAGGCCTGTCACGATAAAAAAAATTCCTGGACGATAATTGTCCAAAAAATTATTGACGACAAACGATATTATTGTCAATATTATTTTGATTTTTTTTTTCATTTTTTCATTGATGTAATTATAATATATGTCATAATAAAGTTAAATCACCATATCAAAAGCAATAAACTTTAATTTCTTAAGAGTATTTAACTGTAATTGGAAGGTCAAGATCTTTAAATAAAATAAATTAAACAAACAATATAATACATTTAAAAAAAAAAGGAACTTTAATAAAAACACACACAAAAATAAAGCAATAAATAAAATGTAGTTTATCCAGTTCCTGAATTGTTTGTGGCATGTACTGTCTCCCAGTCAGTTTGTACTGTCTGTTAAACGTTTGTAACATTACTGGCTCTTCAACCGTATTGAAGGGTTGCATTTCTTTTGCAATGTAGCGAACGACACGCACCATTTTGCGCTTTCATTTATATTTACTTTGCCGACCAAACGCCTCAGTAAGCGCTGACTGTCAGGATGAAGGCTCCGCTGCATCTCCCCTTCTTCTTCTTCGTCACCACTACTTTCAAACAAATGTCACATAATGGCTCGTCAGTGTTTATGAGCTCACACCTTGTTCACCTTGCCCCACCGGGGCTGTGGCAGCCAGCTTAGGAACCGTATCTTTCGTGCCATCATTCATATTGCAGTTTGTTTCCTCATTACTCCTCGGGACGCTTACTTCAGCTCTCCGTGATTGCATGTCTGACAGATGCTCACTTCGCTATAAGTTCACTAAATCCGCTATAGAACCAATGCACCCCAGCATTAAGAAAGATGGACAGAGTGAGCCATCTTCTCATTCAACCTCTTTGGTAGAGAGAGAGGAGGAAAACAAACACGCATGCGCGTGTCAGTGTATCGAAGCTGGCAAACTTAATTGATTTATTGATTATCGTGACAGGCCTATTTGTGCCCAAGCCTGTGCTGCTCCTAGACTCAAGACAACCATAAGGCACTCCTCACTGACTGAATGCTATTCGCACCGGTAACATATAACTGCCTCAGGTTAATCTACATCTGCTAACCTGAAATGCATCTTTCTCTCAAGTTTGCACTCTTCATGCTGGTCCCCAGCACTCAAGATTTTTGGCATTGCAGTGTTTAATTTCTTCTTTTCTTCCCTTGTTAATTTTTATATATTATTTATGTATATATTTGATTGACAGGATGTTTATTTTTGTTTGTTTATTTTTCCTTAACTTAACATTTTTAAGATTTATGTGCAATTTCGTTTACTGGCTGCTGTGTATGTATTTAAAGTTTTTTTTTTTTTTTAATGAATTGACATCCATCCTGAGGGAAGAAAAATCTGTTATGTAGCACATTTTTACTCTGCATTCTTTGTGCTTCTTTTGCAAAAACTTACTGACCTTATGAATGGGCAGCATTTAAACTCAACAGCTACATGGATAACTCTGCTTGCAACTTCCTTAGAACATGAACATAAGAAAGTTTGCTAACAACCCACTCCTATAGATATGACTGATAGATTGATCGAGATTGACATGTAATAAAGATGCAAAAGAGCATCCTGGCATTGACGTGGTTTCATCACATCTCCTTCAAGCTTCTGCAAATGGATAAGATCCCTGATGTAAATCTAACAAAAGTAATCCTCTCTATTATTATTTGAAGATGTTACAATACCAGCTGATGTGTGCCTGGGCTCATTTGTCCACTCTCTCAATGATCCACTGATGGAGCCAAGAAACGCTTCATGAGAGCCTGACATGAGCAAACCACTGCGGCCCTTATAGATACAGTAGCTCTAATGCCCATTTAATTGGTCTCATGTTTGACAAAACATTGTCCCTTTTATACCCATCAGGTTCCTTATAATATGTTGCTTTGTCCTTTGCATTCATGGTGCAAGCAAGCAAATCACCCAGTAGGAGTCATTAGTGCAGCAACACCATCTGTAATGACTGCAGGCCTGAAGTCGAGAGGCACAACCACAGTGCTCAGCCTGGTGTGCTGCAATTGTTTTTCTGATGCAGAGGCATCAGACCTGATACTGCTGAAAATAATCTGTTTTACAGGTGCATCATTATATCCTGATTAAATGTCTGGAAATGTATCTGAGTGCCAAATTAATCAATAATCAGTCTTTACTGCTCACTGATCAATCTGTTGGTTTATCACAGGAAATGAATGCAAATCCAACCTGTAAAGAACACTTTGAGTGTTTTTTTTAAGACTTTGCACATATAACAATTTTAAATTAAGGTGGAAACGGTTACATGTTGAGATTTAAGGTATTAGAATATAGGTCATTTGGACTTAAATAAATACCTTGCTTCTGCACACCATCTAAATCTGTTGAGAGGTTTTCATTAAGTTTTGCACATCTCAACAAACTGGTTTGCTTTTATGGAAAGTTCCGTTGATTTGGGCTGGTGGGAGAACTGAACTGTTTTCTGCTTAAAAACAGGGGTCTTGGCTTGCTTCTGAACAAACAAGAGTTCAATTTGTGGTTGTAAGCCAACCAAACCAAAAAAAAAAAAGGACCAAACAAAGCAGGCAAACCAAAACAGCAGTGCACTGTAGCTTTAATTTAATGTTTTGATTGAGGATCTGTTGAGGATTTTTGGTTTAGGAAAGGCTGCATCACTATTGTTCAGACAGTTTTAAGTCTTGCCTCAACACAGCCTGTCTTTCTGACTGTTTCTGGTTTTGTCCCATACATTTACAGTCTATAGATTTTACTTGAAGCAGCTGTTGTATCTCCAGGTTACAGTGCAGCAATAGGCTAAGACAGGAATGAAGGCCACGGCTATAGCCACAACTAGTAGCAGCTGGCTTTGTAGCACAGCATTTGAAAGGCTTTGGTTCTCCTGACACAGTGCAGTGAAAGTGAAAAATTAAACAATCTCACAACTAGTCTGATGAATTTTAGATGTGAAAGTGACAAAACTTAGAGCAAATGTCCACTCTCAGACAGATGAACTGAAGACTCTGAAGATAAGGGTCGAGGAGCCTTCTAGTCTTTGAGTACATGACAGATCCAGAATGCTTTTATGGACAATCTTCTAAGTTTTTACAACTATTTTCTTTGCCTCAAGTTTTAACTACTTATATTTGGGAAAGGTCATAGATCAAGGTCACTTAATCCCATGTTCACCCCGTTATATCAAGTGTCTTAACCCTTTAGCTACCAGCTCAACTGTTTGACACAGAGGTCCAAAATAAACTTCGGCATATTCAATGTTTTATAATACAGAATACATTAAATCGGAGTTTGCTTCCCTTAACATTTCAGGGAACAGAAAAAACTACAAACAAAGCCAAAAAACAGATATTTTCATGGTGTTGGATTCAAAGGTTTTAAAAGTTAGAGGTTAATTATCTGATGGTTTAAAATTCACAGATATTAGGGACAAAATCCATTAAAAAGGCCAAAATGTTTGCAAATAAAACAGAAATGAAACTAACATAAAACAGATGCTACTGAGTCCAGTTTTTTTGATGAATAACTGTATTATCTCAGTAAAGTTGAATATTTAAAAAATAGTGATAATAATAAAAGCATTTCTCTTTAAAAACCTTGAACCACCGAAGGAAATACCAGTTCTTTTGGTTTGTTAGCAGATTTTTTAAAACACTGACAAAAACAAACAATGATGTGTTATTTTTTGGCACATTTAATATTTCTGAATTTAATAGACCTCTGCCAAACAGTTGAGCTGGAAGTTAAAGGGTTAAGAATATTCTATATTCGATACTCTTATTTTTTTCTTAAATGTCTGAAGCTAAGGTGATTGCTAGATAATGGTAAAAATTGCTGATATGTTACTAAGAAAAAATAATTTGAATGAAAGGAAAAATTAAATTTTCACCATTTTTTTCAACAAATCCAGAAAACCACTATTACAGTTTTTCACAGTTCTTAACACATGTTTCTCAAACCACTAACAGATTCCTTCATATTGAACACACAAACCTGAAAACATTACACACAAGATGCTAAACCTGACACCCCCTTTTCAAGTTGACTCTTTGCCATCAAATCTCTTAACTGTTCACAAAATGGAACTCGTGTTCTCATTTGGTACACACAGCCACATTCTCCAATGACACACACATACCAGTCAATTGATACAAACAGCTCAGCATTTGCTGCACACTACCAAGCATTCACAGCACACTGGAGTGCAAAACTGAAAACCCAATTATAGAAATGCAACACACAATGTGAATGGCAATGACTCATGAGAATTACCCATTTTTCCCTTTGGAAAATGTCTGTGTAGGCCCACTTCTTCAAACATAAAATATCATACAAGCATGCAGCAAATCATTGTTTTATTTATAGCGTTTCAGTGCACAGGGATTTCTAAAGAAAATGTGTGTAAAAAAAAAAAAAAAGTCAAAAGGTCCTCTCCATCTCCCTCCTCTCCTTCTCTGGTTGTCGTTGTCCATTATTCAATGCTCACCAAACAAAGCAGAGGCTTAAGGCCCTTTAATGCTGCAGTTCTCCTGATTGAAAATTGCTCACCAGACCTGGGTGTTCAGAGATTTGCATCGTTGTGTGTTGTGGGTTGACGCTTTGAGATTTCAATAGGGGTGTGTGTGCAACAACTGACCATTGTGTGTACAGCTTTGACAACAAGGTGATGTGTAATTGACATCAGAGTGCAAAGAAGGAAAGTCAGATTCTAATGCAGATAAGGGAGTGTTTAGATGTGGCAAATTGGGCCGACCAATTGGTACTTGACGTGAGGGTTTTGCAAACTGTGCCAAATTATTGATTGTTGTGTGTTAAGAACCGTGAAAAACTGTAAAGGGCAAAAGATCTGCATGTAGTTTAGAGCCAGAGGATGCCGACCCCTGGTCTATACACATGCAATGAGGTGTTACTAAAGCCTGGTATTTTGTATGTGTAAGCCTACATAGGGTATAGGATCATCCAAGCAGCCCCTGTCTCCAGGACAAACGACCCCATAATAACTTTGTAATGATTTTTAAATCAAATACCTTGAAAAGTCTTTGCAACTGCTTAACACACATCCAGCTTTGGTGGCCATATCACTTTAGTCCTGTAAGTAATTACGGTCTAATTGGCGGGCCAATTACTCCAAGATTTTCCAAGACAACTCTCTTTTACCAAGATACTTTTTTTCATTGTTTAAAGAGACTGTGAGGAGTTTCTAAGTCATTACAAAAAAGTCTCACTTTTACATATATGTCTGATCGAAATACACACTTTAAGATAAAACTAGAGCAAATTTATATTATTTTATTATTTATATTACACGTCTTAGAGCACCGGGCTGTAAGTAGCGATATATAGCCGGCTACAACTACGATAATAAGTTTTCCAAAAATTGCTTGTTGTCACACATCACACCACCGCTACATAACTAGATAGAGATACATTACCTTGTCGCTTTGCATCCTGTAAGTTGTTGAAAAAAGAAGTTGTAAAGCAATGCAGAGTTCTGAGGAAGGTCCGAGTTGCATTACGACCACAACAAACACACACTTTTGCTTGGGTCACGTCTTTGGTGCGTTCCAGTTGTAGTCAGAAGTAGGAATTTCCGGGTTCTGAGTAAGAAACTGCAACTGGAATGCCCCCCAAAGTCGGAATTTCCTACTGGGAACTCGGTGAAACCTCGCCACCCCCGAGTTGACAATGGAAGAAGATGCCTCCAGTGTGAACAGTTATTTAGCTCCTGTAATAATCAATTTATTTGCACTTCTGACTGGGGTGTGTTGCTCTAGATCAGCTGTATACATAGTATTGTTAGACTTATATTTACAAAAATGCTGCCATAGTGATAATCACATTCTTCATGTGATATTTGTGAACAACAACGCAGGGCGTGCTAACAACAGCTAACAATAGCCTGGTAGATCGGCATGTTTTTTTCTGACTTCAACTAGAAACGCAGATAAGTCAGAGATGATGTCACTCCCAGTTCTGAGGTTACTGGAATGCAGCATTACGACAGTCGCCGTGCGTGCTTATAGGTTGCAGAGTCTTTATGTTGCTGGTAATAGATTCTCCTCATAGCACCTTTAAGTAGATAAGATAATGTTAATATGAAAGGTAGAGGCTTACACTAATTCAAAACTTGTGTCAGTAAAGTTTTTCATAATACAGAAGATAAAAAGAAAGCTCCCCAGCCTCCCCTCCTTGTTTGAAACACTGACTTGTGGGAAAGAAGGTCTTATCAATGCTCTGCCTCTTTATACCACCCTTGTGTCTTTGTCTGAGTCACTTCCTGTGTCCCAATTTCAGATGAAAGAAATCCCACCGAGGCGTATTGTTCATTTGAATGCAGAGCCATAAATGATGCGGAGGGATATTCATAATCAGCTGACTATGTGTTTACTTTCTTTCTTTCAGGCTAACCAGACTAAACCCAACATTATTCCTGTCAAGCGTTTGATCTCTCCTCTCTGCTGCAGTACACTTTCAGTTCAGTGAAACATACTCAACCCTCATCCAACTTTGTCATTTCTAGTACCTTCCACTAGCTCTGGCTTCATCTGAATCCTGCTCCTCATCACATCTGTACAGACGTGGTCACCTCTCTAAATAGAGAGAGAGAGGAAGATAGAGGTAATGTGAGATTAGACTGAACCACCTAGAAGGGCTTTGAAACAGTCAACAGAGCACTGACCATCAGTAGAGTTATTAGGCTCCACTGCTGCAGAGAGAAATCCTCTTACAACACTATCCCAAACTCCTGCATTAAGTCCCCCTCAAATGCCATCTAAGTTTATTTAGCTGTGCTAATGAGAGTTGTTAAGACTTTGCTAAGTTCTTAAAGAGTTACTTTTGGGATTGTTGCTAGAGGAGGATGGCTCTAGTAAATATGAGTGCTTATAAACATCTTGCGAGCTTTGATCAGATGTGGACGGTAGCCAGAACAAGCAGTACATTGTGCCACCAAAGGCCTTGTATAAACCCATTTTTAGGTTTAAACTGCACAAGGATTAACACTGGCTTGACAAGACAGGAAGATTCCCAACTTTTCCTTTTCAAAGTCCCTGTGTTAAAACTGAGGCTGTTTACACAGAGTCACAGTGAGCTAAAACGCAAAGGTTTAGCCTTTTCATATTCAAACTCGATTCGCTTTCAGACAGACATGCTAGCAGATGGTGATGTAGGTTTGCAGAAAGGAAAACTTTTCACAAACATAATGGCGAGTTGACGCACAAAGAGAAATTTCTTGTCTGGACTACAAATCTGTTCGGACAACAAATCTGACTGGATAGTTTTGTCTGGAACAAAACAAGCACAGTAAGCTGCACACATGTTACTCTGTAGACGTCCGAAGCTGTTGTTGTTCCTGGTATGCCTTCATATGAAAGAGTTCTGCACATGCAGTGACGTCAGTATTTCACCCTCAAACGCTCTGGTCAGCAGAGTTGACCCCACTCAATGTTTCTAGGTGAGATTTTAGGCGCCCCTCTCCATCGCTGATTTACATACACTTACAAAAGATACTGAATAACATAGTTTATACCTTTTCTTTAGCGTGTGAGATAACATGTGTCACCCAATTTACATGCTTCACAAGTTACAAATAAATAAAAACATCTGAAAGACAATTTAAACATCCTTACCACACAATAACAATAAGAGTTATGGATTACAAATACAACAATCACAGTCAAACAAATAACTACACAGTTGGCTCACAATCACTCTGTACATTAGCTGCATTTACACTATACATTTACTATAAACAGAAACTTAATAAAATAACTCTAAAGACTTATTTGCAGTAATATAACTGGGCATAGCTTTACTTTTTAATCAAGGTGAGCTTCTTTTTAAGAGTTCATAGTAATAACTAGATTTAATATAATTACATTGAAGGTGAATTTTTCTCCAGATTTTGTGGCGCCCCCTGGAGGGCACAGCAATCTTAGCAACTGCCTATAATGGCTCTGGGGGTCAAGCAGAGGTCACTGGAGCAGACGCCTTTATGAAACTCATAGTCCTGGATATTATGAGGATGAGCTTCTACAGTCTTCATCCCTAAAGTAAAAATGTTTTTAAAAATTATTTTGTTTTCTGATTTGGTCACATCTCATTGTGTGACACTGCAGGACTGGAAATGTGCAATGTCTTTTGTGATTAGCATCCCTTTGGTGCTTCGACTCCATCGTTATGTTTTGGTGCACTTTAGGGGTACTAAGGGCAAATGTGATTTAGCAGTGATTCCCAGGGGTGCCGAAGTGACGTAGGGGATACACGAATATCTGTCAGGTTTGAACCAGTTGTTTTAGAAGTTAAAGTAAAAACTAGCAAATGTTTTCATTGTGAGATTTGATAAAGGCCTGAAGTGTCAGGCATCTTAGAGAATTGAGTAGTTTAAGATATATATATGAACAATGGGCCTAAATGCTAGATTAACATAAGTTCAGTCAGACATCCTTCTCAGTAAAGCTGTGTGGAGTTTCTATTTTCAAAAGTGAACTGGTGTTGTCCACTGAAACTGCTGGTAAATAAATCTATTCAGTGAGAAAATATTCACTTGAAGAGATTTTATTTTATGCTATGCATGTTAAAAGTGGCAGGCTTATAGATACATTTCTGTTTCTAGCTGAGGTGGGAGAAAGTCATTGTTTTGCAATTCTCAAGCAAGTCTCAAGTCTTTAAACCTAAGTCTCGAGTCAAATCTCAAGTAAAGACGTGCAAGTCCAAGTCGAGTCTCAAGTAAAGACAAGTCGAGTCTGAAGCCATAGGCTTGAAATTTTCAAGTCCTTCCAAGTCATAAGCAGTCAGTCTCTTTTTTTTTTTTTTTTTTTTTTTTTTTTTCTTCCATCAATTTCAACTGTTCAAGGTACTGAAATTGAGACAGTGTCAATTTAGGTATCTTGGATTCATAATCGATGATTCACTGTCATTTAAGCCTCATATTCAGTTTTTATTTTTTTTTTTTTTTTTTTTTTTTTTTTTTTTTTTACTTGACTATGGCGATGTCCTTTATTTGCATTCATCTGCTCATTGTCTTCATCGTTGGATACTGTCTACCATGGAGCACTGAGATTTATTACAAACCTCAGATCTCTTACTCATCACTGCTCTTTGTATGCCAGGGTTGGATGGTCTGCTCTGTCCACCCAAGAGACTCAATCATTGGCATGTCTTTGTTTATAAGGCCATTCTTGGCCTGCTTCCATCATACTTGGGGAACTATCTCACTCAAAAAGCACTGGGAGTCGGAACCTTCGGTCCCAGGATTTTTTTTTTTTTTTTTTTTGGAATGAGCTGCAAAAAGTCTTAAAGTTACAGGATCTGGTGTCACTTGATGCTTTTAAGGCTCTTCTGAAAGACTTGGAAGCAAGTACATTTGGCTGTAGATGTTTTGACCCGTGATTTTGTTTCTATTCTGTGAACTTGTTCTTTCTGCTTTGTTTTTAACTGTGTTGTGTGTTTTTTGCAACTCTGTGTTTGTGCTGCTGCCTGTCTTGGCCAGGACTCTCTTGTAAAAGAGATTTTTAATCTCAATGAGACTTTTTCCTGGTTAAATAAAGGTAAAATAAAAAATAAATAAAATAAATAAACCGTTGTTGCATATAGCGGATGCTAAGCAAAAAGTTATCCAAAAGGATCTCGCAACAGGTACCAGACCAACTTACCTTTCTTTGTGCAGCTTCAGGTGCCGAACAAAGTTCGACGTTGTCGCCTCTCCGTCTGTTATTCTCACGCCACAGGTTTTGCAAACAGCAATTCGTTTTTTGTTTATGACATCATAGTTTGTAAATGCAAATGAAATTATCCTCGATAGTATGGTTCTGTTTCTCTGGGTTGTTCCCGCACTCCTGCAGTCTTGCGCTCAGGAGAGTAACTGTCTTTAGTCTGTCATCAGACTAAAGTCAGAGTCAAGTCCCGAGTCATTAATGTCAAAGTCCAAGTCGAGTTGCAAGTCTTTGATGATATTGTCAAGTCAAGTCCAAAGTCATCAAAATTGTGACTTGAGTCTGACTCCAGTCTAAGTCCCATGACTTGAGTCCACACCTCTGGTTTCTAGCTGCTTTAAGTGTGTGGGAGAAGGGGGAACATGGCTGGAGGTCAAGTCTCTGAATGAGTACATGCTGTGAAAAGTTTGATATAGTGTGATATAGGATCCCCCTTTCCCCACCCCCACCCCACCTGCTGGCTTAATGAGGAGGTGGACCTGGACACTGATGAGGTAGTTGGAGGTGCCTGGGACAGAGGAAGGTTGCTGAGATCTCACAACGCGACACCACAGGACTGTCTGTGGAGCAGTAAAGTCAGGTTTTAAATTATGACAGCAGCAAGATGATTGGCCAGACAGGAGAATCTGGTTGGCACAGTGCTTGAGTGAGTGTACACCACTTATCACTTGATGATTTGAATCAACTGTGCAGGAAGGCAGAGTGAGGAAATGAATGAGAGGTGACTATATGAGCAGATGAGTGAGTGATTGAATATATGGACTTTCCTGCTTTAACTTCCACTGGAGCTGTATTAGTGAGAAAGCTAGTATCATGGGCCTGAAGCAACCCCACCTCCCAAAATCTGAACTACCCCTTTAAGTGTTAAAAGGATTCTTAGAGTTTATTTTTCGTGCAAAAGCCTGTTCAAATGCTGTCAATGAAGTTCTCACAACTGCAAAGAAATTCAAGGACAGTCAGTTCAGCTGAAGTATTGTCGTCTTTGTCCATCCAGATATCTTAGAGAAATGTGGTTATTGTATTGTGAGAATGGACTCAGGCTGTAAGGAGCTGTTTAAAAAGAGAGTTTTAGGCCAAGACGTCCTCTTCTTTGTGCAGGCTGTTGTTCCCTTCAACAAATGCACTGCACTCTGGAGAACATTTATGTATTCTGTTGTGTGATCACAATTGCTCAAATTCTGGAAGTGTGTTAAAAAACATTTTAGAAAGTGTGAAAAGATGACAGGGATAATCTGGGCAAAACCAGATGGATCTTTGTACAAATAAAGATGCAGATTGGCTGCCTGCAGATATGAGATTTTTTTTTCACATTAACACATTTGACTTTCCCTATAGGGTATTTTGTCACCCTTTGTCTGTCTGTCTGTTTGTCTTCTAGGATAAATATTGGACATGATTTTCTTTCAATGTTTCAGAGTTCCCTCTCCTTTAAACCTGAATTTCAGCTTAGTCCCATCCACATAACACCCGGTCTGCACTGTAGCTTTGCTCTTACAGCACATGGCCTCACTCTCCATTTAATGTTAATTTGCTGTCTTCTTTACTAAAATTTCCTCTGCTAAGGGGGTTATGTTATTGTCAGGGTCAGTTTGTTTGTTTGTCTGTTAGCAAGACTACACAAAAACTATTGAATAGATTTACATGAAAATTTTACCAGAGGCGTGGTTTGGTCCAAGGGAGAAGCCATTGCATTTTGGTGCTAATCAAATCCAGATTGACGTCACAAAAGCCATTTAGGTTTAAGTCAGCAAATCCCATTCATTTACATCATTATGGTAATTGTAGTTTATTTGCAAATTGACATCTAATTTTCCAAGCCTATGGCTGTGTCTGAAATGGCATACTAACGTACTACATACTGCAAACTCATGTGTATACACTGTATACTACATACTATAAGTATGATTAGGATGCCAACCGTTCACACTGTAGTATACTACTAAGTTTCCCATGATGCATTTCAAACCTCCGACGACAAAAATCTGAAGCACACCAGGCTATCAAATATCTCTGTTGATTCGCCACATTTGAAAGTTCAGAGAGCATTTTAGGCAAGAAGGTCACCGCGTAGCATACCAAAATGTGGTCATTTGAGCCATAAAACGCACGGATACAAATTTCAATTTGACATTTCGGACATTCCGTTATGTGCGCTATTATGCTATTGAACAAACTTCCGGTCAGCTCCAAAACAAGAGCCCATTTACAAAAGCGTTAAAGAACTAAAAGGAGATAGTTTGGAGAAGTTTGCTAGTGGCCGATTTTTAGCTGAATAGCGGTCGGTCTTGCATGGCGCAATGCATTATTGGGCTCACAATGCAATATGGGGCGTTTGAGTGTAACTCGTATGCCCACCTCGCATACTTAAAATTTTTTCCGATACAGTATACATCCAGGTATTTCTTGCACACTCAATCCTTTCATACTATCTAATGTGAACACACTACATACTCATTTTGACGTCGCGCTTAGTATGAGTAGGACGTTAGTATGCCATTTCGGACACAGCCTATGTCACTACATTCTCAGCTTCCCTTGCAATGCCAGTGAAGGAGTTCTGCTAACACAATGGCTAACAAAAGCCTGGCAGATCAGCACAACTGAGCTGCTTGGCGGAGGACTGCACTTCTCTAGTTTCCGTTCTTTTTTCATTGTTTTACAATATTTTGAAATTTCAGAATCACTGGGTATTTTTTTCCTTCCCTGGTCATCGGGCATGGTGGAAATTGATGCTGGGTTGAAGAGCCCCCAGACAAAAGACTTGTTGCAAACCAGCACAGACGTGATCTAATGCCTAAGTCACACATTCCCGTTTTTCATGGCGATTGTGCACGACTGTACACCATTGATGAGGCTGGTGTGATCGCTATGATACGGGATGAAATGACCCCTGGACACAGCCTGTAAATACACCGTCATTAGCGCTTCTATAGTGCTTCTACAGTGCTTCGGGGTGTTCGTCGCGCTCCAGCTAGGTTAATGTGATATGACGAGAATTCCATGAATTTCCATCCCACTGACATGACGTCAGCCCCGCTTGAGCTCAGTTTGCGTCACGTAAGCCCCGACTGAGCCCCGTCACTTGCGCTGTCTTAAACGGGACACAGTCGGGGCACAAACGGATACATCCTTGTCAGTCGTCCTCATAAAGCTTTCAGGATTGAGCCACGATCAGCCCAACTGAGCTCCGTACAAGCCACGCTAATACCATTCGCATTAGGACTGCATTAGGCTTCCACCTCGCTATACTGAGAACAGCGATTCTCCACGACAGTTTTGAACAGTTCAAAACTGTCGGGACCCTTCCACGTTCTCTGCCGTTCATCTGCGACTATACAACGCTGATCCAGACCAAGAAGCGCATGCAACACGACCAAAACACGTTTTATCAGGATAATGACAATCGTGCACAATCGCCGTGAGAAACGGGAATGTGTGACTGGGGCTTTATGGCACGCATCAAACAGTATGAGGCACAGAGACTGATGGACAAGACTGAATGCTTGCAGTGGAGTGTGTGCTGGGTATGGAAATATACTCAGGCAGACTATGTGGAAATTAAGGGCCAGACACTGACATGATCTCATTATAAGCAAGGCATACTTAACCCATTTTAATGATGATCTTTTACTGAGGTTTGTTAAAGGAGTGAGGACAAAAAAGTGGTGATGATTAGGAGTGAGGTAGGTTGTCATAAATGAAGGGCTACAAATAATCTTTGGCTGTATGAAATGACAGGATGAATGTTGTATTTTACCAGTGCAAGCAGTAATGACCCCATCCTCCACAATATTTAAGACAGGTGATGAGGCTGAAATTAAAGTGGCCCTCTGCAATTGTCCATCCCTAGCATAGACAATTATGTCCATAAAATAAAGTTTCTGGTTGCAGAGGGTTGGGATTGCTGAGATTTGCCATGCAGAGATCTTTAATTAAACCACCATGAGCATAGTCCTGAAGAAAATGTATTAAGGGTCACAGTGGCAACACAGCAAGATGGTTGCTGGTTTAACCCCTTTGTCGGTCAGAGCCTTTTGTTGTTGAGTTTGCATGTTCTCCCCGAGCATGCATGGTCCTCTCCTGGCATTATTGACTCTAAATTGCCCTTAGGTTTGAGTGTAAGTGTTTGAATGGTTGTCTGTCTCTCTATGTGGCCTTGTGATCACTGGCAACCAGTTGAGGGTGTACCTCGCCTCCCACCCTTTGTCAGCTCCAAACTCTATAAGTGGTTTAGATGATGGATGGATGGGCGGGTGTGCAGTGGCAGCACAAAATTTCCTGTTAATGGGAGGAGACCTTAATTAAAACTGGACTTATGTCCGTGAGCAGATGTCCATCTGTTGAGACGGTGTTGTGGGTGAGAGGAAAGAGGGAGACGAATGATGAAGATTCAAAAAGAGACAAACAGATGGAGACAAAAAATGAGCAACAACAATGATAAAGAAGATATTTGGATTCCCTGGCCTTCTATTTATCCTAATCATGTTTGTTTTTCCTTGGTGTCAGTGCCAGAAGTATTGGTAACAGAGTGTGTGGGATTCATTGAAAGACTCATCATTCTAAGAAGAGTGTTGCCAACTTTGATGATACTAAAATGGTGATGAAAGAAATGGTTAAGCACAGCAGTCGAGGCTGAGCAGCCCTCTGATTCATCACAGCATGCTCAATAATGATAATAGACGTAAGACTAATGGTAACAGTAATGGGAGATATTGGCAGCAGGTCAGCCATGCCGGTGATATCAATTTGTGTGATGATGTGATCTATGTGGTAGTGTCGGCATGTTTACTGAAAAGATCAGCAGACAAACTTGGCAGCCTGGACGAGCATGTGCAGATGTTTTCAGACGGGAAGTAACACCACCAGCGCTTCCTTCTTTGCCCACGTAAGCAGTTTCAACTCCTTCACTTCCCCTTTCACCAAACTACGCAAAACAAGCTCATAAAGGCAAATTTACATATTATCATGCCCACAGATGGACAACTTTGTTTACTGTTGCCATAATACAGGAACAAAGGGTCAGAGCGGGCTTGCACTAATGAAACTAAAATCTTCTCTACCAGAGATCATGTGGTTTCACAGAAGTGTGGCAACTGCTGCGTGCAGAAATATTTTTGGCTCAGTTCAGCAACACCTCAGTAAGCCATGCATCATACCCTTTAAAAAAGCCTCTGTTCCTTCTTCAGTTTAAGACATTACAATGTTAGAGTTTAGAGTTAGTTTGACCTTGTGTTGGGGAAAATGTTGCATGATAATAACTGTGAATGGGAGTATAATTTCAAAACAATCACACAACTCAGTGCTAATCTTTTATGCCCAGCTGGAGGGAGAACCTCCTTGGCCGCTGCTGTGTATTGATTATTTCGGTCTTCTCATCTGGTATGTTGACAAGAGGCAAATACATACAGGGGGCTACATGATACTGCTAAATATGCTCAGTGATTCAGCAGTCGGATGTTCACCTGAAGGGAAGGACACTGCAGCTTCAGTTTAACGGCTCACCGAGCTGTGCACATACCTATAACACACAGAGTTTGTCTTTTTCCATCAATATGTGTTTTCTTTAATCAATATATGTTTTATTTTAATGGGAGAACACTCAACATTTCCTTTTAGCCTTGGGCTTAGCACGTGTACTGCAAATCAAAAACATAAACACTGTGCTTTTTTTTTTAGACAAAAAGAACATGGCTGTTTGTGCTTTTCTCTCCAAGTAGCTGCGGCCAGCTTCAGGTGTATTTCTTAAAGGGACTGTTAAAGAGTCTGCTGGTGGTGGGACACAGAGTCTGTAGCAAAGTAGTACCTGAAAAAAAGGGCTAGGAAGTGGAAAAAGTAAGCTGGGTTGAGTTTAGTACTTGACAATAGACACTGAAGTGGCTGAAAGGGCTCCCAGCAGAGCTGTACTTTAAAGGTGCTATGAGGAGAATCTATTACCGGCGAAATAAAGACTCCATGAGCACGCGCAGCAACTGTCATAATGTTCAATCCAGTAACCTAAATTGGAAGTGACATCATCTCCGACTTATCTGCGTTCCAGTTGAAGTCCGAAAAAAACATGCCGATCTACCAGGCTATTGTTAGCTGTTGTTAGCACGCCCTGCGTTGTTGTTCACAAATATCACATGAAGAATGTGATTATCACTATGGCAGCATTTTTGTAAATATAAGTCTAACAATACTATGTATACAGCTGATCTAGAGCGACACACCCCAGTCAGAAGTGCAAATAAATTGATTATTACAGGAGCTAAATAACTGTTCACACTGGGGGCATCCATCTTCAATTGTCAACTCGGGGGTGGCGAGGTTTCACCGAGTTCCCAGTAGGAAATTCAGACTTCGGGGGACGTTCCAGTTGCAGTTTCCTACTCGGAACCCGAAAATTCCTACTGCTGACTACAACTGGAATGCACCAAAAGATGGGACGCAAGCCAAAGCGTGTGTTTTTTTGTTTTGTTGCTAATAAAATGCAGCTCGGACCTTCCTCAGAACTCTGCATTGCTTTACAACTTCTTTTTTCAACAACTTACAGAATGCAAAGTGATGAGGTAATGTATCTTTTTCTAGTTATGTAGCAGTAGCTTTTGATGTGTGACAACAAGCAATTTTTTGAAAACTTAGTATTGTAGTTTTGTAGCCGGCTATATATCACTACTTACAGCCCGGTGCTCTAAGATGTGTCCAAGTAATATAAATTTGCTCTAGTTTTAATTTTAATTGTCTTGTTCCCAAAGTTGAGTATCCAGGCCAGTCCAGCCCTGTCAAACCCAACTGTGAAGCTAAGGAATAGCATTTATAGATAACCTATTTTGATGCTATAAACTCATCTTAAAGTGTGTATTTCGATCAGGCATATATCTAAAAGTGAGCCTTTTTTGTAATTACTTAGACACTCCTCACAGTCCCTTTAAAAGAGGACAAGGTAAGACTAGGGTACACTGCTGAGTCACATAATTGTGTGTGTTTTATGTAAAATTGAGCCACGAAACTATGTTGGGTCAGATGCACAATCAATCAAATGTACAAAAAATTATCAGAGCACAGCAATTTTCCTTCAGGATCTCTGAGTTTGGAACTATTTTAGGATGCAACAAATGATTTTGTGTTCTTTTCCCAGTGCATTGATTCTGACCACTGAATCCGGTCATATTTGGTTTAGTATTAGTTTGCTCTGCTGTCGTTGTGTCTTCCTGAGTCTATGGAACAAAACAACAGATTGGGGACATCAGTACACTCAGGCAGAAGAATACAGCCACATGTGACATTGTAAAATGGTGCCAAACACAGGGGCTTCAGGAGAAAAACCACTCTGAAACTTTTTCACCCAATTGTGTATTTGACCCAACACAGGTTTTTAGTTCATTTGTACCTAAAAAAACTCACACAGCAGTGTACATTACTGTTAGTCACAGGCCGATCCCCTTAAAGGGGCATTGCTGCTGGGTGCTCTTTCAGCCACTTTGCTAACTAATACCCCTTTGAACTCACTGAGTCAGTGGCCCAGTTCCCAAGCAATATAGCCTAGCTCTTTCTGCACAGATGCAGAGCTGATCTCTCTGAATGAGGCTAACATATACCCCATACAACTTCTCCTTAAAAAATCCAGTTCTGCCTATAAAGCTTAAAAATAGTTATCACAAGTTTGAACAAGTCTGTTGTGGAAATGATTACTTCAGAATTACCACATTTAAGCTTCCAACTTGTGTTTCAATCTTATTTCTCCCTTAGAAGACTCCTGTAACAGTAAAACCTGATTTAGTAATTAGGTCTGTCTATTGTGTCACTAATCAGGTTGTGAAGATAATAAAAAATTCTTAACTTTAATGTCCAAAACAAAATCTGCCATTCTAGTTGGTAAATTGTTGAAAACTAACATTTGCAAAGACATGCTGATGCTTCAAAACTGGTGATGTATTTGCAGTCGTGTTTTATGCCATGGATAAAAATAAGTTTTCAAATACCAGCATCTTGTGTTTACCACTCGCCTTTTGTCAGGGTATCTAATTAGAATCTTATTCAATTTACATCAGATTTTCAGCTTAAAAATTTAATTAGTTAAGGTCTGTAAAGTTGAGTACAGAAAATGCTTGTTATTCTGATGAAGATAATGGAGGACTCTTCACACCCTCTCCCCAACACGGTGATGAGACAGAAGAGTGTGTTCAGTGAGAGGCTTCTTCAGGTCCGATGTAAGACTGAGAGGTACAGAAGATCATTCCTGCCAGCAGCCATCAGCCTCATGAACAAAGTCCAGAATTAATTATTGCTATTATTATTGTTATTATCGTTATTAATATTATTATTGAACACAATCTGAACTATTACAATCCTGAATTTCCCTTTGGGATAAATAAAGTATTTTTCATTTCATTCATTCATTTCGTTTCATTATTCAAATGATAACTATAAAAGGACACAAGTATTGCAGTAATGAGTTTTACAAAATAGCTCATTACAGCATTTTTGGGACTCATTACTGCACCACTTTGAGTTCTTTTATTGTTATCACTTGAATGACAAGCCTTTACTGTACTTGACTTTACTTTTCATATGTAAGCTGCAATAAACAGATGACATCAATCCGTCAGGACACAATGCTGGTGTAAGAAAATACAGCTTTTGATGTGTATTAACGGGGTCATGTAGTTCAGGCTCCCTGTTATATCTTTGGCATTGAGGAAGTATACGGTTTATGTAACATACACTGCATGTCAGAAGGGGAAGTAGAATGTATTATAAAAGCTCTTGCTCAATGCATCTTAACATACAGTCTATGTGTGCACAGAGGGGTCAAGAAGAAATTAATAAATCCAGGACTTTTGTAGTTGGAAAAATCAGCTTCTTTCCTCCTTGGGCAAATAACCTATTTGTTATTTGATCTCAGAACCTCAGAATAATTGTCAAGAATCTTTATCTTTATGGACAGCTTGTCCTGCTCTGACAGAGACATCACATTTTACCTCTCACACACCTATTCTCTGTGCTTTCTGCTGTGTCATACTCAGTTTGTCTTATTCCATTAAAGCTCTGATGTTCTGGTGCAGAGAAGCCCACACTCTGTGCAGACACCTTTTATTATTTATTACATTTTGTTCTTTACATCTAGACAGTGTCTGGCCTTGCTGGTACAGGCTCACACAATAAAACCATTTCCACTTCAAATGCCCAGACCTTCTGTTACAGAGGACGTTTATTGATGAACTTTTTTTATGGGAAGTTTAACCAGAACCACCACCTGGTGGTTTATAGCTCTGAAAGGAAAATGACTCCCAGACAGTAAAAGTATAGTGGTGGGTCAAGAAAGGGGCCGGGTGGATTTTTTTTTTGTAATGTCAGTGGTAAAAATCTGATTTATATGTATTTTAATGAGTAAGAAGCATACAACATGTTCAGTAATGTTAACCTGTGAACTTCAAACTCAACACATTTTATTCCAAAGAGAGCATTCATGCAAAGTTTGTGGGAGACAATCAAGGCATTATTGAAATATTGTGCTCACAAGGAAGGATGAACATGAAACTAGATGAACTTAACCTTAATGATTCTGAAAATCATATTACGTTTTTCTTCAAAGTTTTGCAAAAATCCTTAAAAGTGGTCTTAATAGGGTTCACAATCAAAAGATGGACATAATTGGGTCCTGGTTTGGTGCAGTGATAAGCAACCCGGCTCGACCCAAATACATGTGCAAGAAAAAGTATGTGAACCCTTTGGGATTACTTGGATTTCTGCATTAATTGGTCATAAAATCTGTTCTGATCTTCATCTAAGTCACATCACTAGACAAACACAGTCTACTTAAACTAATACAGCACAAAAAATTAAAAGTTTTCATGTTTTTATTCAACACAATATGTAAACAGTCACAGTGCAGTGAAACATACACAGAGTTAGTTAGCAGCCACTTGGTGTCGTGTCACTCAAAGCTCCCACTTCTTTCTGCTCTGAAGGACTCTAAGAAGCTCCTAAAGAACTGTTCTCACACTCATTGTAGATTGGAGTTTGGTAAGATGGATCCATCTGTGCAGAACCATTTAATCAGGTGGATCCAGCTGCACGGTGAGGTTAGGAATATGAAGCCCCATGACCTTTTACTTGACCTATTATATACAGACATAACTATATCATCCTTCTTTTAAAGCTAGGGTCTACGATCTGAAAACCAGTTTGGCTGTTGAGACAGATTTGAAAAACGCAGCCTGCCCCCCCTTCACTCACCCCACCCCTCCGTGTTCCAAGATCCCGCCCCCCAGCTCGTGTCGCCTCCTAACAACACGCCCCCTCTGATAGAGCAAGAAGCAGGCCGGCAGAAAATATTCATTGGCGTTGAAGATAAATGAGATTTCTCATAGCTGGAAGTAACAAACACAACAGTCCTCCCCCTTGTAACACACAGCGGTAGCCATTTCAATTGGACCGGCGAAGCGGATCTGGCGTCTTCACTGTTAGCCGATCAGAGCAGAGCCGATTGTGGGAGAGGATTTATGTTTCTCCACGTGTCTTCACCAGTTCAGTTTTGCTAACGATGAGTGGCTAACTTGTGCTAAAATCTATTGACAGAGCCTACCCGTTCCAGAAGCGGTCTCCAGGTTAAGATGCTGGTTTTCTCCGGCTCCATGACGCTTCAGTGGCTGTGCAGCTCGCTGCTCACCGGTACATGAGGGAGGTAGTGGGGAGGAGACGGGACGGTGCGCAGCGGTGGAGACAGGGGATTGGATGGACTCACGGACCAATCCGAACCGCCGTTCCCGGTGGTTCGGATTGGTCAACTATTATGCCGCTTTGCGGCGGATATACTGAATGGATTTTTTTCATTCTTTTTGGTCTTTATATTGCGTAGATCGGACCATAGGACCATAACGGCCTAATAAACAGTGTTATTAAGATGTACCAAGCTTCCGAATCATAGACCATAGCTTCAAGGTTGATATTTGTCCAAAGTTTGACACAAATCTTGAAAGAGTTCACAAGATATCATGTACAAGCAAGGGCTAGACATGAGACAGAGTGACCTTAACCTCTGACATAAGGTCTCCATTACTGCCTAATTTGCCCTATTGTGCAGAATTTGAGGAAAATCCCAGAGGCACCAGACTTACAAAAATGACCCATGAAAATGTTCGAACAGACACCTTGAAAGCATAATGCCTGTAGCCCAGGCTTTGGCGGTGAAGATGCATAAATATTGTAGTCATATTTTATCATAACAGTAATTAATCCACTTGACTTTCAGTAACTGCTGTTTTTTATATTCTTGTTTATTTAAGTGCTAGTTCTTCATAAAAGAGAACCAGAGGACCATAAATAAGTTCTTACTTATGTAAAACCTTAAAAAACAAGCCAAAGCAGTGAGTGACAGTAAGACACTTTCTTCTTAAATTTCCTCATTTAACAGTTGACAGGATGTTGAACCCAGAGGGGGTTTTCTCTCGATCTGTTATCAACAAGCTGTTGCGGATTACAGGAAGTAGACGAAATGTATGGGAAATGAAATGCACACAGCGTTTATAAAAGATGAGGTGGTTCATCGTGTGATGGGTTAAAAAATTTGTCAGAGAGCTATTTGTGGCCTACCGCTTTGCACTCACGAGACAGAGCAGCATGGAGACACTGCTTTTTCTATTTCCTCAATTCAACTACATGGCCCCAAAGGAGGAAGCGTACTTCAAAATGTTCTGGTCAGAGGACTCGAAGGAGACAAAGATGAGGGACGATTCGAGCAGGTGGGTGTGTAAGGTTCAGTCATGTTTAAATGTTTGTTTGATATCTGGAAAGTTGTCATTTATATATAGGCTTTTTGAAATGTTGGATGATGTCAAGAACTTTATCAAGTGAACTTATTGACAAAGTTCAGGGTCATAAAAACAGTCTCTGTGTTCAGAAAAAATGTTTTTGCCTGTAACACTATTAAAGTGGATGCAGTCATTCCTTTAAGGAGCTACAGCTGAACTATTAGAGAGGAATTTATCAAGCTTTCATTTCATAGAACATGTCCATCCACTGTGTGTCTTTTGATTTATTCAGCAACAAAATAATGTGTAACTTCCATCATTCACCGCTTTAGAGATGTGTCTATGAGTTGGACTCCTGAGATGAGATGCTGATTTAGTGCCACAGAAAGTTTGTGACTCTTGATCTATTTTCTTCTCCTGTGTTTACAGACAGAAAGAGAAGGAGAGGAAGAGCCGACTAAGCCTTTTTCTCACCAAGTCAGGCTCTCACGAAAATGTCAGTCCCACTAAAAAGACTAACACGACACCCAGCAAGTGAGGCAAAGTCCATTAATTTCACAAACTTTCACTCTTGTTTTTGACTGCTAATATTCATTATTAACCTCGGTTTGCAGCTCTCGTCATGGCTCAGTGCACACGTCTAGGAACATCTCATGATAATCCCAAAACTTTTTTTTTGCTGCATCATTAGGAAAGACCTAACCGCATCTATGATTTTCTTTTTGCAGCATCTCAACAGAGACAGCGCTGCAATGGAGTGACTCCTTTGAAGAACTACTGAAGCACTCAGGTCAGTTTAACAGCCTGAAACTTTGCGAAAGTTGATTTGCTGTCAAATTCTTTATCTTTGTCTGTCTAACAATCTACCTCATTTGAATAGTAAACTGGTGGGGAGTGCCAGGGGGGATAAATAGTTAATGGGGAGAAGTGGAGAGTTTCACTACAGTTTTAAATGTTTTTAGCACAGATAGTTCTACTGAAACTCTGCAACTTCCTCAAAATGACACAAGTGGCTCTTTTGTGGCACAGTGAAACCCTGTAAACAGTGTGGGCACAATGACGAATGCTTAATACTGTGTATACTGAAGAAAGCGGTTGTGTTTAAGTATATTTTGAGCTATTAAAAGTTTTAATGTAATCAAAATCTTAATGCAGTGAGGGTATTATGCTGTTGGTTAGTTGGTTAAAGTAAGTCTAAATCTCCTCGGCACAATCATTTGCAATAAAAGTGGATGCAGAATAAAGTTTGTACAATGTACTTTCTCTGTGCTGAGCCACCATAGGGGCAAACCAGGGACTGTGCAACTGTGGCCATCCTCCTTTTTCACTGTGGCTGATTTCTCAGTTAGTATATCACTGAATTGTAAAAACTAGGAGTGCCCTGAGAGCATAAAACCTCCATCAAGGGATTTCCAACATTGTTGAGTACATTGTGAAAAATTAGAAAAACTGCCTATTTGCCTGACTGTAAATAAATCCTTGGAAGACCTCCCCAGATCTACATCGAGATTTGGATAGATCAGATCACTTCTCCCTTTTGTCATGGTCCAAGTTCTCTGAAAATGTCATCAATCTTTTGACAACTCAAAGGATAAGTTCGGTTTCTACAGCTTTCACATTGTTTATAGAATAAAGTAAAAGAATATACTCACCCAGAAGGCTTTCCTGATCCAAACAGTGCTTCAGGAGATATTTAGATCCATAATCGAGCGGCGGACATCCGTATAATGGTAGCACACGGGGCATGTATAGCGCTGCTCCTAAAACTGCATTAATCGTCCAAAAACTCATTAGTTTCACCAATATTTCATCATGGTCCACTCGGGCTACTCCTCCATTACAGTCTGTGTCGCTCCAGACATGTTCTGTGGCTGTGCTGACCTCTGAACTGAAGAAGAAGAATGTTTGCCTCCGCGCATGCGCAGTACGGCTCATTGTTTCAGGGGAAGACCGCCGGGGTTTTTGTAAAGATGAACAAGACATGTTGCTTCATTATTTTTTGTTCAACATGGAGTTTTTATCAGCAACAATCTAAGAAAATGTGAAAAATCCTATTGGCTTTTAGTCCAGGGAACCATTGCGATGCTAACTTTGGCGTTGACCCACAAAAATATATCATCCGTGCACCACTCTATTCTGGGGTCTTATTTCAACAATAGGCTGAATAGCAGGAACAAAGACCACATCAACACTGCCAGCTAGTGATAGAAGGCCCACAATAGGTTATCTATAAATGCTATTCCTTAGCCTTCCGGTCGGGTCGGACAGGCCTGGACTGGCCTGGATACTCAACTTCGGGAACATGACAATTAAAACTAGAGCAAATTTATATATTATTTTATTATTTATATTACACGTCTTAGAGCACCGGGCTGTAAGTAGCGATATAAAGCCGGCTACAAAACTACGGTACTAAGTTTTCCAAAAATTGCTTGTTGTCACACATCAAAAACTACCGCTACGTAACTAGAAAGAGATAAATTACCTTGTCACTTTGCATCCTGTAAGTTGTTGAAAAAAGAAGTTGTAAAGCAATGCAGAGTTCTGAGGAAGGTCTGAGCTGCATTTATCACTATGAACACACGCTTTGGCTTGGGTCACGTCTTTGGTGCGTTCCAGTTGTAGTCAGAAGTAGGAATTTCTGGGTTCCGAGTAGGAAACTGCAGCTGGAACATCCCCCGAAGTCGGAATTTCGTACTGGGAACTCGGTGAAACCTCGCCACCCCCGAGTTGACAAATGAAGATGGATGCCCCCAGTGTGAACAGTTATTTAGCTCCTGTAATAATCAATTTATTCGCACTTCTGACTGGGGTGTGTCGCTCTAGATCAGCTGTATACATAGTATTGTTAGACTATTTGCAAAAATGCTGCCATAGTGATAATCACATTCTTCATGTGATATTTGTGAACAACAATGCAGGGCGTGCTAACAACAGCTAACAATAGCCTGGTAGATCAGGATGTTTTTTTCAGACTTCAACTGGAACGCCGATAAGTCGGAGATAATGTCACTCCCATTTCCAAGGTTACTGGAACGCAGCATTACGACAGTCGCTGCGCGTGCTCATGGGTAGCAGAGTCTTTATTTCGCTGCTAATAGATTCTCCTCATAGCACCTTTAAGCTCCATTACTTTTAGGGCCTCATCTTTTGCTGACTTTGTATGTATTATTTTATTCATGCTGTATTGTTTTACTTTCTGGCTATTAATTCATGTGTTATAAGTAAATTTTATGTCAATATTTCTAAACGGGCAAGTTAAATTTATTTTTTTAGTACAACCAAATATGTGAGTACTTAATTTTACCATTGAATATTTGTGAATATAGAATTAAATATTATTTATTTGCTCTTGTAATATTCAACTATTAATTGTAATTTATATTATAAATTTCATCCTATATTCAAAAATATTAATAACAAAGTTGCAACTTATGTGCATATTTCTTTACAGATTAAAACAAAATATTTCAATCTTAAGTCCCAGTTCAACAAAATTCTCACAAAGGATCTAAGAAAAAATGTTAATGGGGCTTTAACTATTACTGCTTAAGTATTTAAAAAGTTGACCTTATTACATGTTTGTTTGGTTTTTTTTTCATAAATCCTTCCTCTAACATGACAAACAGCCATTGAAAGTGCATTTTTCTTATTTACAAATGGGATGGCCAATTAAGGGCCCAGTCAAGTCCTACACCACACTATTTGAGAAACACCGCTCAGGGCTGTGCAGGGTCTAGAGTCTGGTAAAGATCTGAGGCAGAAGTATAAATCAGGGTCTGCGATGTTTATTTAACATTAAACATATACATGTTGGTAGAATATATACTGATAACACTTAATATTTGCTTGTTTTGTATGGATGAAACATTTGATTGTCCAGCTTAAAGAATCCAAAATGTTTCAAAAATGTGTCCCTTTGGCAGTGAAATTAGGACAAAACTAGCCCAAACCTTCTCACCTAAACCGCCTGTGTGTCTGTTTCTCACATCTTGAACCTTCTGTGATTCTGTTTCTCTCTATTAGATGGGGTGGAAACCTTTGCCCAATTCCTCAAGACAGAGTTCAGCGAAGAAAACATCGAGTTCTGGTTGGCTTGTGAAGAATTCAAAACCATAGATTCTGAGACGAAGCTGCTGTCCAAAGCCAAATATATTTATACAGTTTTTATTGATTCTGACGCCCCTAAAGAGGTAAGGCTCAGCATGTTTATTAATCAGAAACTGTACGAATGTAAATATGCTCTTCAGAAGAGCTGCAAGGCTTAAACAGTGCTTGTTCTTAAGCATATTCCTTTTCTTATTTGTCACTGTGGACTGCTGGAGGTTTCAAATATTTATGTCATTGTAATAGAAGTTGGAGTGGGCGAACTGTAAAGCTATGCATAATCATGAGCCTTCAGCAAGCTGACCTTTACTAACAATTGTTAGGAGCAGCAGCTTGTGGAGGTCATGCATGTGTTCCTGCTGCATGCATTGCTGCAAAGCCGGTCGGGTTATTTCTGTTGAAGCTGCCTCAAATGTTTCCTTGTGCGAGGATGATTCGACCACCGCTCAGTGAGCTTCCTGCCTGCAGCACATCTGACCGTGAAGAGTTTGGTGTGTGGTCTGAGGTTTTGACGTTTCTCTGTAGATCGTCACCCACACGCTGTCAGTCTCTGCTCTGAGCATGAGTTGAAGGTGGTCTTGAAGCCTGCTGCTTCAAATTTTTTTTTTTCAAATAAATGTCACCTTGGACGTAAGTGGTGGCAAAAAGGAGTGATGATTGTTTTCAGGGTCATGTAAGCATGTAAGCTGCCCATAGGAGGGGAAAAGGAGGAAGTTTCAGGGGCCATCTGTGCAGGGGGGTCCACGGTGATTGGCAAAAAGCTGGTTCATCTGAATTTTAAAATTACAAAACAAACAAATTTACATAAAAAAGACTTTGGGTATCATAGAACTGGATAATTCTTTTTTTTTTTTATATATATATATATATATATATATATTATTTTTATTAGCAGATTTTGGTAACAGAAAAGAAAACATTCATAACCCTAACCCCATTCTCAACCCTCCCCCTCAACCCCTACAAAAAAAATATATATATATATATATATATATATATATATATATATATATATATATATATATATATATATATATATATGTATATATATATATATATATATATATATACACATATGTATATATATATATATATAGATAGATATATATAGATAGATATACACATATACATATACACATACATACATATACACACATATACATATATACATATACACATACACACATTTAAAACGAAAATCCCCAAACAAAAACCCCCCCCCAAAAAAAATTCAATAACCCAACAGTCGCCAAGACACACACACACACGAACACACACACACACACGCACACACACGCACACACACACGTCTAATTGATGAGGAGGGATACAGAATAAAAATAAGTAGAATTCATAACGTCTCTTGACAAGGGGCACAGAAAATACACATTAAGCCCCCAATGGGAATCCTTAAACATCTTTGTAGAACTGGATAATTCTTGAGTTTGACTTTTATCATAACTACTGCCACAATTATGAAAAGTGAATAATTTGTTACAGGACATGTTAAACCGTTTCTTCTTCTTCCCCATCAACGGTTATTTTAAGGTGCATGTATTTTACCACATATATTTTAGTTTATTTCTACTTCTTTAAAGATGCTATGAGGAGTTTTTAAGTAATTGCAGAAAAGTCTCACTTTTAGATATATGCCTGATTGAAATACACACTTTAAGATGAGTTTTATAGCATCAAAATAGGTTATCTATAAATGCTATTCCTTAGCTTCGTGGTCGGGTCGGACAGGGCTGAACTGGCCTGGATACACAACTTCAGGAGCAAGACAATTAAAACTAGAGCAAATTTATATTATGCGGACACGTCCTAGAGCACCAGGCTGGAAGTAGGGATATTTAGCCAGCTACAAAACTACAATACTAAGTTTTCCAAAAATTGCTTGTTGTCACACATCAAAAACTGCCACTACGTAACTAGAAAGAGATACATTACCCTTGAAAAAAGAAGTTGTAAAGCAATGCAGAGTTATGAGGAAGGTCCGAGATGCATTCATTAGCATCATGACAAACGCATGCTTTGGGTCACGTCTTTACAACAGCCGCCGTGCGTGCTCATGGGTAGCAGGGTCTTTATGTTGCTGGAAACAGAGTCTCCTCATAGCACCTTTAATGTTAAGACAGAAAGTGTTCAGAGCCTTAATAATCACTGGGTAATCATGTTTTATTATGGTTATCTCGATATCTATCAAAACAATCAATATTATGTTTTTTCCATAACCAGGTAGGCTAGCCCTCGTGTAATACATTTACCCAGGCCATGCGTGTTTAAAATTCTGATACAAACTACAAGCCCACGTTGGCATCCGATCGGTTCTTCTGACTGTCTGGATTTAATAATCAAATTAATATGAAGGACTGTAGCTGAATGATCTTAACTTTTACTTTTACTTTTTAATGAATGCTGCACTCTCACATTTATGTGGTCAAAAGCCATGACTTATGGGTAGGGGACAGCTTTAAGGTGCTTATTCACCATTAAACACTGATAAACTTAGAAATATGAAGGAATGTAGAACCACATACTACACATATTAAGTAAGTCAATGTGACAGTGTGTGAACTTTCAAAAGTCCTACTTTACTTTCTCTCTCCATGTAAGTGACCCAGTTAGAGTCATCTGGCTATCTAAATGGTTTTCACAACCAATTTTCATTAGTTTCACTTTTTCTCACAATCAATATTTGCTGGTTTAGAAACAGCATGCTACATACTGCAGTTTAATGAATTATGGGCCTGATCTACGAAAGGTTAAACTAGCACAAACTTTAGAGTGCAAAGCTCATCGACTAACCGGCTGCACTGAGGGATGCTTCTGTCGAATTAGCAAAATAGCATGTGCAATCCAATTAGCGTGTTGCCTTCATGAATATGCATAATTTATGCAGATAATCAGAACACACAAAATACTGGGAGGAGATGCAAATGTAATCATTCAGCACCCGCAATGTGAGTTATCAAACCTGAAACCAACTGCTATTGGTGTTTTTGCATTTAGCATGTTTGCACGGTGGGCACAAACTGGCACAGTGTTACTCACAGATGGCTGTGGTCATTGTGGCAGGAAAGGCATTGTGGCATATATAAAGCATAGGGGCATATTTGGACTGTAAGATATAAAGTAGTGGGGACATATTGTCAATCCAGCAATGCCATTTTGAGTGTAGCAGGGATTGCTGGACATCTAATGGAAATTCTCCCTTTAAGAAAAAGAGAGATAAACATTATTTCTATGGTCATGATGGACAGCTTGCAAAAACACACAAAATAATGAAATTACATATAAAATTTGTGTCTCTTTTCAACGAAGCACACGAAGCACTTTCATTTTGATTTAATTAAGTATGTCCAATATAAGAAATGTGTGTCTGTGTTATTTCGTATACATCTATATATACATACATACATGCAACAAACATATACACATATAAATATACATAAACATTAGGGGTGTAACGAAATGGTCAACTCACGAAACAATACGAAATACAAAACAGGGCTCACGATACGAAATACTCACGATAAAAAATGAAGATTATAGAAAATCTTCAACAGTATGAAGTTGTGCAAAAATCTCATTTTCTTCCTAATGCAGACATACAAAAAATACTGCTGCATTAGAACAATATAAATGCTCTTAAAAAAAACTAAATTGTAGTTTTTTCCCCTTATTTAGACTAAAGTGCATATACAAACATACAATCTAAAAAAAAGTGCTTTGTTGTTGTAACAATCAGGATAAGTACATTCTTGAATGAAAAGGAAAACAAATAGCAGTCCTCAGAGCTGCAGTTTAGACCTATAAATGTCTGAACTGTGAACTATAATATTTAGCCTATAACAGTGTGTATACTTCTGATCTTCAAGTATGATCAAATTCTGTTAACTCAACAGTAGATGCAAAAGTCAAATATTGTTTTTTTTATGCAGACTTACACAAACATACAGTTCCTGCCTGTCTCCAGTTCAAAGTAGTTGGTAGTTGGTAGTTGTTCTCCCCGCAGTATACGGTGAACTGTAGCGGCATATTTTGCACACGGTTGTTGTTTTGTTTTCTCACAGTTCTCTCGTATTTTACATGGGAAGCCAAAATAGGTCCACACTACCAATTTATTTGACGAAAGAGCGTCAGCTAATTCCTCGACTTCGTCTTCCTCCATATTGAAGCATGTTTTGCTACGGTAGGCGAGGAGGGTAAAAAATCACTAGTAGTTTTTTATTTTGTGCTTTTATTTTGTGCTTTTATTTTGTGCGTTTTTGAATTTTATTTCATTTTTTTATTTCGCAAAATTTCTCACCCCTAATATTCATATACATACATACAAACAAACATGCACACATTCACATTTACACTCCAACATACATAACTGCATACACAGTGCTTAAATACATACTTTCCTTTCGACATACAACATTCGTAAATACAAGACACCTCTGATGTTTGTCAAAAATATTCGTACTGTATATACAGATACTGATGCTCACCTTTTAAGGCAATTATCTACTGACACCAATATTGTTCTGACAATAATGTGCATCCCTATAACACTTTTTTTTTTATATGCCATGTTGTATGTTAATGTTTTGGAGGCTGTTTGAGGTCCTTCATGCTTGTAGCTAAGATATGAATTTATTCATCATTCTCTTCTTCTTTCCTTGTTTCCTTTCCTATAGGTCAACATTGACTACAACACCAAGGTGGCCATCCAGAAGGACATAGCAAAGCCCACAAAGAGCTGTTTTGAAGCAGCCCAGATGAAAGTGTACAGCCTGATGAAAAAGGACTCCTACCCGAGGTTTCTCCACTCTGACATTTATCTCCGTCTGACCAGGAGGAAAGGGCCCGGGGCCACCATGTTTCGCAGAAGGTCACGCTCCTGTGTGTTCAACGAAAGAGGCGAAGCCACAGCTGAACCCTCAGCCTGGTAGCCTTTGCGTTTCAGGAATAGCATCTTAAAATGTGGGAGCTAATCTGAGAGTTTTTGCAGCACAGTTGTTGGCATGAATTGTGTTGTATAGAGGCTTGTTATCCACAGGTTTGAATCTGCAGAGTTTATTTTTTTGTAGCCACATGGGTCAGGATGGATTATCTCAAATACATAGTACCATGGCGACTTGCCAGACAGAGTTGTTATTTGCTCTCAGCCAAAAGTTGAATCTCAAGTGTGTTTTGTGTTTGTGTAGCTACAGGCAGCAGCTGGTTAGCTTACCATAGCATTAACAGTGAGTCAAAGGTAAATCATTTGTGTGAGTCCCTCCATCTGCAACAATAGATAAACATTAAACACTGCCATATACCTGGGGTTGATGATGCTATAGCTGCTTTACAATGCATTTCCATCAAAGTGCCAAACAATGCTCCCCTATCAGTATCTTTTCAAGTGTTCATATTGATGTTGTAACTTGGCTGTACTAGTGCCAGTTTGCATTTTTCTTTGGCATGGTGGAGCATGACACAGCTGGAGCTCCACTTCACACACAGTCAGACATCAACACAAAAAGATGATTGCGTAACAAAGCTGGCCTGCTGGTCACAACCACAGAGGCCAGAAACAGAAAAGGGAACACTTTTATCCTGTCGTTTCAACAAGAATTTCAACACTGACCTCAACACTGGAAGGATATTTTGACTAAAAGGACAAAAACTAAGTTTAGAGACTTTGAAAAAAATGTACTTACAATTGATGAGAGAGCACCTGCACAGGAGATGAGTGAACAAGTGGGTGGAAGATTTGTGAGCATTAAATTAAACTATCGGTAAATTCAGTAATTATGTTCGATCAACCATCTAGCTTAAAGAGACTGTGAGGAGTTTCTAAGTAATTACAAAAAAAGGATCACTTTTTTAAAAAATGCCTGATCGAAATACACACTTTAAGATGAGTTTTATAGCATCTAAATAGGTTATCTATAAATGCTATTCCTTAGCTTCGCGCTCGGGTCGGACAGGACAGGGCTGGACTGGCCTGGATACTCAACTTCAGGAACAAGACAATTAAAACTAGAGCAAATTTATATTAATTTTATTATCTATATTACACGTCTGAGAGCACCGGGCTGTAAGTAGCAATATACAGCCTGCTAAAAAAATTCAATACAAAGTTTTCCAAAGATTGCTTGTTGTCACAAATCAAAAACTACCGCTATGAAACTACAAAGAGATACAGTACCTGGTCGTTTTGCATCCTGTAAGTTGTTGAAAAAAGAAGTTGTAAAGCAATGTAGAGTTCTGAGGAAGGTCCAAGCTGCATTTATCACAACAAGCACACGCTTTGGCTTCAGTCACGTCTTTGGTGCGTTCAAGTTGTAGTCAGAAGTAGGAATTTCCGAACAGTTATTTAGCTCCTGTAATAATCAATTTATTTGTACTTCTGACTGGGGTGTATCTCTCTAGATCAGCTGTATACATAGTATTGTTAGACTTATATCTACAAAAATGCTGAGGTAGTGATAATCAAATTCTTCATGTGATATTTGTGAACAACAACGCAGGGCGTGCTAACAACAGCTAACAATAGCCTGGTAGATCGACATGTTTTTTTCAGACTTCAACTGGAACGCCGATAAGTCGGAGATGATGGGTAGCAGGGTCTTTATTTTGCCGGTAATAGATTCTCCTCATAGCACCTTCAAGCAGACATTTGTCACTATTGATCATTTTTCAGTTGAGCAGTGGACCTCCAGTGGTGAAGTAAGCCTAAAAACACTTAATTAGATGCTCAATTTATTTGTTACAGTAACATCTATGGCACAACCAACACCAACCTCAAAGGCCAGCACATGGACTAGAGCTACAGGTGTGTACCATTTATCTTGGACATTGGATGTCCAGACTGGAAACTACGATACACCCTAGCTAATCACATTCTGGTAACAGGCTGGTTAAATCAGGATCAGCGTGGATTGTCTGACTGACCAAGTAAAAGTTCCCCTCTTAAGGGTGTTTCCCTTCCCAGATCAAATGGAGTGCACCATCTGACCAAGCTGAATGTCTGTGATAGGTCTTGTTGTTTCCTGGTGTAATCATGGTTCTCTACCTGACAGGGATGCTTTTAACACTTGAATTTAAGCTACCTGGTTCCCCTTATAATGAGTCTTTCTGCTTATCTAAAGGAATGGTGAATTATTATAACCACCTTTGCTCCTGCCCTTTGGCCTGTTGTTGCATGATGACCTAGATAAACACAACCTGCTTCTAATAACAACATTGTTTAGCCCAAGGCAGTTCAGAAATGTTCTGTGCCATAAAAAAATGATGAAGCTGCAATAAAGCTGCATGGAGTGGCACTTCCGTTTTTACTGGCATGTTGTGTAGCAGTATTTGTCACAGAATTACAGATCTTAACCTTTTAAGAGGTTCAGTGGCTGGCAGTAAATGGTTACTAAACTTCATATCCATTTACATGCAGTGTTGGGAGTAATGCATTACCAAAGTAATGTGTTTACTGTAATACATTCCTTTAGTGTAACATAGTAATGTAAGGCATTACAGAAAAAAAACCTGTAACATTTTACTCGGTACAAATGTCAGTTGTACAAGTTACAATGCATTTTTATGTAACTGAGGTTAAATTGGTGTTTTTCTGTTTGTTTAAATACAAATTCGCCAAATACTCTGTGAGATCAGCAGAGGAGAAACGTCCTCCACTAGGCCTACACTGTAAAAAAAAAATAGTAATATAACAGTATTCTACTGTTTATTTTACAGTTTTTTTCTGTATTTTCAAAATGCCAATTAATTCAAGGAATTAATTGGCATTCTTGTATTAATTAATTGGAATTAATTAATACAAGAATAAACTGTGATTTTACCTGTCAAATGTAATATAGCAAGAAATCACTGTAACTGTGAAAAAACACAATATTTCTGCTCTTTTACAAAGAAACCCCATTAGAAATACGAATATTTATTGTTAAAATACGTTAACAAGTGTATTGTAATTTTACAAATATTTTTCTGTTATTTAAGGGAATAAACTGTAAAGTTTAACTTTACAACTCTAAAAAAAAAGGGGAAAATCATTTACAATTACATAGAAATCAATAGTAAAAATATCGTAATTTCACATATTTTTCTGTTATTTAAGGGAATAAACTGTAAAATTAAAATTTACAATAAAATAATGTCATTAAGGGGTGCTGGTTTGGTGGAGTGGTTAGCAACCAGGCACCCCATGTACTTGCTTCTGCTGGTCCAGGTTTGAATCCCGTCTGTGACCAGTTTGCAGAGTGTATTCCTCTACTCTCTCACCCCCTTTCACAAGCCTATCCACTGTCTCTCTCCTATCAATAAAGGCACAAAATACCCAAAGAATATATATATAAAGAAATAATAATAATGTCATTAAAACCAACTATTAGCAGCACAATCCTGTAAATTTGAGCATAATTCTTTGTATTACAATGTCGATTTACCATCTTTATGGGTAATTTAATTGTTTTTTAACATTAAATGTTTGTAATTAAACGTCAAAGAACCTTAAATTAGGGCAAAATCTTGTTAAAATTACAACTACAAACTGTATTTTAATTACGGAAAGAAATTATATTTTTATGTGAAAGCAATTTTCTGTTATTTTACAGTATTTTTTTTGGCGCCCCAGCTGCCGGAAAATTACTGTTTTTTTTACTTTTTTTTTTTTACAGTGTAAAGTTACAGTATCTCTGACACAGTTTATCAGAATTTTACCTTTAGTCTGTTTTTACTATGATTGTTTCTTGTATGTGCCATGAACCACTTTCCTGTTATTTTGACGAGAGTAACTTAAAAGTAATACGAAAATAGTGTAATGCCTTACATTTTCAATACAGTGATATTATAATGTAACTAATTACTTTGAAATGACAGCAACAAGTAATAATGCATTAGATTTTTGAAGTAACTTGCCCAACACTGTTTACATGTCATGCCAGAAGGAGCAACTTGGTGTTAAGTGTCTTGACCGAGGACACGTAGACATGTGACAGCCAGATGAACTAACAAGCTTCTGTTATTGTTAGAGCTACTGGAGTAAGCCATGCCCCCCCCCCCCCCCCCCCCCCCCCATTGCTGGGGTGCTAGTACTGCAAACGTCAGCCACACTCTGCTTGATATTCTCAGTGAACGCTACATTTGCTTGCTTATTGGTGCGGTATTTGGACAGATTGGAGCCACACTTCTCACTGTCCCCTCTTAACAGCACCATTAGCTGCTTGAAATATCTTGTCCCCCAGTGGGATGACATATTGTTGTTTTGTCTGGTCCTATGGCTTATGTCAACAAGTCCAGTGCAGAGCAGAGACAACAAATTAATGCAGAGTTAACAGATCCAGCCGCACTGCAAATTAAGAGCATCCTCCACACGCTCCCATTGAAAAACACTGATCTGTGCCTGTAATGGCTGTACACCTTTTTTGACCACATGGATAAATTAGGGCCAATGTGTCTCCCCTGCTCTACCATTCCTGTGCGAGCACCTCATGCTGGACCACATTGAAGCGTTAAAGTGGTTTACAAGGTAATTGGCCTTCTCTCATTAAACTGGAAACATGATTTCATAGATATTACTGTCAAACACTTTTCAGGGTATCACACAGTAAAAGCTTGCAGTCATGATGTCTGCAGACCACTAAAACTTTTTAATGAGCAGTATAAATACATGTTATTGATGATAGTGATTATCCTATTTCTGCACACAGAGATGTATCTCATTGAATATTAAATTAAAATGAACTATAATGGCTGTTTTCCTGTTTCCTTCATTTCACTATAATTTATGTCAGTCTATGATCAGATGTTTGCCTTGCTGTTTGAAATTGTACATATGTGATATGTGGAAATAAACACTTTCTTATTAAAGCAGTTAATGAAGCCTTTACTGTCATTAATTACTACAAATGACTAAATCCAAACATATAAAATGGAGCAATAATGAGCGAATATTACACTAGTGGGGAAAATAGTGACTGCGTGCAACTCCCTATATTCCATTTCACTGAAAAATTAATCGAGCTTATCAACTCCCACCACTGCGGCACAGAATTATTCATGTTACTGTGTATATATGCATGGGCTATACTTCTTACATAGACAAATACACATCCATTCAAAAGCTGTCTATGATCCCACTTTCTTCTTTCTTTGCCCCTGAATTCTTGCGTTGTTATGCAGCACATACGTGCAAGCAGCAAAAAGTGGCTGCTCACAAATATGCACACCGAGCAGGTTTGGCTCATTAACACAGATGTCAGGCTTTCTAGGGGCCTTCAGAGGGATAAAGTCCACCTCAACTCAAATTACTATCACTTCTCAAACCTGTGTGGAATACCTTGCGGTTCACATTAATTATGCATCCGTGTGGAAGACAGGGAGCGGGCGTTTGCTGCAGTTTTCCTCTGCTTTCTCTCACAAATAGTGGAAGAAGAGAGGAGAAGCGTAATGATGTGTTAACAAAGGTAGGAGCTCAGACGGCCTTCCTGCCAGATTCATCACAGCTTAAGATTAGTGGCCTGCTAAGAATTTGCTGGCAGATTTTCTAGTCTCTCTCCCTTTGGTTTTTAAATGTGTGACTCAGACAGCACACAAAGCCTCTGAAGTCGTCCACAAGTTAGAGATGTTTCCAAAAACCGCTTGTAAGGACACAAAGTAGTAGGAGAGCTGTTTGGCCGGTCTTGTAAGGCTTGTTAAATGAGATGATCACTAATCTGAGGGGAGTTCAAAACAAAAACATCCATGTGTTTTTTTCTAAAACAGAAATATGCTGTTTTTTAATTTCTTTGGGATGTCAGTGGATTTTCACCACAGAGCTTATGTATCCAAGCTTTTCCTCAACATATTTATATTCTAAGTACCAATCCCGACATTTATAACTGTTAATCTGATTCTACATGAGCCAGATTTTATTGCCAGCTCCCAGGCTCAGATATCGAGTTGTGAAAAGTTCCCTTACGAATCTGTCTTGCTCTCCATGTTGGCCTCCAACAATATTGACAAACCAAAATACATTTCAGTGTAAATACAAACAGTTCTGTTCTGACTTCAAAATGCTCAAGGTTGGACTATAAACCTTTTTATTTACAACAACATACTTAAACTTTTATAGGGCTAGAGAAAGCCACACTTGAAAGCCTGGCAGAAAATGCAACCCCTTACCATTCCAACTTTCCACTGCTGCTGTACTGTGTTGTGTTCCCAGTTATGTAAATAAACTACCAAACAAGGAGGATAAAGGAGAAAGCTCTCTGGGGTCCAGCCTCATAGGGAGTCCATAAAGGTTAAAAAACTGTCCAACCCAAATTCAAGAAGTTAAAAACAAACTTAACTTTTAATCCAAACACTAATAACACTTTCTGTTGTAGAAATAAAAAATACACAATAAAATTATGGGTGCTTCATTAAAATGTAGCCTGCTTTTGCCTAAAATGTAACAGGCCTTTTTTCTATGTAATATTATCTTTTATGCCCTCAGTTTTGGACTGAGTGTTGCCATTTAGGGACCAGAGCAAAGTTGAGATGGAAGCAAATGTGGACTCCAACAACTAGCCAAGAATGTTGGTCAGAGGGAGGTTGTAGCTTTTTTAGTTACCATACTGTCACATCTGGAATGGCCCTACTGGTGGTTTTTGTTTAACCCAGCTTTTTGGGTTTCTATTTCTTAGCACATGCAATACTAGAGGTACTTACACTGAGTTCATGGAAAAAAAACACTGTTATCATTTTAAAGACATTATACATGCTTACATTATTGCTCTTATTGTTTTCACTGCTTTTATTGCATTTATTTATTTTTAATTGTTTTATTTATTGCTTTTTACATCCACCTATTGTAAGGCACTTTGGTTCACCGAAAGTGTTGTTGTAAAGTGCTGCATAAATAAAGAACATTTACATTTACATTTTACACTCACAGTTTATATGTGCTTGTTAAAATCTTGTGCCTCAAAGTATCTCCAAAGCAGAACATTGCAATTTTAATCAGAAATCCAGAGCATGCTTTTTACCTGGATGTTTAGGGATATCTGTTATCAGTGGTATTTCGTTAAAAAAAAGACCCAAAGCATCTCAGTGTGGTTCATCAGTTTGCTCCAAGGGAAAATACCCACCATGACAAAATGTCAAAAGAAAAACAGTCACTTCCAATATGTTTTACCATGACATGTGCTGCTGACCTCTTGGCCAGGTCACCATTGTGAAAGAGATCTTGATCTGTGGCTTTTTATCTGGTTAAAGGTGCTATGAGGAGAAACTATTTCCGGCGACATAAAGACTCTGCTACCAATGAGCACGTGATGACTGTCGTAAAGACGTGACCCAAGCAAAATGGTGCGTTCCAGTTGTAGTCGGAAGTCAGAATTTCCCAGTTCCAAGTAGGAAATTTTATCTGGAACGCCCCCCGAGGTCGGAATTTCCTAGATCAGCTGTATACATAGTATTGTTAGACTTATACGTACAAAAATGTTGCCATAGTGATAATCACATTCTTCATGTGATATTTGTGAACAACAGCACAGGGCGTGCTAACAACAGCTAACAATAGCCTGGTAGATCGGCATTTTTTTATCAACTTCAACTGGAACACCGATAAGTCGGAGATGACGTCACTCCCAGTTCCGAGGTTACTGGAATGCAGCAAAAGCGTGCCCTTGTTGTGATGCTAATAATAATGCAGGTCGGACCTTCCTCAGAACTCTACATTGCTTGACAACTTCTTTTTTCAGCAACTTACAGGATGCAAAGCGACGAGGTAATGTATTTCTTTCCAGTTACACAGCAGTAGTTTTTGATGTGTGACAGCGAGCAATTTTTGGAAAACCTAGTAGGCCTATCGTACTTTTGTAGACGGCTATATATCCCTATTACAGCCCAGTGCTCTAAGACGTGTCTGAATAATATATATTTGCTCTAGTTTTAATTGTCTTGTTCCTGAAGTTGAGTATCCAGCCCTGTCCAACCCGACCGGAAGGCTAAAGATTAGCATTTATAGATCACCTATTTTGATGCTATAAAACTCATCTTAAAGTGTGTATTTCGATCAGGCATATATCTAAAAGTAAGAACTTTTTGTAATTAGAAACTCCTCACAGTCCCTTTAAATAAAGGTTAAATAAATAAATAAAAAAGCAGGACTTTTTTTTTTTATCAAATCTCAGGTTCAGGACAAGACAAATTAAAAAAAAACTGCTCTCAGTGCCAGATTTAGTGGAAAACATCTAGAAAAGCAGGCCAATACATAAGATGAAGGATGACCTACTACCGCAAGAACCCCATTTTCATGCGGCTAAGTATGGGATAAAATTGCCAGAAGAACAGGGAAAGACAGAGCCTAGATAAGAGGGCTGGAGTTCCTTTCCACTAGGTTATTGTTGACCTCTGCTAGGCCTCCATTTTAATAAAAGAGGAAAGAGGCAAAGTTGTGAGCTAGAGCTCTCACCTGCTGGAGCAGACTGTTTGCAACACTTTCCCTGAGAATCCCATTTTCATAAGAAGGAGAGAGGACAGTTGTGAGAAAAAAGTGGAGGTAGCACCAGAGTGAGTTGCCTGTTGAGGCAAGAGTTCAGGCCTGGCAGGCAAGGCTTTTTGCTTTACCTCCACCCTTCCTGTTTACATCCTGTTTTAAGAACAGAGAGGAGGAATCTGCAAAACAAATCAGTAAAAGAAGACTGAAGGTGAGTTTCTGTAAAGGTCACTCGAATATAACAGCTGCTGAGTCAGGCTGAAGTGCCTTAGCTCCTGTTGGAACACAGTTTAAAAGGACAGAAAAGTTAGTTGTGGTGGAAAAGCCAGAATTCATCTCTGCTAGCCAAGGCTGTTTGCACTAATTCCCAGAGACTCCAAATTTCATGAGGAGAGAGAGTGGAAATGTTCTGAGGAGAAGGGTCAGGTACAACCAATGTGAGATCCTGTTTAAAGCAGAGATCACCTCTGCCAGGTTGGACGATTTCCATTACCTTTCACCAGCACCCATTTTTCTTATGAGGGTATTATAAAAGAGAATAAGTAGTGGGTAACAAAAAAAGGAAATGCAGTGCCGTAGCTGGATGCCTGATGCACTGTTGCACTGTTTACCCCTAGAAACACCCTTTTCATTGGAGTAGAGACAAGTAAGTGCTTGTTTAGGAAGAAGTTGATCCCTGCAAGGTTAGGCTATGCACTACCACCCCCACCCCCAGCCCCCAAACCCACAGGGGAGAGCGCAGAGAAGTGCTAACAACTTTTATTTTATGATGAACTTTTTTTTTTTAATTTTGTTGCATCAAGTACAATTATTTTATCAGTTATTTAGCACATGTAAACCAAATAAAAGAAAAAAATACACAGACCTGATCAAATCTTAAGACCAGGTGAAAAATTGCTAGAATATGCATTTTGCACATTTGGACCTTGATGAGGTTTTAAATAGAGCTACACTATGCAAAAGCAAGAAGGGAGAGTGTGACAAAAAGCACTTTGAAAAAGTAATTTATTGAAAACAACAAGTAAACTGAAATAGGCTGTTTAAGAGCTGGTCAAAAGTTTCAGACCACAGGCTATTAAAGCCAAAATTTGCTCAAAATTTTCATTTCTGTCAGGCATTCACACGGTCATGTCCTCCTGATGGCTAAAGCTAAGAAGCTTTCTCTTCTTGAACGTGGTTGGATAGTCGAGCTGCATAAGCAAGGCCTCTCGCAGCGTGCCATTGCTGCTGAGGTTGGACGCAGTAAGATAGTCATTCTACATTTCTACATTTCATTACACATCTGAAAGATCCTGAGCATTATGGAACAAAAATGTCAAGTGGTAGACCCAAAAAAACTACACCTGCGCTGAGCCGGAGGATCCAATTAGCTGTCCGTCAAGACACAGAGCGGTCCTCGACTCAAATTAAGGCCCTTACTGGTGCCGACTGCAGCGCAATAACCATCAGACGGCATCTGCGGGAAAAGGGTTTCGAAAAACAAAAATGAATTCAAAGACCTCGTCTCCTTCAACGCCACAAAACTGCCCATTTAGACTTTGCCAGGGAGCATCAAACATGGGACATTGAAAGGTGGAAAAAAGTTTTATTCTCTGATGAGAAAAAATGTAACCTTGACCGTCCAGATGGCTTCAACGTTACTGGCATGACAAGGAGATCCCACCTGAGATGTTTTCTACCCGGCACAGTGGAGGGGGGGTCCATCATGATCTGGGCTGCTTTTTCATTCAGTGGAACACTGGAGCTTCAGGTGGTGCAGGGTCGTCAAACGGCATCTGGTTACGTGCAGATGTTGCAGCGGGCATCCCTCATGACTGAAGGCCCTTGTCTGTGTGGTAACAGCTGGGTTTTTCAACAGGACAACGCTGCAGTTCACAATGCTCGCTTGACCAAGGACTTCTTCAGGGAGAATAACATCACTCTTTAGGACCATCCTGCATGTTCCCCTGATTTAAATCCCATAGAGAACATTTGGGGATGGATGGCAAGGGAAGTTTATAAAAATGGCCGTCAGTTCCAGACAGTTGATGCCCTTCGTGAAGCCATCTTCACCACTTGGAGCAATGTTCCCAAAAGCTTCCTGGAAACACTCGCATCAAGCATGCCCAAACGAATTTTTGAAGTGATTAACAAGAACGGTGGAGCTACTCATTACTGAGTCCTACTGAGAAAAAGTTTTGTTCTGGTTTGGAGAGTTTTTTGTAATTTTTTGAGCGATGGTCTTAAACTGTTGATCAGCTGATAAACAGCCTATTTCAGTTTACTTGTTGTTTTCAATAAATTACTTTTTCAAAGTGCTTTTTGTCCCCCCCCCCCCCCCCCCCTTGCTTCTGCATATTGTAGCCCTATTTAAAACCTCATTAAGGTCCAAATGTGCGAAATGCATATTCTAGCAATTTTTCAACTGTTCTTAAGATTTTGATCAGGTCTGTATATAACAAAAAATCCGGAAAAGATTTAAAAAGGCTTGGATAAACAAACAGGAAAAAGGAATAAAACAATAAATAATTTTGCAAAGGTTAAACCAAAGTAACAGCTGGGATAGGCTTCACCCCCCACCCTGCAACCCCGAAAAGAGAGTCATTATAGAAAAGAATATATGAATAAATCAAAGTTTGGCAACAATGGACACACCATCATGGCATGATGCAAGGTACATACATTTCTCTTATAGACCCCAGCAGAAGGGGTTACCAAATGTCTGTTGCTGGTAAAATTTCTAAAGCCTCACCAATCACCCACACCTCAGTTTGCATCATTAATACAATGGGCTCTAATTTCGTGGCGCAGCGCAGGGGGCGCAAGCCTGGCGCACCCCGCGCAGTGTTAATTCCGTGCGGCGCACCGCCGTGCGCTGACAATTTGACAATTTGGTAGACTGCGCAGAGGTGGGTGTGACGGCGCACCAAGGGGAGGTGATGGCGCACCAGGGGGGAGGTGTCGGCAGATTCATGTTGGCGCAGTGACAATTTCGTGCCAAAAACAGTGCAGAAAGTGCGCTGAAAGCTCGCCAGCTTCAACCTGGTCTAACCTCGGTGCAGGCCGAAGCGCACCCTCCGCAGCTGTAATTTGGTGACAAGCGCACATGTGCGCACGCCTCAGAGGCAGGTTTCCAGAGTGTCAGGCACATTTTAATGCATTAAACAATCACAGCAATCACTATTTAATGTAACAGTCTGAACCAGCATATACATTTGTATCTATATAAACTGTCTCATCACATCTGATGTCGGATTAAAGCCGTTTGTCGTAATGGAAATCAGCTGGAGCTGTGATGCAAACTAATGAGTTCACATCTCTCAGCCAACCATTAACAGCCACATCATCCCAGACGGAGTATATTCGGCTTCTGTTATCTCATGCATTTCAAAAGAAAAAAAGATCATCACTTGCTGAATAACGGTAAGACACTCAGATTTTTAGTAAGGATGTATCAGTGATTGCCAATATATCTCTTGATTTATCTTTATTCTGAACGTGATCTAAAAAGATGGAGTACATTATTGCAAGGAGGATGAGGAGGAGGTACCGGGAGAGGATATATCACCAAAGGCTCTGCTATTTAGCGATGACAGACCAGGAATGCAGGTAGATCACAAGCATGATGAATTTATTGGTCCACTTGAGTGTTTAAATTTAACTGTCCCTTCATTTCACTCCTATTCATGACACAGGAATAGATTACATTTGTCTCGCAGGGTGGTCGACATGGTGACGTGCATCGTGGTCTCGGATGCGCGCCTAGGTGGCCCATGTGCTCTCCCAGTTGCTGTGAAAGTGACAGCGGCTCTGACCTTTTTCGCCACCGGGTCTTTCCAGCACACTGTGGCCACAGTGGCAGGGATCAGTCAGACCGCTGTCGATTCGGCCATACATGCAGTGACCTCTAGTCTAGTCCGACATGCAAATGAGCACATAATTTTTCCATTAACACCCGACAGGCAGCTGGAAATGAAGCGAGGTTTCTTGTCAAAATGTGAATTCCCCGGGACACCGGGAGCCATCGACTGCACGCAAGTGCAGGTGCGCACACCAGATACCCAAGCCATCACTTATGTGAACCGTAAGGGAGTACACTCCATTGATATCCAGGTAATCTGTGACTCAAATTGCCTGGTGACACATGTGTATGCTAATTTTCCTGGGTCTGCTCATGACTCATCAGGGGGACACACCTCTGGCTGGGTGGCTGCTAGGTGACAATGGATATCCACTTAAAACGTGGTTGATAACGCCGTACATCACACCAACAACAAGAAGGCAGCGTGTTTTTTTTTTTTTTTTTTTAAATGTATTTTTTGGGCATTTTGTGCCTTTATTGATAGGTGGCTGCTAGGTGACAATGGATATCCACTTAAAACGTGGTTGATAACGCCGTACATCACACCAACAACAAGAAGGCAGCGTGTTTTTAACGTTGTTTTCAGCCGTGCCAGGTCAGTCATTGAATGTACTTTTGGAATGCTAAAAATGCGTTTCAGATGTCTGGACGGTACGGGTGGTACATTATCATACAGCCCTGAGAAAGTCAGTGCATTCTTTGTCGCATGCTGCGTACTACACAACATAGCATTACGCTGTGGATGCCACTTAGACCTCACAGAGGACACATTACAGGACTTATGACGGAGAGAGGCTGAACTGCATGTGCCGTGTCAGCAGGGAGAGCAGCACAGCGCACGTGAGATCAGAGACCACCTGGCTACACAGCTCTGTCCTTAAATGTGAGTGTATGCATGTTTTGGCCACAAGGTACTCATACACATTAAAGACACACAAATCATTGATGACGTTTTTTTTTATTTAGGTTGGTCCCCTCCCCCTTCCTCTTCGAGCGCCTGTTGGGGACATACGGGAGAGTCCGCCTCTGGTCCTCGGTCTGAGTGGCCATCTGCTACAGGCGGGGGTCTCGGATATGCCGGACGTCACATGGGCCAGGAGCCGATCTACTGAATCCGCCAGCCTTCCGAGGCTGGCGTCAACGGAGGACATGTGGACAGCCAGGCCTCGGAGGCTGGTGTCGATGCCCTGCAGTGTAGATTGAAGTCACCCCAGCTGCCCCTTCAGCATTTGGAACCCCCCCTGCTGGATGTCGAGGAAGGGCTGGTCCCCGTTCCCTCTGCGGGCCCGTCTCTGCCCACGTCTACGGCCCGTGGGTTCCTCCCGTACCTCCTCTGGCTGCAGGTCTCCCACCTCCGCCCCCTCCATCTCTTCCTCCACCTCCTCCTCCTCCTCCTCCTGCCTGTTTGTATCTAATGAAATTGAACCAGAAGCTGGTTATGTTGGCAATAAACAGTTGATGAACTGCATTCACATCGTTGGTGTTTTGTAATAGGAGTTACATGCCAAAACAATCATGATTCAATTGGGTAAATTAAGTTAATTCATAGAAATGTGCCATTTCAGCACAGGTGCTTCTGATTTAATTTAAATATTTATTCATGTTGACATCCAACCACACAACTTATCTGTATGATGTGGGATTTAAATATAAATCACTCAATCTGAGTGTCTTTATTAGTAGGAAAAAGTGCTTGTCTTACCCGTTATTACAACCTCTATACCACCAAAGCCCTCAATACTTATTGTCGGTAGCGTCGAGGAGGCGATCTCCTCTGCTGAGGTCATGGCATGGCTGGAAGAGGGGCCGCCCCCCGTGGCCACCATGTGCCTCCTCTGATTGGACAGCTTTCTTTTGCCCCTTCTCCTTACATCATTGAACCGCTTTTTACACTGAGCAGCGGTTCTCAGAATATCAGGGCAAACCTGATTGACAATATTTGTAACTTAATCCTAGGCTGTTTTTGCATCATCAGCCCATGGAGGTCTGTTCGCAAGACCATATATTCTTGTACTGCGAGTTTGGACCTCCCGGACCAATACATCGGTTTCCTCCTGGGAGAAGTTAAGCCGCCTGGAGCTGCCGCTGCTGCTGTCGTCTTCCATGATTAAGTGAAATTGTCACTGCGCCTCAGCCACAGCGCATTTAAAGGCGAGGAGAGGCGCTCATTTGATTGGTGAAGACGGCGATCGGCTGTGTTAATCCCACTCACGTCTATTCTCCTCCTACTCTGACATTTGTGTGGAGAGGCAGAGACGTGGGCGTGGACGCGCAACCTCTGCGCCCCTGGGCGCCATGAGTGCGCCTCTCTTGGCACTGCAGGAAACTTGCAAAGTGCGCTGGTCACACCCAGTGCGCACGGCGAAGGCCGGCGCAGGCAGGTGCGCCTGCGCTTGCGCCTGGTCTACGAAATTAGAGCCCAATATGTACTTACCAGATATCATTCCCACTTAAAATTATAGTATTCTGTTCTGGTTATGAATCTAAATGACAGACCCTCCACAGCAGCTAGTCTTCCTAAGTGATTATGCCAGAGATTAACCAAAGGGGACAGGGTAGCCTTCAATTCTGACACAAATAGCTTATGCCCTAACATCATTACATCAGTGCAGTTGCAACCTTTAATCTCAAAGGGTAGGGAGCTCCCCGAGGGACATTGGGTGGCCAAGAATAACAAGAGAAGTGTTAACAACTTTAACCAAACAGGGTGTCCAGAGCCAGGGTGGGTGCCTTTCAAAGTTAGTCCAACATCCTTCCAGCTGGGTCAAGACTTGCAATAGGCCCTACCAGTAGCCCGTGTGGCTGAAATACAGGAGGAAAGAGAGACAAAAAGATTTGACAAAGAGAACAGGGAATGCAAATCTGATGAAAAGTCTGTTAGGGCTAAGGTTTACCACTTCAGGATATAAGCTGTTTGCAGATCCCACTAGAACTCCATCTTCATAATCAAAAAGAGGGCAAAGAGACCAAACCTTGTGAGGAAACGAACAGGAAGTGCACTTTCAGTATCAGAGCCCATGTGGGCGAGAGTTCCCCTTTGTCATTTTTAGTTGTTTGAGCTAATTCCCTCTAGAGCCCCAATTTACTGAGGGGAGAGAAACTGTGTGTGTGTGAGAGAGAGAGATTCATGTTAAGAGACCCCTCCTGGTTTAGGCTGTATCCCTTTACTCCTGCTGATGCCCTGTTTTCATGAGGGATGAGAGATAAGAGAGACTTCTTTGGGCCAGATCTCAACCCAACCAGGACAGGCTGTACGCCTTACAGCCTCCACTTGCAACACTTTTTCGAAAGGGTAGGCACGCAAGAGAGAAAATGTTATGTTTTTAGTTGTTGATGTTTCTGCTGTGCACAGTCCGCCTTGGTTTTGAGCCCATCAGGGTCAGGGTGAATACCCTTTGTCCCCACTACTGCCCTGTCTTCATGTTAAGGTGGTAAGGGGTGGTTATTAAGGCCAGATATTAACCACAAAGCCAGACTGTGGGCCCTAAAACTTTCATTCATTCATTTTCTTTATTTGTTTCGGAGGGACATTGCACATTAACATTTTATAAAAAATGTAAATGCACCCGAGTTAGCCAAAAGGCTAGTTTACATCAGCTGTCCCCCCTGGCAGAACAGAATAGGCCAGTACCTGGTAGGGAAGAAATATAAAAGATATACATTATATACAAATGCAAAGTGCAAAATACCATGCTGATCCACAATAAAATACAAGGAGATACACATTAAGTAAAAAGCTTGATGCATAGTTTCATACTATGTGACCCAGTCTCATACTCAAACTCTCTCATAACATATATAAATAATTTACACCTTTAGTACGCTAAGTTTCTACCTCACATATATCATATACAGTACATTCAGTTACTGTCATACACAATGCTCCGGATTGGAGCTGTATTCCATTTTCCAGATGATACGAGGGATGAGAGAAGAAAATAAAAGTGGTAAACAGATTGAGAAAAAGAGTGAGGAAGATACATACATATATACAAGCAGATGTGGGAAAGATGGTTGGTATCCTTAAAAAAAGAAAAAACAACAATGGTCACTAAAATAACTTGAAACTGGCAAAAGTAATAATAAATAAAAAAAACTACTGAAAATCAACTAACGAAAATCAGAAATAGCTTTTTTTTTATTGTTTCAACAGAATTATTTTAACAAAAAATTAATAAAAACTGGCCTTGACAAATATGATGGTACCTTTAACTCAATGTTTTGTTGCACAACCTTATAAGGTTTTCACTGCAATGAGGCAACTTCTGTCACTCTCAATGAGACTTCTGCACCTGTCGACAGGTATTTTGGCCCAATCCTCATGAGCAAACTGCTCCAACTGTCTCAGGTTTGATGAGTGTCTCCTCCATACTGCATGTTTCAACTTCTTCCACAAATGTTCAATAGGATTTAGATCAGAGCTCATAGAAGGCCACTTCAGAATAGTCCAGTGTTTTGTTCTGAGCCATTCTGAGGTGACTTTAGCTGTATTTTGGGACATTATCCTGTTGGAGGACCTGTGGCTGATCCAAGCTTTCTGACACTGGGCAGCACATTTCGCTCCAAATGCCTTGATAGTCTTGAGATTTCATTTTACCCTGCACAGAGTCAAGACACCCTGTGTCAGATGCAGCAAAGCAGCCCCAGAACATAACTGAGCCTCCTCCATGTTTCACAGTAGGTACAGTGCTCTTTTCTTTGTATGCTTCATTTATGTGTCTATGAACAAAGAGATTATATGACTTGCCAAACAGCTCTAGTTGTATCTCATATGCAAAACGGACATTCTCCCAGAAGCTTTGTGGCTTTTCAATATGCATTTTGGCAAAATCCAGTCTCACTGTTTTATGATTTGCTTCAACAGTGATGTCCTCCATTAAGTTTACTTTGGCCCAAACAAAAATGGATGGTACTGGTGTACCTTGACCTTGGAGTTCACCTCTAATCTCTTTAGAAGTTGTTCTGGGCTCTTTGGTTACCATTTGTGTTATCCATTTCTTCAGTTTGTCATCAGTTTTCCTCCTGCAGCTTCATCCAGGGAGGTTGGCTAGGGTCCTGTGGACCTTAAACTTCTGATTAATATGTACAACTGTAGTCACAGGAACATCAAGCTGCTTGGAGATGGTCTTATAGCCTTTATCTTTAACATGTTTATCTATAATTTTTTTTTCTAATCTCTTGAGACAACTGTCTCCTTAGCTTTCTGTGGTCCATGTTCAGTTTGGTACACACCATGATACCAAACATCTCAGTGATTGCCTTTCAGACTTTAAATAGGCAAATTAAGTGATTACGAGCTTGAAGACATCTGTGATGCTTATTACAGGACACACCATAGTTTAAAATGTCAATATGGTCAGATCATTTTCAATCTTTTCTTTGGGCAACATCTTATTACTTTTCTGTCTTTATAAGAAGGGTGACAACAATTTCATCTGTGTGTGTGTGTGTGATGGATACATATATATACATACATACATACATACATACATACATACATACATACATACATATATATATATATATATATATATATATATATATATATATATATATATATATATATATATATATATATATATATATATATATACATATACATATACATATATATATATATATATATATATACATACATGTAATATGGAGCATTTCCTTAGGGGGGGGGGGGGTGAGCCCCAACCTGAACATATATGATCAGCACCAACTAATCAGTTTATATGATGATTTATCAGACCATAACACCGAGACAGGTGCTATTGTTTACATATAAAATATTGTGGAAGCAGAGTTCAGACGATTTGAATGATGAGACCTGATCACTAGTCACCAATTGTCAACAACTTTTTGTTGATGATATTGATTGTGGGTGTTTATTTAGTCATTTTTACTTTCAGAATTACCTCCATCTTTGTTGCCCCTTTCTAATGCAACAGGTGGTAAAATAAAACCTGAGGTTATTTCGTGCCCTCTGGTGCATCCTCCAAAAACACATATTCTGTACAAGCAAGGATATAAATATAAAAGCTCATTACTCCAATGGACACAAAGCCAACTGCAAGGACAAATGTTCACCTCCAGCTTCAAGAGTGTCTTTGGTGACAGAAATTGAAAGCAATGTTTCTTTTCACTTTCCTTCACCAGAACCCTTTAGCACAATCAGACATTTCTCCCCTTTTAAAGAACTGCATGTCTGTATTCATCTTCATAAATCTCCAGAACTGTAGTTTCTTTTTGCCACCAGTCCACAAATGCATGACGTAACTGTGACATCTCCCTCAGACTGGCTTGTAGAAATAATCAATCCTGCCAGTTGAAGTCTCATTTGCTCTTGGAATCCATAAAGAAGCATCAGAATATATTTAAATATGATTCATAACCACTAATAAAAACTACAGGTGCTACAAGTTTTAACTTACATTGCCTTACTTCATATCGCCCCATCTGCAGCCTCGGGGCAGATTTCAATGAATTCATAAACAATGAAAATAGACACACATATTCATTGCTTTCATGTAAGAAGAAAAGTGAACACACAGTCAAAGTAAAATAAAGTCAGGATCGTGGGAGGACTAGAGTGCCCTCCTGTGTATTATAGAAAAATTACAATATCAGTGTGACATTGAAGCAGCAGTTTGACAGAACACTGTTTTTTTTTTTTTTGTTCCAGTGAAAACAAACAGAAATAAACATCATTTTACAACATTTTGAACTATTGCAGAGTCCATTTGCTTCACACAATAAAGAAATCTGAATGTAAAATAAACAAAAACATATGAAACACCCAGAGGCATCACCCTCTCTGTAAATGTCCTGGCCATGCCTTCTTTGACAAACAAATCTCTGGACCTGGTGAGTCTACATGCAAATAAGGGCAGCCTGGGTGTTTTCCATCGCCTGCTGTGATTTACATTCTTGGTTTGTTTGGGCCCAGCGTCTCCACTGGTGGTCAGCAAGGTCAGGGCAGGTTTAAATGCAGCAGACATACTGAGTATGATAAATGTATTAGCATTCACTGTCTGACACAACCTGCATATAACCCAAAGATGCAAAGAAGCAGAAGAAAGTCCTCCACATAGAGAGTACGATCACGTGACCAATGATGCTATTCTCTGCTGCTGTGCTGGGACAAGTCAGAAATAACTTTGTTTTGATCTGTCTGAAAACAAAAGAAGAGAAAAATCAAACAGTATGTAAATTATGTTTGGATTTTGGGGAGACTCTGCAGTGAATAACTGAAGCATGTAACTCATTTATGTTTATTCATGAAGCCAGACCTAATAATCTTTATCTTTGTTTGGAGCTCAACAGGGTTCCTGCTTTTTTTTTTTTTTTTTTTGTAGAGATCATTTACGATCAGCATTGTCCCGTACTTCACAAAGTTCCTCTTACTTGTACTCTAATTCAAAAGACAATCAATTCATGTAGTTATGTATAAGCACTGATTCAAAAGAGACTTCCTGGAGAATGTCATATACAGACGTGGACAAAATTGTGGGTACCCTTCTGTTAAAGAGAGAAAAACACACAATGTTCACTGAATGAATATACATATTTTTTTTAATTTACTAATGAAAATAAGACATTGTTTTTGGTTCAACAGAATTGTTTAAAAAGCAAAATAATGAAAATGGAGACTTCTACACCTGTCCACAGGTACTTTGGCCCACTCCTCATGAGCAAACTGCTTCAGCTGTCTCAGGTTTAAAGGGCATCTTCTCCAGACTGCACCTTTCAGCTACTTCCACAAATGTTCAATAGATTTAGATCAGGGCTCATAGAAGGCCACTTCAGAATAGTACAATGTTTTGTTCTGAGCCATTCTTGGGTGTTTTTAGCTGTGTGTTTTGGGTCATTATCCTGTTGGAGGACCTGTGGTCTGCAGCTGAGACCAAGCTTTCTGACACTGGGCAGCAGATCTTTCTCCAGAATGCCTTGAGATTTCATTTTACCCTGCACAGATTCAAGACACCCTGTGCCAGATGCAGCAAAGCAGCCCCAGAACATAACTGAGCCTCCTACGTGTTTCACAGTAGGTACAGTGTTCTTTTCTTTGGATGCTTCATTTTTCTGTCTGTGAACATAGAGATAATATGACTTGTCAAAAAGCTCAATTTTCATCTTCCATTAAGTTGGCTTTGGCTCTAGCAGCAACAGATGGTGCAATCTTATACTGATGTACCTTGAACTTAGAGTTCACCTCTAATCTCTTTGGAAGTTGTTCAGGGCTCTTTGGTTACCATTTGTGTTGTCCGTCTCTTCCATTTTTCATCAGTTTTCTTCTTTTGGCCACATCCAGGGAGGTTGTCCCGTGGACTTTAAACTTCTGAATAATATGTGTCATCACATGAACATCATGCTGCTTGGAGATGGTCTTATAGCCTTTGCCTTTAATATGCTTTTATGGTTTCAAAGTATTACTTTAACAATGTCAGTGTTACAGCTCAGGAGCACCAATGATCCCATGGAGCTGGGAGGGTTTACCAGTGGTACAAACGTGGTTTTCACAAGATACAGGAAGAAGGAAGGGTGTGACTATCAGTGGGTGACCTCTTAAACCATTTAACTTCTCATTCATTTTTTATGGTTGGTTATGTACACATGTTAATATGTTTGGTATTTCTCATTTGTCAATATTTATTTAACAAAAGGAAGTAATCAAATGATTTATTACTGTCTGAGCACTGGAGAAAGCACCGTGATTAAATGTATGCTTCTTCCTACTGCGTTTCAGCATGGTAATCTAATATTGTATGTTTTTTTAAACTATTTTGTTTTCATTTTTGGTTTTGTATTACCTTTTATCGGTTTGCTTTTTTGTTTCACATTAAAATTAAATCAAATCACCAACCAGCAAAATCACCAAAAGACACTTGACCTTATTCAATTTTGGCCAATTATGGACAGAGTGATTCCTCTTTTCTCTGAAGTATGTTTGGCTGATACTTGCTTGCTTGTTTCTTTTAATTGTGGTCCAGAACATTTGCAATAGAAAATGGAAACGTTAAACTCTGTATCTACTGCACAGGTAGCACTTGAGAGAGAACCACCATTATTATTTTCTTAGTTTTCCTAAACAGCAAAACAAAATTTCATGGAGAAGTCCCTTTATAGATCACTTAAAGGGACTGTGAGGAGTTTCTAAGTAATTACAAAAAAGTCTCACTTTTAGATATATGCCTGATCAAAATACACACTTTAAGATGAGTTTTATAGCATCAAAATAGGTTATCTATAAATGCTATTCCTTAGCTAAGTGGTCGGGTTGGACAGGGCTGGACTGGCCTGGATACTCAACTTCAGGAACAAGACAATTAAAACTAGAGCAAATTTATATTATTCGGACACGTCTTAGAGCACCGGGCTGTAAGTAGAGATATATAGCCGGCTACAAAACTACGATACTAAGTTTTCCAAAAATTGCTTGTTGTCACACATCAAAAACTACTGCTACATAACTAGAAAGAGATACATTACCTCGTCGCTTTGCATCCTGTAAGTTGTTGAAAAAAGAAGTTGTAAAGCAATGCAGAGGTCTGAGGAAGGTCCGAACTGCATTATTACTAGCATCACGTCTTTTGGTGCGTTTCAGTTGTAGTCAGAAGTAGGAATTTCCGAGTTCCGAGTAGGAAACTGCAACGGAATTTCCTACTGGAAACTCGGTGAACCCTCGCCACCCCCGAGTTGACAATCGAAGATGGATGCCCCCAGTGTGAACGGTTATTTAGCTCCTGTAATAATCAATTTATTTGCACTTCTGACTGGGGTGTGTCGCTCTAGATCAGCTGTATACATAGTATTGTTAGACCTATATTTACAAAAATGCTGCCATAGTGATAATCACATTCTTCATGTGATATTTGTGAACAACAACGCAGGGCGTGCTAACGACAGCTAACAATAGCCTGGTAGATCAAGATGTTTTTTTTCCGACTTCAACTGGAACGCCGGTAAGTTGGAGATGATGTCACTCCCAGTTCTGAGGTTACTGGAACGCAGCATTACGACAGTCGCCACGCGTGCTCATGGGTAGCAGAGTCTTAATGTCGCCACAAATAGATTCTCCTCATAGCACCTTTAAGACAAATTAACAAACTTTTCCATCCATTCATTTGCATCCACTCGTCCAAGGCCAATTGGTAGACGCAGCAAGCCAAGCAGATCGACCTGAAGTCCTTCTCCTGGGTGATTCTCAGGTGTTTTCAGTCCACATAGGATCACCAAATCCAGAAGAGTGCCAGGATCTGGACCAAACAAACAAACAAACATCGGCCGGCAATAACACAAACTGCTTGGTGGATGTAATAAAAACACCTCATTACAGGAGATTTAAGTTTTGCTAATCGTCTAAACTAACTGAAGGCACATGTGAGTCATTCTAATAAATCAGTGCTTGTTGATTCTGCATTTGTCACCATGTTGAATAAAGGGCACTGCAGACATGCAAATGTTAAAATGATGCGGCTTTTCCTTGATAGTGAATGTCTTTATGGTTATTTGTTTATGGTTGGGATCTTTCCCAGAGCTTCCTGACCATCGTTGTAGTTAAATGTTATTATGACTTTGATAAATTGTTTTCCACCGCAGAAAAGACCATTATGACATCAGATTCTCATTTTACTTAGACAAACTCCCTCTTGGTTTGAATAATTACTGACGAGGTATTTCTTGATCATGAAAGTTAAATATTCTGTTTTATTCTACATTTTGACTCAAGTGTTATGTTGTCACCTCCATGTCGATAATTATTTTAGACAACAGGTGTGGTCAGCTTCAATCACAGCCACTCTCATCTCCTCGAGGTGCCACAGATGAGGAAGGATGCCCCGTCTCTCCGTCTCAGCAGCACTTTGCATACAGATTTCCATATAATCCGTCCATGTGGGGTGGGGGTCATTTAGGTTTGTTCACTTACTTGACTCCCTCGTTTCCAAACAATCACGGCTCGCATCTTCAGCCTGGCAGGATCTTATCTCTGTCTCCCTTCGTAGAGGACGAGGAGATGGCGATAAAGTGAGTTACTGCATATTTCTGATTATTGGGCCTTTACCATTTTTCCATCAGGAAGCAGCTTACAGCAGCCATGTGGAAAATACCCGGGAGGTGTTCACTCACTGTAAGTCTCTCCTCTGATCTGGAGGAAAAGGTAGAGATTTAAGGTTGATGTTAGGTGCTCAACTGAATTTAAAGTTGCTCTGAAGTGTATTTCATAAATAAGATGATCTTTAATTTGGTTATGCAGTGTGCTTTGCAGCTGATTTCACAGATAACTGGGCTAGTGATAGATCTCGATGCTCTTTTCAAGGGTAGATTGTGTTGCTTTCCCAAGGATCCTCTGGATGATGTTGAGAGCTGGAATGAGTCTGTGGACAAAGTTCTCAGCTGTAAAGGTGAGAGATACTAAGGATTATGTATACTGGGCAAGAGATGGAAAATGGGAGGAAGAAGAGTTTGAGAAAAAACATGAAAGAACAGATTACATACAACTTGATTGAAAGGTTGACATGTTGAGAAATAAAAAATGCTATTTCTAATATAAGACTATAATTTGCAATTAATTTTAAAATATCATGAATAAAAAAATCAAGAAAAAAAAGAAACTGAGAATAGATTTGATAAGTTCAAAGCCCAAAAGTCAAAGACAAGGGTCATAATAATTGAAACAAAAGACAGGAAGCGAGCCATGGGGACATCAACTTGTTTAAAGTTGTTGCAGCACTTTCCAGACACACAATGGCTGAAACACACAAGCACAAATACAGCCAGGTCTGACTCATGTGCAGTTTTGGAAACATACACGAGTGGTGGCTGCTGCCCTTGGAGAAGCATTGCCCAGCACTTTTGGTTTTAATCCCTTGCTCTAGGGTTTTTTTTTTTTTGCAGTGCCCAGGATGTCAGCTGTGATTCCTTAAGCTACCAGACCAACTTCCACCTAATGATGCGAATCTGAAATTTCGACTGAGCACTTTTAATCCAACTGGAATAAGACAGATTAGTGAGGAGAATTGAATTATTGCAGAAAAAGTTTTGGAAAAAAGTCTAAATGTTCAGAAAATGATTTACCTTTCAAGAAATAAACTTAATTTGTTAATTCAGTTGAACTATTTGCAGAAAGGAAAATGCATATTCTTAGAAAAAGTCCATTTGTTGAGATCACAGTAAAATGACAAGTATAATATTAATTCCACATTACAATACGAAAAGTTGACTCATTGAAATTAATATAAATTTATATTTGAATGGAAATAAAAATAATGTTTGGGAAAAGATTTTTTTTCATTTGGAGGGAAACAAAGCTGAAAAAAACGTATTTTGTTCAAAGAATTGAATTTTAAAAAATAATTGTGATGAAAAAGAAATAAAAACCAAACGTTTAAAAAAAGGTTAACAGACCTAATTTTATGAATAAAGTTGATTTTGTAAAAAAAAAAAAAAAACTGATTAAAAAAAGAAAAAGGAAAAACAATCCAGGCTATAGCAGTGCTATGAGAAATAAAGTTCAGATGTTAAGAAAAAAAAAAACATTCCCTTAAATTCAGGAAACATATACCCAAATTGTATCTATTTCTTAAGATTAAAAAAAAGTTCAAACCTGAAAACTAGGTATAAGATGGGATAAGATTACATTTAATATATTTATATATTTTTAAAGTGATACATTTCAAGAAAAAAAGTGTTGTTGATATTGGGGGCAATTTCAAGTTTTGTGGTCTGGTTGCAAGGAGGATGAAGTTTTTGTTCCAGGTCAAAATGTTAAGAAAAGAACCTAAAATATCAAGAAAAGAATGTGAAATCTAGAAAAACAATTTTAAGTTGAAAACATGTTTGTATATTAAAAAAAATAAAATTTGATCTTACTTCTTTTTTTTTTAGTTTTAGATTTTGAGGGAAAAAGTTAAATATTCAAGCTTCTATTTAAGACAACGGCTTAAATGTTGAAAAAATGTTCAAATGACCACAATTTTGTGAGTCGAACCCCCTTCCCACACACAAAAACAAATAAATAAATACATGAAATTTTAAAAGTCAGAATTAAATAATTAAATTGCATCTTTAGTCAGATTAAGAAGATCAAATTCAAATGAAGAAAAAATAAATAAATCACACCTACCTGTGAGGCAGCATTTCAGTTTTTTTTTTAACATTTGGATTTGATTCTTGAAATTGTATATCACTAGAACATTTTTTTAGATGTCTCTTTCCTTTTATTTCTATGTGATTCTCATTAGGTAAACTTTTCCTCAATATGTCAACAAAGTTTTCAACACTTAGACTTTCCCTCTTGGTACAAAATGTGAAAATGTCTTCCTCTTTTTATTTTTTATTTTTGTCTTGCCCTTACACAATCTAATCCCATTCACATTTGCACAGAAACCCTAAAATTCCCTGAATTGACCCTGTTGAGCTGCATTAATGAATGGTAGTCAGGTTTTACACCAAGACTTGACCCTAATAATGCCCTGCATGACCCCAGCCTCCACTGACCAACACACAAACTGCAGGTCATCTTCCTGCTGTGAACAATTTTCTAGTTAATTTACCTTAAGATTCCTGGAAATTTGCAAGTTGCATGTGTGAAAGGGTATCAGACCAAACAGAAAAACCTCATATTATTTATCTATTTATTCCACTGTTCACACACTTTTCACTACTCTAATGAATGTTTGATTCCCAGCTGGACAGGTTGCTTTCCGAGAATTCCTGAAGTCTGAATACAGCGAGGAAAACATTCTGTTTTGGCTCGCCTGTGAGGAGTACAAAAAAATTAAGACAGTCCCCGAGATGATCTCGTCTGCCAACAGGATCTACTCAGAGTTTGTCCAAACAGAAGCACCGAAACAGGTAAAATGTGTGATTCATTTGCACAATATACATAAAAATTCACATGAGGGCCATGATCTGAATATTTTTGACCTGCCGTGTGCGGTGGGTTTAATAAATGCACAGTCTGCTCAAACTTTCTTTGTAACTGCACACAAGTTTCATTCCCGCTCAATATTACAGTGAATGATAATGAAACGAGTTGCCGTAAGACGCCCCCGGGCTGTATTGTTTGATTCCAGATCAACATAGATTGGGGGACCAGAGAAAATATAACAAAGAACATCTCCCAGCCGACACTGGCTTCGTTTGATACTGCTCAGAAGCTTGTCTACAGTCTGATGGCCAGGGACTGCTACCCGCGCTTCCTAAAATCCGACATCTATCAGGGACTCCTGAGGCGAGGGGATTCAAGGTGACTGTTTTCAAACCAACGGCCTCCCACCAAAGGCTAAAAAGAAAAAGAAACATAACCCCCAGCCTCTCTCTCTCCAGCTCTGATCTGCTGTAGCACTCTTTGATTTCAGTGTGGGTAACAGGTTCATGACAGACAGTCCAACTCCCATGATTAGCAGATACAAGTTTTATAAGCCGTGTGATTCAGTAGACACAGCTCAGGACAGTCCTGCTTTGCTTTATATGTCATCTTTGTCACTATGGTATGTTTCTTTTTGTAAAGTTTCCTAAAAGAATGTGCACATATTTGCCTGGTTTTCCTGCTTCCTACTTCTATTAAATCCATAGCAAGTATGACTCCTCTATTGTAAAGTATTATCACCATATATTCCAATTTATCATTTAAAATATCAACCTTTAATGCTCTGAAAACTTCAGCTTTCATACAAATAAATATGTGAGTGAATTGTTCAGTTTGTCCTTCTTTTCTTTTCTGTCAAAATGTGTCTTGTTTGTTCTTCCAAAACAAACTAAATCCAGTCTGCTGTATGTCATCAGGGTGTGGTCATTTGAATGTGATGCAAATCCTCTTTATTTATACATGATGCAAATCATTGTTTTATTCTAAACAAGCAAACAAAATGTACAATCAGAGGCAGACCAGAGGCGTGGCTTGCCATGGCAAAGTCGCCCTTCCCAAATCTCTGAGAGCTTTAAGGCCTTTAAAGTATTTCAGTATGTTTGCAGTAAGGTTGTATCAGGTACTTAGCAATAATCTGTTATTTCTAACTTTGTGAGTTTTACTTAAAAATTAGTCACAAGACTATGTGGTTGGATGTGCGCTCTGGAAATTTCAGAGCATTAAAATTTTTCCGCAGGAAGTCTGTGTTTGGCACTATTTTACATTACAGCGTGTTCTTCTGCCTGTGCATATTTATTCTGTTTTGCTTCATGGACAGGAAGACAAAACAACAGCAGAGGAAACTAACACTGAATCAAATATGAGTGTTTTTTACCCAAGTGACAAGGGCAGATTCAGCAGAATCAGTGTGCACAGGTGGAAGGACTGATACAACCCAACTTTAATGATGCTGAAGTACCCTTGAAGGCCTTCAAGGTTCTGCTTAAGAATCAGTGCCTGCTGAAAAATTGTTATTCTGTGTGCTCGACACTGGGTTGAGCACACAAGTTCCCAGCATTCTTGTAAAGAGCAGGATTCATTGGTCATTTAAGTGGGTACAACCATTCAACTACCCATCAATCCAAGTAGCTAAACAACCAACCACATGGCAGCAGCCCAGTGCATTTAGGCATTTAGGCATGGTCAAGTTGACCAAGCATCACAATTGAGAAAAAAGTTAATTTAAGTGACTTTGAATGCAGCATGGTTGTTTGTGCCAAGCAGGCTGGTTTGAGTACTTTGAAGACTGGTGATCCTCTTGAAAAACATCTCTGATATACAGTGAAGACTCCAAAATCAAATGAACAGCAGCTCCCTGGGCCAAAATACCTAGTTGTTGCCAATGGTTATGGGAGAAGGGCCAGAGTGATGCAAGGTGATTGATTGCAAGCTAACAGGGACTCATAGTCCCCATCACAACCAAGGTATGCAGAAGACCTTGGCCAGGTCGCCCTTGTGAAAGTGGTCTCGACCTCAATGGATCTTGTACCTGGTTAAATAAAGGTTTAATAAAAATAAAAAAACAAAGACCATGTTTGAAGGCACAATTCATCTATTCCTAAAGCAGACCACTCCTGTCTCTTAAGAACATGAAACGGAGGCTGCATTTTGCACAGGCTCTCCAAATTGGAAATTTTATCACTGTTTCAGGCTGGTGGCGTAATGGTGTAGCGGTAGCCAACATTTTCTTGGTACACTTTGTTCCAACATGGAACCATGGAAGCAACATGGACCTTCCTTATTGTGAGGCCAGGTTTGTACTTCAAACAGTCATCTTGACCATATTTGAATGCCTAAATGCATGAACTTACTGCCATGTGATTGGCTAATTGGCTGTTAAGGTACAAAGTTCAAGGTTTCTTTACCAGATGGTAAATTTGTTTTACAGATTGGGGAACTCGGCAATCCCATTATAAAAACAACCACCCAACATACACGGAGTGTCAAACAAATCACACAAAAGGGAAACTGTAAAAAACATTTGAAAATATAGTAAAACCCTCAAGATAAATATTTGAATACAATAAATTGAAATTAAAATCAAGTGCTTAGACATCTCCCTGGGTCTTTTTAAAGTTCAATGTTGACAAAATCACCTTGTGGTTTTTGAGATCTAGGGTAACAATTGCTGTGGGTACAAAACTGTTTCTATACCTTTTAGTTAGATCCTTTGGGACCACGAAAGGACAGCCCAATTGAAGGAGCTGGATCTTGCCATGCATAGGATGTGAGTGGTATTTAAGAATGGAGCTGGCTTTATGCTACACCTGTAAGGAATGGAGGGCTGTCATAGTGAGTTGAGGCTCCCCATTTAACAAATTGCTGCAGTGCATGTTTTATTCTGTAGTGCCAAGTTACCAAACCAGGACACCAGAGGAAAAGACAACAAAAACTCAGGCCTGGACCACACGAATGTGGATATATTCCAAAACGCACATTTTTCTGTCCAGTTGGGCCTCTCAACCACACCAACACGGCGATTTCGCCCACATAAATGGAGATTTTTTTTTAAAAAGTGAAGAAATAAAAAAATATCTGGTTGAGTGGATCCGTGTAGCAGTGTTAAACAGAGCTGATGTTGACACGATGACATCAAGCACTTAGCAGCAGGTCACCGTAGCAACGGTTGCCAACAACAAGAACGATGGCCGACATTTACTGCGCTATCTCTAGCTGTGTTCGAAATCGTCCACTCATTCACTCACTCACTATCCCCTATGTAGTGTAAATGAAATAGTGGACTACATAGGGAATGACCAAACGACATTTCCGACACTACACAGAAATTTTCTAAACGTCGTAGCATCAGCTAATGAGCCAGTTATTCCTGTGACGGAAGTGGACACGTCAAAATTCACGTAAACAAACCGGGCACTCGGGAGGATAAGTAGCAAATTTTGAAGCTGTTTACAGCCGCTGAAAGATGTTTAAGAGCTACGCTACGAACCTGTTAAAGATACTTCAACGTTTTTTTTTTACATTTATGAATGAAAGCAGCACCCAACGGCCTTCCTTCTCTTCTTCTTCTGTGGAAAAATACAACTGCATTGCATTGTTGTATATGGGAGTACAATTTAGGGTACATTGTATTTACACTCACTTTTGCTGTGCATTGTGGGTATTTTGTAGTGCACTATATAGTGAATGAAATTAACTGCTGAGAATTCGAACAACACTACAAAATGGCGAACACACTATATAGTGCACTATATCCATGATAGTGAGCGATTCTGAACAAAGCTTATGTGCTCTTTGCATTTGTTGCCCACATTACAGCTCTACAAATGAATGTAATGGTGTTGCATCGAAGGCACTCTACTGTTGCACGACGTCGGCCTCTGCTGCACGCAGTATTATTATCATCTTCTCACACCGTTGACTGCTTCTACTTCCTGTTTTTGACTGCGCATGCTTATAATGTTCTTCTTCTATGGTTTTCACATTTTGCTAACCTGCCACTTATTGGCCAGGCAGGGCATTGCAGGCTTCAGAGGCAATCATTTTCAGTTTTGCCTCTTGGTATGGACGGAGATGTTTCTGTGGTGTGGACAGATTTTTTTTTTTTAAACAAGGACAAAGATATCCGGTCAAAAAAATATCTATATACGTGTGGTCCAGGCCTCAGTGAAAGCTTGATAAAAAGGGTCTGCATGGTTTTGTCAACATTAAAACAGGACAGTTTCTGAAGATAAAACAACAATGTCCCTTCCTACATCTGTTTCACAATTCTTGTTAAAAGCCAGTTTGGCATCAGAGACAGTCCCAAGATGTATGTAGCTCTTCTAAAGTCAATAATCATGTCCTTTGTTTTGGATGTGTTAAGGACCAAGAAGGAACACTCACACCAACTGATGAAATCATTCAAGCCTGGGCCATGTTCACAAGTGTCCAGGCCATGAGTTAAGGAGAGTTCAGTTAAGTGTTTTTTTTAAGCAGACTTTTTAATCAAGACATTTTGAGCCTTTACAGCATTAGGCATAGAAGTCTCATATTTTGCCATGATTGTTAAGGGGATGAAACATACAAGTGTGAAACATCTCTATGATGTTCCCTATGATATTTAAAATGTAAGCACTTACCCCTTAACCCTTTAGAACCTGTTTTTTTTAGAAAAAAAAACTTGTTAACTAGTATTAATTTTCATTGGTTTTTAAAAATTGCAACATCAATAGAGCTTACCATCGTCCCATCTGTTTTCAATGTGTCCTGGGCCAATCAACCAGAGTGAACAGATGATACTGAACAAACTAGGAGTTCACTTTTATTTCTGGTCAGACACACACCAGGCCTGCTGAAGCCTGTCTGCATGCCCGCAACGAGACAAAGCTACAGAGAAGTAGCACATAGATTTAATTCCCGAGCCTCTAGCATATGCCATTTTGGAGAGGACAAGTTGCTGTTGCACACACTAATGCCAAACTCTTTTACTCATTTTCTACTGTAACAACCCCTCTCAAATATGACACTCAGATTGGCATAGCAACCCATACCAGTCTCTACTTGTACATATCTTTGACCTTACTCAAAACCACACTGTGTAGTTTGTTCTCCCATCTAGTGGTGAAACTGTATTTTACATTCAAATGATACTGCTCTCTAATGCCTCACTTTTTCAAATGTGCAAAAACTGAACTCTACGGTAGCCGGTATGTGCCTAGAGGTTATGTCAAGCTGAGTGAAAACACATTCAACCTTAGCCAGGAGTAAATCGTTGTACTTTATGTCCCTATCAGCTGTTCATACTTTTTATAGACCAGAAAAACATAGAAGCCTCTATAGGACTTGCCCATTCTATGGAAATACAGATAAAAAAATATTCGCTCAGGAGGACAAGTCTGATCGTTGGCAGGGGCAATTTGACACAAATGAGGACATAATTATGAATGTAGGCATTGTTTTATATCATAAATTACTTAAAATGCTACACATTGTCCCCTTTAATCAGTGAATATTTCATTCATATTACATGCTATGCTATGCTTTCACTGTTCTAACCTTGTGCAGGAGGGGAGTGAATGGCTTGAGCAGCGAGTCAGCGTGAACAGTCAGACGTCAGGTTAGAGAAGGGTCAGGAAACTGTTCTGTGCAAATTAACACAACGCACAATTAAATGCCAAATGCTGTCAAGTCATTAGGTCAAACTCCAACTGAAGTCAGAAGTCCCTGGCGTTCAATTCTAAGTCAAGTCGAGTCAAATGTCCTCAAAATTATGATTCAGGTCTGACTTGAGTTAATGTCACAAGGCTTGAGTCCACACCTCTGCAAGATGAATGAGAAGATTCATGCTGCTTCCACCAAAAAAAAATTCCAGGTTCTATGTTGGAACTATGCCCTTTCTTCCTGATTTTTATGTGGTTACTTTCTGTCATTGATACAAAGGTACAAACATTACAAAAATGCTCTCACACTGGGCACAAACTGCTTGGTCTGGACCAAGACCACCTCTTTAGGTTGGCCAAAGATCAGCTGTGTAATCTGAACAATGGTCCATGGAAGGTGCTCACACAAGTAATTTTGGTCCGAATCAAGCTGAAAAGTCCAAAAGTCCTGAGCAACAACGTAAGTGTGAAAGCACCCTTAAAATCAAGGCTAGTGTTAAATTTAGTGTGAAGGATCTCTTTTTATCTATTTTATCTTGTACTTTCTTCATTACTGTTTATTTATCTACTACCCAGAACTTTGATGACTGAATGCACTTTATGGGTTTTGCCTGATTCTTAGGGCACTTTAACATTAGGTCCACTTGTTCCGAACCGTGCTGCGGCGCAGTTCGCCATGGGTTCGCCCCCCTTCCCCTCCCCTGCTGGCTTGCATTCACACTGGCAACATCGAACCATGCCCCGGACCCACTTGTGTATTTACTCAGTTTGGAACAGCAGGGGGCGATATGCACGTAACTGGTTACCAAACCTGCTACAGAGGAGAACGAAGAAAAGGCTACCATGGTAACTATTTCCTACACCAAACAACCAATGTTTACATTTCGCTCTCATCTACGTTTTCCTCAAATGCGTTTTTTGTATCATGTTTGAGACGGCATCAGCAACCTTCTGGACCCTCATAAATCATCGTAATCCTCAACCAGAATAAACAAATTGACAAATTGAGTAAGCAAAAGATTCAACCGTGGGATTAACAGGAAGTAATGCATCAAAAGTCACATTGACACCAACGTACCAAACCCTGGGCCAAAACTTCTTTGGTGCACACTAAATGTGGTTGGTGTGAAAACACCCTTAGTCTTTGGAATTTTGTGGTTTAAGTGCCGTCCTTTTTCACTTGAGTTCAGGATGTTTCCTGACTTTTGTAATACCTGTATGATTTATGTGTTATCATGTACTTGTGTACTGATGCCTGCTGCTGAAAAAACTATTTTCCCACTGGATTATAATAAAGTTGAAGTTGAAGTTGAAGGATGGAGATGCTGGCTCACTGCTCTAGTGAGAGAGGTCTGTGCTGTGATGTGTTCATGGGTCAAACTATACACCAGATGGCAACAGAGTTCTTCATATGACAACATCAGTCATCATTCATGGGAACAGAACTGTAAAATGTTCTGAAACTTTTTTCAGCAGAGGCCTTTACTTTGAACACGGTGGTTAGAGGAAGTGAGTGAATCACACCTGGAGATAAATTTGTCAGAAATGCCAGACACGTAGGAGGCAGTTCAGTCAGTTTCATGTTGCTTTGTTGGTTCATTGTGAAGATCGTTCCCTGAGAGGATTCAAATCGACACTGAATCTTAGAGGATGAAAAAAACTC